>OZ020607.1:100904367-102104367 GCA_963971545.1 Philophylla caesio | reverse complement strand
AAAAAACCAAAACAGCTCTCAATTAATTTTTTTTCGCAGACTTGTGCTATCTTGTGTATGTGTGTATGTTCATATCACATACGTATGTATGTATATGTAAGCATTTAATAACCTTTGACTAAATACACATTACACAGTTCTTTTACAGCTAACACAGTTTTCATGTGGGATTTTATTTGTCTGTGGGCGGTTGAAAGAATGTTCGCAGACTATGCATTAAATAAGTAAAAGCTATATTCATTTAACGCTTCGGTGACTCATTGCACTCCTCTACATTGTGTTCAATAATTTTATTTTTCTATTCCGCTTTGCATGATGTTCAATGCAAATTTTGTGCCTTATAGAAAACGAGTGCGAAAACAGTAAGCGTGGGCGTACGCGATTGGGGGAGTTAAGATTAGAGCCCCGTTGGAAATGAATATTACTTGACACTAGCTTTTAGTGGAGTTGAAAATATTTGCATATTTTCTATGAAGGAAGCTAACTTTATTGTTATGACAATGTCCGCAATATAATCAATGTGGTTTATCTCTGCATTATATGACAACTAGTGACTAACTAACTTTTTTCGGCAATGGTATTTTATACCAAATATGAGCTGAAATACACGAGTAGCAAGCGAAGATATTGCGATTAGCAATGCTTGACATTTCAACTACTTTCAAGTTAGTTCTTTTATAGTTAGCGATAAGTAAGACTATTTTTTTGCAATTGATAAATATTTTCTACAGGGCATTGACACATATGAGTACTTATGTATGTATCTACCATATGCTGGTGTGTACGTCATGGCCGTTTTTGGATGATGCAAAACAGAAACTGATTCATGTAAGTCTTTGCGTGTACAGGTATGTATATAACTGTATATATACATATGTGGTACATATATATATTCGCACTTATGAACATCCTACTATTATACTCCTACTAATACTATTATAAATGCGAAAGTTTATATGTGTGGATGTATGTTTGTTACTCTTTCACGCAAAAACTACTAAACGGATTTTAATAAAACTTTACAATAATATAGCTAATTCACCAGAATAACACATAGGCTATAAAGATGTAGTGAAAGTTGGCCAAAATATCACGTAAGTCGGCCATTATCAGTATCACGTGCAATGGGGTCCAGTGGTGCTTCTGGGTATGAGGTTACAGTTGTACGGCTGTACTTAATCTCTACTCTAACGTCCACATTCGTGCACCCTGGGCGAACGTCTCGCCACAATTCGCATAAAGACGAGATTCTTCAACATCTCCTCGACGGAAGAGAAGGACGATGGGACGAAAGATATCTTCTACGAACTCCCGCAGCGCACGTTCGAACGCTGCCCCCAACACGATATAAAAATCGTGCTAGGCGATTTTAATGCCAATGTGGGAAAGGAGGGCATCTTTAGTTCCCCAGTCGGAAAATTCAGTCTCCACGACGAAACGTCTGAGACTGATCGACTTTGCCGGGACCCGAAACATGGTAGTCTGTAGTACTAGGTTCCAGCATAGGAGCATACATCAGGATACGTGGCTGTCTCCAGACGGTAAGACACGAAACCAAATAGGCCATGTTGTGATAGACGGAAGGCACGTTTCACGTAGCCTAGATGTGCGCACGATCCGAGGAGCCAACATCGACTATTGTCGCAGCCAAGATACGCACGCGCCTCTATGCGTCAAAAAGCGTGCGGAAATGGACAGAAGGAAAGCTCGACGCCGGAGAGCTGTAATCACAACAGACAGCCGCACTTCACTACTCGACTCGCACTATGCACACAACAATATTTCAGAGCAATGGAACCACATCTCCTGTTCTTTACGTACCGCCGCAGAACAATCTATTGGTTTTCAATGAACCCGGAAAAAAGACTGGTAAGATCAGGAATGTCGCGATGCCACGGAACGGAAAGAGGCTGCCTACAGGGCCACGTTGCGATCGGACGCAACGCGTGTCTTGCGAGACAGGTATCGTGTGTTGAAGAAGGAAGCGATACGCATTTTTCGAGAGAAGAAGAGAAAGACCGAAATGCGTGAGTGCGAAGAGCTTAAAATGCTGCTCGACAGAAAAAGCGCCCGAAACTTATTTTAGAAAGTACGACGGCAAACAAAAGGTTTCAAGACCGGGGGCAAATTCCTGTAAGAACGACAACGGTGACAACTGGTTACTGACGTTCAGAATATACTTAGTTTATGGAGGGACCACTTTTCCACAACACCTAGTGGCAGTGGCAGAGACCACCTTAAAGAAAATGACGATCCCGAAACCCCAATCAATGACGAAGGAATTGATGTTCCGTTACCCGACTGCGACAAAATCCGTATAGCAAAAGCACAGCTTAAGAACAAGCACCCGGAGCTGATTGGAATCTAAATGTACTTTGCCCAATGCACAAGAAGGGTGATACTGCAATTCGCGGCAACTATCGTGGTATCAGCATATAAGGTTCTGTCGAGCGTATTGTGTGAGAGACTATACCCACCGTCGATTAACTGATTGGACCTGATCAGGGTGGCTTTAGACCTGGTCAATCTGTTATCGACCAGATATTCACAGTCCTGATCTTGAAACAGACCCCAGAAAGAAGAACCGACACGCACCACCTTTTTGTCGACTTCAAAGCCACTTTCGACAGCACAAAAAGAAGTTTCTTTTAGGCCGCAATGTCTGAATTTGGTTTCCTCGCAAAACTTATACGGCTATGTAAAATGATGTTGAGCAACACCACCAGCTCCGTCAGGATTGGGAAGGAGCTATCCGAGCCGTTTGATACCAAACGAGGTTTCAGACAGGGTGACTCTTTGTCGTGCGATTTCTTTAACCTCGGACGTAACGCAATTAGTTCTGCCTTCTCCAAACTGGATAGAGAAGCAAAGCGAATGGGTCTGGAGGTGAACGAGGGCAAGATAAAGTATATCCAGTGGTCAAATTGACAGTCGGCACATTTACGACTGAAAGCAAACATCACCGTTGACGTTTACTTAGGAACCAGCATTAAACCAATACCTGCGTCAGCCTTGAAATCCAACGCATAATCTCTCTTACCAACAAGTGCTACTTCGGACAATAGGCAATTGAGCAGTAAAGACCTCTCTCGACGGACAAACACCACGCTCTGTAAGTCTCTCATTATGCCCGTCCTATTGTATGGCGCAGAAGCATGGGCGATGAAGATATCTGATGACAAGGCTCTAGGAGTGTTTGAGAGAAAGATTCCGAAAGATTTATGGTATTTCTATTTTCACATATGTTTATTAGAAGTTTTTTATACTAAAACATCAGTCTTAAATAGTTACTTTTATTTCTTAGTTTTTACAGGGTGGCCAGATTCAGAAGAGGCTTTATTGTTTGGGATGCGAAGTGAGATGTGAGTAATGATTTATAGTGCGCCACCCTGCCTTTCACCTGATTCGCTAGCTTTTAGAGAGAGAGATTGAGATATAGAGAGAGACAGAGACAGGGGGAGCGGTATAAAGCGAACGACGGTGAAGAGCCTAGAACGCGACTACCTTTCCAAAACCCACTTGTTATGCTCAGCTTTTCTATCACCTTTATCATAAGCCAAAGGAATATAGAGAACGAGTGAGGCGGCAAACGACGATGGATGGGATATGTCCCATATTCTTCTAGAATTATAGTTTTCTCGTACAAATTTAATCACCCTAATGAATGTGCTTGTATTTGTAAGGGCTTATATAATGATATTTCTTCATTGAATCAAAGTATGAAAAACACAAAGAACAACACATTTGTGGACTTAACTATGAGAAGAAGAAGAATGTAATGAAGGAAAAAATGCAATAAAGTCAATGAAGAATGCAAATGCAGTTGTGTGAATTGCGCGTATAAATACCCGGCAATTTTTTCGAGAGTTTCATTTTTAATATCAGCGTAAAAACTAAACAATTTCCACATAATGCTTCGGAAGTGTCATAACTAGAATATGCTAAATTTTATTTTCTGAGTAGAAAACAAATCTTTCCACGGCATGAAATCTGCTGATACCTGAAATTTTACGGAATTTTCGAAATACATGTGGATTTACCATCCATATATTTTTAAGATTGCGATTTTTATACCTTTCATGAAAATGGTATATTTAGTTTAGTTCGATGTTTGTATGTAACAGATGCAGAAAAAATGGACCCATCAAAAAGTAAACCTAAATAATCGGGATAATGAGATGAGTCGGTTTAGCCATGTCCTTCTGTCCGTATGTTTGAACGCAAACTAGTCCCTCAATTTTAAAGCCATTTCGATGAAATTTGGCAGTCACCTTTTTATCATTTATTATTGATTCGTTGGAATCGGTCGTATCGGACGACTATAACGTTCATATTTTATTTTTCACATATAACATACAGCTTCTATACAATTCTTCCACTCATGAAAGGTATAAAGCATATCCTTTATTTTACTTGTTTGTATTTCAATTTAATTTCAACGAAATCCCATCGATGTTTTCAATTTTGCAAAACGAACAAACCTTTATGGTGTATAAAGCGAAACTAGTTGTACTTACTAATGGTTGGTTATCCAGCTAGTTCTGAACTTTCTCGTGAGTGACGTCAGCAGACCTGCACATACACTTGAGTATGTACATATATGTATATACTTTTACATACGTAAGTTCGTAAGCCTGTATGCGAAACAATACAGTCCATACTTGAATGCGCGTGTATAACAAAGGCGTGAGAACTCCAAAGACGGAAGTGAATGTTATTCATTTGAATGAATTGCACGCTTCTTTCGCATACGAATATGACTGAAAAAAAAGTACCAAACGGCATGCATTGTTCGCTAAAGCCAAAGAACGAGTGACAAAGGAATCAGGATGCATCGGGTAAAGTTTCTTTTTGCCGCTAATTGGGTCTTATGAATTTCATAATGGCTGATGCAAACGAAAATGGATACTATGCAAACGAGTTATGTATGTATTTGGAATAAAACTTGGTATTATTTAATCTGTGCTTATGGTTGTGAATATTTTGAAATTTGACGTGAATCTTATATACATATGTATGTACATATGTATGTATGCAAAGACATTTTTCACCACTTATGTATTAATACTTATTTATTTTTAATTTGTTTCAATTAAAAGACAGTTTATTCTCTAACTGTATTTATTTTAAATTAATTCTCTTACATAAAACTGTACAAACACAACCTGGAACTTTGCAGAAAATTAAAAAAAAAAATTATTTGTTATTGTTTGGCCATTTCACTATTTCATTTAAATATTTTCGAGCTTTAAGGCCGATTGGTTTATTGGAAATTTATTAGGAAAAAAACAACAATACTCAAAGCGGTAGAAATCACCACATTTCCTCATCAGACTTCTTTCTTCTTGGCTTCTGCTTCTGTTGTTTTTTCCCTAATAATTTTCCAATAAACCAATCGGCCTTAAAGCTCAAAAATATTTTTAAAAAAATTATGTTTCCTTTAAAAGTTTAGTTTTTATTAAATATCTCCGCTTCTCCTAATTTAAATTTCTTCCTGTGGTTAACGTTTTTAAGAGAAAAAACAAATTGACAGTAGTACCACTATAGCCTATCAATAATCCAACCTAACCCAGATAGTATTATTATTTTATGATTTTATTTATTTTAGTTCTATTATATAAACCCAAGTATCGAACTTTCTTCAAAACCTATAACAATTAAACATATTTTCAAAATAATGTTCTACTCTTTAAAACAAAAATTGTATAATGTTTCGGAATTTGCATTTTTTTGTTATTTCAAATTTAGTATAATCAAGTTCAAGTCTCAAGTGATTGTGAGTTTTTTAATTGACGTTCTTCTTCACTTACCTCCATAGAAAATATTTTTGTTCGCCAACCAACAATAAGAAGTATTTTCGAGCCGAAGATCTTAGATTCTAGGGCTTCTCATAGTGTAAGCGAATGATGTATCACTCGTCTTTCAAATAATAATAAAAATAATAATAATAAGTATTTATCTAGAAATTTCACTTTATTATACCAACCTCGAATGGGCTACAAAGCACTACACTCCATAAGATTGTACTTTTTTTATTGTTCAAAATTTGTATGAAACACATTGTTTTATAAAATAAATAAGATATTCCCTACATAAATCTTATGTGCATTTTTCCGCTGAACCCTAATACGATGGTGGCATATTATAAAAGTGAAACGGTTTTCGGGGCATTTTAAATTTTGGGACTTTTGAATTTCGTTATCTTTTCTCTTAGCGAACCGAATTTTTGAAGGGGGGCGAATGAAAATTGCTTTAGACGCTTTTCGTGAGACAAATCATATGAAAATTTTCTTATTTATTAAATTTCGTTCAAGTGTAATTGATTTGCGTGTGCAGTATCTCCATAAAAATGTATGTATGTATATTTGACATGTTTAGCTGATGTAGCTTTTCCTTGCAGCTGCTTGGAGTTTGAAATCGAGGTTAAGGTTTCTACAGCAAGATGTTTGCAAGTTTAACTGCTAAGCACACTGAGAGAATAGTTCACTTGCGTAACAAATTTTAAAAATGAAAGTGAAAACGTCCTACGAGTTCTGTGACATGCGGGAGAAGTCTTATCTTACTTTATCCAATTTGGCGACTTTGAACTCACTTTAACGACCTTATTAAATAAATTACATTAATACACAATTCCTTCATATGTTCGAAATCGATAGCAGGTCTCGGATTTGCCTTCTCCTGCAAACACGCACTTGGCTCAAATCCTGTGAAAAATTCGTTTAATAATGTACTATTTATGCTTCGGATGGAACAAAAGTAGGCACTATTCATAATGTATCTTAAAAATTTTTTGAATTCTATTGTTTTCGAAAAATTTAAAATATGTAAAAAAAAATTTAGAGTTCTAGGTAAGGAAGCGGTCGGAGAAATCCTAAATCTGGACTAAGGCCTAAATCCCATTACATAACTTGACCATAACTCTCTTAATTTTGTGGAAAGGTTATTTACAAAGTGCGAGGATATCAACAATTAGTAGCTTTACTTTTTTAAAGATGAAAACTTGTCAATTTCAAATATTGCGAAACTACTTTTGCTTTTATATTTTCTAGTTTATCGTTAAGTAAAGGCTGTGGTGAACTATCACATTCACAAAAAAATACTCTTAAGATGCTTTCTAAAAAATTTTTGAGAAGTTTATGTTGGTGGCGTATTAGAGCACATGTAAACAAACAAAACAATTGGAAAGAAAGTAAATTTTTGATTAATGTTTCACGGATGGTGAAATGATATACAGGTGAGGTCAATAAATTACATAATTACTACTACTTTTCTATACAAAGTAAATGAAATGGTACTTTTGTACCATGGTACTTTTATTTACATTTTGCTTTCAAAACAAT
The DNA here is from genome assembly GCA_963971545.1 of Philophylla caesio. Classification (NCBI taxonomy): domain Eukaryota; kingdom Metazoa; phylum Arthropoda; class Insecta; order Diptera; family Tephritidae; genus Philophylla; species Philophylla caesio. The sequence continues at coordinate 102,097,027 of OZ020607.1, read as the reverse complement.
TGTTTAGAAATTTGAAATTGAGATAAGTAAATCAATTTAGTTACATTAAACTATAACTAAATGTGTTAATTTACATAATTGATATACAGCGAGCGTCTCTCTTGTTATTCCCGCAAATTTCTGTAAGTTTTGAGGTCAAACTAGAGTGAAATAAGAAACCATGAAATGCATGTACATACTCGTATGTATGTACATACATATGTGTGTACATATATTCTAATTTATATTTTTGCAGAATATTTTCCACGATTTTGCCATTGCTACCCAACTATCCCAAACGATTGATATTTTTAAACGTTCTGCGTCTGCAAATTCAGGTAGGGACGGTGTGAAATTATTTACATAAATATAGTGTTGCGATAAATTGTGGACACATTTTTGGATAAACATATGTACATATGTACATACATACATACTTATATTCTTATATTATCGCAGATCGGCAGTTAAATAAATAGTGGTTTTATTATTTTATATATAAAAATGAATTGTTTTTAAATGATTAATACTATAGCTTTATAGTTGTACAAAATTTAAGATCCATTTAAATAGGTCCGATTTTGTCCTCGTCATAAGTTATTTTTTATTATAATAATTAAAAATGATTTAATGTCTGTATTCATAAAACGAGTAAAGAAGAAGAGAGCTTCTTAAATTCTTTCTTTGTTTCTCTAAAAATTTCATTCACTCTTAGTATTTCCTGTAAAATGTTTATGTCGTTTTTTATATATACTACGAGGACTACATTTTTCCCTTACTAGTTATATTTACTACATCTTCCAATTATCGCAGCATACCATCTGGTGAATTCATACTGACTTGTAAATATATATGTACATATTTTAATATTATATTACGTATATTAAATATAGATAGGAATTATTGATAATAAGTTATTATTTTTATTTATTTAAAGGCAAAGATGTTCTTAAGTGGTAGCCTCGCGAGGTTGCAGCACTACGATCTGCCATGGCGCATTAGCAACTTATATATTTACATATATGTATGTATGCATACGAGTAATTTCGTTTTATTTTTATTTGTTCATCCATTTTTAAGGGTGGGCGCAGCAATTTTTATACACGTTTTAGAAAGTAATATTGAGTTTGGCGGCACTGAGCCTTATCAACGCCACTCTTCGCTAAGTTCCCGGTCGAAGCAATATCGAAGGTAACGAGTCGGGTAATGAGATTACCAGACGCAGCTTTGGAATGTTGTTCACATATGTGCGCCGCACGATCGCGTTTTTCCAACAGTGTAGCAGAAGCGGCGGGAGATGGTACTTTCTGGTCTTCTCGTCTTCATTTAGGATAGAATTTTGTTCAAGTTATCAGTGCCATGGAATATACCTTCTACTTCTCCCCTGATAATCATTCATAAGAGCTAAGATTTTTCACATATTAATTTTCTTTATTTTGGTTCATTGGATCACGAACAAAATGAACGCTACTTGCTTTTATGAGCATATAAACTCATTACGGATTGCTTTCACCTGTCTGCGAATATTCTACTTTCACAACATCTTTCATAAAGAAATATCGTTTATTTTGGTAGTTACTATGAAAATATTTATCTAAAACTATTTGAGAAACTTTGTTTCCGTTAATTACAAAGATTTTTGAATGTTGCATATTTAAAAGTATGCTCTTAAGTGCCCGATACATGCAGCAATTACTTGATACTTATTTTCGTATGATGAATAAAGTTTTAAGCGAATATGGTGAAATGCGGATATCAGTTTTGTATATTTGATTCACTATATAGTTCAGTGTTTGGCCGAGCTTCTCCTACCATTTGTGGTGTGCGTCTTTATATTATACCACAAATGGAGGGACCTACTGTTTTGTGCCGACTCCGAACGGCAGATGTATTTAATGAGAAGCTTTTTCATGGCAGAAATACCCTCGGAGGTTTGCCATTGCCTGCCAAGGGGTGACCGCTATTAGAAAAAACCTTTTCTATTATGAAGAATTTGCTTGCCCTGACTGAGATTCGAAACTCGAACTCGCCGGCATATCAAGTTATAGCACGCACCGCTACCAACTCGACCACAGCGGCAACATGTTTTCATTATATCAAATAAAATTAATCACAATATTTAATGGCGAAAATAACAATGGCAAACCATGGAAAGTGAATATTTTATTAATAAATAATTTTTTTTTGTCAAATGTTTTTATATTTTTATTTAAAAACCGAAACCGAAAGCGAAGTCGAAACAATGAAAGAATGAAACCAAAATACTTTGTAAACCGAAACCGGAAAGTTATTTCTAATCGGTTATATGCCTTGCTACATACGATGGAGCGCTAAGCTGTATGAATTTATGTAGACACAGTGCAGCGAATTAGGATCATGCGAATGGATGCCAGTGCTCCAGCACTTAAAATAAATATTCGACTCTATTCGATGATGGCTGCAGAGAAAAACAAAGGTATTCTCTGCGTTGAAAATACCAGCAGTAAATTTCTAAGGCACACTTGATGTCTTTTGCTAATTATTTATTGCTATTTTCTGCGATGAAAATGCTTCTCATAAAATACATCTGCGTTTGGAGTCGGCATAAAACTATAGGTCCCTCCATTTGTGGTATAAGATTACAAGTTTTTAGGCTTAGTGTGAATCTAGTTTAATATTTATTAGGAAGTTCCAACCAATCGGTTTAAAGTAAACTTAAAGACACGAGCGTCCCGTACAAGCAAGGCTCGTTAAATTCGAATTAAAAAGGTTGTATCGTATATTTTCGCCTAAATTCATACTCGATGAGAGTTCTATTGTGAATGAGCATATTTGGTCATACACAGTGCAATATCAACATTGCGGTGAGAGAAAAATAGTAATTTGTATCAAAGCGGTTTGACAAATCTTCACATACCCCCATACACCACACAAACGGCTTAAAGGAAATTTCTCCCCGTTTGACAAGCCGATTTTGTTGTTTACTCTGCGCATTACGCTAATCTAATGAAGTCTGAGACTCATCACTTTGGGAATTATTTTTGACAATTACAACTTTTCATCTGCGAAATAGCTGAAATATTTGCAATACTCATACATACATACACACATACATACATGCATAACTATTTCTGTTCTCTAAGAAATTTCCACGCTATTTTCACAATGGTATTTGACTCAAGGCTAAGCGAAATATTGCTTCTCAGTTGCTATGACATGGTCTTAAAGGAGCCAAGGGGTGTCCCAAAAACAAACTCAAATCAGCGTGATTCATTTCATAGATAAAATTTGTTATTACTTTTTGTGTGCATATAATATTTGGGCACGGTTGGTTAGGTTAGGTATGCAGTTTTGTCGCTCATTCAGATTTTGAAATGCCTACAAATTACTACTGATTTTTAAAAATTTTTTATTGGCAATTTCCTTTATAAAACACAAAACTTTTATATGGAAGGAATTGTGAATGAGCGTCAAAATCAGTGGAGATTTTTAGGTACTTAAAACTTGCACTTTATATTACTTAAATTAAATGAACGACATAACTGCACACTCGAAATTTTTTTAAAAGTTCGAAATTTTTAAAAATTTTAGGTTTTGTAAGAAAATAATTATCACTTAATTGAAAAACAATTTTAAATAAATAAAAGAAAAATGAATTGCCCGAATGTGCACACAATGCGTACATAAAATCATTTATTACAATAAATTTTCAGTAATTAATCCAAAAAAGGATTTTATGTAGATTGTAATTAATACGATTTACATATGAAGCTATAAAAATAATACGTAAGTTGTAACATAAAACAAAACAAAATAATACTCAAAGACCAAACCAAACTCCCGATTGCCTTAAAATGTCATTGCCAGCCTTGCCATTATAACAAGTTGTATGTTCGTCGGTATGTGCCCTCGGTGGATTGAAATGTTGGTCGATATGTTACTATTACTGTATGTTGATATGTATGCTTTTATGTGAGTATGTTGCATGTTTGTGTGTATGTGTGTCGCTGGGGCGCAGTGTGGAGCGATATGCGCGTTGCGCATTGATACGCAACAAGGTCACTGGAAAAATCGTTAAAGCAAACGAACGAAATTGCCTGAGTATACATACACATTTTTTCACTATCATTAGAGTATTTTTTATTCAAATTTTTTCACACTTGGCATACCCGTTTTAAATGCAAATATTTAGCTAGAAAATAAAAAATTTAATTGATAAAACTTAAAGTGTTTGTACTTACCAATATACTTTCACATTTTGTTGTTAAAGCTCGCTGCCTTGGATATTTTCAAAGAAATCATTTTTTCATCAAGCCATCATTCAATTTATGAAAAATACTTTCAAATACGTGGTGCAGGTATGGCGAAAAATGCGTACAAACAAATAAACACTTAAAAATTTCTCATTTTATTGCAATTATCTCTTCTTCTCATACATAGTATCTATGTACATATGTACATACATATGCCTTGATATTTTCTTTTTTCTTTAATTTATTAGCGACTACTTCTATATGCAACAATCTTTCTGATTTTTTTCGCTTTTTTTATTGATTTGGGCGCCCGCTGCAGTATTTTCAGTCTCATTTAATTACAAAATTAACCTAACATGAATTTTTATATGTACACACACAAGATTTTCAAATATTTTGACACAGAGTTTTTTCGCTTTTTACATCTTTTCTTTACCAGGTCTGCTCAGCAACTGATAAAATTTCAAGTCCGTGAAAATTGTCATAGCATTAAAAGCCTTGAGGCTGTGTTGAAAGCTCGATTGGCTGTGTTGAGTTTTTCCGAAATTCCTGGAATTGGAAAACGTCCAATAACTTGTTGCTGTCTTTTGTGTCCTAGTGCGCAGGACTTGTTTTGATATTTTGTACCCTAACAATTCTTTGTTGACAAACATTGACCAATTCACCTGATTGTAGCACGTGGATCTGTCGCTACGACGCAGGCGCCAACTAAGCCGGCAATGATGTGTTATATTATGTATGTAATGCTTGGAGCTTTCCAAATATGACAGCACATTTTACGCTACCACTCGTGTGTGTTACAAATTAATTAAAAATGCCAACTGCCTATTGAAAGCTAATGTAAACCAGAAACAGTTTGGAAGGTAGCTGCTGCAGCTGCATTCAATTGAAAAATTAGTTTGCATAGATTATTTCGATGTAGAGAGGCCTAGCTAGGAAATCATTCAATCATTACCAAAATATGATTTAGGCTCAAAACTTACTAACTAACTAACTTTTCAAACAGTAACTGTATTACCAGCACTCTTTCTACTTAGCGCTAACATACTCGTTCTTGAATCTCTTCAAGGAAAACGTGTTCCGACAGTCTTCTGCATCTTAATTTCTGGTCAAATTGTTTTTTTTGGTTGTATCTAGCGCTTTCTGGTATCTAAACAAAATTTTTTTTATGACAAATTTTGTTCGGTCCTTTTATAAATTATATTTATAAATTAAAGTTTTAAAGGTTTATTTAAAAATAAAGGTTTATAATGCAGTAAATACTGTTCAAAGGTTATACATTAATTAAAACTTTGTTAAATATTAAGGATAATTTATTAAAATTTTTGTGTTAACGTGCTGAAGAACAGCATGACTGCGTGCCCCTAAATGGCCCAGTCACTAACGGTGCCCACTAGGAGCAAGGCCGCACCCAGTTGTTACCCCGGGTAATGCCGAACCCTGCCCGTGGTGGATGAACAACTTCTCCCCAACTCGTGGGATTCAAAAATATAGCAGAATACATACATATATAGAAAACACCAATGGAACCGACACTCGTAAGAATTCGAAAAGGCAGTCACCCAAGAAAAACGAGGCCGCTACGATGCAGGGTCTTTCTATCAGTCACGAAGTGGCTAAGTTAGGTAGGGTTAGCAAAACTCTGGCAAGGCCAAAGGGGACGGGAAACCTTCCAGGAATATTCCAGGTGAACCGGATATGCAGCCTGCTGCCATGGATAAACACCGGGTGCCGTAGTGTAGTTTACGATAATAATGATAAAAAATGTTTTAAGATCTCTAGAAAACTTTTTTAATTAGGTAGCTTAACGGTGACAAAATTGTTTTCACTTACAATTAGGGGAACGAAGAATATTGCGGATTCAGCGGGTCTTGAGGACCAGCTCTTTAAACGTAGAATATTAACCATTCGTAAATTTTAAGAATGGAAATTTGAAATTTGCATCTCAACACCGGAATCTCCTCATCTTACTGAAATCTCGTTTAGGTCATATTTCGCGGTGACGAGTTGTTTCGTGTGACACTCGGGTTGCTTGGTGGTGGACTTCATTTCGAAGTACTGAGTTTTTCTTTTACTTACCAAATTATAATCTCTATGGAAAAATTTTCAGAATATACTCGACCGTAAATTTGGAGAAAATCGAAGCTCTTTAGAAGAACTCCCTGAAATACAATTTTATCAAGTGTGTAACGACACTAACGAAATTCACAGATAGCCGATGACGGTTTTTTAGTATATGCTAAATATTGCTTGCATTATTTATAATCATAAGAGGCAAAGGAATAGTGTGAAACGAGTAAAAAGAAAGCATTATAGGATAAGCTTTTATGCAGCGTTCATTTGAACAAATCATCGCCGATATTATAGATTTGGAAATGAAGTATCATCAAGTGGTTCCTATTGTTTAAAAGAGGACGACTTATTATTTGTGTCCGTCTCAGAAACGCAGAAGGATTGCACTTAATTGCAGTCACGGCAATGGAGCTTTTTGCATCGAACATCGTGCACGTTGCTGAAAGCAGTGCGACAACAAAATCTAATTAGATTGAATTAGTGGATTGTTTTATTCTTTTTTGTTTGCTTTTTGGTTTCAAACCACTTTATGTAGCTAAATCGTAGTCAGGAGCGGATTTACACACGGGCAACATGGGCAGCGCCGGTTCAATGATGATTTATACATAATTTTTCCGAACGGGGACATCGCATATCGAATGTTTGCTACCATGGCTGTGACTAATTGCAGTGCCGAAAGTCTTTTTCTTGTTTGAAAAAGATAAAAAATTACCTCCGTTCCAAAGTGACTGAAGATCGACTCAACAGTTTGGCACTGCTTTGTATCGAATCTGATACTTTTCTCTCTTTGAACTTTGAACATTTGATGACAGATTTTGCCTTCCAAAAAGCTAGACGCAAGTGTTTTCTTCATAATAAATATTCTTTCTCAGAAAATTCGGATCAAATTTTATAAATGTGTAAAATGTATCAGTAATGAACTGTCACCCTACGAAGGCAAGTAAGGTTTTTTTTTAGAAATATTAAGGAGCGGTTTGATTTGTTTGCCCAGGGCGCTTCTGAAGGTAAATCCGCCACTGATCGTAGTACAAGTTTTGATTTTGTTATGAACAAAAAATTCGTTAAATTTACGAAAGGTTAGTGTTTAAGTATCTTCAGTTGATGGTTAGTATTCTAGAATTAAAAAAAGTTAACGTCATTTAAAATAGCGTTCAAGCGAAAAGGAACTCCTTGAAGGGAACGATATTTCCGAGCAGTGGAACCATATTTCTCTACCGCCGCTGAAGAATCTATCGGATTTCAGCGAGCCCGAAAGAACAACTGGTATGACGAGTAATGTCGGTACGGAACGTATAGACGCTGCCTACAGGGCTACACTGCGATCGGGCGGAATGCGAGCTGTGCGGGAGCGTTGTCGTGAATTAAAGGAAGCAAGACGCATTTTTCGTGAGAAAAAGAGAGAGGCCGAAATACGTGAGTGCGAAGAGCTTAAGATGCTGGCCGACAAGAATTTTTTCAAAAGTACGGCGGCTAACAGACGGTTTCAAGACCTGTAAGAATGACAGCGGCGACCTGGTGACTGATGTCCACAGCATACTTAAATTATGGAGGGAGCACTTCTTCACACTGCTTAATGGAAGCAGCTGCAACCACGATGGAGAAGATGTTGAACCCGAATCCCCAATCAATGATGATGGACGTGATGTACCATCACCCGACTATGACGAAATTCGGAAAGCGATAACACGGCTGAAGAACAACAAAGGCCGCGGGGCCGATGGGTTACCATCTGAGTTATTCAAGTACGGTGGAGAGGAGCCTGTTAAGTGCATATACGAGCTTTGCGTCTTTGCGACGGCGAATACCGTGTACGATGGAACGATGAGCTGTACGAGCTGTACAATGACGTAAATATAGTGCAGCGGATTAAGAATCAGCGGCTCCGCTGGCTAGAGCACGTCGTTCGAATGGATGAAATAGCTCCAGCCCTGAAGGTTTTTGACGCGGTACCCGCGGGTGGTAGCATAGGAAAAGGAAGACCTCCTCTGCGTTGGAAAGACCAAGTGGAAAAAGACTTAGCTATACTTGGGATTTCCAATTGGCGCCAGTTAGCCACCGATGTTTGGCATTATGCGCGATAAGGCTGCATTATCCCAAGTCGCTTTTTACTCATCGCTCATAGGTATTAACGTTGTTTAAGAGTCGATGATTTTAAGCGCATGGCTGTGAGGCGATGAGTTGATGATCTCCCACGGTTACGACTGGACTTCCTTATTCCATCTACGTCATAGTTATAAATCGCTTGTGGGCGATCTGTACCTTTTCAGTTTTAGTTCAGGAAGTGGCAAATCATCTCGCCATCGCTAGAAATCATCTTCATAGCCAGATGTTGGCACATCAAATTTAAAGGCGTCATCATTCATTGTTTTTCACAACGTTGGACCTAGCAAGAACAATGTGTTATCAAATCCCCTCGCCTATATCATAAAGGAGAAGTCTATATTGAACGTAATTTTCAATTATATTGCATTGATATGCAGAAGCATCAAAAGTTCGTAGCGCCATAATGATTTGTTCAAAACTCGCCGAGTTAAATGCATTTTTATTGCCCAACAACACAGATCTTTCGTTACTTATCACCGTTTGTATAGCGTCGACTGTTCTTTTAGTGAGGAAATACACTTTCCTGTGTGCAGATATCGAAAAGTTTCGCGTTTATCGAAGGCCTGTTTTGAGAGTTATATTTTTATTTATTTATTTATTTCGTCTTTGAATTCAAATTCTTACAGACTACGAACAAAAGGAACTTAAATTAACAAAAGTAACTTAAAATAATATACTAACTGTTGAAACTTATTTCCTTAATTGACTTGCCTTTTGTATCCAAGTAAAATTCACTACACACGACAAACGCTTACAATTATATCTTTATTGTATGAGAGTTCAAATTCAAGTAAGTTAACTGTTACATGTATGAGAGTTCATAGAAACTAAAAAATTCAGAGTTGCATGAATATATACGTTGCACACAGGAATGCATTTCAACACGCCTCCTCAACGTTCATATTCGTGCATTACAAACAAAAAAAAAATATTTTACATATTTAACTTAAACCTAACATCTTAGTAAACTTATCATGGCTAGGTCTAGCTAAGTTCTTAGTTAATATGTCAGCTACCATATTACTGCTGCAACAATACTTTAAATCGATATCGCCTCCTCGATAGACATCTCTTATATAATGATATTTGATATCGATGTGTTTACTTCTCGAATGGTATACTGGATTCTTTACAAGATTCATTGCGCTTAAGTTGTCACCATTCAGCACCATCGCCTTCGGACATTGAAGTTTCATTTCTCCCAACAGCTGTTTCAAATACATAGCTTCTTTCACCGCAGAAGTAAGTGCCATATATTCTGCCTCAGTACTGCTAAGGGCTACCGTCGGTTGCTTTTTCGACTCGTACGAAAATACACCACCAGCGAAGAAAACTGCATAGCCCGTGTACGATTTACGGTCACTACCATCTCCGCCCCAATCTGCATCGACAAAACATTCAATTTCGTTGCCTGTTCTGTGATATCGTAACTGCTTCTCTTGCGTAGCACACAGGTAGCGCAAGATTCGCTTAGCTGCTGCCATATGTTCTGCATGTGGATGGTTATTACGTTGCGCGAGTTTACACACTGAGTGTAAAATGTCCGGTCGCGTACAAATGGCTAAGTACATTAACGAACCCACTAACGACTGATACTGCGTCTGATCAGCCTCCTTGCATGATTCTTTATTGCAATTCACCTGATGACCCGCATCTAATGGAGTAGCTATAGGTCGACAATTATCCATACCAAATTCGCTCAATAACTTTTGTATATGCGTTCTTTGTCCAATACTTATAGATCCAGTCTTACCATCACGATCTATTTCCATACTCAGGAAATGCTGCACTGGCCCTTTGTCTACTACCTCAACTTCATTAGCAATGCTTCTCTTTATTTGCTGCATTTGCTTGAAGTCGGAACTTGCGATTAGCAAATCATCTACGTAGACTGCTAGAATATTTATGTGACCATGGTTATGTTTAATATACACGCACGGCTCGCTTTCGCACGAACTGAAACCTATTTTCTTTAATATGCTGTCTAACTTAAAATTCCATTGTCGCCCAGACTGCTTTAGTCCATACAATGCCTTTTTTAGCTGCAAACAATGATTGGGAAAACGCTTATTAACAAACATCTTTGGTTGGCACATATAAATTTCATCGCATAACTCGCTGTTTAAATACGCTGTCGAAACATCCATTTGATGTAGATGCAATCTATGTTCTGCCGCTATTGCAAACATCATTCTGACTGTGCTATACCTAACAACCGGGGAAAAAGTCTCCGTATAATTTACACCATACGTTTGCGAACATCCTTTTGCGACCAATCTAGCTTTAAAACGTTCTACATTGCCGTGTTTATCCTTTTTCAATGTAAATACCCATTTACTACGCACAGCCTTTTGGCCTTTAGGTAATTCTACTAGTTGCCATGTATCATTATTTAGCAAAGATTGATACTAATTTTTCATTGCGTCGTGCCACTCATCAGCGTACTGACCTGCTAATGCTTGCTCTACCGTGTCAGGTACATCAACATTTTCATACCGCAATATATTCAAATAATTGTACTGCTTCGTTGGTCTACCTGGTGCACCACTACGAATAGTTATTGGCCTACCTGGACCTCTTCTCAATGGTAATGTATCTGCTTCTTCTTCCGCTGATTCAAACTCATCGTCGCTATTACCTACTAAAGGTGCTTCTTCGTTATCACTTGCAAACGATTTAACATTTTCGTCGCTTTCTGCTACTGCATCATGTACATGTAAATATTCTTGTACGCCATCCGCTGCCTGCTTGTCTAGCTCTCCACGCTGCTTTAATGTTGTTGCTTCAACAAAATAAACATCCCTGCTCACAATTAGTCGCCTATTCTCTCGATCGAACAGCCTGTATGCCTTGGATGTATCTGAGTAACCCACCATTGTATACTCTTTGCCTTTTTGCTTAAACTTGTCGCTCTGCCGCTTGTCCAATGCCACTGCAAGTGAACCAAACACGCGCAAATGACCTACCGTTGGTTTATATCCATGCCATGCTTCATAAGGCGTCATATTATCTAGCGCTCTTGTTGGTGCACGATTTCGTAAATACGCTGAAGTATTAACTGCCTCTGCCCACAACGATTCGTCTACACTCGCACTTGCTAACATACATCTCACCATTTCAATAAGCGTGCGATTGAAACTTTCTGCAACGCCGTTTTGTTGCGGTGTGTAGGGCACGGTAAGTTGTCGCACTATACCATTTTCTTTCAGATATTTGTCAAACGTTGTATTAACAAATTCTTTACCATTGTCGCTGCGAAGTATTTTAAGCTTTTTTTCAGTTTGGCGCTCAGCCATTAGTTTAAATTCTTTAAATTTATCATATACTTCATCTTTTCGCTGTAAAAAGTATACAAATACGTAGCGTGTCTTATCATCAATAAATGTCAACAAATATTTTGCACCACCAAGCGATGAATTTCTCATTGGGCCACACACATCGGTGTGTACTACACCCAAAACATCTTTTGCTTTGTTTTCAGCATCGCCATATGGTTTTTGAGTACACTTGCTCGTCATGCACAAAGTACAACACATGTCGCTTGGCATGGTAATTTTCATCCCTCTAACCATCTGCTTTTCACTCAATTCTCGTAGGCTGGCAAAATTGAGATGACCATAGCGCGAATGCCATTTCATAGCCTCTTCAACGGATTTCCTTGCAAAAAACAATGAAGCATTTCAAATTATACCGTTTGTTTTGCTGCTTACTGTTTTCTTTTGAATTTGCGTGTTCATTTTTCGGTATTGCGCATGTTCTTCCTCGTGCCATAAATGCCTGTACGCTACTTTCGGCATATCCAGAATTTGTGGATTTTCGTCGCTCACCCTCCTCAATGAGCTTCACCTTCACTGCGTTCAACTTTGGTAGCTCATCTCGTGACTCCAGTGCGACCACCAAATTCTCGAATGATTTCGGGAAGCTTGCGAGTAACATTATTACAATAAATTCTTCTTGGAGACTTACTCCTATCTCTGCAAGCTTTTCTGCCACTGACGTAAAATTGCAAACATATTGCTGTACACATTCACCGTCGGTCATGCGCATTCCGAGCAATTGTTTAAAAAGCGTTACTTTTCGCACTGGCCCCTTTGGCCTGTGAATCTCGCGTAGAGTATTCCACGAATCGTTAGCCGTCTTACAATTGCGTATGTAGTTTATCTGCATAGGCGTAACACTGAGAATGATTGTGGCCACGGCCTTTTCATCCTTCGCCTTCCACAACAGCTACTTCTTGTTGTCTTCATTTGCACCAATTTCTGGACGAACTTCTTCTCCAGACGCAACGGACCACAGCTCCTGATGCACCAGCACACTTCTCAGCTGAATGCTCCACGAGTCGTAATTTGACTCCGTTAACTTCTCGATATTAAAAAGAGACGCACTCATTTTTAATTGCCGCTTTTTAAATACTTTAAATTATTTTACTTTAATTTACTTTACTTTGACCGCAGGGATTTGCACCTGTGCCCATAACCTGTTGAAACTTATTTCCTTAATTGACTTAAAAATTCACTACACACGACTAACGCTTACAATTATATCTTTATTGTATGAGAGTTCAAATTCAAGTAAGTTAACTGTTACATGTATGAGAGTTCATAGAAACTAAAAAATTCAGAGTTGCATGAATATATACGTTGCACACAGGAATGCATTTCAACACTAACTATAAGACAGAATTCAAAATATTCAAAAAAGCAGCCCTTGAAAGGGAAAAATCAAGATCAACATTATTATTAATGGAATTTAATTCACGTGTAGCACGAGTAATGGGCGCATTACTGGCGTAATTAGTTTTAAAATTGTCTCCATAAAACAGGTAGAAATTTCGCAGAGAACGCTGGGGAACATTAAATCGAATCCTTTCCAGCAAGTAAGGACAATCAATAACACCAGTTATGATGTTATGAGTAAAGGAGAGGCAGTGTATAGACCTACGTCTTTCTAACGACTTGAGACTTATGAGCATGAGACGAGCAGGATATGATGGTATGGGATCACTAAAATGCAGAGACCGAAGTGCAAATTTCAGAAAAATTTTGAAAGCATTTCGATAAGTTAAGTGAGAGACATGATTTCTGGCACCACAAGTAAAGTCTGTCAATGTCAGTCTGAAGCTTAATGGCATCTGCCGGGGACTTAATCGCTGAGAAGATCTTTAAGTCATCAGCATAAAGTAAGAATTTAGCATATGAAAAGCAATTTCTGATATCATTAATAAATAATGTAAATAGGAGTGGCCCCAAAATACTCCCTTGCGGGACTCCAGAGGAGGCAACAAAGGGAGTAGATGTAATACCATCAAAGGACACAACACAGCACCTATTGCACAAGTAGGATTTTATCCATTGCAGAAAAGCAGAATGAAAGCCAAGACAGGATAATTTTTTAATTAAGACACTGTGAAAGACTTTATCGAAAGCTTTCGAAAAGTCCGTATAAATACAGTCAACTTGCAAACCGGCCGAGAATGACTCGATGCAGTATTCACTAAATACAGCTAGATTCGATACTGTAGATCTGTTGGCGACAAACCCATGCTGATTTGGGCAAATTATCGATTTAACCGCAAAACTCAACTTAGCATTGACTGCGTGTTCAAAATTTTTCGAACCAGTCGAGAGCTTTGAAATAGGCCTATAATTCCTGATGTCGTTTTTATTGCCACTCTTAAAGACGGGCGTTATGGAAGTGAGCTTCCACGCTTCAATGAAATTTCCCGACGATAATGATTTGTTGAAAATTAATTTAAGAGGATATATCAGAGCAGGACAATTTTTAATTAGAACTGCTGAAAGTCCATCAATATCGGTTTGAGTAGAAGGCTTCAGTTTAATGAGAGCATTGCTAATATCTTTAGTTGAGAGGTATAGAGCGCCAAAGTCCAAAATTGAATCTAAGCCAGAGGAAAAGTCGCAATAATGGTCATCATCTTTATCCACATAGTTAGATTTAAAAAACTCAGCAAATAAATTTGAAGCTTCAGTTGAGGTATGCGCATAATTATTATCAAAATAGACACCCGTGGGAACAGAAGCGCAGTTTTTTTTAGATTTTATGTATTTCCAAAAGGTTTTTGGATTCGATTTAATGCTCAGCTCCATGTTATGGATATAGTTATTATAGAGCGATTTATTTAAATAGTTGAATTCACTTAGATATCGTTTAAATTTAACAAAATAAAAATGGTTCTTTGATAATTTAAACTTTTTAAAATACTTATTTTTAAGATTTTTAAGCTTATTTAGATCCTTAGAATACCAGGGCAATTTGTAGGGTCTTTTCTTCCAGACCGGAATATTATCAAGGCAGAGTTTAGACATAATGGACTTGAATGTAGTAAAACTAGTAAATGTATCAAGATCTGCCAGCAAATTAATCCAGTCAATCTCGAGGAGTAGTTCATTAAAACTAGGAAAATCGCATAAGGATTAATTAAATGATATCCTGTCATCAGAAGGAACAGAAGCAAAACAATAGAAATCTAGTTTTACAACTAAAGGTAAATGATGCTTGTCCTTAGGAGTTATGGGATTCAAGCATTCACTAACTCTATAATTTAAGTTATCGCTTACAAATATAAGATCCAATATTCTACACATAGAATTAACAAAATTGTTAACTTGACATAAATTAAGACTTAGGATATTATCAATAAAATATAACTCATGATTTGCAGAAGCATTATTTGGTGTGAGATTAGAGTTAGAAATATTAGTAGACCAATTAATCTTACATAAATTAAAATCGCCTAGCAAACACAAGTGATTATCATTTAAATTATTTGAAACTAGAGACATCACGTTATCCGCATGCGCTTTATACAACTCGAACGAACTATCAGGCGGTATATACGAAGCAAGAAGATATATAGAATCCTGCGAAAAAGGACCACTAATAAAAACACAAATTTGATCCAGCAGGGAGTCACCATTGTTGAGAGGAATCAAGAATGCACGAAGTTGATGCTTGACAGCAATTAAAACACCTCCGCCGCGCATGCATCCAGTTTTTGCTGAATCTCTGTCTTTGCGAAACACATTAAACAATTTCGAATCAAAAAATTCACTGTCATAGAAATTGGGGTTTAGCCATGTCTCAACAAGAACAAATACATCATATTATAGTTGCGTACTAAGGGATTGAACAAGGTCAGCCTTTGTTCGCATCCCGGATAAATTTTGGAAATAGACCTTAAGACCGTCAAATTGAGGATGTGCAGACTTTATGTCGGCATCTGCTGTTTTGGATCCTTCAGAAAAAACTGAAAGGGCTTCACAGTTACGTTTACAGGCCAAATTTCAGCCTTGAACAATTTCTCATACGAAGGCTCTGGAACTCCCAACTTAAAGTTTACCCTCTTAATGTCCGTCAATGAAACATCCTTCTTGACCAATTTGAAACAGGAAAGCGTTTTTTTGTTTAAGTGTGTTTGCTTAGAGACGTAGTCCTTAATATCATCTTCAGATACTGAAGGCGAAAAAGATGCCAAATGCAACCATTTATATTTGGTCGCAACAACCAAGTCCATACAAGTATTTGTACCATCAACTTTTACTGGTTTTTTTACTTGTTTTTTGTCCCGTTTCTTAGAAATCGTTGTCCACTGTGCATTATTTGTTGCAGCAGCTGGCGAGTAAAGAGAGGGAGATGTGCTAGACTTAGAGGTTATTGGCTCAGCGTCAGATGTTCTCTCAGAGTGATTAGCAGCACTAGTATTAGTAGCGCGAATGTACATTCTATCTATAGTTGACAATTGGCAGATATAAATGGGTGTGAGGGAGTCAACATGTACTTTTACAGAGGCAGTAAATGTGTATGCAAGAATGTGATAAAAAATTACACGTACACAAAACTTCGGGGACTATTTTTGATTCACTATTAAGAATGTGATTGCAAATGTAACTAAGTAAGAGGGTACGCGTAACGGTCACGTCACTAGGTTACGTTACGGTCACTGTTCTTGCTGGGGTCTGTATTAACATTAGAAACAGCAGCAGCAGAGGAGACAACAACTTTTGGCGGTATTTTCCCAGCGCGCGACTGTGTAGCAGTGCAAGGCCGAGCAACAGCAGTATAATACAAGGTATTAGCTGCGATAGTAGAAGAGCGAGGATGCGAAATTTGTGAAGAAGGCAGCAGAGCGTGATTAGCAGTATTTCTTTCTTCCAGAGCAGCATTCTCACATCCAAGCTTCTCAATAGCAGCACTAACGTATGTACGCAGTTTATTAACTTCAGCAGTGAGTGAAGAAATTGTATCATCTTTTTCGAGCAGATTTCGTTGCATAGCAAGAAGATCTGAGTGCATATTCTCAGTCTTAGCGATTAGTTTATTGTTGTCATCATATAAACTTCGAACTAGGTTATGCACGCAGACATTTTCAGATCGAAGGGAGACAATTAAATTGTACAAAGAGTCCAAAGTAACTTGCTTATCAATATTTTCACTCGAATTATCTCGTTGCTTGAGACAGCCAACAGATTTTGGATTACTAGAGTTAGAAGAGTTGGATTTTGCGATAGAGTTAATATTTGTTGTTATGACATTCGCGGCAGGTGGAGGAGGCGAACGAATAGAGCTGCGCCGAACTGCAGTACACACTACACAAAAGAAACTCTTGTCTGAGTTCAATAAAAAATCTAAGTCTGCCGGTAGGATACCAACACATTGCGTGTGAAATAGTTCATTGCACTTCGTGCACTGCACTTTTGGTTGAGTTCTATCAACCTTTTGTCCACACGAGCAAGGTATTTTGCCGATTTAATTAGAATTTACATATGTATGTTTAACAAGAGTCATTATCTCAATTATTTATGTACTTTCCACATTACAGAAAAGCAAATAAAAAACAGTAATATCGAATTAGGATTATAAATTTACGATGAAAATTTAAGAGAAATGCAAAACACGTCCGCACGCGTACTCGATCACACGTTATTTGGGGTTCCATTAAGAACCGCTGTGGTCGAGTGCGTAGCAGCGCGTGCGGTAACTTGATATGCTGCTGAGTTCGAGGTTCGAATCTCCGCCAAAACAAGTCCAATTTTAATCATAGAAAAAGTTGTTTTCTAATAGCGGTAACCACTAGGTAGACAATAACAAACCTCCGAGTGTATTTATGCCATGAAAAAGCTTCTCATAAAATACATCGGCCATTCGGAGTCGACACAAAACAGTAGGACCCTTTATTTGTGGTAGAACATAAAGACGCACACCAAAAGTGGTAGCAGAAGCTCGGCCAAAAACTGAGCTAGTAAGCGCCAAAATATTATTATTATATCAGGATCTTTTGGTGGAAGACTTTGGCAGCGTGGATATAACTTATTTCACAGAACACCGACAAATTTAAGAAAGTTTCTTGGTCCGGAAAAAGTGTCGATACTTTTCGACTCGTCAGTAAAGTTTACATGTGATGTGGGGATAACCAACAATTTACTTTTGACATCACTGTCTTGAATGCGAGGCCCAATGGATTGGGATATGCTTCACTGAGAAATTGCTTGAAATAGGACTTTATGTCGTTTTTTATTCCCCCTTCAGCGCTGCTCTATTAATTTTATATACGGTGTGGCATTCGCTCAATTCGGGTATCAAGCGAGTTCTTTGTGCTCTTCTGGCTTAAAGGCATTTTTTCGTTCTTCTGCAATCTCTCCGTTCCACCCTAATACCGGCTCGCGAAGGCATCGAGAGGCTTTCTACCTGCCGTATGAAATCTATTTGTTTTCTAGGAAATCCACCAGAGGGGAGATCCTAAAATCTGCGCTTCTACCATGAAATCAGTCTACTTGATGCAGCAAGAACGGTGGAACAATAATGCCTAAGTTAGAATTGAAAAAAAAACCTCTCTTTTCCTTTAAACTAATTACGGAACATAGAGCTTCTTATATGGCGTCGCTTAAAGCCAGTAAACGTGTTCAACGTGTTCATTAAAATCTGTGTAAACAAGTTAACTGATCAAATGATGGTTTCAAACGTAAACGTGGTCTGGATGCCCTTTTATTCTTTTTTAAGAATAAAGTTTAATATCAGGAGTTGGTTTTAATCCACCGTCTGTTTGACCGGTAGGCAAAAATTATGTAGAATTATGATTAAGCAAACTACAACAAAAACATTTAATGCAAGAGCTTGGAATTTAAAATAAACTGTAAAACTTATTGAGTTGTATTTAATAAATTTTTATACAACCCAAAAATAGTGTATATTAATTTACTAATTGTTTTTTATTTGTACATTTTTTATTAAAAAAATAAATACACATTTGAAATAGTATTAACTTTATACACAAACCAACATTTTTTAAAATTATTTTTTTAAATGCTTTCCAACACAAAAATTATTATATCACCCATTGATTGTTATTTATAGATTCGAGCTTAAAAGCTCACTTAAATGCACTTCATAAGATACAGCATGGGTGATGCATATACATACATACATACATATAAAAATATTTTATTAATTTTTAACTAAATAATGTAAATAAATGCAGCAAAACAGCCTTTCGGTTCAATTAAGTTTTTGATGATTTTCGCCAGAATATCATTAAATGATTATTTGAGCAAAAATAAAGCAGGGTTCTCCAAATATTGTTTCCAAATGTTAGAAAACTTGGCCATAGTGACGCCATCAATAATGCGATGATCTGCAGACCAGCTTATATTCATCACATAAGCTTTAACAATCTCGTCCTTTTCATTAAATCGTGGCACAACCTAAAAAAACAACAAATTTCGTTTTAACACCATTTAATTATTAGATGTGCTATTGACTTAACACAATAAAAGGAATAAAATTAAACTTCTGCCATAAAATGTGAAAAGTGAAATAACTTTACAAAATTTGTTAAAATGAATTGTGTAAACGTTTGCGGTACGACCCGGATTTATGTCCAGCCAAGAACTGTCAATTTCGCAGAGGTTCCCAACAATTTATGCGAAATGCTTCATACAACAACAACAACAACAGCAATTGCGGTTCAATCATTAAACTTGGACTATTTGTTTGACTTTAGAAGTTTACCTTTGTGCGTCCCATGGCACCAATGGCCACCTGAGGGCCCATAATGCAAGGATGTGTATAAGTACCTCCAACCTGAAATAACATTTTTAAATTTTTATGCAATAAGTTAATTTTCATCTGGAACTCACCACTCCAATATTTGAGAGTGAAAAAGTGCCATTAACAAAGTCTTTCGGTGTTAACGCATTCTTGCGCCCTCTGTCGACTAGCTCATTTAAATTTTTTGCGATTTCTAAGATATTCTTACTCTCACAATTCTTTATATTGGGTACAACTAAACCTTGTGGCGTATCTATGGCTACGCTGATATTGTGAGACGACTTGTAGATCACTGCCTCGTTCTCAACATCTAGCGAACTATTTAAAATAGGAAACTTGGAGAGTGCAATGGAAGCAGCCTTGATGCAGAAAGGCATAAAGGTTAGCTTTGATATTCCCTGTTCACTGGCTACCACTTTTAATTGATCGCGGAAATCTATTAATTTTGTCATGTCAATTTCATCGCTGTATGCAAAATGAGGGATTTTCTGAAATTTTGAGAGGGTTAGTGTCCACGTGAAAAGTCTAAAAGTTGCTTCCTAAATACTTACCAACGTCTCAGACATGGACTTAAACATTGCCTTGGGTACACCTTTTAACGACTCAATGCGATTGGCAGCAGTTTGGGTAGAATTTAGAGCCGAATTCGTTTCTAATGATACCGCAGACTTGGCAGCAATCGTTGGATGTGGTATATTCGTGCCAGCTGGCAAATATCCTAGATATTCGAGTACATCTCCTTTAAGCACACGTCCCTGTTTACCAGTCCCCGGTACCTTGGAGAGATCCACTTTATTCTCCATGGCCACACGACGTACAGCGGGAGTAGCAAGTGTTATGTGCCGTGCTATGTCCTCATCACTAGCCGCCTTTCCAATAGCTGATTGAGAAGTAGTCTGATTGTTTGCATTGGAATTTGAATTCGAACTCGACTCTGAATCAGAGCTTTCCGCATCGCTTTCTTCTTCGACCTCAAAGTCCAGTAATGGTTTTCCAACCAAGACGATCTCGTCTACTGTATGATAAAGCTTCGCGATTTTGCCATCGAAACGACTAGTGATTGTAACGGATGCCTTATCCGATTGCACTTCGCAAATGTTGTCAAACTGTTCCACAGAGTCACCAACATTGACAAACCTTAGAATAAATATTGTTTTCGATTAAAATAATAAGGGAGCCTCATATATTTATTGCTAACCATTCCTTTACAGTGACTTCTCGAATCCCTTCACCAATGTCGCTAAGTTTAAATGTCACAAGTTTGTCTAAGCACGCAGTCAGGCTCATATTTTGAACTCCAGTTGCAGTAAGCGTCTATTAAGAGAAATTAATTTTTTTAAACAATCTTCTGCAAGCATTGAATTTGGATAATGTTTCGAGAACGAGTCGTTTTCTTACATATATTTATGATAAGCATAAATCTTCAACTCAATATTTACCAAAGAAAATTATGTACGTATACATATGTATGTATGTATGTATATATGTATGTATGTATGTACATACATATACATACATACATATGTACTTATGTATGTATATACATGCATACATATTTTGAGAAATAATTTTAATTATGTTCTTGTTAATGATAAAAACACGATTTGAAACTTATCATTTCGGCACCATTATGGAAGAAACATGAATGTGTAAAATTGAGAAACCACATTTGAAAATGTATTTCTCTTTTAAAACTTAGTAGGTACGAGCAAGGCACATTCAATAGGTAGCAGCAGTAGAAAAATTAAAAAAAAATGTTTGAGCTCTGTATATTTTGTTTTTGCTTTTAAAATCTAAAATTTCAAAAATATTTTATCAACTACCTTGAATTGTACTGAAAGCATTCTTATCACAAGGAAATTCAAAAAAAAAAGTTTGCTGCTGCTACCTATTGAATGTGCCTTGGGTACGAGTATACAGCTCTGAAGAAAATTTCTTCTATAACAATTTTTTAAATCAGTCTGAATTTCTCAAGTAAAAATATTCTTATATTTATTTCTTCAAGAAAATTTAAAGCAACAGCAAAGTACTTTTTCAAACAACCGAAAGAATAATAAATATTTCTAGTAATTTTTCTTAAGAGCTGTATTCTAAGGGTAAAATTTAAAAATTTGCCTTCTTAAATTGTATAATTTTGTGGTTTCCTTACGAGCAATTTTGTTCTGAATTTTAGTACCTATGTATGCGATAGTATATCAAGAGATTTATCAAATCCAACACATTAACCAAAAATTTGCGAATTTATGCTTCTGGCATAAGGGAAAGGATAAATATATGTACATATGTACGTACAATAGAAAAGTGTTTATAAGCAATAGTTTGTATATACATATGTATGTATGTACATACATGTATGTATATGCCTTATATGTATATGCATGTAAAAGGTGTATTTTTAGACGTGTGGTCTTCAATGAGGCAATACTTTATTCGGAGTTGGTCTTTTTGACAGTGGTCACTTGATTTAATCTCAGTTTGGTCTGCCATTTGCAATAACGACCATCAAGCGCGTCGCACGTTCAGTGAATGGGCCCAAAACGTGATGGCCTGATTTTCACAAAAAAATGTTGTTCAGCGATGAAGCTCACTTTTGGTTTAATGGGTACGTTAATAAACAAAATTGTCGCATTTGGAGTGATGATAATCCACAAGCCATTGTTGAGACGCCGTTAGATCCTCAAAAGGCACTGTTTGGTGTGCTCTATGGGCAGAGAGAATCATTGGTCCATATTCCTTCAAAAAATGAAGCCGGTCATAATGTTACAGTCAATGGGGAACGCTATGGAGCCATGACTAATGACTTTTTCGTGTCTAAATTGGAGGATGTTGATGTGGACGACCTTTGGTTCCAACAAGACGGCGCTACATGCCATACAGCCAACGAAACCATCAATTTATTGAAGCCGCTGCGGTCACTTAACCGAACTCATTTTTAAAACATAATAGCGAACCTTTATCTTTATAATAAAGATAAATTCTTGGCCATAGCTTTAAATTATGGTTTTATTTCTTCTTTAAATCAACATGTCTAAAAAAAACACCCTGTATGTACGTAAATATGCGAAATATACATACATATATGTACATATATGCGAGTTATGTAATTTGGATACGATTACTGTTACTCATCGCTGTGTGAATTGTAATGAGTTTTATACTTTGAACTTAAGCAGTAAATGCTATACAAATCTCTCGGTTGATTCTAATTACACGTACTTTCTGCGAACATTTTAGCAAAAGAGAGAAGTTATTTTTTTGTATTGTCGCTGCACCATTCCTCAATAATATGTAAGACATGTTTACAAAATATAGTCAAGTGCTGTTATTAACGAATAAAATAAATTAAGTATCTCTTGAAATATCACTTTATCACAAATAATCACTATTAGCCCGCTAAAGAAAAATGTGCTCAACAAAACAATAAAAATAAAGCAACTGGTTGCAGATGTATTTTCTTATCAATATCTGTCAAATATGTTGTTGTTTTGTTTACTGATCATTGTGTCAGATACTTTATTTTGAATTGCGATCCTCAACGCAATGCCACCTTTTTTTAAACTTTGCTGTTCATATCCTTACAAGCGGGTTCCACTAGACAATTTTCCAAACGCTGTTAAGGTACTCAGTCTGGTTGTCCTCGATATGACATGTATAACAACATGGGGTGATGGTCTTGTGCACGATTTAGAAAATACAGAGGTTGCGCCTTCCGCAAACCGGTATTCGCTCTCATCAAATTTGACAGAATCAGCTGTGTATCCTACGTCACAGAACGCGGTTAGTTTTGTCTGTATGTTTGTAAGCATACAATTGTTTGTGCTTAAATTCAATGCTTAAAAACTTTAAACATTAAACTTTAAAATAAAGTTATTAAACTTGAAGTGCGCAGTGTTAAGTGTTAAATCACAGAATCTATCAATGATACGGGGCTATAAAACTCGCTAAAAAAGATGTGAAGGTGTAGCTGTCAGCACTTGGTAGCAAGTTAAGCTTCTTGTGTCTCCTAATGCTGCACTGCAGTTTTTTTCAAGGCATCCAATCTAACACAGAGCATAAATGAAGTTATTTGAATATAAATATATTGCACAAAGTGCCGAAATTGGTAAAAACTTTAAAATTTAGAAATCCTAGCAGAACCTAACCTCACAGTTTTGTATGCAATTTCTTCCGATTCTCAGTAAAACCATGTTCGTAACGTTGCACGTATTTTGCTTCACATCATTTTTCGTCGGGAAGGCGCAATCTTGTATTCTATCGTTCTTGGTCTTGTGTGTGTTTGCATTACTAGAGTGAGGTGTACATGTCCGTTAGAGCTGATTCTGGAGCTCGAAATTCTTCATATAACCTATAATCAGACAGTAAAGCGAGCTCTTATGAAGTCCTAAAAAGAGGGCTTTTGCAAAAGCAAGTTATTATCATCTAACGTAGGCCAAAGTTTATATCTTGATACATATTTCAGAATATATATTGTCAAAGGAGACCACTTATTGGCAGCAATATATATCAGCGTTTATATCCGGCCATCTATGGTACGAACACTTCCTGACGGCAACATCATTGGTATCTGTCACCGGGATCCTTCTTGAAATTCATAGATGCTCTTGGTCTAGGGGATGTGTTGTAGGCTGCTGAGGGCACAATAGACCAATTGGTCGCAGTGCGATCCTCTTTTATTTATCTATCTAACATGAAAGTAAATATTGATTTGCTTTCTATTGGATTACAGTGGCCAACAAAAAACAAAAAATTGTTTGTTTCCTGTGATTTTTTTTTTTCCATATGAGTTACAGCTAACTACCCTACAAGAACAGTGCCGGTCAATTTACCGTACAACTGATGGTCAATGGCTAAAAAAAATTTCTCAGCACTTAGAAAAAAGTTGCTATCAGTTTCTTAGGGCCACTATCTAAAAACTGATGTCAACAAATGTGTACGTGTGATATTGTGTTTAACTCTAACACATTAATATTACCGAATATACATACATATAGATCTTGAGGGCACAATAGACCTATCGGTCGCAGTGCATTCCTCTACTTATATCTTATCTTATCTAACATATAGACCTATGTACTGCTTACTCTCGTTCTTTTTACTAGGTCAATGCTCCCTATAAAATCATCAGTACTGAAAATATTCCTTTATACCTACATCAAATTATATTTCCTTTTTTTGTTTGATTAAATAAACAAGTTTTTTTATTTTTTCAATTAAATTTTATTGATTTACTACAAGCTAATAACTTTAATCATCATAAAAAAAATCTTTCATGTTTTATATTAGATTAAGAAATCCTCTTTTATTTAAAATGAGCATTTAAAAAGCTATTTTTTTCATTTAAAACTTATCTTTTATGAAAACACGACGATTTCAAAGTTTTCGCAACTATACACTTCAGAGTTTTCCAAATACAGCGCGCCATTTGCAAAACTCCTATGAATGTATCGTGTGTTTCTTTCTCGCATTTGCAAAATTAACCTAAACGGTCATTGTCTTTTCTGTGCAACTATTTTACCGGCCATCTTACGGTCAGTAAAGATAAACATGAAAACTCGTTGTTTCATTCTCGCATATATGCAACCATAGTAAGCGTAGCGAGTCAGCACAATGGCAGCCATTTTACCGGTAAGCTGACCGTCAGTGCTGATTTTATGAATGAGAGTGTATTGGTAATTCTGTCAGCATGTTCTTGTAGGGTAGCCACATTTACTATTTTTACTTAAATTTGCGTTTTTTATTACACTATTTCAGTATTTTGTTGTTCATTTCGATATAGCGTCGTCAATAAGATGTTGTGTGCTTAATTCCGATTGCTTTTGCTATATAGTATGTGGTGAATATGTATTTGCCAAATATCGAAAACCTGTATCAGGCTTAGTAAAAACTACGTATCATCAATACTTTAAAATAAAATTCTATAACCAGGACAAGCCATGGGCTGCTCATATTGTATGTCAGAAATGTGTGGTATGTCTACGGTTATGGTCTAGTTAAAAAAGAGATGCAGTAATGTTCGTAACACCCATGATATGGCGAGAACCTCGAAACCATCATGACGATTGCTACTTCTGCGTTGTGAAAATAAACGGAATTAACCCTTGAAATCGAAATACCTGGTCATATCCTAACTTACCTTCTGCTCAACGACCTTAATTAAAATCCCGAGAGGTACAACCAATCACATCTAAATCTTCTGATGATCCAAATCTCTGTGAACCCGAACGAAATACATCAAGTGAAGACTTTGATTCAGACTGCAAATTTAGCCAAGAACCTCAACCATTTAATGAGAAATAACTAAATGACTTAGTAAGAGATCTGAACTTACCGAAAGAAGCTTCTGAAATTTTACCATCTCGTTTGAAAGAAAACCATTTGCTTACTCCGGAAATCAACGTTACATTTTATCGTACCCGAGCAAAACAATAACAGTATTTTTCTCAAGAGAAGGGTTTAGTTTTTTGCAACAGATGGGATTAAAAAGTACCCACCTAGTGATTGGCGTATTTTCACGGATAGCAGCAAACTAAGTTTAAAGTGTGTTTTGCTTCATAACGGATCTATCCCTATTGCACATTCGATGCCTTTAAAAGAAAAATACGCAAATATTTTTAAGGATATGGAAAATATTAAGTATCAAGATCACAAAAATGGGTAATTTGTGTTGATCTGAAAATGGTTAACTTTCTTTAAGTTCAACTAGGGTGATACACGAAGTTTCCTTGTTTCATGTGTCTCTGGAACAGTCGTGACAAACAACACCATTGGTCACAAAAAGTTTGGCCAGTGCTGGGAGAGCTAAAAGTTCGTACCAAAAATGTTATAAACATGCCTTTAGTTAGGCGAGACCGCATTATACTTCCACCACTTCATATTAAACTCGGCATAATGAGACAGTTTGTGAAAGCGCTTGACAAAAGTGGCGAATGTTTCAATTTTCTTTCACGCAAGTTTCCAGAATTAAGTTAAGAAAAATTGCAAGCTCAGATCAGGCAACTCGTGAAAGATGCTAATTTTTTCAAATCAATGACTAAAGTCGAATCCAAAGCTTGGAATTCATTTGTTTTGGTAATAAGTAATCACGTCGAGCTTGTCGAGCTCTTGCTATCAAACTTGCATAAAAATCCACTTCCTGCACTCGCATTTAGACCGATTTCCACAAAATCTGGGTGATTTTAGTGAGGAGCATGGTGAAAGATTCCATCAGGATCTTTGGACAATGGAAGAGCGATATCAGGGGCGGTGGCACTCACGTATGATGGCAGACTACTGCTGGAATTTGCAACAAAATCTTACTAAAGTCGTTCATACAAGGAAATCTCGTGAAAGATCATTTTAGATAATCCAATAGAAATTTTGTTAACATAATGTATTGATTTTCTGTATTTTTTTGTTAAAATAATTAAACTGTATCTTTAAAAAAGTAAAGCTGTTAGCAATCTCCAGTATTTTTTTCATAGTCAGGACCATAGAAATACCCAATAACAGAAAAAAAAAGGAAACAAGACAAGTGTTGACCAGTGTTATTTATTATTATGTGCTGGAAAGTGAAAAAAACAAATTTTCAGTCCTATTTTAAGCATATTTTTTATTTTTTTTTGTTTCCGTATTAAGCCCACATATAGATGATATGAATTGAGTTTCTCGCAACTTAATAATAATTGTTGAAAAATGCGTTTGCAATTTTGCCATTTTTTCAGTGCTGGTTTAAACTCTGTTTAAACTAAGTTTAGTTAAACTCAGTTTAAATTTAAACTTAGTTTCCTTGCGCTCAAATAAATTTGTTGCAACCAAAACGAAGTAGTCAGCAAACAGCTGATAAGTTAAACATTTTACTTAGTTTAAACTCCGTTTAAAGTTGACTGAAAAACTGCATACTGAGTTTAAACTTAGTTTAAACGACAAACAGAGTTCTACTTGCACTGAAAAACTGGCCCTTAGATGTGTCAGGAGACTTGTTTTCTTCTTGTAAATGCGCGTGATTTGCGTGCGCAAAAACACCAACCGAAAGCACTGAAAAGTGCTGATTTCGCCACCTTATAGTGCCGAAGTGTTCACTTTTAGGTAAGTGTGTTGTTCAAAGCTTGATTCAAATACTTATTTTAGCCTCATTTATAAAGCTGGTCAGGACATTAAAGATCTTATTATTAAAGATTTTAATCATTTGTGTGAGGTTTTCAAAATTATCAAAAATATTGTTCTTTTCTCTTGCAGATTTGTGTTTTTCACATACCCAAATCATATGTGTGTGCATTTACTACAGAGGTTTGTATCATGTTTGCCAACTTTGTGTAAGATATCATTATCGTATGTACATACATATGTATGTACATATGTCAAGTTAGTAGTCTGTTCATTGTTTTAATGTCTTTTGTTTCCATGTCCACCTCTATATACCAAGCAAGGCACATTCAACAGGAAGCAGCAGTAGAAAAATTAAAACAAAAAAATGTGAGCTCTGTATATTTTTTTTTTGCTTTTAAAAGCTAAAATTTCAAAAATATTTTATTAACTATTTTGAATAGTACTAAAAGCATTCTTATCACAACAAAATTCAAAATTTGACAATTCAAATTAAAATAAAATATCAAAAAAGATCAAAAAAAAAGTTTGCTGCGGCTACCTATTTGATGTGCCTTGATACCAAGGGTGTTTGGGAATGTCTGGGTAAAACTCTGCAAAGAGTTTACCCTTTTCTAAGGATTTTGTGTGGTATCTTTCATTCCAGTAAACTAATATTTTTAAATTTAATCGATTTTCTCAAAACTATTGCCATCGTGTTTTTTTTTTTTTTTTTAACTACATATGTATATTAAGACTTATAATGTTTTTTTTTGTATACTGTCGTGGTAAAATGTTTCACTGAGACATGATGTTAATGTTGAAATAGTTAACATTAGCGTTCTAGTTGATTCATATTTTTATTTAGACGTTGTACATTATGTTGAAGAATCCTCATTCTGATCTAGTTGTGAAAAAGGGTTATTCGTAATAAATTTATGGTCTAAATCTAGACAGAATATTTTTAAGCAGTGACTCCAGCCGGGAAATCAATTCTATTGAATGCATCTTTAGCAAACTTTACCATTTCTGTTCCTAGCTTTTCGATTTCAGATATGCATGTTCTCGTTCCTTAGTAAAACTCAGTTTAAATTTAAACTTAGTTTACTTGCGCTCAATTAAATTTGTTGTAACCAAAACGAAGTGAGCAGCAAACAGCTGATAAGTTAATCTAAGTTTAACCGTGCGCGATCGGCCGTTTAAACTTCGTTTAAAGATGACTGAAAAACTGCATACTGAGTTTAAACTAAGTTTAAACGACAAACAGAGTTTAACTTGCACTGAAAAACTGGCACTAAGTGTCTGTTTCTAATAGACTGTTGGGGTTGACCTATTGCTGGGAAATCAGACTCCAGGTCTAAAATACTAAACCGGTTGGTGATAAAAGGTTTGTAGTTGAAAATTACTTCTTTCCATGACTTATCCGTATGTCCTATTCTGCCGCAGTTCAGGCAATGTCTTAAGTAGGGGTAGAAATACTGGACATCCAGTACCGTGTAATTAAAACGTATGGTTTGGGGAAGTTCATTCGAGGCAAAACCTAACTTAACAGATAGATTAGGAACCCGTTTACATTCATTATCTGGGTCTCGTCTGGTGAACCTAGGCACAGAGGTTATTTTGACTTCAGAAATTGCCGACAGCCTAATCTCTTCCTCAGAATATTCAAAAGGGATATCTCTGATTACTCCATAGGTCTCTATAAAGGATCGGGGAATGAAAGCTCTCTTGCCTTTTTCTTTGAATTTTTTTATTTCTAAACATTTTATTTGCTGACGCTATATTTTTTAGTTTTATTTTGTACAAAGTGACACCAATTGGATAAACGTCATCCAGACCCAGATCCTTAATCCGACTCCATAGATACAGTCCATTTTTCATCTTAACATTTCTCACCTCTTGCGACGTGTCGACAACACCTTAATGGTTTGTTGGGTAGAGTATCTCATTTTGATATACATATGTATGTATGTATGTAACATTTTTTCCAGTCATATCGTCTCTGTTTTCACTGCTTTGTCCGTCTCTTTCCCGCTACTTTGGGAAACCTGTCTGTCCGTCTATGCCTAGTTCTTCTAACTGTAAATATTCTTCTTTGTCTGTTACCTTTGTTTATTTCCCGCCAATTTTATGGATTTCATCACAATTTTGGCGCGCATGTGCCAAACCCCTATTTTTCACACCCAACATGGGCATATCTTCAACAGATTTTTTTTACAGATTCTACGCATTTCGGCATCAATTGCCTCTTGCCCTTTAAGCCGTCGTCAGAGTCCAAAGCACTTGCAGGTGACGACATTTCGCCACCTTCCTCGGGCTGCCCCGATCGCTTTAACCCAAATTTGCACTATGAAAAGAACAATATTTACCTCTTCTCAAGTAGTATATAGACTCCAGAATGAATCTTCAAAGTCCCTCTAAAGAATTTCTTAAAAAACCAACTTTGCTTACACAAAAACTGCACTGCTCATTGATTAAAAGTAATACACCTTGACACTTCGGTAGCTCGCAATCATTGTGTATAATAACAAGTGAGATATCTTTTCGATAAACGTCAAAATTTGGAACAGCTGAGATCACCTGTTTTTGCAAAGTAAATTCGCAACCCTGGCGTTCCTCGTATATTTTACCCGAATGCAGGGACGGATACAGGGGAGGGGTTCTAGGTGTCTGGATTCCCCCCAAAAAATCGGTAGTCTCAGAAAATTTCAACCGTGTTTTCAAATTCGTAGCACACAAAAAAACTCACTCTAGACAAAAAAATTAAAAATTATTACCCAGTAACTGGAATACAAAGAAATGATTTTTTGCCGAAAAGTATATTTTATTCTAAAAGTTTATGACTTATCAAACCCCAATCGTAATATGCAATTTTACAAACACATTTACCGAATTTTCCAGTCACGGTGGCTCCGAGTGAACGGTCTTTTTCTATTTTACGGAGATTGAAGACGTATCTCGAGATATTGATGTTACTAGTGACCTAGATATTTTGGCAAAGAAAAAGAGGATGAAGCACTTTAAACCCCTGACGTTTTATGATTCTACTGATTCAAATTATATCATAGCCTATCGATGGCTTTATAAAAATGCATTCAACATTTTACCCAATATAATTTTTTCTATGCTTATAATGGATATTAATCGAATATCTCAATATATGTAAAATATCCTAAAAAATTGAAACCCCCAAAATATTTTCAGATCAGCTTTTTCCAACTTCGGGCCATTCGTAATTGTCGACATATTGGCGGCCAGCTTAGGTACCCTGTCAAACGCCATCTTAGGTATCCTGTCAAAAGCAACTGACAAATAAGATATCTCACTTGTTGTTATACACAATGCTCGCAATCGAATGTAAGCATATTTTAGCTTTATGCAGCGAACACAAGAATGATAAATTAGAAGATTGGGACACTTTCGTCCCGTTATCTTTTTTGTTCGGCTTGACAGCTGTGTGACGTAATTTCATACCAGAATATCTAGTCAAAAGGGAAAAGAAACAGAAAATTCGCATTCGCGTGGAAACAATGAAACAATTAATGAAGGGTTTTTTAATAATTTAATGAATTGACATTTCATTTTGAGGGGAAGTTGATAATTTTTACTAGAACAATTTTTGCCAGTAAAAACTTGCAAGTAGGAAAAACAGCTGATCAAAAGCATCTGATTGCTATTTGGATAATTTGGAAATTTTTGTTTAAGAGTTTTAAAGGCAAAAATTATAAAATGTGGGTATCAAACATGCAGGAAGCAAGTACAAGTTGATTTGGTTAAGCTTCGTTAGTGGAACGTTTCAGGAAATCACTAACGCAACGATTTTCATATTGTATATTTAGATGCGGCCAAAAATTCAATCAGCTGTTCGTCACACTTGCAAGTTTTTACTGGTTTTGCGTTCTTGTACTTTTTGGTATAGTTTTCGCTCTGAGAGCGAATGTTGTTAAATTCTAAGAAAGAAAGAAAGAAACGATTTTGCCGCCATGTTGGTACTTTCATTTCGCTTCATACTCATATTTTGCGCGCTATGACGTAGAAATGTCGCAATCAAGGCGAATTCATATAAGGTGGTGGTAATCAATCAGCTGGTTGCTTGTTCTTCTTATTTTATAAAATTAAGGAGGTCAGTAAAAGGTAATGACGAAGAATTTTGTTTACATATTTTGATATTTTAAAGCTCGTTATTTTAAAACTTGTGAAATTTTATAAAAAAATAAAGACATTTCAAGATATAAAAAATGGGAAAGTGCGCGGTGTGTCAAAAAAAAAATAGAAAGTGCGAAAGGACCTATTTTCAAGGTTCCAATAAGCGGCTGATGTTGTTGAGATCCTGCCGTACGCAGCTTGGAGCGAAACGCAGGCGCAAGTAAAGCAGCCTACACATCGCGCAGGCGCTAGTAAAGCAGCCTATAAATCCGACAGGCGCTAGTGAGCAGCCTATACAACTCGCAGGCGCTAGTGAAGCTGCCTACCAACACCATCTGACAACAAAAAAACAATAACTTCCATTCTTCAATTCTCTTCGATTATGACATTCTTACAGCCCTACCCGCGTTTTGTCACAGTCTTCAGTTGTTATGGGTTAATTGTCATTATATTGTCACGGCCAGTTGTCATAGGTATGCACCGCCAATAATGACAATAGAAAAGCTCTTCTCACTCGCCGCATGCGGCGAAAAGTTCTGTATAGCAAAAACAGCTGATTTGGTTCACAATTTCAAATTTTATTCTTCGTTTTATTTTATCGCGTGATACTGAGGATTCGCTCATGGCAATTTGAAAATTGTTTCCAACGAACTTTTGATATGATCCATGCGCGTAGAAATACAAGCAACCAAGAAAACGAATAGTGAATGGGATGCTGGACTTTTGACGGTCACTTGGTTCCAACTTTTCGAGTAATCTGCGGCAAAGTGATTTAGGAAACCGAAAGTTTTGTATAAAGATGGTCTCCTGCATGGAAAATGGATCACTGTTATCACGCAGATTTCTTCTTGCTCCACAATCCACAATCAAACACATTATAACCACTTGCTCTGCCATAGCTAAAACTCGAAAGCAATATGTGGTGTAAAAACTTAAAAATGCTTGGTTTAATTAAAAATGTAACACCAATTCGCACAAAGTATTTGAGTTGGAAATTTTTACTTTAATAAAATGTAACACAAAAACATATGTGTCAACGTTGTCACATGCTCTGTAGGTCATAACAATAAATATGACAGTAGACACAAAAAGAGCTTTCAAAAATTTCTGCGCATACCAAAAATGTGACAGTGATCACAATCATAGCAATTGTCATTACGGCGAATTTTGTCACTGCCTGCGAATAAGGCTGTTAATTTGACAAATTTTAATAAATTCGCTTTGCTACCACCTTGAATCAATTCGCCTTGGTCGCAATCTTCTAAAGCGCCAAATACACGACACGAACATTTCCGCGAACATTCCCGTTATGTCATGTTTCTGCGAACTTTTCTGTCGTGTATGGTGGTGTTTGCCAGTTCGCGCAAATGTTCGCCGAAAATCAAAATATTTTAATTTTTGGCATTTGCGCGAACTTTTCGTGCGTGTATGGCGAAATAGCTCATAATCGTAGTAATTTCTGAACGGAACAGACGTGCGCGGAAAAGTAAAATGGACAATAAAAAATTTCTGAGTGAATTTATTGAAATGTATAAATCTTTACCATCATTGTGGCAAGTAAAAAGTAAAGATTATTGTAATAGAACTAAAAAGAATAATGATTATGCGACTTTAATCGAAAAATTAAAAGAAGTAGTGGTTGTAGTAGTTGTCCGTAGTAGTTGTCCGTATTCATCGCTGTCTGAAAGAGAACTAATGTTCGGCCAAAAGTTCGTATGGTGTATGGCCAAAGCTGCGAAGAAGATTGCGGAATGTTCGCGGAAATGTTCGTGTCGTGTATTTGGCGCTTAATTTATCATTCTTGCAGCGAACATATATGTATGTCCAACGCCATCTTAACGGGCGGTCTTCACCTGCTTTCAATGCTAGGTTGCTTTCTGCTTCTTGTCGTCGCAAGCGAGAGAGAGATTTGTTCACTGGGCATTTTGAAAGCATAATTTTTCATTTGCAACATGTCGTAGAGCAAGAAGGTTCGTGCCCTGCGTGCTATTCAAACTCCAAACCCACTCATATTGTCGGTATAAATTAATTAATTTACAAAGATCAGTAACGCGACACTCGATTTTATCAATATATATTATTAAAAGGCTTTTTTGTGCTCGAAGAGCCTATGATAAACGATGTTGCCACAATGAAAGATGCTACGAAATGCGAAAATGGCTGTCAAACTACAAAAATGACAGCTGAAAGCAAGCGACCGCTCGCTTACCGATCGGTTTGCTAGACGAAGCATACTTTCAACTTTTTGCGGTCTTCACGTGCGACATGTCGCTTGCTTTCAGAAGTAAGCGAGCGTTGAAAGCAGGTGAAGACCGCAAGTTAAGTGTTCTTCCACGATATGTATTAGCATGTGTACACGTAATTTTTTACATTCGAAATATTTTCGTCTGACACACAGCCAGTTAGTGTAGTTATTAATTTATTTTTATTTTTTTAAATAATTTAATTTTTTTAATATTCTCATATATGTATGTTATATATGAATGAAAAATGTATTTAAGTATATTTTCAAAAATTATATATAAAAATTTTCTTTTTGATTTATTATTACAGAAATTACTTAAATCTTAAATTATACAACAAACAAAGTTAAATTGAACACCCCCTGCGAGGGCGGGCACCTTGGCGTGGTGCAGGGGCTTAGGCGTTTCCCACCAGGAGCTGTGTATGGAGCGGAGTGACGATGTTTAATTGTTTATCTATCTCCATGCCGGCTTCAAGTGGGAGCGCTGACCAAGAACCGCCACCTCCTAATCCAGGGTGTAATGCGACACCGTGCCCATTGGAAGGTTTGCAGCCAGGAGGGCATAAACCGGCTGTATTCACACGGCGCCTCCTCGACACCGGGCCGCATCGAGGAGTAACTAGGCCTTACCGCGCTACGGGGCGCTGGCGTGGTGGACCATCAGAGATCCCCTTCTTAAATTTTTGACCGCTGAGCTTTGCTTAGGCCGAGCTGGCGGTCGTACGAACAAGATGAATACAACAAACAAACAACAACAACAACAAAAACAGCAACAGCAAAAGCAGCATAACAGCAACGTTAAGCAAGCGCATAGTGGCAGCAGCGGTGTTCCTACGGCGGGCAGCAGCGCGAACGTGCCTCAGGCGGCAACGAGAAGAGGCAGCTTCATGGAGCGCCTAACAGAGCAGGAGGCTGCCCTATTCATTGAGCATGCAAGAGATGATGATGAGGCACCTAGAACCAGCGCATGCAAGCGCAAGGAAACTGCTCTGAGCGGAGGTAAGGAAAGGTGTGAAGGTGAGTCAACCGGTGTGAACCTAACCGCCGGAGTAGATCGGTCGCAAAGCCGACCCGGCACTTTCTGCTCTTCTAATTTCAGAGAGAGCGAAGCGAGAGAGAGCCCTAGCAGACAACGTGCACCCAGCAGGCACCGCCCGGACCGCAACCGGTCTAAAAGCCGGCGTAGGTCCAGGAGTGAGTTGCGCTCGGGTAGCGATCAGCGGCAGAGATCGCCAGGCAGGTGGGAGAGGTCACGCAGCCGCTCTGGCTCGCGGACATCCCAAGCAGCAGGGTGGCAGCAGCAGAGGAGAAAGCACCGAAGGGCGAGACTACCTCCACTTCCCCCCCGGGGCCAACCGGGGGCCCTCGATGACCGTAACCGCAAGGGGTTGAGCGGGGCCGGGGCGAAGTGGTACATCCGCTATCTTGAGCAGGGGAAAACCCCAGAAGAAGCTCGGGCCATGGCGGGTGTTCGGATGGAGGTCGAAAAAGAAGAGCGAGAGCGCAGGGACCGCAAGCGCACGCGAGAGCCACCCGTGCACGCCACTGAGCGGACGAGCGGGCCAAGCAACAACTCAGGTGTAACCGCGCCTGCTAATAAGCAGAGAAGCGGGGAACAACCCACTGGGTACCAACGACCTGCGCCCGCAGAAATGCGGAGAAGCAGGGAACCTGCATCGAAGCAGCCTTTAGCTGAGCCCGCTATTAAGCGCGGCAGTGAGCTGATTACTCCTCCAGAGCAACCATCCAGCAAGAGACAACGTGAGCAACCGCCACCTCCCGACACGGCGTCAGGTAGTCAGGGGGGCCAGATGGGGGAGGCGCGGCCGCAGGCCTCTCAGCAGTCCAGCTACTCGGCGGCCCTGAGGGGCATCCGGGTGGCTGTGCTGCCGAGAGATTACCCAGCGGCGGCCCTCAACTCAGACGACCTCACAAAGCTGCAGGACGCCATTGTGCACGAAGTCTTCAAGGGAGCGTCCTTTCCCTTATCGTTCTACGGGGTGTATTTCCGGTCGGGAATGCTCCTCGTGGACTGTAAGGATGACAGGACGGTAGGTTGGCTAACCGAGAAAGCCGGCGAACTAGAAATGTGGAAGGGGCCGGTGATGTGCGTGAAGAGGGGGGATCAGATTCCCCTACTGCACAACGTTTCGGTCTTCCTACCGAGAAGTGCCGATGAAACAGCGGAGTACGCGCTTCAGCTGCTGAAGACCCAAAACGAGGGCATTCACTCCTCAGTTTGGAGGGTCATTTCTAGCAGCTCCGAAGACGGCGGGCTGAGACTAAATTTGGGAATAGACAATGGGTCTTACCTTGCCATCAAAACGGCAGGCTTCATCCTGCACTACAGGTTCGGCATGGTTGTGGTGAGGCCGTGGAGGAGAGAACCTCCCGGCAACAAAGAGCCTAAAGCCCAGGGTTCCTTGGACTCAGGTGCCAAAGGCGTTGCCGTTCCTCCCGCGACTTTGCCCTCTGCAAACGCGCCAGCGCAAGGCACCCAGTCGTCTGCCCAGCCAAGTCCAAAGGATGCAGCCAAAGACAGCAGCCGGGAATTAAACATTCCCGATTCCGAGGAGCTCCTAGAGGAGCTTGATCTGAGGCGACTCGAGCTGGACGGGGTCAGCGAGGGCGATATACTGCTCTCGGACCTCGAGAAGCCAGTGCTATGAGCAATGCAGCGTTGTCAGTAGCCCAGGTCAACCTCCACCACGCAGTGGCCGCTTCGGCAGTCATCGCAAGGAGGTTTACTACGGACGACCTGGGCATTATACTGATACAAGAGCCGTGGGTCTTCAGGGGCCAGGTAAGAGGCCTGAACCACAGGAGTAACAAGGTAATTTGGGATATCTCCTGTGACAGGCCAAGAGCATGTGTAGTGCTAAAGTACAACATTAAACACTTCTGCATTACAGAGTTTTTAACACAAGACCTGGTGGCGGTGCAGGCGACGGTGATGGTAGGCGAACAGACTACGGACGTAGTCTTCGCTGCTGCATATTGCCCGGGGGACGACACCAACGTGCCTCCCCTTGAAGTACAGCAGCTGGTGGGGCACTGCAGACGCAGAAGGCTTCCGCTAATTCTTAGCTGCGATGCGAACGCCCACAACGTGGAGTGGGGCAGCACAGATACCAACCCCCGCGGTGAGTGCCTCTTAGAGTATATATTAAGCGAGAACTTAGGTATCCACAACGTTGGACATACTCCAACGTTTGTGACCAGAGTAAGACAAGAAGTACTGGATGTCACCCTTGGCAACGATTTGGCCAATCCTTTGATTTCGGGGTGGCGGGTCTCATCGGAACCCTCCCTCTCGGATCACAGGATCATCCAATTCGAGCTTAGAGCGAGGACCAAGGTAGAAGCAATCAGACGCAACCCCAGAAGAACAAACTGGGCTTTGTATCACGAGCATTTAGAATCGAACCTAGCAAACATTGAGCGTAACAATAAGAGAACAAGCTGTATGGAGTTAGAAAGCAGGGTCAGTGGTCTGAACGGCGCCATTACGGACGCCTTTCACTCTAGCTGTCCCGAGACGAGGCCGGGAGGTAAAACCCAACCTGGCTGGTGGTCTCGGGAGCTCTCGGCGCTCCGCAAAGAAGTGCGAAGGCTTTACAACAGAGCCAGGCGCACGGGACGCTGGGAAGAGTATTCGACATGCCTAACGAAGTACAGCAAAGAAATCAGAAAATCAAAGCGTAGCAGTTTCAGGAAATTCTGTGAGAGCATTAGCTCGACTCCTGCGGACAATCCGGGGACTATAATGGCTATCAAAAGGTCCGACGGGTCCTACACTGGTAACGAGAGGGAAAGGGCCCTCGCTCTACTTTCGGCCCACTTCGCTGGTGCTGTCGGAATCCCACCCGCGGCTGGACACTGTGAGTCGCGTCCAAGTTCGGCCGATTGGAAAGTAGCTAGGAGTCTGTTCACGTACAACTCGGTCGGCTGGGCTCTGAACACGTTTGAACAGTTCAAGGCCCCGGGGGTAGACGGCATCAGCCCGGTGCTGCTGAAGCGGGGCGGGAAATTGCTTCTTCCCTACCTCGTAAGAATAATGAGAGATAGCCTAGCGCTGGCACACATTCCAGCGGTATGGCAAAGAGCTAGGGTAGTTTTCATACCGAAAGTGGGCAGAAGGGACATGTCCTCAGCGAAATCTTTCAGGCCGATCAGTCTTACCTCCTTCATGTTGAAGGCTATGGAGAAGGTGATTGACCTGGAAATAAGAGCCAACGTTCTCGGGGATGCACCGTTACATCCGGATCAACATGCTTACAGAGTCGGCCGCTCGACGGAAACGGCTTTGTATGCATTGACCACGGATATTCGGGACGCTTTGGAGAATGGAGAAACAGTGCTCTGTGCCTTCTTCGATATCGAGGGGGCCTTCGACAACACCTCGCATGCAGTGGTGAACAGAGCCTTGGAGCAAAGGGGAGTGCAGCCCACTATTCGTAACTGGATAAATAGGCTGCTAGAGACCAGAATAGCCGAAGTTGATACTGGCGAAGATACAGTTCAGCTACAGACGACCAAAGGATGCCCACAGGGCGGGGTACTATCCCCGCTTCTGTGGAGCCTAGTGGTGGATGACCTCCTGCATATTCTCACCAGTAATGGAATCCGCTGTCAAGGATACGCGGATGACATAGTGATAATTGCAAGGGGTAAATTCGTGAGCACCCTCTTTGACATAGTGCAAAGAGGACTGAACCTGGCAAGGAAATGGTGCGTGGAGGTAGGACTGAATATCAATCCTGCCAAAACGGCCATAGTTCCCTTTACCAGAAAGAGAAAATTACTAGGTAGTAGAGTTATAGCTCTGGGGGGGGGGTCGCGGTCGAGGTCACCACGGAAGTGAAATATCTGGGTCTCATCTTAGATTCTAAGCTTCTGTGGAAGGCTCATGTCGATGCTGCCGTCTCCAGGGCTAGGAGAGCATTAATGGTGTGCAGACGACTCGCAGGAAAATCCTGGGGCTGCAGCCCTAGAATACTGCGGTGGATGTACATCATGATAGTGAGACCCATGGTCACCTATGGTGCAGTGGCTTGGGGATCCAGAAGTGCCCTGACCTCGGTTAGGCAATCTATTACCAGGCTACAGCGCTTGGCGGGCGTGTGCATTACCGGAGCGATGCGCACGTGCCCGACAACTGCGCTGGAGGTGATTCTGGAACTTGAGCCGCTGCACGTCACCATCGACCATGTGGCTAAGCGAACCCTGATGAACTTCTCAAAAGAAGGTTTCGGCAGGGGTAAGTTGATGTCGTCCAAAGCA
Source organism: Philophylla caesio (assembly GCA_963971545.1). Taxonomy (NCBI): domain Eukaryota; kingdom Metazoa; phylum Arthropoda; class Insecta; order Diptera; family Tephritidae; genus Philophylla; species Philophylla caesio. The sequence goes on along the minus strand of OZ020607.1, from coordinate 102,057,841 downwards.
AGGGACAGACTAGAACCTCAGCTGCCTCTCTTGGGCTTCCCCAGAGATGAGATTCATAAAAAGATAAGGTCTGACAGAAAGTTTGGAGTGGAAATATACAGCAAGGCTACCTGGAGTGCATCCATACTGGACAACCACGTCCAGAGAAGCACCCTACAATGGTACACTGATGGCTCCAGGACCCCCGAAGGTATTGGAGCGGGCGTCCATGGTCCCAGATCCTGCATCTCGGTTCCATTGGGGGCCTACCCAAGCATCTTCCAAGCGGTGGTCTTTGCCATCAGTGAATGCGCTGAGATTAACCTGAGAAGAAATTACCGCGGTGAGACCATTCTCATATCAAGCGACAGCCAGGCCGCGCTCAAAGCCCTCTCCTCCTATGAAATAAAATCATCACTGGTAATGGAGTGCTTTGAGAGACTGAATGCCCTGGCGGAGAGAAACCAAATCCAACTCCTCTGGGTACCAGGACATAGAGGGGTTGGTGGCAACGAAGAAGCCGATCGCCTAGCCAGGACAGCAGCCTCAGCTACTCCGGTTGGACCAGAGCCGATCCTGGCTGTAGGTCCCAGCACTGTGAGAGAAATGCTGAGAGATGAGACTAACAGACTGCGAAACCAACAATGGCGCAATATAGCAGGCCTTAGACAGGCAAAGTCTCTCCTTGGGGGATACAATATGAAAAGGCACAGGTTGCTGATGAGCCTCCCCAAGGAGAAACTAAGAATCATGACAGGAATTATGACGGGTCATTGCAGATTAAGGGGCCACCTACACAAGCTAGGGATTTGGTCAAGCGACCTCTGTCGCTTCTGTGACTTAGAAACAGAAACCCCGCAGCATCTACTCATGGAGTGCGTTGCTGTGGCGCGCAGAAGAGGCACGGCCTTTGGACGGCCGTGGCCGGATGAGCAACACTTACACTCATTACCCCCGACAACCATACTAGGCTTTCTAGAGGTGCTGGGGCTTATGGAAGAACTGTGATATGAGCCGTAGAGGGCACAATAGACCCATCGGTCGCAGTGCATTCCTCTCATTTACAATCTAATCTAATCTAATCTAAATTGAACACAGTACCATACCATATACATAATAGGTACATATGTTCGGGTACGGATAATTATTGAAAGTTTTCGAAAACTATCAGCTTTTAGCGTTCGCGTACGCCAAAAACTAACAAAGTAGGGGAAATTGAGAGAGCAAAGTGACATTTCAATTTGAGGGGAAGCTGTTGCCAACAGCAAAACAGCTGATCAAAAACAGATGATTGCAATTCGCATAATTACGAAATTATTGTTATAGAATTTTAAAAGTGAAAATTATAAAATATGAGTGTTAAACATGCTACTAGCAAGTAAATGTTAGTTTGGTTAAGTTTCCTTAGTAGAATGTTTCAAGAAAACACTAATCCAATGTTTTCCATTTTGCATATTTGGATGCGGACAAGAATTCAATCAGCTGTTCGTTGAATTTGCAAGTTTCTGCAAATTTTGCGTTTGCGTACTGTTTTGGATATTTTTCTTTTGTGAGAGAAGAGAAAGAAGAGAAAATTCCACTGAATTTTGCTGTTGGAGATTGTAAATGAACGTACCTAATAACGCAAAATAAGAAAATGATTAACCCTACAATACATTCTTGTTCGCATTCAAATGTGTATATGTGGAAACATTGCACTAGTAATTTGCTAAAACTTTCAGCTAAGAAAACTTAACCAAATGAACATTTAATTGCTTCTTGCATTTTGAAAAACTGATATTTTATAATGTTCACCTATAAAATTCCCTTTTTGTATAATTACTATCAGCTGTTTATGGCCAGCTTTTTTTCAACTTCCCTTCCAAGTCTACTGACCATTCGTGCTCTCAAGTTCCCCTACTTTGCTGCATATTTGGGTACGCGAAAGACAAAAGCTAATAATTTGTAATAATTATCAATAATTTTCTGTTCTCGAACAAACTAATTATATTTAAAAATATGAACTTCTAACACACGAAAACATGATTTTATCAGTACGAACACGGTGTGAAATATTAGGTTAACTATTATTATATTAATACATTTTCTAGTGTACTCAGAGTGTTATTGATCTTTTCATTCTACTACAATTGTTCAAATTACACAGCTGATTTACCTTCCGAAACAAAACAAACATTTTCCACACGTGTAGGAACTCGCAACAATGGTAAATAATTAAGTTTTTTGTCCTGCAAATATTTATATTATACAATTACGTTTTTTTCAGACAAACCTTCGAAAGGAACTCGAGAAATGTAAGCATCCAAATAGCCGGAAAACGAAAGTGTTAGGCAGGAAAGCGCGCCGACAAAATAACAAACATAAAGCGCGTTTAGGTCATGCAATTAAGAGTAATATAATGGGAGAGAAGCTGAGTTGGTTCCTGGATCACATTGATGAAGACCGCATCGATCCACTGTCGCCACAAGAATTCGAAAATCTAATCACATTGTATTTGAAACGATTTGATGAGGAACTCGCACAGATTGAGCTTAAACAATCCATCAGCAAGAACCGCTCCAAACAGCATGTGGCGCGAGAAGATGTCATCAGAATGACCCTAGAAAAAGAACGCAACGAGTACCAAAGCGGAGGGATGGGTTGGTATTCAATAATGAAATATTAGTAAATATTTATGTGACTATTTTTTAACAGAACTATTAAACCTCTGTGATGCAGAAAAATTTAAATCGCTAATGGATTGGGATGGTAGTGCTCTTAATGTCCAACATTTAAAACGGGATCTTGTTTCATGTAACATGCTTAAGCGTCTTAAAAGTGCAAGTGCCCAAAATATCAGCGAAATTGCTACAAATAACGCTACAGCTACTAGTATGAACTCGCCTAATTCGACTCGGATGGAAACGGTGTAGGTTTGTGTAATAGTAGAAATAAAACGTCCCCTCCGTGCAAGACTTGAATTGCTCGTTCTAGCAATTGGTAGCATATATTAGCGCAGTTCTTGAACTGCTAGTTATATTCAGTTATTTTATTAAATAAAACTTAAAAACCAATTTTATAAATGTATACTACTAATCGCCTCTTATGACAGGTTCGCCATCCAGTTTTCTGAGGAGTGGCAAGCGTCGTATGGCTTCACTTCGAAACGCTAACTCATCCATATTTTCATTGAGTATATTGCCAAGTATTGAAATTTCCTCCAATTTAGGTGCTAAAGCCATGCGATTAAACTCAGTCCAATCTTTAATAAGATTATGTGAGATATAAAAAACTCGAAGTGCTTTCATCGATTCAATGGGTTTAATTTTTTCTATAATATTATAACTAACCCACAACTCTTCCAACGTTTCTCCAAGTGCTTCCTAATAAGAAGGAAACCAAAATAAAAAATTTCGGACGCAAATTATGTCACTTCAGTAACTTACAATTCCGTTAATATTTTTCAAATTGTTTCTAGCCAACGAGAGTATGCGAAGATTTTTCAGTTGATTTATACCAGTTATCTTCTCGATCATATTGGAAGAAAGACTGAGTTTCCTACAGTTGACAAGACTGTTTAGAGTGCTATCCATTTTGTCGATTGGTGGATATTGAAACTGTAAGCCGATATCTGCCACATTGGTAGGATCTTTGCCGTTTTTCTCTTCCCAAATGCGAAGTGCATCCTTAATGGTGGTCGGCTTTGCCATTGGATAGATAAAAGTTGTATGTCATTCAGATAAAACTTATTGCATGTTTTTAAAAAAATTTTTCTGAGCGTCAAACTCGAAATTTTTCTACTCACATCATTTGTGGCAGAAGTTGCGATGGAAATAAAAATTAATATATTGTATTTATTGTTTTTTCTATAACAATGGTGGTACCACCATGATTTCAATTTAAGATTAACGTTAGATATCAAAACATGAAACTTTCTCGAAAGTTCCCTTATTTTCCTATTACGTTCGTTTTTAAGGAAACCCTGTACGAGTGAGCAATGCTTAACAGGCAAATAGACTTTTACTGGCAGACTAACTTTAAAATTTATCGTCGAGGTAGAGTTGAACAGACACTAATGAAAAATAATATTGGCCTTAGGTAGTAAGGTAATGTCGGAATCCAGTAAGCAGTCTTCCTGTATTCTGTAATTTGGTATAACCTCAAGTCTCAAAATTGTAGACAATAAGCAGAGAACGTATGTATGTATATTATTTAGAGAAGGTTTATAGCCGAATTGATTTCAGAGACTTCTGGCCGAATTTAGTAACTTGGTATAATCTCAAGTCTCAAATTGAGCTAGAGATTATTGCTTTTCCTCGCTTTCACGTTTTTTTATTTGGCTTTTATTTTAATTTTTTGTGACCTGCTCATCACCAGTGCCCGAATTCAGTAACTTTGTATCATCTAAAGCTGGAATCAAAATGAGCTGGAGATTACTGCTTTTCCTCGCTTTCACGTGTTGTTCTTTTGTTTTTATTAAATTTTTTGTGACTTGTTCATCACCAGGTCACTATTTAGAGACTTTATTTTGAGACTAGAGGCTTTATTTCGAATCTAATGACTGCAAACTGGTCTAAAATTGTGACTTCTGTCTCTATTAGAGACTGAGACTGCTTACTGAATTCGGGGGCAGGTCACTGCATAATATTTTAGGCCTGACAGACGACACTTATCTGCATTTTGACATCAGCTGATTTGACAATTGAAATTGAGCTGAAAATGGAAAGCAAGGAAAATAAGATTGGCAGCTAATTAAATGGCCAAAAATAATTACGAATTTAAAAGGTGAACAGCAATATGAGGCAATGTATTCCACTTCATAAAATAGTGGCTACCTCATTGTTCGCTTTGGAATATATAACTTTTGCAAGTCTATAGGATGCAGTACTGTTGGTGAAATTGTTGTGGATTTTTGCCAAGCAGTTTGCAAAAATCTTACGGATTCCATGAATTCCTATCCTCCAAACCCACAAGAAATGGCATTTTAATTTATAATTTGCTAATATTTGCAGCTGTTTTTTAACTTGCGGTGTCGCACAAGAAGACCGCAAAAAGTTGAAAGTATGCTTCGTCTAGCAAACCGATCGGTAAGCGAGCGCTCGCTTGCTTTCAACTGTCATTTTTGTAGTTTGACAGCCATTTTCGCATTTCGTAGCATCTTTCATTGTGGCAACATCGTTTATCATAGGCTCTTCGAGCACAAAAAAGCCTTTTAATAAGATATATTGATAAAATCGAGTGTCGCATTTCTGATCTTTGTAAATTAATTAGTTTATACCGACAATATGAGTGGGTTTGGAGTTTGAAAAACACGAACCTTGTTGCAAATAAAAAAGAATGCTTCCAAAATGCCCTGTGAACAAATCTCTCTCTCACTTGCGACGACAAGAAGCAGAAAGCAAGCGACAATTGGAAGCAGGCAAGGCACATCCAATAGGTAGCCGCAGCAAACTTTTTTTTTGAACTTTTTTCATATTTTATTTTAATTTGAATTGTCAAATTTTGAATTTCGTTGTGATAAGAATGCTTTCAGTACAATTCAAGGTAGTTGATAAAATATTTTTGAAAGTTTAGCTTTTAAAAGCAAAAACAAAATATACAGAGCTCAAATTTTTTTTTTTCAATTTTTCTACTGCTGCTACCTATTGAATGTGCCTTAGAAGCAGGTGAAGACCGCCCGTAATAATAAACACTTGACAGAAGCTGTATACATTTTGCTAGTTCACAATAGTATTTTGCTGTCGAAAGTGGCATCATTGCCATATTGAAATCACAATATTCAGTACTTATGTACATAATTTTCGTGCATTTATACGAGTTCTTATGCGCATTTGGAACAGGACTATGCATGAGTTAATTCAAATCAAGGTTACTTATTTAGATAACATTGCCCGTCTGTCAGCCCTTTTAGACAATTAGCAGAGAACCAAGGCACATTAAACAGGTAGCAGCTTTAAAAAAATGCAAACCTGAGGTATATTGTTTGATTTGTTGTGGTCCATCACCCTTCAAAATAGATACATATATCAAATTTGACGAGTTTGATAATTCTAAAAGTAAACAATATAGACTTGATTCTACATTTGGCTTGAAAATACATTTGTTTTCAACGCAAACAGTACAAGACGCATCATACTACAACGGATCCACAGGAAACATTGCTTCTGGTCACAAAATTTGGAAAATACTCTCGTGGTATACCTTCAAATATGCAAAAATTGTTCGGAACGCAACCAACCGTTTACAGCAAGCGGCATGCCGAAGATCTGTTCCAATTGGATATTTTATTTATTTATTTATTTCATACGGTCTACAAAGTAATAACTTTTTACAGACTAGTAAAAAATACAAAACAAATCTAACTTAAATCTATACAAACTAGTGTTAAAATTAATAATATTACAATATTGATTAGCTAACCGCATAGGTCTTGCTATCGGCTCATTAAATGCATAGCTTGTAGACCTGCAAAAACATCGGAGCACTATCGATAGTATCGATGTTTAAATTTTTTTTTTTGAAACATCGATGTTTTTTTACTATCGATGTTTTTTGAGGATATTTTATCTGTAGAAATTGTATCCGTTGCTGATTTGTGGAAAAGACGACTTTGAGGTAAGAAAGATTTATAAAAATTAATGCGTACTAAACTCATAACCTTTTACAGTTTAGCTGAACTTTAATTGGTGTATGTGGCTTGGAAGGATGGATAAAATCGTGGAAAAGACATCAAAAGGTAATTAAAGTTTTTTCTGAAACTTTGAGAGTGCGACACTCAGTGCGTACATATTTATTTTTATTTACATATATGGGAGTGTATAGAAAGCAACATGTCGAATAGTGAATGTCTCTGACGGTGAATACATCAAAAGCATTATTGCAATTATTTAATTTATTTAACAAGATATTTATAACACAAATGAATTGTGTGGTTTCTAAATGAACATTTTCATATTAGTTTTGATTTTCAATTTCGTTTTAAATAATAAATGTACCTAATATATGAAAAATATAAAGCGTATTTATAACGATTTCCATTTAAAATGAAAAGTTGTTATTCCCATGAAAATCCGATAGTATCGATACTATCGATGTTTTATTAGCAAAAACATCGAAACATCGTTTGTTTCAAACATCGATGTTTTTGCAGCTCTAATAAGGGCCGGTTTTACAATCCAATCTTAAGTTGAACTTAAGTTCTAGTTAAGACCAATCTTAGCTAAGACCAGTTTAAGATTTTGCACACATTTGGAATATATCGGTATAAATTGGTTAACTGTGGGCAAATTATATTGCCGTTGATTATGTTGAAAACAAAAATGAACGAAAAGCTAATCCTTCTATAATGCAGGGCTTAGAGACCAAGGGAGGCCATCTATGTTTATTTACAGCATATTTTGTAAACACTTTTTGAACTCTCTCAATTTTTTTAGAGTAAATATCGAAGTACGGATTCCAAATTATTGAACAGAATTCAAGGTGGCTTCTTCTTACTAATGAAGTGAAAATCGTCTTCAAGGTCATAGGATCTTTAAAATCTTCAGTATTACGTCTGATGAAACCAATCATGGCAAAAGATTTAGCACAAATGTAATAAATATGAGTAGAGAAAGGAAGTCGAGAATCAAAAATGACTCACAAATATTTCATTTCACTACAGCGATGTAGTGAATAACTGTTTAATATTAAATCGAAGAAGGTAATATTAGGTTTCCTAAGGGCCAGTTTTTCAGTGCTGGTTTAAACTCAGTTTAAACTAAGTTTAGTTAAACTCAGTTTAAATTTAAACTTAGTTTTCTTGTACTCAATTAAATTTGTTGCAACCAAAACGAAATAGTCAGCACGCAGCTCATAAGTTAAACTAAGTTTAACTGTGCCCAATCGGCCGTTTAAACTCAGTTTAAACTCCGTTTAAAGTTGACTGAAAAACTGCATACTGAGTTTAAACTTAGTTTAAACGACAAACAGAGTTCATCTTGCACTGAAAAACTGGCCCTAAGTAACCACGCAACATTTATTTGTATTCAATAATAGGTGATTGTCATTGCACCACCTATTGATGGCGTTTAAATCATGTTGAAGGTTGATGCAATAATTTATGGTGTCGATTTGTAAAAACAGTTTTACATGATCAGCAAACATAAGACATTTATGAAGATGAGAAAAATCAAGGGTCCACAATGTGTTCCTTGAGGTATTCCCGACAAGGCATCGATAAGTATTGATGACCTACTTGATCCAATTGTCACTAATAGTTTCCTGTTTGATAGAAAACTAGAGAACAGTTCTAAAAGCCTACCATTTATTCCGTATGATTTAAGCTTGAGTAGAAGAATGGAGCGATCAACTTAGTGCCAGTTTTTAGTTAAACTCAGTTTAAATTTAAACTTAGTTTCCTTGCGCTCAATAAAATTTGTTGCAACCAAAACGAAGTAGTCAGCACACAGCTGATAAGTTAAACTAAGTTTAACCGAGCACAATTGGTCGTTTAAACTCCGCTTAAAGTTGACTGAAAAACTGCATACTGAGTTTAAACTTAGTTTAAACGACAAACAGAGTTCAACTTGCACTGAAAAACTGGCCCTTAGTCGAACGCTTTTGAGAAGTCTGTGTAAATGACATCAAGCTGTGCGTGTTTACCAAAAGCATTTAGTTAGTCAACAAAGCTAGATTTGAAGTCGTTGATCTTCCTGGAAAGAATCAACTATAGCATTATTAATATGATCGAATAATTTTTTGTGAAGTATATGATCTGAAAGCTTAGCCACAGTACTCTGTTTGACTATTGGTCTATAGTTGGAGATATCCTTGCGATCACCAGATTTATATGGGACTACAAAGCAAAGCTTCCACGCGTTTAAAAAATTTTCCGTTCTTCAAGCATTCTTGAAAAAGTTTTGAAATAGGTTTTGCAATGCTAAGCAAACCAATTTTGAAAAATATCGGAGCAAATCCTTCAGTATCCGGTTTTGCACTAGATTTTAACTTAGAAATTGACATGAGAATATCATCTTCCGAGATATCGAAAAATGAAATAGCTGGTAAGGAAGCTGAATGAAAGTTAGAAATTGTAGTGCTGGAGTACCTTGTATAGACTTTTTGGAAAAGTTTAGCGAACAAGTTACAAGCGTCTTGCGTATTGTGCGATGTCTCACCATCATATTGCATAGTTGTTAGAAAACCATTGGTACGTCTCTTTGAGTTAATTACATACCAAAAGCATGACGGATTAGTTTTTAGTTGAGATTCGATTTTAAGCATATGTTTTCTGAAAAGAAATTTATTGAGGCAATCAAAATTTTTCTTAAGAATAAGGTAGCTATAGCGATCTACTTCGCTACTGCTTTTTTTATACCTTTTCAGGGCTTTATTTTTAACATTCTTTAGATTATTAAGTTTATAGTTAAACCAGGGTGTTTTATTCTTCGACATTTTATTTTCCTTTAAGGGAACAAAAATTTCTAGCTACAAGAAATGCTGACGTAAAATATCATATGATGACTCTGGTTTATTTGAAGAGTCGAGGAACGACCAAGCACTATCTAATAAAAAATCATTAATCGCTGAACAATTTGCCTTTGAGTAATTAATTTCAACCGTAGATATAGCTGGTTCATTATCGAATTTATAAAATTCGAAATAAACAGCTAACGAGTTATGGTGAAAGCTATTTACCATGATAGGTGATAAGCATTCTGTGCAAGAAATTGTTAAATCGGCAGAGCCGAATATAAGATTCCGGAATCTGCTATTACTATTAGAATATGGATTAAGTTGCTAAAGTCCATAAGAAAGTAATGTACTTACGAATAAAAAATCTGTATCAGCCTTAAGACCGGTTGGTAGAAAGTTTTTACGTTCACCTACCCAAGGAAGATCCGACCTTTTCCCCGTCTTTTAGAACACATTGTATCCTTTCTGAGTATGTACATATGTTTTCCGAATCGCGTTAATGAAAATTTTTTATAAATTTTGTAAGAAAAAAGTTTATTTTGTAATCAAAGTTTGACTTGTTACGCTTTCACCTTTTCCTTTTGTTTTTCCCCGAATTCCGTAAGAATTCAAGAAAAACCAATAATCAGAAACTCACAGGCTCAAATCTTGATGCTTGAGATTATACCAATTTACAAAATTCTAGCATAAGCAAAAACGAAATAACAACCCACAAACAAATGAAACGTCCTGTTAAGAAAATCCTGAATTGGCAACCCTGTTGCTTGAATGACACAAGGTTTCGGCAACTATTGTGAACTAGAAGTAACACCAACTTGAAAATAAAATTGATTTAAAAAGTAGGAAAATTGTGAAATTTTATTTTTATTATGTAAACAAAGCAAGAAACTAGAACTGCTTGTATATTTTAGATAAAAAATTACAAAATGGGAAATGCACCTGTGAAAGAAGTATCTCCAGCTGCCGTCAGTAGTGTTGCTGGCACAACACAAGCCGCAGAGAAACCTAAATGCAAAGCGTGCTGTGCCTGTCCAGAAACCAAGAAAGTGCGTGATGCCTGGTCAGTAAAATTCACTGTTTTACTAACATTGCATTCTAAAGTTTCCATTTCTTTTCTAGCATTATTGAGCGCGGCGAGGAGAAATGCACTGATTTAATAGAGGCGCATAAGCAATGCATGCGATCGCAGGGTTTTAACATATAAATAAACAAACAAAGAGCTTGAATGTCACTTAAGTTTCCAACTACCTTTGTCTCGAATTCCAGAGCTTCTTTATTCAGACAAATCCTATATTCTAAATTATATATTTTCAATTTGTTACTTTTTACTAGTCTTATTTATGTAATCGGTTAATGAAGTGTGAATATCATTATGAATAGAAATTGATTTAATGCATTAATTTAAAACCAAATGCGTATATATTTTATTTCTATAAAGTATTGCAACAAAAGCCAATTAAGTATGCTTAAATATTAGATAACATATCCAATGCCACCGCGCAGGCCATGTAAATTGTTATGGCGAATGCCACGCCAAAGGCTATGATGCGTGACGGCTGTGGAACTGGATAAAAGGCGTATACGAGTGTGTGCAATATGCGAGCGATGGTCACAATACGGAAGAGGATGCATGCAACAGTTGGATTTGGATTCGTGCAAATATACAATAGTGCCATAGTGAAATAAGGCAAAATGTTCTCCATGTCATTGCGATGTGCGCTGGAAGTCAAGAAATATTAACTTAGAAAGTAGATTTAGAAAATTACTTGGAGTAGAATATCGACAAGGTGTCGTAAAATGTCGTATTGTCATAAAGTATTAAAATTTGAAAAACTCCAGGTTGCGATATTTTAAATCCTTTTTTGAGCAATGCAGCAAAAATAATTTTTCAACTACCGAAAATTTTTATCATTTTACAACTTTACGACATTTTACGACACTTTGTAAATCACCTAAATATATTTATATACATACACTATACATACAAGATTGATATAGCAATATTCATCAATCTTGTATAATATACATATCGATGTATTTACTTACCGTCGCACACGTTCCACATGAGAATCGTTGAATTGTACTTCAATATCCTTGAAAAATAAGTCCTCTTGGTTGGGAAACACCTATGTATGTATGTATGTAAAAGTATTTCAAATATTGTTGAACCTTAGTTTTATCATTAAAATTAGTTTTAAGGGCGAATAGTTATAATAATTATGTTAAGATTTTTTTTAAATATCGCTTTTCCGTCCTTAAAGATCAGATTTTCAGTGCACTGTTAAACCTAATGTTTTAAATTTTGTTTAAACGCAACGACACGATTTAAACTTGGTTATTCTATCAAACATCAGCCTGTGGTAAATATGAACACAGTTTACGTGAGCTAAATTTATGAGGGACCTCAAATATGCATCTACAATTTTGTTTTAATGTTTATGTAGGTATATATGTATGTACATATGTATGTATGCATGCAAAAATGTATATGGTAACAAATCATGTTTATTTACAAATGCATATTACCTTTTTTAGACAGCTATGAGGAAATAAGCCGAGTATCTGTAAATTTTCAACAGAGATGCCAATTGAAAACGAATACAAAACGAATGTGAGCTTAACCTCTATGAAGTGATTAGTTTGCTTAATGTAAATATGTACATATTTCTAATTCATTAGAAAATGATCATGGCTGATGTGGTCTTAAAATATTAGTATGAATAACTTTATTTTTGGTTATCCTTTTTTTAAGTATATACAAAACTCTGATTTGAGATATTTTAACGATTATGGTTTTTTTTAACTAGTTAAATTACTGAAAACAGGTACATACATATATCAAACATTTTCTGTTTCACTCATTTTGCATTCTTTAACCATGTTTTTATGTACTAATGTGCGTTTGAATTGTTTCTAAACAGCACAAAAAATATATGTGGATATTTTTGCATAAATATAAACATACATATGTACCTACATACATATGTATGTATGTATGTACATAGGAACCTGCATACTCATACATATGTATGAATGCCTTAAATGCAACCGGTTTTTTTTTTAATTTGACAACACAAAGTCCAACAACATTTTTTTTAATCTTCCCAAGATGAATAAAGTGTTAAGCAGCTTCAAAATTATGTTAATTTTAACTTTGCATACTAGTTACCTTATGCCGGAAACGTTGTAGTGCTGTTAGCAAAGACATAAGTAGCATCTTAATCACTAGCACGCTAGCCCAGAATAGAAAGCAACAGAAAACGGGATTGTCAAGGGCTAAAAGATTCTTTGCAACGCTTCCAACTACTGCTGCAGTAGGGGTTGGCGCGTTTAATGTAGCTAATGGTGGCGATGCACTTGTTGTTGTATCCATTTTTACGTGAATTGATGTACTTTTTTATTTATTTAAGATTTTTTTGTAAATAATATTTTTTCCCGACTCAACAACTGCAGAGCTTCGTTGGAACTTCACGAATGGCTAAAGCCCCTGAGTGGCAAAGTCTTGAAGCTCATAACATGCTCTTCAAGTTGAAATAGAACTTGTTTACCTTCGAAAACTTAAATGCTTAGTTAGTATAGACTTTGTATATATGTATGTACATACATATGTATATACATACATAGTGTAGTATATCGTCGCTTGAAATGCAAAATAGCATAATTTACCAAAAATGCAAAATTCACTTGCTGATTGATAATGATGCATTTCAACGAATTATACGTGACCATGACGTTTTATGCTCACACATATGTACATACATATGTACGGAACATAAAGATTTATTTGCGAGATTGAATATCTTCTGTTACAAAAAAAAAATGAAGTTACACCTTTTTTGCATTTCAGGTGACGATATGTACTTACATACATATGAATGTGTTTGTATTTTAGCGAAGATTCTGTAAGAGAGGTAATCAATAATGAATTAAAGCTATTCTGGAACTGGTTAACAGTGGGAGAATTCTAAAAGCCAGTTTCATGAAAAAAGCTTTATGTGTAAAAAAAATGGATTGTGTCTTCTGAGGGACTTTCAGTCAATATAAAAACAAATAAGGCGGAGAAATTGATCTCTTTTTAAATTTTATTTAGACAAAACCAAAAAAAAAAATCGTTCGTGATCTTGCGGTGGCGATTTTTTGTGTGTGCGTGATTTTTGTCCAATCACGAGATTTTCATTTATGTGCGACCGATCTACATATATTTATGTGCGTACTATGTATTTGATTTGTAAGTCTACCAAAATCATTCGTCAATGTTCAGAAATGCTTCGACATTTTCTCACCCATGATTGCTTGAAAGCGGACATACATACATACATATATACATACATATATACATACATACATATACTTAAATAAAACTTTTCTTCTATCAGTTGTAAATCTAAAATAATGTACATATTTTGTAACTAACGTACATACATATGTATGTTGATTTATTTAAACAAATATTTCGATTAATGACAAAAGCCATACAAGTTCGTAAAAATCAAAACATGATTATCGAATTTTCAAATTTTTTAATAGAGTTTTCAAAAGTTAAAGAAAAAAATTGAAAAACATGATCAACGAATTTTTAAAATTTTTATAAAATTTTTATAGATGTTCCAGTAATCTGTCGTATAGCTTACTCAGTGCTAGCCAAATAAAGTCTCTATACATTTAAAGTGTCTAAAAATTAGCGCTGATTTTTGAGACTTTTTTGCTGAGGCATAGTTTGTGCACATAAAAATCTACTACGGTCATAATTAAATAATATTTAGATTTATTTAAATAAATAAATGCAGCCAGCCAGTTTGAGGTACGCGCATATGAAGTTTTTTTTGTTTACCTTTTTTTAATTTTCTTCCTTTTTCGTTCTCGCTGGGCTTGGAACATCTTTAGGTTTTATATACTATGTGCAGTATGTCAAGTAATGGTTTGCAAAATGAAAAAATTGCAATAATATTCAAGTTCAACAATTAAAAACATCAGGAAGCAAATATGTTTTAAATTTTTTTTATTTTTTTTATTAAATTTTAAGTTTATTTTCTTTTATTATACGCCAATTACTCATACCAAGTGTACACAGGTCCTTCTGCACTTGGACTTTGCAGTTTGTTCTTGGCCGCCCTTGGCTTCGTTGCCTACCCATGGGTGCCGATTCGAAGGTCTTTTACAACGGAGCATCATCATCCATGCGAACGAAGAACATTTCTCTCGAAAGCCCCCAAAGCCTGATCATCGCTGGTCAACAAAGTCCATTGGCAAGTATTATTCTTCGCTTGATTTTAAGGCTGACATTATTGGTAGTGTTTATGCTGGATCCAAGGTACGAGTATACAAAATCCTTGACTACTTCAAAATTGTAGCTACCAACAGTGACAGTAACAGTCCCAATACGCGAGGATTTTTTGTTTGTTGCCACAAGATACTTTGTTTTGTCCTCATTTTCTACTAGACCAACCTCTTTTGCTTCCTTCTATAGACTGAAACTGCTGCACTGACGGCCCTGTTGTTAAGGCCAACGATGTCAATATCATGCGCATACGCAAGCAGCATCGTACTTTTGTTATATATATTACCACTGCGATTCAGAATGGCAGCTCTTATTAAAGTTTCCAGCATAATAATAATAATTTGGCGCTTACACTTTACATATAGTTCAGTGTTTAGCCGAGCTTTCTGATACCATTTGTAGTGTGCGTCTTTGTATTCTACCACAAATGCAGGGACCTGTATTTTATGAGAAGCTTTTTCATGGCAGAAATACCCTCGGAGGTTTGCCATTGCCTGCCGAGGGAGACCGCTATTATAAACAACTTTTTCTATTATTAAGATTTTGCTTGCCCTGACCGAGATTCGAACCTCGAACTCACCGGCATATCGAGTTATAGCACGCACCGCTACCAACTCGACCACATCGGCCACATTAGATTGAAGAAATTGCACGAAAGTGGGTCAGCTTGTCTAAAACCTCGTTTGGTCTCGAACGGCTCGAAGAGGTCATTACCAACTTGGACGGAGCTAAATGTTGTGTTTAACGTCACTCTACATAGCCGTATTAGTTTAGCAGGATTTCCAAATTTAGACATGGCGTCGTATAGACAGCATCTATTCTTGCTATCGAAAGCGGCTTTGTAGTCCGTCTCATATTTGCAGTAACCAGCCCCGATCTTGAAACCTAGAAGCGTATCTCGCGTCTTTGATCAGGGGACACCCAAGTGGCCTGGTAGATGCTTCAGTGTTGGAATCTGGAGCTACTTACTACCATGTTTCGCGCCACGGCGAAGTCGATCAGCGTCTCTCCGTTGCCGGAGGTATTTTCGTGAAGGCTGAAATTTCCGACTGTTGGACCTAAAATTCCTTCTTTGCCTACCTTAGCGTTAAAATCGCCAATCACAATTTTTACATCGTGGCTAGACTGCAGTGATGTCAGCCTTATATTTATTTAGGACATCCAGCAGATTGATACAGGCTTCCCTATAGAGTTCGCACTCCAGGTGCATATCCGTAGATCGTAGTCTTTGTTTCGTTTGCGGGGGTCGTCAACGTGTGGTGAGGTCATTATCCGAGGCTGTTTCGTTCTTTTCATTGGACTTTAATTTTAGATGGTGGGTCACAAACCCAACGCAGAACCCATTGTTGGGGTAAAATGTTTGAGTTCATTTATATAGCGAGCCGCTTGCTTCAAGAGAGACGCCCGCTTATAGCCGCACCTCCTGGTGAACAGACGCTGCGGACTTTAGTGGACCCTTAAACCGAATATGTCGGAGTTGCTCCACTATAGCTCCACTACAGCTCCCTCTCTATTAGCCGGCTCCACACGAGTTGGCTACCATATCTCGCACATGGGTTACTAACGTTGCCCAGGGTGCACGAACGTGGACGTAAGAGTAGGGATTGCGTAAGAAAATAAACTGAAAAATTAATTAAAAAAAGAATAAAATTTAAAACATTTTTTCTTCCTGGTGTTGTTTCAATTTGCAAAGAATTACTTGAAATACTGTACATGCATACATAATAGACGTCTGCATGAATGTACTCATTGGCCGTTTTAACACATTCACACGTAAGCGCAACATTCTACGCATTCTGCTCACAGCAAGCGAGATGACTGAATGAGTGTGCAGATAGCTGAGAATACTGCGCTCAGTCGCATTCAGAAAGAGAGGCATTCGTTGTACAAAGAGTGGCAAATATGTTGTACAACTAGTCATGCGCATTCGGACGTATGAGACCTCATCCGGGTGTATGAGACCACATTCGACTGAAAAATTTTATGACGGCGCCAATTTTTGCAAATGATAGCGGCTACATTATGAAAGAAATTAAATAGAAAAAATTCAATAATTGCATGTCTCTTCATATTTACGTACATACATACATATGTATGTACATGCATAATCTACATTGAATTTTACTGATATTAATAAGTAACTATTAAATAAATGCATACACTTATAATAAAGTCAATGCACATTTGTATGAAAATATGTTCATATGTATGTAGGCGCAAATGTAAATGGAAAGAAAACATATTTAGAAAAAAATTTTCACAATGTTTTTATATACAGAATTTCTTAAGACTCTCATTAAAATGTTAGAAATTTTCAATTTCTCATTAAAACATTAGAAATTTTGGATGGAAAACTTTGATATTTGGAAAATGTTTGCACTCTGTACAAGTTTTGAAACTTTAATTGATATGGTTCTAGTTAAAGAATACGATATTATTTAATAAAGAATTAACGGAAAGGATATGTGTTAAAAAACATTGTAAGTATTGCATAAAACTGTAATCTGCTTTTGACGCTTAGGTGCATACATATATACATATATACGTATTTATATACGTACATATGTCTATTTATGTGTGGGTATAAAAGGGTTTTTATAAATAATCGCTAGCTTCTTCACATCCGTAAATATGCATGTATGTACATGTATGTATATGCAGCCTACTTACTGAGCGCCAGGCCATTTGCTCAACTTGGTGATTATCCCTTTTGTATTTATGTATGTACATACATACATACATATATACATATGTATGTACATACATCTGTATTGTGCGTATGCATAGTGTGCGTCTGCGCTTGTGAACTCATATGTATGTATGTATGTATGTACATACATGCATACATATATTCCCTTCCTGTGTGTGATCGTATATCATATTCTGTATACCTTTGGAAAAAAAAATTATAAAGTTTCTGGTTCTGATTTTTGCAAATGGAAGTGCACTATAGTTTCAATGGTATTATAAAACATATTCATACATAAGACATTTCGAATTTATTCCAAAAAAACCATTATAATTAATTAATACCTACATACATATGTATATATGTACATTGAATTGTGGAAAAGTAATAATATCAAAAAAACAACTCAGAAAATATTTAAATATTCAAATTATCTTTGAGGATTATTTGGATAATTTAATGAAGTCAAATGTCCACTAATATTTTATTCACATCAATATTATTTAAGTCTTAAATAATAATAGTATTGTATAAATAACATGAGTTAAAAGAATTTTCTAATCCGCTTTAATAACAGCGAAAACAACGCATATGCTAAGCGTTGTTACGTACACACATAATAACAGCCATCGCTAGCTGCGTCCTGCATATGTATGTATGTGCGTTTGGTGGCGTCTCCCTGCGCAACGTCCGCCACATTCGTCACAGGACGTGAATGCATGAATGATCGATGACTATAAATGAGCGTAGCGAAGAGAAAAATTTGTACATCCCTTAAATCATAAGCAGAGAGTACCCATATTGGTCTCTTTTTTCTCTGTAAGTACACATATTTATGATCGCATGAGTGCCTGAGTTGAATGAGTATCGCATTCACATTCGTGTAATCCGGCTAACAGAAGAAATGAATGTGCTCATGCAGCCCTCTAATACATAACTCACTAGCGTGAGAATTATAGACATATCATGTGCTGACAAATTTTCACAATAAAGGAATTCACAAGGTGTGGCAAAATGGCGTAAAGTTGTAAGACGATAAAACTTTTCGATAGCTCAAAATTTATATTTTTTTGTTTTTCTTGCATTGCACAGAAAAAGGATGTCAAATAACACAACTTGGCTTTACGACAATACCACACTACACAACAAATATATTTTTCTGTTTTTAATTTCGATAAAAAACAAGAATCAAAAATACCCATTTCTTAAGCTTAATAAAAAATGCAAAATAATTAAAAATCATTTCATTTAAATTTCAAAAGCATTGCTTAGTGATTAATTCAAACGTTCTACTAAAAATAGAGGGCATAAATGCGTGATAAATGCAAAATAATATCTTTATTTAATTTTTATATGCAATTTGCCTTGGATATAAGTATGCATTTAAATTACTGACGAAATCAGCTGCAAAACAGCATGTAAAATAGTCAACGTTTAAAAAATGTAAATTAACAGAGCCAGGAGAATATTTTGGTTTTTTTGTACCTTTTTTCTAGCTTCTATATAATTTTTTTTATTTGTTTGCGTGATAAATGCAAAATAATATCTTTATTTAATTTTTATATGCAATTTGCCTTGGATATAAGTATGCATTTAAATTACTGACGAAATCAGCTGCAAAACTGCATGTAAAATAGTCAACGTTTAAAAAATGTAAATTAACAGAGCCAGGAGAATATTTTGGTTTTTTTGTACCTTTTTTCTAGCTTCTATATAATTTTTTTTATTTGTTTATGAGCTTTAGGTCGGCGGAAATCCTCTGACTGAACGCTCCGCGAGCGTGCCGACTGGTAATGAGTACTACAGAGCAATCCCGTACGATGTTGGGAAGGTACTCAGCTAAGCTCAGGAATCAGTGCTATGTGCTTAAGCTTCCTGATAGCTCTGTCATGCGTACCGGGCTGATGATCAGCCTGGCTGGGGACTCCAAAATAGCTCAGTCTCGTACGGCGCCCTCTGAGAACTGGGGTGGGCTAACCCCATCTCCGTCACTCGTGGGATTTAACAATGGAGAGCAAATCACTAAACAAAAACAACGAGACTGGCACTCGTCAAAAGTCGGAAGGGCAGTCGCCCAAGAAAAATGAGGCCCGTGCGATGCCGGGTCCTTCGACTAGCCACGATGGAGCTAAGCCAAGAGGGGATAGCAAACTTCCGCTGCCGAAGTCTGAACACCCCATTAAGCGCAAAGGGGACGGGAAGTTTCCGAGAAATACTCCTGGCTCCCATGGAGAACGCCAAATCCAGCTGTCGGGCTCTCGGGCGCCACCTGATACTCCTACGGCGTTTACAAGGCCAGATGACAGGCCAACTCGTGCGGCAGCAAATGCAAGACATCGGAAAGTTGCCATTAGGATTCTGAAAAGGTCCAATGTATCAGATGATCTCTGCAATCGGGCGCTGCCTGATGATCGAGCAGAGATTTTGGCAGAGATTGAGTGGGCAAAGACTATCGTGCAGAACTTCCAGCCAGCCGCTCCAGTGGAGCAGACGGCATCAATTAAGCGCAACAGATCGCTGGAGGTTGTGCAAAACCCACCAAAGAAGGGCAGGGGTCATTGCTTCGAAACTGCTCGAGTTAAATTCTACTCGAACAAAGTTAATGCGGCGCGTATTATTGAATTGGAGGTGGACCAGGACTGTGTGGATGAAGGGTACGCAGTTTCGGGCGACATCAATCCGTTGCATGATCTGTCCGGGGGTTATGCGTCCGCGGCTTCGTCACTGGGCGTTGGTTTCACCTTCCGCAAATACACGGAGGATGAGCTTATGTCAAGCAATGATGGTGATGAGGCTAACACAATAGTGGTGAAGAGGGATGGGGGATGCGATGATGCGATCCAGATGTCATTGTCATCCAGATAAACCTGCACCACTGTAAAGCAGCATCCGCTGCACTGCTGCTCGAGTTAGCGAATAAGGGGGCAGCATTCATCGCCCTAACCCAGGAGCCTTGGACTATTGGGCATATAATTTGTGGACTATAGGCTGCTGAGTACACACTGGTAAGTGGAGCCACTACGGGAAAACCTAGGGCCTGCATTCTTGTTAACACAAAATTCAAATTTCTGTTTCTTCCCCAATTTAGTGACGAGGACACAACAACTGTGAGCATGGAGGTCAATGGTACCAAAGGTATGCTCATAATTGCAGGTGACGCGAGTGCGCACCACTTCCAATGCAGCGACACCAATGAAAGAGGTGAGTTACTATTCGAATTTATACTAAAAGCTACAGCCATGCTGTCAATAAGTCCACGTACAGACAGAGATCAGAAAAGAGAAAATAATTTGGGCTATATAGTCCTTTAAACCTTATAAATCCTCTGGTCTAGATAAAATATCACCGGTGCAGCTACAACAATCATTGGAATTAAGCGCAAACTGGCTGTATGCCATATATTTAGGGGTGCTAAACCTCAACCATGTTCTGAAAATGTGGAAAGAATCGCGGGTAGTCTTTATTAGGCCTATAAGCCTCTCCTCCTTCCAACTTAAGACTTTAGAGAGAGTAATTGATTGCCATATCAGGAAATCAATTGCGGACAAACTCATGTCTTCTCAACACGCTTACCTAAAAGGGAAGTCAACTGAAACAGCGCTGCAACAAATAGTGTCGTATATCGAGCAATCTTTACATGTCAAGGAGTATACCCTGATATCATTTCTAGACATCGAGGGTGCCTTCAATAATATAGAACCTTTTGCGATGACAAAAGCTCTGGTGAACCCTCGTGCAAAAATTGTTAATTAACAAGGTTGTGAGGGCCCTGCTGGCGGAAGCACGCTGCACCAGCAGAGGAACTCCACAGGGCGGAGCCCTTTCCCCCCTCCTCTGGGTGGTGGCCATCAATGATCTACTGCGGAACCTGGTGGAGGATGTAGGATCTAAGGTCATAGCTTATGCCGACGATCTTGCGGTGGTAGTAAGGGGTAAATTCCTACAAACGCTATGTGACATCATGCAGGGAAAACTTAACAAGGTCGATAAATGGACAAAGCAAATCGGTTTGGGGGTGAACCCTAGCAAAGCCCAACTTGTTCTCTTCACAAGGAGACATAAGACCCCACAACTAAGGCTTCCCGTTCTAGGGAATATAGTGCTAACGCTTAGGGGTAGGGCCAAGTATCTTGGTGTGATAC
Source organism: Philophylla caesio (assembly GCA_963971545.1). Lineage (NCBI taxonomy): Eukaryota > Metazoa > Arthropoda > Insecta > Diptera > Tephritidae > Philophylla > Philophylla caesio. The sequence continues at coordinate 102,036,321 of OZ020607.1, read as the reverse complement.
TAGACAAAAAGCTTACATGGTCACAGAACGTCCAAGAGCGCATAAGGAAAGCAACGGTAGCCCTCTACAGCTGTAAGGGAGCCATTGGTAGGAAATGGGGATTGTACCCAAAAGTTACTCACTAAATGTACACTGCGGTGGTAAGGCCAATCTTGTTATACGGGGTCTTGGTGTGATGGCCATGCCTTGACAAGAAAACATCATCACTAGCACTCCAAAGGGTGCAAAGGTCGGCGCTGATTTGCATTAGGGGGCCTTACGTACGACTCCCTCGGAGGCATTGTACTCAATATTAAACATCCTTCCAATTGACATTATGGGGAAGCAAATCGCGGCATGCGCCGCTCTCAGTCTGCGTGTGATGCAAGGCTGGAAGGCTAGCAAGGAAGGACATGCAGCAATCACAAACAAACTATGTTCGCAAGATACGGACTACTGTGTGCGGCGGAGGGGTCACTTCACTTCTACACTGATGGCTTAAAACTCGAGAACAGAGTGGGAGGAGGAGTGTTCTCAGCCAAAATAGGATTGGAAAATTCTTTCCGTCTCCCTGATCACTGCAGCGTTTTTCAGGCGGAGGTCGCTGCGATACAGGAGGCGGTACAAGAGAGATAAGATGCGAAGAAGTATTCATATTTTCCGACAGTCAAGCTGCACTTAAAGCACTGGACTCGGTCAACAGCAAATCTAAAACAGTGGCAGCCTGCCGCAAATCTCTTAACGAGATGGCTGAGCAGTATATATTTCACCTCGTATGGGCACAGCAACATATCAGGTAATGAATCGGCGGACGAGCTTGCAAGAGAGGGTACATCCATCCTGCTTTCGTCACGTTGGAAGGGTTTAGGTATGCCGCTCGCTTCCTGCAAGCTCCTTCTAAGAGATTCATCTCTTAAAGAAGCAGGGGCCCGATGGGAAAATAATAACAACTGCATTAGGTCAAAACAAATGTGGCCAGAGTGGAACGTCAAAAGGTCACACGGTATGATCCTGCTGAGCAGAGTAAATCTGTCCTTAGTTTTAGGACTTATAACAGGTCACGTACTGATCGGAAGGCATGCGGAGAGACTGGGTGCCCTCTATAATGACTTCTGCAGGACCTGCAGAAATGAGGAAGAGTCCGAAACCATAAGGCATTTTATTTGCGAATGTCCCGCACTATGGAGGATACGAATGAAAGCCTTAGGATCTGCGTTCTTAAACGACCTAGGCGACCTGGGCAGTGTAGAGACTCGCAGGATTTTAAAATACAGACGGCCACTTCAACTTAACCTAACCTTATGTTCTCAAAAAATCCAAAGAAATGGTATTTTTGTACTGTTGCGTGGAAAATTTTTCCAAGTGCACCTTCGTCCGCGTTTTAAAAAAAATAGAAAAAACTTCAAAATGTATAACAAGGGAAATAAACAAATACAAATTTTTTATAAACGCAAAAATAATTTAATTAAATAAATTATAAAAAATGAGTAAAGAAATATTAATTTTTTTTCAACAGAATTTACGTATGTTATACTAATTGGTACATCATTAAAAGAAAACAACCATATCATATTACAAATATTTGAAACGTATTTTACAAAAACTATTAAAACGTTTATTTATACCTAAAAATATTTCAATCCAAAACGAACCTTTGCAACAATTTTCATTTGTATAGGACAAACGTTTGTGGTGCCATAAAAAAAGAAGAAACCGATTCCACGATCGGTCTATTTAAATCCCGGAATTGAAGAAAACAGTGAATTTAATAGACAGTTTTTTTTTTAATTTTTAACTCCCATTTTTTCAAACAAAAATAAACCTCAAATGATTTAAAACAAAAATGAACCGAACGAATAAAACAAATAGCACACTAAACATACCTTTCAGATTGTATTGAAATAAGAAAATTTAATATGAGAAATAAAAACAACAAGTTTACAACTGTTGTATTACGATAACACAATACGACAAATAACCCGACTTGTTAACTGCCTTAAGGCTTTGTTTTGCCCTTGCCATTATAAATGAGCTAGAGAATATCCTCCTCGAGTAGAAAATGAGCCTTACTATGAAGTGGATAAGGGAGAAAGTCTCAAAGATAAATTGCATCAAGTTTTATCGAGCAGTTCGCAATGTCCAATAATAGAAAGTCATACAATTTATCTGAACGTTTTGTAAAAGAAATTTTCGTAATGGGGCGATGCTTTTCAACTGCAGATTTTCAATGCAACAAATTCAGGTCCAGGTTGGAGGATAACACACTTAAGCTTTCATTCTGCGTTGATGTGATGTATGTATTTAATTTTTACTTGACGAATGTATATCTTTTGTTACTGTTAATATTTAATATTTGCCTCAAACAGTAATTAAAAATGATTTTACTTTATGTAGGTACAATTGCTTCTGTATTAAATATTTATATTTGTACTTGAAGTATAAATTATTTTGTGTGTGTCAAATTTTACGTTTATTTCTTTTTTATTCTTGAAAAGACCAATAAATACAAACATGATTTACAACAAATCGCTCTTTGTTCTATTAATGTTATTTTGCCTAATTCTATAATACAGCGATTACAGTCGTGTCACATTTTTTGACAAATTAAAATTTAAGAATCAAAACATCGTGAAATTCGAGATCCCGGGATTGTCCCGTGATCTTGTTTTCAGTTCTATGTGAAATCGCCTTTTCGCCAACTATTATAATTAAGTATTTTTTCACAAAAAAAAAATTCTTCGGTGTTTATATGCTCATTGTGGCCACTTTTCCGATAAATGATAAATTAAGATTTATTAAAAAGTTGCATATACATACATATGTATGTATGTACAAATATTAATGACTTTTTTTTTACTAAAATAATTATTATTTTCGAACACAGAAATATCGTACAGTATTTAGGACTGGGATTAAATGAATGTCGTTTTCGTATTAAAGAATAATTTTTCTTGTCGAATTGCCTATTGGGTATTTTTTCCCGGTAAGGAGACCCGACAAACATACCTGCATATTTACTATTTACTATAATAATATAAAATATGTGTATTTCTGTTTGCCTGCATCACAAATTATGTACACACTTATACAGACACATATGTATGTATGTTCATATGTACATATGTACATATTTTCTTTTAACATTTTTCTATATAAAGGTAGATGCTCCGTCGCAGAATACACAAAACTACACGTAAGGAGATCAAAGTCCACAGTTTGTTTTATTCATTTGTCCGCCACACACCATTTAATGACGAATTTATTATGAAAACAAATATTTTTAAGAGTAGGAGCTTAACAAGTAAAATAATTTAAATAGCCTAAGCGGGAAGAGAAATATTAAGAGAGAACTCGGTTTAAGAGAGAATTTTTTTTGTTTTGTGTGGAACCGAAATAACCGAAAGGTGATAGAGGCAAATGGAAAGAGTAATATTCCCTATTAGTGATGTTTTATTATACTATTTTTTATATACACATATGTATATATGTATTTCAAAAGCATATGTAAATATGTTCATGTGCATGTGTAAACTGGAATGTATAATACATACATATGTATATAAATATTTCTGCGCTTTAAAAAGATTCATTGATATTAAACACAATAAAAACATGTGTAATTTTTAAATAACGATAATACCAATATACTATTATTATTGGTAAAAAGTAATAATAATAATAAAAAAAATAATAATTCATAGTAATAACAGCATTCGACAATATTAACATTTTTAGTGCCGCCTTGGAAAACTTAATTTTTCGGAAAGTATAGACTTTGACCGGCAAATTACATACATATGTTGCTGTTGCCGTTATAGTATTTTTGAAGCACTGTAGTGCGTTTCTATAAAAAAATGCATGAAGACTCACATCGATTCAATTCAGAACTGCATGCCAAAAGCCAGTGCGAAAAATAAATTTTCTCAAAAAAACACAATGCAACGTCATTATGGCGTCATATTGAACGTAAAAATCACAAACATAAGCTTCAAGGCAGTATAAAGTATGCATTTGGTGTGCCCAATGAGGTCACTAAAGTTTGTGGATTGGCTTCTGCAACGGAGAATATTCAGTTTGTCGAAGATAGTTCTATAAGCCTCCTGATATTCCGCATTTAATGTACTCAGTTTTGTTATAACTTGGATTATATTAGAAACATACTCCGGATCACCACCTAAAGAAGGTTCCTGTATCGCGTTACAAGAAAAACCGTAATCATTATCTAAAAAATAATAAGTAGCTCTTACTTTTTGACAAAGTCCATTCCGTTGGTTCACATTTAAAGTTGCATTAACTACCCTGTCAGAAGCTAACGTTCTTTAAAAGTAATTTAAAAAGTATTTTTTTACAACTAGAAGTGTCTTAAATTTTTCCTTTTTTAATTTAATCAGCTAGCTGCCTTAATATTTTCAAATTGCTTTGTTTTCAATTATTTTAAAATCTATTTGTTTCCAATTACTTTTTTTAAAATAAGTATATTTTATAGTAATTCATTGCCCATTGGTTTAGAAAGTAATATGCGGTTCTAAAATTAAAAAAAAAGGCTTCTTAGCAAATATATAAATCTTTCTAGTTCCTCTTCGGTACAACTTTTTTAAAATCATTTTTTTTTATTATGAATGAATGAATTAAATAAATGAAGAACTAAATATTCGCATACCACATTTTTTTCAAAGCAGTTAATATCCATCTTTTTCAAATTTTTTTATTGTTTCAGACTCTGCTTTTTTTCCGACAGAGAACAGATTTGTAACTTTCATAAAATAAATGTATGTACACAAATTATGTAAATATTCGTTTAGGTCCCAATTCTTTAGCTAAAAACGCACTTGATCAAATTTCTGTGCGCAATTCTTAAGTGATTTTCTTATTCCTTAGGTGTTTCTCTTTTCATTGACGTTGTTGTTCTTTGAGGAGCGGAAAACAGTTGCAACTTTGAAAATTTCAAAACCGGCTTAATTAAATACTATTTTATGAGTCGAAACAGGTATCTCCGAACCGAAAATCTATGTACTTTGTACGTGTATATTTATGCATACATATGTAAATATGTAGAGGCCACAGATAATGTATCGCTAAAGGAAAATGAGCCGTCATACCGATTTCGGAATATCTTTCCACAATACGGTTTGAATGATATCTATAATATACATACATATAAAACATACCTTTTTAAGCAGAAAAATCCATCAAAGATGACCAAAGGACCAGTGATACCAGCATCGCAATGTTATGAAGTTCAATGCCATGTCCAGGAGAGATATTTCTGCCCTGCATACCTATACAGCTACTCTCAGGAAAAACACCTCACTTCGTAAACTGGATGTAAGTATGTATATAGCTGTGATAAGGCCCATTCTACGTGGTCATCGTTTGGTGGCCGGCGCTTGCCATGACTCTTTCAATACACATACTTCTACACCCTCAACATCTCTGAAGATGATGTTTAATCTTCCACCTGTGACTCTGTTCGGGAAATTACTGGCAAGCCGCAACGCTTAAGAAGGCACACCGGTGGAGAGATCTCATATTTGGAAACTCAAAGGTCCTGAAATTACTCTGAACAATCTAGGCTTTCAGTCTGCAGTCTACGAAGAATGTAGCACTCAAGATACTTAATATACTCCCTATCTTTTTTTTATAAACCTGCACTGCGGGCAGGCTGATTCTGTAACTGGGTCTTCGTGCCCTCTGGCTATACTCAAATAACAGCGCTAAGCCTGTTCTGGCGAAGAACAAAACAGGAAACAAGTCTCACGAATTTTCTCATAAAGAACAAACGGGAAATACATTTTTTAGTAACGTTATGGCAGAGAATAGAACAATAACAAGTGTTCTCAGATTTATTCTCGAAGTATGAGATCGATAACGAAATTGTGTTCATACTTGTAGTTCATAGTTCATTATTGCCATAGTTTTGAAAGAATTTGAAATGTTTGAATATTAAAATGAATCTGCTGACAACTATGTATGTACATACATATGTACTTTACTAACTTTTTGCGATGATATTGATAGAATAAAAATAGTTAAAATTATTGACTTTAAACAAAAGTAAATTTGGAACAAAATTATAAAAATGAAAATATATACTCAATCCAAAAGTCATCTCTTGTTAAGTTCGGGTTGTAGATAAAATATTTCCGGCATTGTGCAATCTTCTAAGCCATTTTTCGTTCTCCGAAAACAGTATGCCATCCCTTTCAACCAAGGAATATAAAGAAGATCTCGCCAACAGGGTTGATATCGAAATTTCCGATACGACCTTCTCCCGTACCATTTCACCAAGTTCAGGTTTAAACGTTAGGTTCTCAGAATTCCTGTTCTCTCTCTAGACTTTTGTTCTTATTTGAAAAGTTTATGGATGGTTTTTATTTTCCAAACGGTCGATGTGCACTTAGTATTGATGGTCAATAACCACAGAACATATGACAATTAAAAAGGGACGTTTTTTTCAAAGATTTTTTATAATTTTTTTTGTATGTCCATTCTTCAATACAACAACCGATGTTATAATTGAAAATAATAGGCCATCGAAATTAACGACGGTCAGACTACCGATGTTTGCCGCTCTACTTATTTAAATATTTGATCCTCCTTACTCTCAAGTTTTTCTTTTGATATAAACTTGAGAGTAATATATGTATGTACATACATAAATATCGCTTAAAACGGTGTATCCACGGCAAGTTAATTTCGTGTTTCGCTATTTGAATTACGAATGGCGAATCGCCCCGTTTACACGACACATTCGTGATTCATTTGACATATCTGTTGCTGTTGTAATACTTACATACATACATATTTTTGCATCTTTATTCGCTTTAGTTGTAACCAACAACCTCTACGACATGATTGTTTTTTTCACAATCTAAACGTTTGAATCAATTTAAACATTGAATTGTTTCTGGTTCGTTTAATTTTTGGTTTGTTTTGTTGGGTTGGGTGCCAATTACGAATGAGACAGCGAATTACGAATGGCAGCGCGAATCATGTGCCGTGGAAACATACTCGTAGTAAAGGAGAAACCAAAATAGATTTTTTTTTTTCGCCGGGATTTAGAAATTTTATAAGGCAAATAAGCTTCCACCTAATGAATAATGAATAATTATTACAGTCATATACACATTTTTCGTCTAATATCATTTAAATATTATAAAAGTACCTTTATAATATTTATCAGTGAGATAAATATTTGTAAGTCTTCAAAAACTATTATTTTTAGATCTATGAATATTATTAAAGTCTTCTAATTATAATTACAAGTATGTACTACCGGAAATCAATTTTAGGTTTTTCTTAAGAACAATTATATCTTTCCACACAAATATCTCAAGAACTAACTGACCGATTTGATAATATTGTGCCAATGTACACATTTGATATATATTTCTTCACTGTAGCTATTGTAGTTTAGTCAAGCTAAGCGCCGCTTTTCGGAATATATACATATGAATATAGATATGAGAAAAAAAATTGTATTAAGTCGGGATTAATTCGGATCATGTTCGGCATCATTTCCCAATCCGGTCCCAAACAAATCCCAAAAAAGTTCTGAACAGTCCGGAACTAGTCCAGCAATTATCCCGAGCTGGGCCCAAACTGGTCTCGAAATGGTCTAAAATAAGTCCCGCCCATGAAAATTTTTTCTCACGCATAATCATTTTGAAAATACTTTTATATTATAAGTATTAAAATAATTCTTATCTATACCTTTAAACATTTTTAACACTTATCATTATTATCAAAAGGCTGAAGTTATAATTATTATGGGTTTCTGATCATGATTCAATTATAAAAGGTTGAATATTTATTGACGTTTAAGTTTTCCGACTGCCTTGTAAGGTTGCATTTAGTAAGGTCTGATAAAGGGGAAAATATTTTATCCCATTTCGGGCAAAGGTAGTAGAAAAGTAGGCAATTAGTAGCGAAATGCGGTTTGTACATTGCATAAAATAATTTGCAGAAATTGTATATTTCAATTTAATGTATTCATAAATATAAGCGAATTTAACCACACACGTCTGTATATAGAAAATATTTTGATAATTAATTTCATTAATTAATTTAAATATCAATTATATGTATCTACCAAAATAAGAGGTATCTATTAAAAGCCCAGTAAGCCAAACTTGTATACAATTTTCATTACAATTTCGAACTTTTTTATATATTTACCATTTTTGTAGTTAATAAAATTCTAAGATTCAAGTCACTGAAAATGTAACATTAGTTTTTTGAACAAATTTTTAATATATGGAAAACACCACACAAAACCTTCGTCAAAAAAATTTGGGAATTTTTTTTGATTTATATCTATTAGAAATCAAATAAAGACCTTAGTCAACACTGGTCAAAATACTAAAATTTTATAAGTTTCGCCGCAGTGTGTGTATGTAACTATTATTTAATTTATTAAAATGCAGAAAAACCATAAGTTTCAATTAATATGTACGTACAGAAAATAAACTAATAAAATAAAAGTCTTGAATTTTGTACAAACTCCTTAGATTTTGAAAAATTTCACTAACTTCATTACCATTTAAAAATTTGTATAAGTAAATAATCGTGAATATAGTAATTTGTAGGCCAATAATTTTAATTATAAAAAGAAAAGGAAGCCAACGGAACTAATTATCTAAACTAAAAAAAAATCAGACAAACCAAGTTTTTTAATAAATGTTATTCTATTCGATATTTTAACTGTATCATTTTATTGTTTTTAATTTTTTTATTAAATTTTTTTAAAGATTTTATGTTATTTTATATAAAATATATACAGTAAAAAATTTAAAAACATACAATGCTTTCTTTGAAAAAAATTTAAAATCAAATTAACCTGACCTGGCCGGGGTTTGAAACAACGACCTATCAATTTCATATATGCAAGGAACAAAAATTTCAGCTAGATAAGCAAGGCTACTGGAAAACATACAAGAATGCCGTCAATTCGATTATTTAATGTAAGGCATGATGAATTAATTTAAAAGCTATAAACAGTGTTGCTTGCCAAGACATTTTATAAGAATAGTACAAATTTCCACGTGTTTGATTAAATTATTTTTCTTAAATTAAAAGAGAGCAACACAGACTACGCTTAGGCAGCGTGCAAGAGTGAGACAACTACCTTATTATCCAAACTTCTATGATTGAATCATGGTTTCTTATATAAATTGCAGAAAAAAAATTTAACGCTAGGCTTCTTTATTGAAATTTAGTACACTAATCCTTAGGCGTTGAACGCCGTCACCGATGTTTCCGTCACTCGTTGGCGCAAATGTCTAGATCATACATAATATACACACAATTGTTCTACAAATATATACATAAGCACATTGTATCATTAAAATTTTCTCTAGAAATTAACAGTAATCAACACTTGACTTGCTGGTACAAAGTCCAGAAAATATCTACATTTGTATTTACTTAATACTAAATAAATAGTTGTAATTCCCTATGGAACTCAGACGACAGTTTAAAAAGAATTATTGATGCAGTGAAAAAACAAGTCGAGCCAATAATGATGATTCGAATAAATATTTGTTGTATATTTATGAACATATGTACATACATATGTACGTATTGTACAAGTACATAAAAAATTGTACCGATACCGCGCGATAAGCGGTGCAGTCGCTTTATCAACATCGACTGGAATTACTGCATAAAAAGCGCTGATAATGGAAATTATATTAAAAATAAACTTATAATAAACTCGTACATATATACATATGTATGTATTTATACATACATATTTACGTAAGCGTGCACTTAAGCATTTATTTATATATTATATACAAGTAAACATAAGCCACGCACGTACTTCTGTTTCCAACTGTGATAACACGCTAGAACGAGAAAGTGCAACCAATTATTAAAAAATGAAATAAAAAAAAAATAATTCTGTACACAATTTCGCCCTTAAGTGGAGTCGGTCGATAATTGGATGCGTGTACTTGTTATTGTACAAGATAAGCACTTTTGCATGACTTTAAAGACGTTTTAATCACTTTTTTTAACGCAATTTTTATGTATATACCGAATTTGTCATTGCTCCTCCGGAGTGTCTATGAAATACGAGCCAAGATGTTTGAACCTGAGCTTTGCAAATGCAGATCAGTCCAACCAGCACCGAAAGATCGGTCTGAAACCATTTTTTAGTCATACAGCGCGTATCCCCAACGGGCATTTCCCAAGCAGGACAGCAATCAAGGCTACGAGTTATGGTTTGGTAGCAGAAGTAAGGAACCTGCAACTTTGCATGACATGGCTTCTCTTGCCGAGCCGAATATAAATCCAATTTGCCAGTAGTAGCCCGCAGGTCGACAGGGAATCACCATGACCTTTCTTCCAACAGTGCTGACATCTGTGGTGCCCTAACGGGGTAACTCGTCGGCGTTGTAGTTTCCTGCAATATCACTGTGGCACCAGATTCAAATCAGCTGAATACGGAAGAACTCCGCGGCAGTCTATAGAGAGATCAGACCAGTTTCGACCGCACCGTCAGCGGTCGCAGCACCCTGGCTGTTATAGTAGACGCGGGCAGTCGAATGCTTGCTTGAAAGCAGAGCTACTTCAGCTTGAAACACACTTTAAAAATCAGGTAGTCTAAATTAAATGTCAAACGATAGTTTCTCGCAAAATACATCTCCTCCCATTGTATCATCTAATTTCGAACCATAAAAGTCTGATTTTTTTTTTTAATATCCATCAATTATTTAAATAAGAAATATTATGGGATTTTTACTATTTTTAGCAGTGGTCACAGTTGGTTCAAAACTCAGGTTTAAAATACTGCCGTTAATATTTTCAGACATCCATTAGCATTATACTGTGCTTTTTTTTAAAGTTGTCGTAAAACCTTCATGGTATTGCCGGACTTTTCACTTTCGTGTCTATTTTTGTTGTGATGTTAAAAAATTTAAACTCTTAAAAAAATTCATTGTTGTAGAAGCCGTCTTTTTACAATTTTGTATGAGAAACAACATCAGAGATATAAGGGAAAGAAAAGAAGTGAAAATGTTGACATAAACGTTTTGTAGCTCAATTATCGCAAAAACCGCGTGTAAATGAACAAACAGTATTTTCATGAATTTCCATGTATTTCTTAGGTCTTGCTTTTTACTAAATGTGAATCAAAACCTGTCTCCCAAAAATTCTCAACATCAATGTAGGCATGCTTGTCGTAAAAGGCGACTAAAATCCCATTGGTGTGTGTGTCCCGACTGTCAGTAATGCGTCTCGGGAAGTAGGAGGATGACGGGAAAAATTCCCTCTAAAATACCCACCAACCCTGGCAGTTTGGGACAAAACTGCACAGTAAGGCAATGGTAGAACTAAAAGATTGTGATACTCGAGGTGGTACCCACGCATGTGGAAATCCACCCGCAGTTGCGGCAGGGGCACGGATTCTGGAGGCCCCAACCATTGCTAAAGTCTCCTGTGTCATAGACCAGAGGCGCATCCTGGAGGAGAGTGGAGAGGTAGTACCAATTCTCTCTTCTTCAGAGTCGGAAGGGTACCATCTCTTGCAGGGGATACGTGCCGGGAACGACCCTCCAATGACGGAGTGGGTTCTCTTTCAAAAACCCAGTAGAGGAGGAGAAGGAGGATGATGGCGAAACACGGGCAAGGGAAACCCCTTTTGGGTGGCCAGTCAGACTCCTGTTGCTGCATCTCGCAAGCGGCCCAGGTCTATGGAGGTTACCGCAGAAGCCAGTGGGATATTGGTGGATGCAACGACTCCCAAATCAGCTGGCGGACGCTGCAAGAAAAGGAAAACTGCGACGACACCTATCAGTGCTTGCCCCAATGTCTCTTCGAGGCATCGTGCGGCGGGTACTGGTGCGGCGTTACCCAATTCTGATCTTGTGGCGAACAATCAAGGACAGCGGCGGAAGTGGGCGGTATCAGCCAGACAGACCTCGAGCGGCATGAACACCTCGCCTAAAAACAAGTACGTCAGGCGGTCTGGGAGCCCCGTCAACTTATTGTGAGACTGTGAAAGGCCCTCCGCTGGTTGCCGAAATTGGGAGGGCGGGTTCGATACGGCAGATGACTACTGCAGAAGTAAAACACTGCAAGAGCCATCTGATCCGAGCCGTCATTGCCTCCGGCCCTGCAGCCAATGCCCGTGGTTATGAGGAGGAGGGATGAAACCATTATGGTGAAATGCCTCTCCCAAGCAAACTGGGATTGGCTCAAGACTGTGGTGCAAAGAATCCCGCACATAGGAGGAACACGATTCACTGTTTACAGTGAAGAGTGCAAGCCTCTCAGAAAAGCCTCCTGCTGGATTCCAGATCCAGATATGAGGATCGCAGATGTGCTTTCCTGTTTCCGTGTCCAAAATCCGGGAGTGGACACCAATCACTGGCTTGTCATTTCTCACAAGCGGAGTAGCAACCGGGTGGTAAGGTGGAGCAGACTCTCAATTAATAGCTTGCTAAACTTCAGAGAACAAAATGCTGTACAGGGGCATTCTCTACAAAGCCTGGCGCTGCTCTTGACGCATTGCTGCACTTACCGTCACTTTATATACTCTTACGTGTGGAAGCCTTCAAGGCCACTTGCAGACTTAAAAGAAAGTGATGTTGCTGGCGGCAGAGATATGGACACTTGCGTCTTTTCAATGCCACAGGATAGTAAGCCACCGTTTCCTTTGCTGATGAGACTCTATAACGTTGAGTTCCCTGAGGCTGAATGCTGGTTTAATGCCAACACTGAGCTCGGTCTTACACGTTGTCGAATCTTTACTGATGGCTCCAAAACTGACTCTGGGTCAGGATCTGGAGTTTTTAAAGAAAAAAATGAGGATAAGCTTCACTTTTCTCTTGGGGAATATGCCTCGGTCTTCCAGACCGAAGTATTTGCAATTCTCAAGGCCAAGGACTACGTGGTGGAAAGTAGGTGGAGGGGGAGGAGTATACGTGTCTGCAGTGACAGCCAAGCTGCACTCAAGGCATTGGCCAGCCCTCTAATTACTTCCAAGCTAGTTCGGCAATGCAAGCCCCGACTAAACTATGTTAGTAAACATAATGAACTTGATTTAATCTGGGTGCCTGGTCACTCGGGAGTACCTGGTAATGAGACATCTGACCATTTGGCCAGAATTGGCTCGGATCAGGTGTTCCTTGGCCCGCAGCCAGCTATAGCACTCCCACCCTCGGCCATCGATGCCACCATCAGAAACTTGGTTAATACTTCGCTCAGCAATGACTGGGAGGTGTCGAGAGGTTGCAGATGGGCAAAACTCATGTTACGTTCAATCTCAGAAGGACTATCAAAACACTTGCTCTCGCTTAACAGGCAAGACTGCAGGCAACTTGTTGGACTGTTGACCGGTCACTTCACGTGGCATAGACACCTGACAATGATAGGCGTACATGACAACTCCATATGCCCATCCTGTTATGAAGAGAAAGAGACGGCGGAACACCTTCTGTGCTTCTGCCCCGCCTTTGCAAGAACTAGATATGAGGCATTTGGTCGCGACGTGTTGAGAGACGAACGCCTGAGCTCTTTGACACCCCAAAATCTGCTAAGATTTATTCGTAAATCCTGCAGATTTAAAACAGATTAAAAGGAACATGAAAACAGTACAATGGACGGCATGTAGTCTGAGTGCTGTTTTCTGCACGCGTTGTTTCGTGCCTGATTCCAACAAAAAAAAAAAGTTCTAAATTGATAATTTGATATGATGTGATTCCCGCCATTCATAATCAAGTTACTGATTCTAATCAGAAATGTCGAAAAAAAATTAAATTTGTACTGAGAGGTTATATAAAAAACTGTAATTTTGTGCAAAACCAGGGACCCAAGCAGTTATAACTTTTATAACAAAAGTCTCAATAAACAAAATTTTTGTTTTTGACTAAAAAAATTGTCATCTAAAGCATAAAAGACAAATCCAATTTTTTTCATTAAGCAAAACAACTTTTATGTATGGTGAAAATTAAATTTTTCGTTAGAAAAAGAGAGAGGCCGAAATGGTGAGAGCGAAGAGATTGAAATGCTGGCCGACAGGAGAAGCGCCGCAAATTTTTTTTTCAGAAAGAACGAAAACTTACAGAAGGTTTCAGGACCGGGGCGAATTCCTGTAAGAATGACAACGGCGGCCTGGTAACTGATGTCCCCAGCATATTTAAATTATGGAGGGAACACTTCACCACACTGCTTAATGATAGCAGCTGCAACCACTTTGGAGAAGATGATGCACCCGAGTCCCCAATCTGTTCCGTCGAGCGTATTGTGTAGACTTAAGCTCTGCCTCAATGAACTATGGACCTTATCAGTGTAACTTTAGTCTTAGTAAATCAACCATCGACCAGATATTCGCAGAATGCCAGATCCTGAAAAAGAGTCTCGAGAAAGAAGAATCGACACACGCCATCTCCTTGTCTGACTTCATAGCCACATTCGATTAGATAAAATAGCTCCAGCCCTGAAGGTTTTTGATGCGGTACCCACTAGTAGTAGCAGAGAAAAAGGAAGACCTTCTCTGCATTGGAAAGACCAAGTAGAAAAGACTTGGCTATACTTGGGATTTCCAATTGGCGCCAGTTAACAAGAGATAGGGAAAGTTGTCGTGCTTTGTTGACTTCGACCAAAATCGCTTTCGCGGTTAACGCGCCAATTAAGAAAACAACAAAATTTTCTACAGAAGCACTACCATTTGTAGTGTGCACATTTATATATTTTACCACAAATGGATGTACCTACAATTTTGTGCGACTCCGAACGGCAGATGTATTTTATGAGAAGCTTTTTCATGCAGAAATACCCTCGGAGGTTTGCCATTGCATGCCGAGGGGTGACCGCTATTAGAAAATAACGTTTATATGAACCTCGAACCCAGCGGCATATCGAGTAATAGCATGCACGCTACCTACTCGACCACAGCGGCCACTAAGGCTTTGTAATTTTAGTGCTATATTGCTGTTGAGCTTCAAAAAACAAACTGTTTATATGTACATTTTGGTCGGACAGTTGATTGTTGTTATTGTTATAGCACCTTAAGACATGCTGAAGTGACAGATTTTAACATAAGTCGGTTAAAATAAGCTACAATGCAGAAAAACCTCGTTTGAATTCACTAAATGCTTTTCTTAGTTCATCCCTAAGCTCGATGGAGTCCTCATCTCATGTCGAATTTGCAAGTTCAAGTTCACGTTTTGTTTTCACAGAGTTCTTTAAGCTGACAGAGGCTCCGAATCTTATTAAAAGTGGAGCTCCATCGACTTGGATCATCCAATTGTGGTTTCGGAAGACTTAAGTTTTTCATTTTAAATCCAGAAATTAAATGTACATAAATATTTTAACTGCAAAATAATTATCAACTAAAAACTTACAGCATCAGTGGGGTACTGAGGCGTTTCATAATACGGAGAGTGTGAGCTGCACATTTTATGGATATAATGTGATCACCTATTATCAGCATTACAGCATCTACGGAAAACTCGAATGGAGTTGATATTTCGCTTTCATCATCATAATCTTCGTCGCTGACAGTGTCTGATAAAAGCTTAACCGTTTTACTTAATCAGATTACGTCCGTTAATTTTATAAGCCCGCATTACACTTTGAATGTTCAATTATATGTATATTATCTGCTGAATGTCTACCCTTTGTTTCTTCCATCAATTTTATTTTAATAGAAAGTTTGGGCATTTATACAAAGAACTCCACGGTCACTAAATGTTACGGTATCAATTTTTAGACATAGAAGCTTACCGCTAATTATATTTTTAATTGAACATTGCAAAATTATAGACTTTAACTTTTTAATTTTTTGAATACGTCATTATAGTTATTTTAGGTAACTGCTAAAAACTGCTATTATATACAGTTAAACTGTGAAATGAAATCACGGTTTAAATTACATTACAGAAGTGGTAACAAGTTTCTGTAATTTGCCTCCAGCCAGTGTTGCAACCGCTACACTTTTTCGATTTGAAAAAAAAGGTTTACTTTACAATAAGAATATATAGACTGAGAGCGGTATAATCAATCGTTTCGAAATTTGTACGCATGAAGGTACGGATATTACCTACATAGGTATTTTCTTATAAAGGATATTATGAATGTCGAAAGGCGATTGTGCGAATGCTAAGGAAAAATAGTATACAAAATTTATACAAACACTAAAACGTTTTTATTACTCACAAATTGTATTAGTTCTAATAGGAACATAAAAATACGAGGGCATTGAACCAGTGTTATACTTACATATAAGTCAAAGTTCAAATTTCAATTGCTTACTTGGAACATTGGCGGGTGGAGCGTGTCATTACAATTTTTAAGCGAGATCTGTAAATTGTATGTACTTTAGTTAAGTTTTCTACCAATCGAAAAGCTATACATTTAATTACCTCTAATATTACAGTTTTTAATGTCTCAAGTTGTTTATAGACGTTTAGCAGAACTTGCCGAAGACTGGACATTGTTGCTTATTTTATCTACTACACAACCTTTAAGAGCCCGAAGCCAAACGTAGAATTCTTGGTTGGTGGACTTAAAGCCATTTCACAAATTTTACAGAAAAAATGTGTCTTATGTCGATAAACAAAAATTGTGGAGATGGTGAGCACATTCTCTGCGTTTAACTCGTCAGACCCTTTCATTTGACTATCGCATCATTGTGGCTTATGTGGAAATTATAAATCGATATTTACCGACGGCTGCCATTAATATACGTTCCTGAATAAAGGTAATCGTGCGCTGTGTAGACATTCATATTTGCAAAAGATTCGCTTCATTTCAGGCGAATGCGAAAGTATTCGAACCATGTCTAGTTAATATGTCCGTATATGTACATATGTATGTATGCAGTTGACAGCATTGCCTTTTGGCGTGACTTCGCTGATACTATTGTCAATCATTTCTTTGGCTGAAAAGGCTGGAACTTTCCATTTTTCAACACCGAACCAGAATTATACATTTGTTCTTTATCTTTTTATACTCGTATTTATTTACATTGCCTTTCGATTTGTTTATACTGTACTTGTACTTTGTACTGAAACTAAGATTACATTACCGGCATTGACAATTTATCGGGTGGTTTAATACACATTCTAGCATGTGTGTATATGTGAAAGAACTGCTTTACCAATTTAATACTATGGAGAAAATAAAAAAAATTTAATTTATCTGATAAGTTTTATGGTTTTAATAAAACATAAACGAAAACGTGTTGATTCATCAACTGAAATGTGAAGAATTTTCGATTCCATACTAAGATTTAAGTGTACTTAAGGTGTCCCATAATGAATATATGTATGCAGAAAACAACGCTAAGAGGTCAAATAATTATAAATTATAATGGGAATATTTAAAGTATAAAATTTTCAATAATGTATTTAAGGTAAAATATTGAAAAAATATTAAGTTGAAATGAAAAAAAAAATAAAATATCTTAAACATTAGTTCTTTCTGGTTTTATATCGCTAGATATAAGAGGAATATTGAGGACCGCTCCAGAAAAGCCTGTGTCGCTCTGTATGCCTGTAAGACGGCCATAGGGAAGAAATGAGGATTAAAACCACACATCATACACTGGCTCTAAACCGAACAAAGTTAGAACGGGTCAGAGGGCGGTCACAATGCTTATTACAAGAGCACTGCCCATTACACCCACCAAATCTCTAGAGGTCATGCTAAATATTCCACCTTAAGATTTCTATGGGGAATTTCTGGCGGGCTGCAGTGCGGTTAGGCTAAATGGGATCCAGCTTTGAAGAGAGAAGTCCTGAAAACTCTGCAAGACAACGTAAGGCAGCTATGTAGACTATACTACTCATCCTCTATGTTCTGGAAACAAGTTCACCACAAGAATCCCAGAGAGGAGCGAATGGATAGGTAACCTGGACCTGCATCCAGGATCGACGGCTGTTTATACAGACAGCTCCAAGTTAAACGAAAGAGTAGAAAGTGGCATCCACTCAAGTGAACTGAATCGCAACCTAAGCTTTCGCTTCCCGAACCACTGTAGTGTTTTTCAGACTGAGCTAAATGCAATAATTTAGCAGCTTGTTGTCTCATATCATGTTCCTCTCTGGAACGATGTATAACCATATACTCTGACAGCCAGGCTGCAATGAAATCTCTTAATTTATACAGTACAACCTCCAAAGCAGCCATTGAGTGCAAAAGGAAACTAAACCGGCTGACCGAAATGTGCTCCGTGTGTGTTGTGTGGATCCCTGGTCATAGGGACATTCCAGGCAACAGCCTGGCTGACGAGCTGGCAAGGAAAGGGACGGAATTAACTACTGTTAACGCTGCCCAGCATGCTGGTATACCTCTGGCATCTTGCAGACAGAGATTAAGATCTGAACTTATAGAGAAGGTGAATTCCAGATGGGCTTCGGAACCAACCTGCAATATTCCCAAACAAATTTGGCCAGAAGTCGATGTGAAGCGCTCTATAGTACTCACAAGACTTGACCGACCGTCTCTTAGATTATTAGTGGGGGTAATATCCGGACACTGCCTTATGGGCAGTTGAGAAGGAGGTAAAAAGTATTTAACACTACTTTTGCCACGGCCCCGGTCTGGCTAATAGACAAATAGACGTACAGGATGGTTAAACTTTTAAGGGATTGGAAGAAATGAAGTGTGCCGCCGTGCTTTCTGCGCGGTGGCAGCCACACTAACCTAACCTAAACTATATCGCTAGATAGAAATTTCAAATTCAAAATCGATATTACGTCTAATAAAAAACAAATTTTCTGGTTTTTTTGGGTTATTTATTAATTAAACCGCTAGCTAAAACGTATATTTTAACTATTTTTCAAAATCAAAACACATTTTTCACTAAAAATCAGCCTCTCTGCGTTTTCCTTCTCCTCGCGTTTTTTCTTTACGTTATTCCACAAATGTCAAATCCTGCGGGAATGCGTTATCTCGTTATCTATTGTTCTTGTTAAAAGGCGCACATCGACTCTTCTGTGGTAAAAAAGAAATGAGGTCGTCACTCTAAAACGCGACAAGAGATTATAACTGAACGCTCCGGATTACTGTCGCAGTTGCGTCTGGTTTGAAGAAGAAGAAAATGTGGAACACCTGCGATGCCATTGTCTAGCTCCATAATTTATACAGAGAAGGTCACGCAATCCGCTTCTTTCTGCGCAAGTCGTCATAAGACACACAATTTTTGCTTTCGCTTGCGCTAGGATCTATCTACATATATGCATATAATTTTTCACTGGAACGTTAATAATTCGCATATATTTATTGTAGTTTGTGGCTTTCTGCGGCACACACATCAGCTGAGTGGTAAATATTGTGAGAGAAGAATAACGGACCAGCGCAATGCGTAACCTGTTATATATAAAACTTGGTCCAGACTTAAGTCCGATGGAAGATTACTTCGCACGCTTGGCAGACCAACTCTAGCTACAAGGCCTCGCGGATATAGCGTGAATTAACTGAAAGTTTATCGCGTCAACAATATGGTTTGAGCACGAGTGGGACGGGAATCGAAGAAACCGCATATATGTATATAATATGTATATAATATTGCAACATTTCTACGTCATAGCGTTCGGAATATGAGTATAAAGCGAATTGAAAATATCAACATGGCGGCGAAATCGTAAACAAACGCGCTCACACCAAGTGTTGTGTTTTATGCATGCCAACAACCAAAAAAGGAGTTTTTGATCATAATCGCCGCTAATTTAGCGAATATACAGCAATTGGTACATTAAAATATTTGAAATTGTGATATTCCGGTGTTGTGGACTCAGCTTATGTTGTTTTTGTACAATTCTCAAAAAGTAAATAAGGAACAATAAATTATAAAATCCTTTTATTTAAGCACTTTGATATCAAAATTTAGTGAAAATGCAACGGTTTCATGTACACCTTGTTTATTAAAAAACCCTTAACTAATTGTTTCATAGTTTTGCACGCGAATGTGAATTTTCTGTTTTCCCTTTTGACTCGATATTCTAGTATGCTATGACGTCACATAGCTGTCAAGCCGAAACAAAAAAGATAACGGGACGAAAATATCGCAATCTTATAATTTATCATTCTTGGTCCGGCATGTCGATATTTAATATTCCTGTGTAGTTGACATTCTCCAAGGTCCTGCACAATATATTAAGTTTAACCTGAAATCGGGTTCCACTTTTCCTAGCGCATAGCCACGTTCCGACCTACAACCACAATTACCTCTTGTATGGCATTCTGCGTCGAGCTCTTAGTTAGAAATCCGTACTGTATTTCGGAAAGACCAACAGCGGATTCGGACGCCGAGTGAGTTCGAACCTGCCGGCGGTATTGACCATGCAAAAATACTTATTTGATGATGGAGATTCTGCTGGTCCCTTGCCTTTGCTAACAAGCACGAGACTTGTGGACTTTGAATATTGTCTATGTAAGTATGTATTTAATTTATTTGATAAGATAGTTAGTATTTAAGCCAAACAAATTTATTTCATGCTTTTTAATTCGTGGTGCATTTTTTTGTTCCTTTTCTAAATTTCCCTTGCCTAAAAACTTCACACATCATTTTACTGAAAAATGACTTATTGGGTTGCTAAATACTGAGTGGTTGCATGTGGTTTGTGCAACTTCCACAAATCAACTTATTTCACTTCAGCAAGTTTTACTTCGGTCGCATGAATTTTGTACTGTAATAG
Source organism: Philophylla caesio (assembly GCA_963971545.1). Lineage (NCBI taxonomy): Eukaryota > Metazoa > Arthropoda > Insecta > Diptera > Tephritidae > Philophylla > Philophylla caesio. The sequence continues at coordinate 102,015,694 of OZ020607.1, read as the reverse complement.
TTGAAGTAAATATTTAAAATTGATTTATGTAAAGATTGCTCGTTAAAGGGAAGATTTTTGTATGTAATTAGTCGTTTTTTTAATTAGTCGACAGAAAAAAGCACTAAGCCAAGATGGTATTTTTATTTACTTGTTTACTCACTAGCGAACGCTTGTAATACTTATGTGCATACTTACTATGTATCTACAGATACATGTAAGTATATACATATGTATGTTTGCAGGGAAGTTAATGTATAGGGTTTCATTTTCGTTATTCATTGCGTTTAAGTGCACTTATCGATGGCAGTTTGATTTCGCCGTGCTTCAATCGCTGCTTATTTGAAATTAGTTCAAAGTTCAATGAGTTTTCTATCGTTGCGATTAAACTATTGACAGGCAGGCGGCGATTAAAGTGAGCTACGATTAGTGTTGTTAATGGTTTTTAAGTAAATCGTCTTAAATGAGTGTAACTTATACTTAATTATAAAATTGTGATTAAGTTGAAATCCATATACATAAGTACATTTGTCCCTAACGATTTTGAAAAGAAAATGTGGGAATCTCCTAAATTTCGAAAGTCATTTTCAAAGCTATCATGTGTTAAAACAGCTGAATTTTGATGCTTGCTGATAACAGCCCATTGATAACTAAATTTTTGTTAAAAATTGTGAAGCAATAAAAGTTAAAATGGATGTGAAATGAAGTTTAATATTCAGTGCATATTATATGTATATAGAATGATTTCTATAAATTAAAACTTGTGTATTCAATTATGTTTATGATCGAAATATTGTAATTTGCCAAAAAAAAAAAACCTTCCCAAAATAGAAGTTCAGGTAGTTTCTAACTGGCTTACACCGGCATATAAAGCGTATGGGACCTTCAAGACCAAAAAACTTAGCCAATTCTCTCCTTTGCTACAATCCGCCAGTTACTCATACCAAGTGAAGAGAGGTCCTTCTGCACTTGGTCCTTTCAGTATGTTCATTGGCGCCCTTGCCTTTCTTGCCCACCAATGGATGCCGTTGCGAGATTTTTTTTCACCGAAGTATCATCATCCATACGAACGACATGTCCAAGCCATCGCAATCGTTGAGTTTTTATTTGCAGGACTCCTTATACAGCTCAAACAGTTCATAACTCCATCTTCTTCGGTACCCGTCGTCCACGCGAACAGGACCATAAATCTTGCGATGAACATTTCTCTCGAAAGTTCCCAAAGTCTTCTAATCTTCCATTATTCTACGTAATATAAAAGCACTCATACGATTATCAGACTTAACACAATAACAAACCGCCCGACCAAAACAGGTATCAAGCCTCGCTTGCAGCATACTCCATGCAGAGCTAATGGCCATATCGAAGCCGCGTCAATGGAACAGTGTGATATTATTACGAGGCTATCAAATTCCTCACTAAATCGCAAATCGCAAAAATCAATGAAAGCTGAGAAATGTCGGCGAACTCTCAACGAAAAGGCTAAAACATTTGCAACAGATCGTTTGGATTCTCGGTCATTGCGACATCACTTGTTTGTCAAGGAAACACTCTGCCGGACGCCGATAACAGTGACAATCTTGACAAAGGCACCTCTGCAAACATGTAAGCATCTAATTAATAACAATTTTTCTACAATAGCGAATAATAAATGGCAGCGTACGTAAATATTTAGACTTATATCCCTCCTCAATTTGAAGAGATGGGACATTAACACGACAACCACGGTTCTTACCGGGCACTATTTAGTATGCGTTTATGCAGCCAGGACTGGGGCGCCTTGAAACAACCATTACAGACTCCATGGTTTATTATAGAAGATGGTATCACAAAGGACCGTGAGCATATAGTTTTTCAAAATAAAAAATACAAATTAACAATACTAAACACAATAATAATAAAAGATAAAAATAAAAAAACTTGTGCCAAGACTCGAACACACGACAATTCTTTAACTTTTTTGCTAGCATAAACGGATTGTTGTTTCCCATATTATCATATTAATTTTATAAAAAGCTATTTCTTTCTCAAGAAAATTTTCCACTCTTTTCCGCTCTTAAGAAAAATCACAAGAAACATTTTTCATTATTTCGGTTGCTTTGAAAAGTACTTTGCCGCTGCTATACTAATTTAAAGTAATACTATGTTCTGACTGCGCCGTTAACTCGAGGTTATGAGCAATTTTGGAGTTTAACGTCAAACACTTCTCATAAACTCGGAGTTTACCATACAAAAATTTTTTGTCTAACTCGCTTTAAACACCACTTTTTTTGGTGTTTATGGACGTGCAACCCTTATTTGAACAAATATTAGGCCGCACTGTTGACAAATTTTGGCATTATTGTTTAAAAGTTTTGCTGCACTGTTTACTGGTTTGACAGTTCATAATTTCAAACACGAGGGCGGTTTGATAGGTCATCGACTTTTGGAATTTCCCGCACAGAAACTTTAATTTTATCATTGCTGCTTTTAACCGCCATCTTATAATAAACTACTAAGTATGCTGATAAAGCAATATTTTTGCGTAAAAAAAACCATCACCTAAATCAAGCAAAGGCTTGATAAATACTATAAGGACCTTGCACAAACAATTTCAATAGTTTAAAATTGAATTACTAAGTTCCGTTGTTGTCGAGGCATCACAAGTGGCACCGAAAAAGTTCAGGTCGCCCAAAAGTGGTCGTTACACCAGAAATCGTCGTTAGAATCCATGGAATGATATTGAAAGACCGGAGAACGAAAGTGTGTGAGGTGGCTAAGGTTGTAGGTAACCAACTGAGCGGGAACCTCACAAATAAAACGAATATTTGAATGTATATAAAAAAGCTATCCGCACGATGGGTGCCGCTATTGCTTACACTCGACCATAAGCGTAACCGGTTGATCTCGTCAAAACCATGGACTAAGAATTGCTGCCCCATCCAACATATTCTCCAGATTTAGCCCAATGCGACTATTTCCTCTTTCTAAACTTGAAGATATGGCTGGGTGGTAAGTGGTTTGGGTCAAATGAAGAGAATATCACAAAAACAAACGCTTATTTTAAAAGCCTTGAGAAAAGCTATAATAAAGGAATAAAAAATGGTGTATAGAGTTGAAAGGAGAATATGTTAAGGTATATAACGCTTTTTTGCCGAAAAAATATGTTTTATTCAAAAGTCCATGATTTATCAAACCGCCTTTGTTAATAATTTGTAAACAAAAGGAATCAAATTTTACAAACAAAAATTTCAAATAATGATGCAAAACCACCGTCACCACAAATCGCCGTCTACTATGGAGTTGCCTTCGCATTCAACATTGCTCAGCGTTCCATGCCATCGCAAGCATTATCCAATTATATGCACTTTTTTTTAAACATTTGTAAATAAAGGTACAAATGTTTTTTTATAAGCAAAACAAAATTTGTATTTGAAAGTAAATAAACAAATGTCAATTAAACTCAAAGTTTCTTAAACACCTCAATGAGAACGCTTGACAGTTGTTCATAAACTCAAAACCACAAACTCGAGTTTACTGCGCAGTCAGAACATAGTATAAAGAAAAAAGTGACCACAATTTTAAGAAACTTCTTAGTGAGGAAATCATTTCAATGTCGAAAAACAAACACAGTTTTTCTCATTCCATAAAACTAAAGGACTTTAGAAATTTTTTTTTTAGTTTTTGAAATTTCCTTTGGTTGGTGTGTAATTATGAGCTCAGCGTTTTAAGGGACACACTAATGTACATAAATAAGTAAATTTTGTGGAACTACATACAAAATACTTGTACATAGTTTAAAGTCTAAATATTTTCTTTATCTACTTTTGTATGCACTTAGAAAAAAAAAAATTTGAACTCATCAAAATTCATTCATATTATTTATCAGCATGCTACGTGACTTTCTACATACTCGTATCATCGTCAGCGGCTGCGACAACCAATACACTCAGTGGAAAAATATAAATAAAACCTACAGCTTAGAAATTTCTTTCAGCGACAGCATTTTTTCGGTTTACATTTTAAAAGAAAATCCATTAATTGCTTTCTCATCGTGCTTATGATAAAATAACCAGTTAACTTACCAAAATAATTGGAGGCTAAATTAATTGTCCAAATGCGACAATATGTGTTTGTGCTATAATTTTTTAATATAGTGTAGAAACTTATAAATTTTTCCATTTGTTGCTCAGTATTATATCAAAACATTTTGTTCAAATATGGGGGAATTTAAATGGCATACATACATACATATGTACATATGTGGTTGGTTGTTTACGTAATTGTAGAATTGAACTTTATAAGCTTTGGGTACAATCAAACTGATAGCAAATATGAATTATTGATTTGCAAAAATAACCTTTGAGAAATATTTTGTTGTTCGTTTGCATATAAATTATTTATTATATTTAAGTGGTAAATATACTTAAATACATTTTCATATTCATATGTATGCAGCCTATTGTAACGATAAGAAAATTTGATAAGTGGACCGCTATTGTTGTGCGATTTATATTTATGTTTGTTCATATTAAAAACCAGTTTGCACTTGGAATAATCTATTTTTGTTGAATCGATTTATTTTTGTTATGACTAGGCGTTGTGGTGAAAAATATCTGGTATTTATAAAGATATGATTATCACGCGACAATTGTGTTAATTAAATTAAATAAGAAAACACACAGTCACTTACTCGCATATACAATGACAAAGTACACTGTAATTACTTAAATTGCACATTAACATCATAATTCCCAAATTCCTAGCTCACTAAAGAAATATTTTCATTGAGTTTATGTGTACTTAGAAATCATCGGGTGCTCACACTTTATGAGTAGCTTAAAACATACATTCATAAAAACCATGATTCAATTATAAAAGGTTGGATGCTTACTGACGTTTAAGTTTTCCGACTGCATTGTAAGGGTGCATTAAGAAGATCTGATAAAGGGAAAAATATTGTATCCCTTTTCGCGCAAAGGTAGAAAAAAAGTAGGTAACTAGTAGCGAAATGCGGTTTGTACATAGAATGAAACATATTTGCAGAAATTTGATATTTCAATTTAATATAATATAACCGAATATTCAGTCACACATGTATGTATGTATATATGTACATACATATCACTTTATACAACAAACTATATAAACAAAAAACGCAAGTGTGGTTTAGAAGCAAATGTTACATTTTGTTAACAAAAACAATTTTAAGTTCTTACATGCGGAAAATAGAACTATCACATTTGGAAAAATTTTGATAATAATTTTTTTTTTAATTCAATATCAATTTTAGCAACCAAAATAAGAGGTATGTATCTATTAAAAGCCCAGTAACCAGGATTGTATACATATTTCATTCCAATTTCAAACTTTTTAAAAAATATTAATTACCATTTTTGTAGATCATAAAATTGTAAGATTCAAGTCACTAAAAATGTAACATTAGTTGTTCGAAAAAAATTTTTTTTTATATGGAAAACACCACCTTCGTCAAAAATTAACGGAATTTTTATTGATATACTATGTTAAAAATCAAGTAAAGACGTTAGTCAAAACTGTTCAAAATACTAATCAATGTTCTTCTATTCGATATTTTAACTCTATCATTGTATTGTTGTTAATATTTATGTATATAAATTCTTTTTTTTTTTAAATTTTTTTTTTATATAAAATGTATACAGTAAAAAATTTAAAAACATTAAATGCTTTCTTTGAAAAAAAATTGAAAACACAATGATCTGACCTGGCCGGGAATCGAACCAACGACCAATCAATTTAATACATGCAAAGATAAAAAATTTAAATTTATGTTCGCTGCTAGATAAGCAAGGCAATTGGAAAAGATACGAGAACGCCGTCAATTCGATTATATAATGTAAGGCATGCTAAAATAATTTAAAAACTATAAAAAGGCAGCAGTGTTGCCTGCCAGACCATTTAACAAGAAAATTACTAATTTCCACGTGTTTGATAACATTTTTTTTCTAAAATTAAAAGACAGCAACACAGGCTACCTTAAGGCAGCGTGCAAGAGTGAGGCAACTGCCTAATTATCCATCCTTGTATGATTGAATCATGCATGAAAACAAAATATTTCATTTCAAAAAATATATTTTTTTATCATGTAATCAATAATAACTACAAATCTATAAAGGTGCGTTTGAACACAGTCGAAAAAATGACAGCAAAGTGGTGCACTTTTTTGAAATTGAATGGAGTGAACGAGCTAGAAGTATACACATCCCTAAAGTGTACTAAAAATCCAACTCGGTTGTTTTAATTTTTTACGAATTTGTGGAATTTGGTCAAAGTAACAGTCCTGATGATATTCACGGCCAAGACCAAGATTCCCAATTTCGAGCTGCCAAGGCTGAATGGTCAAACACTCCGCATATCCAGTCAGGCAAAGTATCTCGAAATCATTATACATAGATCCTAAGTTGAATTGGAAAATAAATATCGAAGAGAGAGTGAGGAAAGCAAGCTTCGCGTTCTACTCCTGCAGGTGGCTTTTTAGGAAAACGTGGGGTCTAAATCCGGAAATATTCCTTTGGATCTACACAGTCGTAGTTCATCCAATTCTATGCCTTGGTTCTTTGGTCTGGTGGACTGCCTTACATAACCAATATAACAAAGTTAAGTTGGGCAGAGTGCAGAGATCAGCGTGCATTGGGGTGACGGGGGCATTGAGAACGTGTCCTACGGAGGCCTTGAATGTAATAACACATCTCCTGCCTCTAGATCTACATGTAATTTATTACGTATCAGTGTCAGCTGTTAGGCTCAGGGAACTAAGTCTGTGGAAGGAGAAAGGTAAAGGGCACACTAAAGTTCTTTCCCTCTTGCCCACCACGATCATTCAGAGCACTGATTATATGCAGCCAGAAATAGATTTCCATAGACACTTTGGGATCTTACTGCCGTCAAGATCTGAATGGCATAGAGGGTGTCGGGGCAGGGGTGTACGCGAACTTCTTGGGAGAGGGTATGTCTTACCACCTGCCTCTATATGCTGTGTCTTTCAGGCTGAAATTTTTGCTATTGCCGAAGGCTGTCGCGCATTAGGGCGTAATTGCCTTCCGAAAATACAGGATGAGCGTCTGGACATCTTCTCAGATAGCCGGGCGGGCGTACTAGCTCTGGCATCTTTCATAACAAAATCGAAGCTGGTCAAGCAGTGCATAACTCTATTGAATGGAGTCTGCAATCAGCTCTCGGTAGATTTAATTTTGTTTCCTGCGCACCGCAACATAGCCGGAAGCGAAGGAGTCGATCAGCTGGCCAGAGAGGAGTCAGTGGCAACCTCGAATGAGGTGCCGATTCCAAACCCCCTGGGAGTGTTAAACATTAAGGAATTCAACAAGTTTCTTAACCGTAATTATATCGCTAATTTTGAATCAAATATAAAGTCCCATTCTAAGGCTTTCTGGAATTTCATAAAGCCGAAAAAATCTTCTTCATCAATTCTCTTTTTTATAAAGACAAAATTTCCATTAATCCTATCGATGCCGGTAATCTATTCGCGGATTTTTTCAAATCTAATTTTGCTTGCGATGATAGCGTCTCTAATTCGGACTTTACATTTGATATCAATTCAATTCTTGATTTTGGCTCACTGTCCATTTTAGTTGACGATGTCTTTAGCGGTATTTCAAAACTAAATCACACTTCTGGTACAGACGCTGAGGGTGTGTCGACCCTTTTATTAAAAGGATACCTTGCGCTAGTTGTGCTGTTGGAGATAATGTTTAATATGTCGGTTCGTTGTGGAGAGTTTATTAACGAATGGAAGGTTGCGTCGATACGCAATTACAGACCTATATCTAAACTATCTAATATCTCTAAGTTATTCGAATGTATAGTCAAGAAAAATATTAATTTTTCTGTTAAAAATTTAAATATTTCTAACCAGCATGGTTTTGTAGCGAGACGTTCTTCTACTTCGAATCTTGCAGTGCTTAGTGAATACTGTTCCTCAGCTTTTTCTTCTGGATACCAAGTCGACTGCTATTTGGGTGTTGGCACCATTGCCGCCATTCCACAGAACTGTACGCCGTCAAATGTTCTTAGGGCACCGTATTCTAATTAATACATTTTTGTTGTGCGTTGGCTTCTTAAAAAACAAAATGCACTGATCAATCAAAAAGTCTCGGATAATGACATATAGCTGCCAATCGACGATATACAAATTTAGTGTAGGATTTTTGTTTTGGCAGTGGATGAGTTCTACAAGTCCTGCCCCCATCGCTATAAAAAAATTATTATGTGTGAAAAAGGCATTTCCAACAGTCGGAAATTGCTGCATTCGTAAGACTTCCTTTGGCAACGGAGAGACACAAATCGACTTTGTCGCGACACGTTGTTGTGAGTGGTATCAACCATTTCGGTGTCGCCTGACCAAAGAATGAAACACCAAATTTGATAAGGTTGTACCAGAAACGAGATATGATTCGAGCGCGCTTGATACTCATTCATTCCGAGAAGCAAGCATCGTCGTTTGTGAAGCACTACCTCACATGCCCCTCTCAGCCGAGAATTTTCAACTTGTGCTAAATCAAACAGCCCCTAGCAATATAATATCATCTCCAAATCTCGTCGTAACGCTGCGGAGGAGATGGTCGGCTTCTACCAGTTATATTAATATAGGCGGGAAGGCGAGAGTATCAAACAAGAAGGCGAGGATGGAAATAAAGTGACAGACGATCAGAGCTTTTGAATTAAAACTGTAAAAGCGTAGTTGAAGAAGAGGAAAGATAACACTGCGTTACAAACACCGCGTCACACACATTCTGTCATATGAACTAAATATACTTTTTCGGAAAGGGGAAAAAAAATAAAAATACATGTGTATCGGCGATTTTCATGTACACGCCAGAATTTTTTTTTATGTATAAAGTATTTTTTCTATATATTTTTTATATACTTTTATACATTAAAAAAAAACTAATCACTTTTAGCTCCGTCCATGTTGGGAAGAACCCTTTCGAGCCGTTAGAGAATTAAAAAAGCTTTGGGCTAAGCGATCCCAATCTGAATCGAAGTGGCATCACAGAAATATACATACATAACAAAAGCACTGTCCTTATGGTGGTTGCAAGTGTTATAGACATCGCTGGACTTAGAACAGGACCATCACTGTAGCGTTTTCCAGCCTAGTGAAGGAAGTACAAAACATAGTAACTTAAAAAAAAATCTAAAAATATCACCAATTACGTCAGCATTGAGATTAAGCAAAATATAACTCTTACCATCAGGTGCTATTTTAATGGCGAATTCTTTCTCGACGAATAAAAATCTCGTTGTACAATGCCCTCATTATATGAACTTAAAATGTCAAAAATTTAACAATTCTACAAAATTGTAATTTTGCTCGGCTGTGATTTTGACACCATAAAAGTTACTATGTCATCCATGAAGCCGACAGGATTTCAACGACAACTTTTTCGAATTTCGTTATTCGCTCTAGCTTTTTATCAGCTTGAGAACCATACATATTCGGAATGACATGGTGATCTGAATTTTTCTGGCGCTGAAACCATTTAAAACGCCGATAACTTCTTCCAAACATGTTTTCGTTGGAAATAAGGTTAGAGGCTCTGGAAAAATTGGAGGTTTGAACTTCTGGAAACACTTTCGTTTGCTCCTCTACATGACTTGGAGACTGATGAATGTTCACATTTACTTATTTATCACTTCGTGGTTATTGACACCGATTACCCCGTTACTCTACAAATAACGCTTTTTTAACACTTTTTTTTGATGGATTGCAGGAGAACCATTAATGCGAACGAGAAGAGACCACTCTCAAAAATGTAAGGTCAAACGGATGGCAGGATTCAGGTCATGCAATTCATCTGAAACAGAAAATTCAAAAATTATTTATTTTTGTATCCCCTTAGCTATCGTCTGACACACAAGGTTTTTCCAAAATTCTTAAATTTGGTCGAGTTTTAAACAAAAAAAAAATTGTCCGTGTTTTTGGTTAGTATAAAACCTGTAAGTTTTGTAAAAATGCAAGATTGTAAAAAAGCTCGTGTCAGACGATAGCGGTTCGTTTTTCGAACATTTTCTAAGTTGTTCCAAGCCGATTGATAAATTAGTCTTTGAGATATCTTTCCGACCAGTTGCAAAAACACGACTTTTGGGAAATCGCATTTAAAGTTTCAAGCGGATAGAGGAGCGCAGCCATGTTCAAAACTCCCGGAAAACTAAACTAAGGCGTATTCCGTTAAAATCTTTCAGGAGTGTATTTGGAATATGTGTTAGAGTAGAAAAATTCAAAAAAAAAAATCGATTATTTTAAACCACATTTGTAGAGGACCCACTTAAATGCAAGTCGCAAATTTCAAATATTCAATGAAATCATGCGTAGACAATATACTCGTACATTATAACCCAACGAAACCCCACTTTCCCGCCCAACCGACACGAGGGGCTCAATCCGCATAACGTACGGATGTTTTTCAAATATACAAATCTTAGGCGCCGAGTCGTGACAGAAGAAAGTTTGTTAAGCGTCGAGATCCCAAGCTGCTCAGCTACAGAATAAGAATTCATCAGCCAAATACAAAGTTAGAGAAATGCAACTAAAGAAAATTGGATCGTTAGCTGTTATTAAGAGAGGATAGAACAGTTCTTTTAATTATAAAACGTGAGTCCGATACATCAACGGTGCTGGAATGATTGTTAAAGTCTCGGCATAAACCCCGAAACGGTTCATTCAACTCAAAGTTAGTTCTGCATAGTTTCAAGAAAAGTGGTTTAAAGTTTCTCGTTGCACGGGAGGGTACATTAAAATTAATTTGCTCTAGAAGAAATGGACTTGAGATCCATCCATTGACTAATTTTACCAGAAATATTATACCTAACATTTCTCTGCGACTCGAAAGAGTAGGAAAATTAATAAGTTTTAAACGACTAGTGTAAGGGGGAAGATTGTATGGCGAATCCCATCGAAGATTTCTCAAAGCAAAAAGTAAGAATTGTTTTTGTATTGACTCTAGTTGGTCTGAGTGGACCTGATAATGAGGATTCCAAACTATGGAACCATACTCCAGTATTGGTCTTACCAATGAAGTAAAAAGTGTTTTAGTTATATACGGGTCGCGGAATTCCTTTGACCAACGCTTTACAAAAGCCAGCACACCCCTTGCTTTATTAACTGTGGAACTAATATGAAAATTAAAATTGAGTTTACAATCAATACCAACACCCAGGTCAACAAAACTGTGGGTATCTACATTTAATATATAAATATGTATGTATGTGAGTTCATACACATGATTGCACTCAAAAACGCAGTCATCTCCAACTTTAAATAGTTTCGTGAGTGCTAACATAAAAATAATTTCATTTCGGTCATGAGGGCAACTCATGGGCTTCAAACGCATTACGCGAATAGAAAATATTTATATACAAAATTAAACAAAAACATTTATTTATTAGCTCGATTGTTTATTTGGTTCAGCAATTCGGTTGCTAAGCTGATAACGTGCGTCGTCTGATTCTTATCGTTGACTCGCCGCGCGTTTCGTCACTTGTTACAAAGTTCACATTTTCGTAGGACAAAAATATTCGGAAAATGAGTTAGTTTGTAAGCAAAATCTTGGAGAGTCATGTATGTAGATAACAACTTATGGTACCACATTTCATCAGCTAGATTTAAGAGATTAGATGTATGATTTTTTTCGTGGCGGATGTTTGAGACAGTCACTCGCAGGTTTAACAATCCTTTCTACATATCAACGGAATCTAAAGTTGCATGCATTTAGTAAGTATTTATTTCTTCTTATTCCGCTATTAAATGTGTGAAATTTTACCGACAGCAGAAAATACCACTTTATAAGCGTGGAAACAGAAAAAACACTAACATCCATACAAGTATACGAAACGCAATGAATTTAAGAGAACGCCAGTTAAGTACTCGTAATTTGCCACCCATTAGTGAACTGCGAACTCAGAGTCCAAAAATCCAAATTTGTCATACGAGTTGACAAAAAAGCGAATTTCCCTGTGGTGTCGGCGAGTGCCAACACGACTAAGCAAAGGGGGCGCAGCTGAGTCAACTGATGAATTGCTCAAGTGGCTATTAAAGAGAACCTATCAACATATGAAGACTGGGGAGCTAATCTAAAGAGAGGCAAACACAAGTTATACATTTGTACCACCAAAATAGCGATCGTGTTCACCGCAAGCGACTAAATCTCTGAGTAGAAAGTAGGAACAGCCGAACGATTGCACTGGAAGGCAATGCTTGGGCTGTGTTTTTCATATATTACTAAAGTACAGAGCTGCAGACCAGTCAGAAGCGTGTCACATTCGAACGATAAAGTATTGAATTAAAATTGTGCATTGACTTAATTGGTTGAGGGAAAATTTAAATTTTTTTTCTTCATATAATCACCACCTAAAAGACTGTGAAACTGTGCATTTTTCAATTTTTTAACCGAAGTGAACTTAAAAATAAATATACCAGAAACTTTTTCCTACAAAAATTCAAGCAAAACTAAGTGCAAGTGCGTTATAGTGCAAACATTTTTAAAGAAATTATTTATTAAAGCAACAAAGAAAATAACAGAAAAGCATTTACAACAAAAATGGCTACAAGTGCAGATCAAACCAAATCTTCGGTAGCTGCTGGAAATGGCACCGTTGCTGCACTCGAACACGGCAAAGATGTGCAGAATCTGCTGCCACATCTGGAATCGCTTGAGCGTATCATTAAATTGCCGGTTGTAGGGGCGGCCTGGGACAAAAGTCAGGATGTCTACCAGAATGTTAAAGGTATGTACATTTAAATGTATAATGTAAGTACATACATATGTACATAAAAGCCGGTGGAAAAGCAATGTTATTTAAGTCCATATAAAATCAGCGGTATAATATTAGCTGGAAATGAAATCCGTTATACATATGTAAGTATGTATGTATGTAAATTTTGGAATTTAAGTTGGTTGTTTCCGTACCGCTGGAAGTTCATTTGGTTATGAATTTCGGTAAAAAAATTATTTTCGTTAAATTTGTTTAAAAATACTTTAAGCGATAAATTATGTTTGTATGTACATACATACATATGTATATGAGTTTGTACTTATAAAGCTTTTTCACAACTCTAATATTTTTTTTTAAATTTTATCTTCGACCTGATAACTTCCATATACATAAATGTTTCCTGTGTGCGCAGCAATGAATAAAAGCAAATATGTACCGACAATGTACTTATAAATAATTATATATATATATATATATATGAGAGTATGTGCAGACATCAGCCGATTTATATGTATATTAATGCACGTTCACACATTCATATGAAAATATACTTATACATACATATGTATGTATATACATATTATACGATTGTTCTACCTTCTCGTACCGTCACATTTTACTGCGTTTTTGCTCATTTCTCATCCAAATTAATTTTAATGTTAGCCGGGACGCTCTTTCGGCTGGCTGTCGTGACTAGATTCAGTGTTGCCACTTAATTAAAAAAAAAAGTGTTTAAATGTAACTAAAGAAGTGTATCGGCATTTAAACATCAGTGATGTTGTGAAACCAATTTCTAGTTATTGCAGTCGGAATTTAATTCGTTCATTTTTAATTGCATAATCATGTCTTGGAATACTTTCGCATATGTTTGAATGAATTTGTTAAGCGTAGTTTATCCATTTTTTTTTTAATTTTCATTCGAATAAATCCTGTTGATCGGCGTATATCGTGAGGTTTTTGTTTTCGAAATTTTTGGATTTAAAAAAAAACATATAACATAGAAGTAAAAGTATGTTATTAATTACACTCAGAAATGCATTGTTATTGAGACGATAATGAGCAATAGATGTAAAACAATTATGAAATAAAGCTGCTGATTTTTTTTTAAATGTTTAATGAATAGCTAAGTTTTCTAAACGATTCGATCATTGTTAATTGATTGCTGTTGTTCACGTTTTTTAGAATTTTTAATGACTTCGCCAATAACAAAGATTTTGAAATAAAAAAAAAACTTCCAGAATTTACAAAATGGCAAAGCAGTTCAAAAATGAATAATGGACGCACAAAATAAAAACAATTGATTGATTTTTTTTATAGTTAACATTTAAAACTATAATGTGCGATTTGATTGTTTACTCTCTCTACTTGGTGTACTATTTTCAAAAAAAGAAAGCATATGAAACCAACCTTTTTCTACTTCAAAAATGCAATAATATAAATACATACATATGTATATTAAGGATTACCAAATTTTAAGTTATTAACTACACAACTTTTTTTATCGTAACATGGTACGGACCTACATACTTGTAAATTTGACTAATCAAAATCAAGTCGAGTTCCGGAACAGGCCTGATTTATTTTAACTCGTGTGAAAATGTATCCACATTTTCAATGAGCTAAAAAAAGTAATCCTCAATATTCAAGTCTTAAACGTTTCAATTTGGTTAATTTTGCAGCAAACGGCCACACTGACCAGATCGCCGTTGTCTTCATACAAAAACGCATTTCGCATCGATGAGAACTTCACTTCGAGCGAGGTTCGCTCAAATCAGATACTTTAAAATTTATTACGTATGCATGTATGTACATACATATGTATGGAGAAATGTACATATGTATATATATATAAGTACATATATGTACGAGTATTTATGTGTGTCCGCATGGAAAATTCGACTATACCAGCTCAAGTGCACTCAAATATATACATACATTTGTATGTCAATACATTAGGGTGTTCCTTGTATTATTAAATTTTAATTATCCTGTGCGTTGCTCCATTATTTTTAAATTCTGCGTTAAATTCAACGTAAACCAAAAATTTCTTCAAATTGTATTTTTCAGTAATAAGTATCAATCAAAGTAATCATATACAAGAAAATAAATTTTCTTTTTGTAATCGCGGTTATTGGTGAAAAAAAGTGTCTATAAAAATCTGTGGACAGCCCTTGAATCAATAATCTGCTTGTACGAATAGTTCGGAATTATTTTTAACGATATAAATTCATGTTTCAACATTTTATACAAGTACCTATAAGAAAGTGTATCAAAAATATTTAATAGAAATGTGAGGCAGCGAGAATCGCCAATTTATGTATGTTATCTGCCTTGTCGCTTAAATGCAGATTATGTGACCTACAGTCCAATTGACAAGCAATAAAATGTATTGCACAGTTCAAAAATATATCACACTCTCATATTAATAAAATTGCACAAAATTTTTTTTTTTCAATTAAAGTACAGAGAATTGTCTAACAAATACCATATAAAACCAAGAATGATATAAAAACAAGTAAGAAAAGCTGAATTCGGGCGAAACCGATTTTTATATACCCTCGCGATATATTTTTGTATGGCCGGTGCCCATGATTTCATAAAATTCTCGTTTCTTTGTTTCAAATCGCAGCTAGTATTAAACTTTACTCAATTTCTTCAAAAAAATACTGAAAAACGAAGGTTTTTGCATTTTTCAAAATTTCCGTTATATGGAAGTTGGGCGTGGTTATGGTCCGATTTCAAAACTTATTGACGGTAATGCTAATGGAATCAATTACAATATGTTCACCAAATTTTGTGACGATACCTTACATCGTTATTGAGATACTTATAAACGTTTTTTTATATGTGGGCGTGGAAACGCCCATTTTTCAAAATTTCATAAAAATCAAGTTTCTTAATTAACTATCTCTCTAAATATCAAATTTTAATTAATATGTTTCAATGGATAAACAAAAAACGAAATTCTTGCTTTTTTCAGAATTTTATTTATCACCTCCCGTGGCGTGGTTATGGTCCGATTTTAAAAATTTGTAACTATGTTAGCAGCGACATTGAGGAAAATTTGTTTACCGAATTTTGTGACAATACCTTACACCGTTATTGAGATACAGAAATTTTTTTAACGGCTATTTTTCAAACTTTCATAAATACTTATTTTCTTAGTTCAAAATCGCTTCAAATACCAAATTTTACTCAATTTGCTGTAATAGATACCGAAAAAACGGAGTTTTTGCATTTTCCAAAACTTCCGTTTGGGAGGTGGGCGTGGTTATAATCCGATATCAAAAATTTTCTACGATAATAATAGAGATATCATAGAAAATATGTCCACCAAGTGTTGTGACGATACCTTACACCGTTATTGAGATACAGAAATTTGTTCCTAAGTGGGCGTGGCAACGCCCATTTTTCCAAAATTTCATAAATAACAAATTTCTTAGTTCAAAATCACTCCAAATACCAAATTTCACTTAAGTTGCTTTAATGGATACCGAAAAATCGAAGTTTTTGCATTTTTCAAAAACTTCCGTTATATGGGAGGTGGCGGTGGTTATTAACCGATCTTGACCATTTTCAATACCAACCGACCCTGTCCAAAGAGCAATCTATGTACCAAATTTCATTGAGATATCTAAATTTTTACTCAAGTTATTGTAACCACGGACAGACGGACAGACGGACGGACGGACAGACAGTCAGGGCTAAATCGATTTCTCTTTTCATTCTGATTATTTAAGTATATATATGTCTACACCTATCTCGATTATTTTTTGATGTTACAAACAACCGTTATGCGAACAAAGTTATCAATACCCTTGTGTACAAGTACGCTCGGGTATAACAAGTGAAGTGTTCAGCCGAATTATGAATAGTCGAATATCATCGAAAAAGCTTTCTCTTATAATGTTCGCCCCGCGGCAAGCAGTGTAAAACCACTGAGTGTATTTCTGTTATGTAAAAGCTGCTCATAAAATAAAAAACTGTTGTATGGAGTGGTGTCCCTCCATATATTTTACAACTGAATGATACACTCCACAAATGAGTAGGAGAAGCTTGACCTACATAATCTAGAAAGTAAGTTTTTTTCATGAAAAATTTGATATTACAAGAATTTTTCCAACCGACATTCTTGACTTTTCACTCAGCGTTCAATGTCATCGTCTGAGCAGCCTCATACAATTTTTAATATATGTATGTATGTACATACAACACAATTTTGGTTACCGCAGGATCGTTGTAGAGGTTTTTATTTTTGTTCATACTATTTATGCTTTGTAAAGTATTTTATGCACATCACATACATTTACAAATATGTATGTAGGTAATTCCATTACATCTAAAAGTCAACATTTTGTTTAGTGGAAACAAAATCCAAAGCATTGTTTAACATTCCAACTATTTAGCGGTTAATTAGAACATGCTTTGATGCAGAACTTAACAGTTTTCTTGTTTCAATCTTTTTATTTTGAATGATATAATATGTTTCCGGCTTTTTTATTCCTTAAAATGGTGATAGTGACGCACCTTAATGTAAGTTCGTACAACATTTTCGTACGCTCCCGTGTCTCTTAAATGCTTCTTGAACGCTTTAATTGCTTCATAAAAGCTACTAGCAAAACAACAGTAATCAGTAATCGTTACTAAATTGAACTCAATTGAAGTCAATTGCAGGCGAAAATGAAACTAACAACAACTGTTGTGTACCTCATACGATCAAAAGTTGCTGAAATTATATTTATAATTCAAAGAAATTGGAATTTAATTAAAGTCTGCGTTAAATACTTATATGCAAACATAGCACGAGTAATGTACATACACACATACATACACACATGTGTACTTTTTACTAAATTTTTCATAATAAAGAAAATTTCTTGTTTACGATAAATTAAATTTTGAATTTTAATTTTGTTTTTGCATTATTTTGATGGAATAAATTGAAGCATTGTTATATGTAGTACTTGCACGTGTGCAAGAAAATACTTAACACAATTTATTTTTCAATTTATTTCTCTTTTACAAATCGAACAAGTTTTCATACAAATTTCAGTTATACTTTTTATTTTTGTTTTATTTTGTTTTTTATTTAGCTGAAAAGTAAGTGTAAATTTTTTCAATTGCAACCAATCGGAAATCATCACCTTGTTAATTTTTTATTTATATTTTATATTTATTGTTTTATTTTAAACTTTTATTTATATGAATTGTATATAAAGCGGCATATTGTGATCAATATATAAAGGAACTGTATATATGAGAGTCATATAATTTAACTATTATAAAGTTTAAATTTTGCAATAACTCTAAAAAAAAAAACTTTCCAATAAGAGCGATTTTTTGGTAACTTTTATTTTAAGAAGTAAATATTGTCTATAGCTGTTTAAAAATGGGGAAAGTAATCCCAAATTTAGTTAGCTAGTTTAATTTTAATACCATTTGAAAGAAAAACATAAAAAAAGCAGTGAATTACAAAATAAAAAATTTTAATTTTTTAATATAAACCTTTGTACAATACAGTGCAAATTTGAACAGCCTACACTTCACCGTTGATTTTCGACATTTTACTAATTGCGTTACACCCTCGGCAATATAATTTATAAAAAGCAACTGTATACTTTAGTCAATTGTAATTTAAACTTTCGTAGATTAAACAAAAATGGACTTCAAAACTGCATACTATAAAATTTTCTAAAATTCTGAAAACAATTTTTTAATTTTGAAATTTGTTTGTTAAAGTTGCTAACAGTTAAAATTTTGCTTTAAAAGATATTTGTAAAACAATTATTTATATTTCAAATTAAACATTAACATAATGATTTTATTGAAGCAGTAATTACTTCTTGAAATTCATAAATATACATAAATTGAAGCTATTATTCTTACTTCTACTTATTTCTATAAATCCACACATATTTTTAAAGATAAAAACAAAATACAGACATTTGAAAGGTGTGCATGCGAATGTGAAGAAATTACAAGTTTTGTTTAAATTGAAAACAATTTTTTTTTCATTTGTAGCGATATACTCGTACATAGTAGATTTTATTTTCTTTAAATAAATTTTAAATTAGTTTACATAAATTTGCTCATTATTAAACTACGTAAATTTTTCTTGCACAAAAACACTTTTCAAACGGGCTGTTTATTTTTTTGTAGTTTTTCGGCTACAACAATCCATCGATTTCTCTTTAATTCTCCATCGTTTTGGCGAGCGTGTGTGGGCACCTGCAATGCGCATATGTACATATGTATGTATTATCATACAACAATGTGAAATTAAGCTTACATTTGCACTAACAAATACTTAGGTGCATCTGTGTTTATTCCAATTAGTCACAGCAAATTTTTTGGCTTCCCTTTGGCATTCACCGAGCCAACCGGCTAATTCTAGCGCATAAATAATATTTAAATCGTACGATTTTTAATCAAAATACATTGTTACAAACACGTATGTATGTGGATGTCAACACTTACTACACACATACATTTATATACACATAATCGGCACCTAATTGTATTTATAATTTGTTGCACAGTGTGTATGTTTTCCCATGTTTAATGAGCTCGACGCTGTGCCGAGCAAAGTCCGAAAGTCAAAATGAACTAATGTACATGTACTATGTACATATGTATGTATGTATGTTTGTATACAAAATACATAATTCTTCTTTAATTCTCTTGTTGATCATATATGAGAGTACTCGTACTTTCTATGGGCGATCATTATAAATCATGCAAATGACAATCCCATTTAGACTTTAAGACTTTAAAGAAAGTATTCAAAAACATTAGGAACAATGCAAATTCATTCAAGGTGGTGTATGGTGCGGTGAAAATGTCAGAGAAACAAAAAATATAAAAATAAACGAATGGTTGGAGTTTCATGTTTGACACAAAATGCAAACGTTCTGAGTATTTATAGCATGATTCAATTATTAAAGGTTTAGTAACTAAGCAGCTAGCTCCCTCACTTTCTTTCAAACGGCTCGCTTAGCATTGAAACCATGTTGCTTCTTAAAAATAATAGTAGTAGTAGCCTCAAAACTTTTTAATAACAAAAACTAACAGGCAGCACTTTTTGTTTCTTATGTGCGCGTAAATAGTAAGTTTAAATCCGGATTTTAATGACAGCATTTTTTCCTGATTACAAGATTGACCCCGTCTCGTAGATATTTCATGTAAGTGTGTATAAAAGACACGCTTTTGAATTGAATGCTTTTCACGTGCATATAATATCGATGTGACAGTGTGAAAAGTTTTGTAATTTATAGAAGAAGACAATCATCCAAATGCCAAAAACAAGAATAAAGCACTAAATTCTTGAGTTATAAAGTTTGATTTGATAGATTGAAAATTAAAAAAAAAATATCTACCAAGAAGTGCATAATTATTTCAATTTTGTAAACGTAGCTATTGTATTTCTCAATTTAAATGAAATGTCTTCGAAATTTTTAATTAAAAAAATCACTAACATTTTACTACTTATTATTTACTTTTTAAGAAAGGGTAACTAAATCTAACCCGTTTTCCATACCAGAACAAGCAATCAGCTGATGGGAATATCACACCTTCTATGAATTCGCCTTGATTGGGAATTTAACGTTTGCACCAAGGCGAATATTTTGTTTTTGCTTTTAAGACATATTTGTCAAAATCAAGGCGAATTAAATGAATTCGCTTTTGTTAAAATAAGCTCAAGCGAATTGTAATTGACATTTATTCACAATTGATGAAAACAAAAAATTTTTTAATTGCAGTCTGGTAAAAAGTTATAAAAAAAGCGCGCTTTAATAAAAAATGGTCATTACCAAACTCAAGCAAGTATTTTTGATTACTTACAATGCTTACAAACTGAACTTTCTTCAACTTCTTAAATGCTTAAAATCCTGTTTCTTCCTAAATTTTGTATATCCGAAGGGCAAAAGTAATCCGCACATATCCTGTCCTTCAACTTCAGCTCTATACCACACACTTTGGCTCACTGCATCCTATTATCCTCCTTTTTCGGCACTTAAAACAATTTGAAGAAAGGGACCTTTTCCCTCTTCCAATCTTTTGCACATAACACAGATTTGCCCATCTTTTCAATTTTTCATCTTTCAAAATTTGCAGAAACTTGCAAGTTTCAATATGCAAAATGAAAAACGTTGCTTTACTGTTTTTCTGAAACATTCCACTAACGAAATTTAACCAAACGAACTTTTACTTGCTTATTGCATGTTTAATACCCATATTTTATAATTTTCGCCTTTAAAACTCTTAAACAAAAATTTCGTATTTAACCAAATTGCAATCAGCTGCTTTTGATCAGCGGTTTCCTTGTTTGCAAATTTGTGTTGGGTAATATTTGTCCTGCAAAAATTTGCAACTTCCCCTCAAAATTAAATGTCATTTTGCGCGAGAACGAATCGGCTGTTCTAAAAATGTCACCTGCATAATTCCGCCATGGTTTGCACTTTTTAAATTGCTTTTGAGATTTTTGAGCGACGCCATTGGAAGAGCCATCCTTAAAGTGTAATAAAAAATATTTTTTAGTTGCGTTTATCTTGAACGATGTCGCAAATGGAGTAAAATTCTTAAAATATATACCCGAGATACAAACAGACATATGTATGTACATATGTATGTATTTAAAAATGTTTACAAATTAGCATGTGTGCTAACAAAATCGTGTTTTTTAAACGCATACTATGTACATACGTATGTACATATGTATACTATGTATGTAGGTATGTACATACATACAAATGTTTAAAATACATAATGCTAATTTTGCCATATGCAAATTGAACTTTGGACTGTTTTTGTGCGATTCGTTTTGTATTAAATATATTCTTTGCGAAAAAACATTTATATACATACATATGTATGTATATAAATATAAACATATATATAAAATCACATTTGTATGGATGTATGCCTATCTTCCTACTAAGATGGAACGGTTTATTTTTTATCCAATCGTATGACATCGCAATGGAATGGTTTTTCGTGACTTATATATTATATAAAGTATAAGCTTTAAGTGGTTAAATGTTACTGTTGATTTTTTGACAATGTTTTTCTGTCGAATGGCCAAATGTTATCCTGAAGAGCACGTGGAAAAAATTTCGAAAATCGACGATAAACTTTAGCACTTGTACAATAATAAGATACATTATTTTTACAATGAATAAACCTGTTGTTATTTTAATTTGTAAATTTTTTTATTGCTAAAAGTATTTGGGTAAAAAACCACTATCTGCCTTTTAAGGGTAAAGTAAAGGTAAAGCCACAACAATTTTAAAAAATTTTAATTATGTCCTGTATATGTTATTCTACAAACAAAACACAGTGTTTGCAACGAGTATTTAAAAATTATGCTTATATTTTCTGCCATAGAATTCGACCCACCCTAATTTACGCGTACACGCACACAAACATATATAAATGAGTATAATCGGTAAAATATGCACGCGCTTAAAACGCGTATCGCTTGAGGTTAAATTCGTACAGTATACGATACATAAATGCACATTAGGGTGATCAAAAAAGTAAAATCGAAATTTTAATGCGATCATTAGATCATCAGATCAGATACATCAGAAAAAACTACCAATATTTTTTTTTGGAATAAAAACATTTAAAGTTCCCTTAAAGCGCTCAAAGTTCTTCAGTAATTTTACACAGGGAAAATCGTGTAGAAGCAATATTTTTCATTCGGAAATTTTTGTTTCCTTTCAGGAGACTTAACCAAAAAAAATAAACATGTGTTTAATTAATTTTTCAAAGTAACTATTGGTTGTGGTTCCCAAAAAAAACTCATAATCGTCAAACATACTAATTTCTATACTATTTGACGAACTTCTTAATATATTTTCTTTTCAAAATAAGAAATGTGGGGGGGGGGGGTATATTTTTGTTCGATATAGCTCACCGGATGAGAGCATCAAATTTCCAACTGTACTTTTTTCGCATATATTTTTCGACCAACCTAATGTTAATGCATGTATGCACACATAAACACATATTCGTACTATTCTCATGGCTGATCACGCAGCTAAAGGTTATTATTCGGTTCAGTTTTTGTTGATGTTATGAATTTAATTTTTCATTGGTATTTGTGCGTACATACACATTTAAATTTATACACACATAAATAGGTGTTATGTATGTATCAGACATGTGTGCAATATTTTATATAATTATTTATAACCATCTACGCAGTTGCAATATCCATTCATAGAATATCTGGAGTTAATGTTTTTTGTTCAAGCATTCGCAAAGGCAGTTTTAATTAATATCCGACGTCTTTCGCGCTGCTTTATAGTAATTGGCTTAAAGAAATTTCAAATGATTCATTAATATGTACATATTTAAGACAACCGTGATCCAGGAGAAGTTAATCTGATTCAATATGCCTTATAATTTCAAACTATAAGAGATCTCAGAGATAAAAGTGATGAGGTATATACTTTTTTGATTATTTTCGTTGTAGAGCGAGTATGTTTTATTTATAATATTTAACATAATACTCGCATTGATTTGTATTTACATTTGTAATATAGAATTTATTACGATTACAAAGCAAATATTCCAACCTTTAATACAAAGTCCAAATGGTGATGAAAGTTTGTTGAATATTTTTGTAATATTCAAAAAGGAGGGTGAAGCTTGGCTTTATATAATAAATTTCTTGTTAGAGAATAAAATTCTCCGCAGGTGTTTGCGTGTAGAGAAAAGAATCGCTAGATTTTTACTGAAGATATGAAATTCACTAGAACGAAACTATTAGCGATGAGTGTTCTAGATTTATTATGTATAATTATGCGTAAACATTATTTTACACAAAAACTACTTAATGAAATGAATCTATGCTATATATATCTAAGTACGCAATATAGGGTGGGACCAGACATGCGAAACATGTATTTACGTATAATCAGATCGGTAACAACTCTGTAGGAAAATTCGACAATGTCAAACAGGCTCACTGGGAAAAGTTTCAAATAACTGACATATATGTACATACATACATCTAAAGTAATTTTAAATAATTATAATCTGCATTTTAATAATTGAAATGGGTTTTGACTTCCTCAGCAAAGCATGGTACTGAAGCATCTCGAAATACATACATCTTCCCACTTTGTGTAGAAATTATGTGTAGAATTTTTTCAAAGCGTACATTTTTACGGTCCTATACATTTTAGTATAATAATAAAGTGCAAGTTTCGAGCAGCTAGAAATTAGCGTCGATTTATTTGAATTTTATATTCTAAAGAAAGTTACGAGTAATAAGTACCATCAGTCAAACTAGGATGGTTTTGAAAGCCGTCTTTAGCAACTTCCAATAGTAACTAAACAATTCCTCAACAATTCCTCATACATTTTAGTAAAAAGATTTCTGAGGTATTGAAAAACAAAATGTTTTTGCTTCATAGTGTAGATATATGAACTCATATTATATCATAACCACATATTGATACATTTGAACTACTTTTTTTCTTTTAATTATTTTAAATTTTGTTTCAATTAAAATGTTGTATATTCAAAACAAAAAAAAAACTTCATACAAAATGTGTAACGATTCAACGAAACATAATGAAAAATTTCCAACTTTTTGATTATGCCGTTTTTTGTTTTATAATAAAGTGAATATTTCAAATATCTACAAATTATCACAGATTTTTGAAATTTTTTTTTACTGACGCTCTCACGCAATTCCTTCCTTATAAAATAAAGGCGCAGGTTTGCGTTATATTTTTTTTAAATCATTGAACATTTTGTGTAAAATTAAAAAAATGGGTTTTATTTAAAATTATTGGAAGAAAACTAAATTGCCCAGATGTGTCAATGTGCTGTAATTTGTGTGTATATGTGCCTATATATTTATAGACACAAACATACTATACATACTCGTACCTACGTGTTCCTGCTTATGAAGCGTTTCTCTTTCGCACACGCAACGCTATTTCTTTCAATTTCTATATTGAGTTAATAAAAATGCGTTCTAGTCGATTGAACTTTAAAAATGACTGATAAAATATTAAAAGCAGTCCACATTTTTGGGAAATGCCAACTAGCAAAATAAAAATAAGACTTTTCGTCATAAAACACTTGAGAGATTATTTAATTGTTTATTAGCCAGATCAGCTGAAACTAATCAGTGTTTATAGAGGAAACGTGTGATTCAATGAAGCTTGACGAGGTTGACGCCAATATCTTATCTACATAAAACAAGCAAATCTACATACATACATACATACCTTTTATTGATTTGAAAATACATTCGTTCTAAATCTCACTTGCAGGTCGCAATCGTGTTTTCAACTGGGCTCTCAATGCCGCCGAGGATTGTGTGTCACGTGCTGTGGTCACTGCTGCGCCCATTGTCTCTAAACTCGATCGCCCAATACAGTATGTGGACCAGACACTTGTCAAAGGTATTGATAAGTTGGAAGTGACGGCACCCATTATCAAGGATACACCACAGGAGATCTATAACCAGGCCAAGACCCGGGTGGTCGAAGTTGTGCAACCACATATTGAACGTGTGGCGAAATTCAAGTCAGCTGGTCAGCAAAAAGCTGCGTCACTAAAGGATCTGGCGTGGGCCAAGGCTAATGAAGTGCTGGCAACACAATATGGCAGCCTCGCCGTATCTGGCGTTGATACGACAACGGCATTGGCGGAAAGACTCTTAGAATATTACTTTCCCAAGGGCGAGGGCGATA
Source organism: Philophylla caesio (assembly GCA_963971545.1). NCBI lineage: Eukaryota > Metazoa > Arthropoda > Insecta > Diptera > Tephritidae > Philophylla > Philophylla caesio. Next base: position 101,990,246 of record OZ020607.1, on the reverse strand, counting down.
TTGAGGAGGATAATGGTGAGTGTTTTGAGATATACAATTTTTGGTTATTGTCTTTATTTGCAAATATTCCATTGTGATTAACACCATGCAAAACATACATACATACATGCGTAAATAATATATATGTACATATATATTGATATCCATAATTTTTTTTTTTAAATAATTACCTAAAGTCGAGAAAAAATTCGGACCAAGACAAAAATAAATTTTCGTACTAACAAAAAAAAATAAAATTATAATCTCACAACTATATAAATAAAATGCAATCCAATGTGTTTAACTAAGTAGCAATAATTTTAAAAATTTTTTTATATAAAAAAAATAAATGTCAGGAATAAATTTTTGATATTGAACAAACCTTTTTATGCCAATATACCGTTAAAGCTATTTATTTTTATTAATCGATTAACTCATCAATAGGCGGATTACTTAGCAAAAGTTACAAATAATATTCGAGTACACTTAATCGACTTACAGACTACTACAAGTTCACTTCCCACTTCTGAACTAAAAGACCTCATACATGTCTAAACAAGTTGCGCAAATTTAACTGCCTTTATTAGTTCAGTTGTGCAGTAAATTTTGCAGTTTCTGTTGTTTGCACTATTAATTGTGGAAACATTTTCAAAATTTGCTTATTTCTCAAAATTAAACAAATTTTATAATCAAATATGTAGTTTGAACTGAATTGAACACAGTTTTGCATTTATTTTTCACGGAAAACGATCGGAAAGATATTTAACCAGATAATATAATTGCGTCAATCTCAGTAAAAAGAAGTAGTAATCATGGAAACAGCCAAGGCAGCTAGGCCGAGATTCCATGTTGATTAAATCTTTTCCAAAGTCTTCGATTCTTTCCATTTTCCTCGTATTTGCCTTTGTAAGAAAGCACAAAAAATTTTGTATTAATTCAAAATTGCCAAAAAGAAAATATTAAAAATTTTAAACTGCGATTTCTAAATAACCTTTGTGACCCTCAGTTATAATGTTATTTTTGGAAACTGCAACGACTAAAAGACGTTGTAAATGAAACTGAGACTGAGACGAATTAGAACGCAAAGCGTGTTGCCCGATCACGAGCAACTCGGTGCCATTTCCCTTTCTTCGTCGCTTACTCTCAAACTTCCAGTTGGCGCAACAAAAGTTTCCCTGTGTGAACTCAATCAGAAAGAACCTTGGTTTGGTGGACAATAACAAGAATTAATTAGTATTTCAGTATTTAATTTTGCTTTTAAAATACAGTGATAACCAACATTCGAAAATGATTAGCAATAATTAAAAAAAAAGCTTCACTTAAATTTTTCATTCATAAATCCTCATATAGAACACGTTTCAATCACCGAGTTTTCATTACCCTTGGTTTGCCAGTAATATAACTTTTTTGCACGCCTTTTTACACTTCTAATCCATCGCACCTAATATATTGCTTTCTCTCTTTCCTTTTTAGTCTATAAAAAAACAATATTTGTTAAAAGCTATTAAGTTTTAAAACTCAAAAAAATTGAATTTCATCATCACCTCGCTAAATAAATTATAAATACTCGTACAATGGTGTGTGGCTAACGCGAGTACTTTGAATACTCTGAAAAATATTTAAATTTATTTTTATCGAAAATAATTTCTTTTCTCAGATAATAAACAAATTGTTGTCGCGCAAAATGGCAAACACGTTGAGAATGACCGTAAGTTTTAATCTATCCCCTTCACTAGGCATGCACATTAAAAAAATAAAAAAAAGCAAAGCATTAGGGTGTTTCTTAGTATAAGTTAGGGGTCGCTACCAGCAAATGGAAAATTTTATAAAGTATAACTTCGGTATTTCAATTAATTAAGAAAAAATGTAGAATTCGTTCACATATCTAGTTTTATAATCCATACAATTTAGTATAATAAAGTTCGTGTTTATAGAGTCTAGAAATTAGCATTGATTGTTGTAATTTTTTACTAACGCTCTTCCGCGATTGCTTCAATCAACTTGAAGAAAGTCCTTGACCGTAGAATTAAAGTGGAAAAATAAGAAACACCCTAATATTGTTCATCACTATTTATGTCTAAATGATTCTATAATAAATTCTCATTGCATGCTTTAATCATATTTTTCTTACTAATCTCTTTTCTCTTAACGAAAGATCTGCGAACAATTTTCAAGTATAGCACATTGTTTGAAAAGTTCTTATAAAAATAACAGTTAGGGTTATTCCACAAGTCTTGCACGGTTGCACGAATTCTTTTCCAACCATAAAGTAGTGATATACTTATGTTTCCAGTACTTGGCGCAGAGTCGCATTTTCTTACTGCGATTACTTGTAACAAGAGCTATTCTGATTTTTTTTTATTTGTGCAATTATAAATTTAGCGACAATTATCAGTAACTTTAAAGCAATCAGCTGTTAGCAATGTCAACCAGTAGTGCAATTAACTATTTCAGTTTAAACGATAATCGTATTGCTAAGACAATTTAGCAAGTATCGGTTTTGTTATTTAAAATCTGATAAATCAAACTAAACAGCAAAAATTTTAATATTGTTAACTCGAGCGGGAAAATGTGACATAAACGAAGCAATAAATGTTCGAAGTTCCAAGTTTTAACTTAATCTTGATACGGAATTAAATAGTAATAATAATAATCTGCTATTGCTAAAAATTAGTTCCAGAATTACGTAAGCAATACTGTCATCGTTAAATATTTTATCCTAACACAACGATATATACTTTATCTGATCTTTTATCTTGAAATGCGCAGACTGCCGCTTTTTATTATTATCAGCTTCATAATTTATCCCCCCTAAAATTTCTAAAATTTTTTGTTTGTCTTTCTTTTTGACCGCCTCATAACCAGCTGATAAATTTCAAGAACCTTTTCAGACAAGAGCCAAAACATTTTGGGGAATGCCAATAAGTCTCAACTACTTTATACATTGTAAGATAACAATTCAAGTTTCCGAGAAATTAGTTATTCTTAAATTTTTGGTCGTTCGCAGAGCTTGAAAAGAGTCAAACTTCAGCGAGAGTATATTTTACAGCTTCTTTGTGGCCGTTGTGGTCGATACGCCGCTGAGTTCGAGGTTCTAATCTCAAGGGCAAGTAGAACCTTAATCATAGAAAAAAGTTATCTTTTAATAGCGGTCACCACTGGGCAGGCATTGGCAAACCTAACATACGACGTAATTTCCGCCATGGAAAAGCTTTTCATAAAATGCATGTGCCGTTCAGAGTCAACACAAAAGAGTAGGTCCCTGCATTTGTGGTAGAATATAAAGACGCACACCAAAAATGGTAGGAGGAGCGGCAAATTATTATTATTATTATTTGAAACATCAGAGTCTTATTCGAAGCCGTCGGCAATTATGGAAGTCTTTGAGGTTAATCTAAGTACTACACCTTCTTCCTTGTCTCCATTGGGAGCGAAGGATTTCGACGGCTATTGATATTAAAGAAAAGAAAAAATTCATATGGATAGAACGAATATCCATCATCCATTGTTTTATTTGGATGACAAACTGGTTTCGGGTCTGTGCCATCTTGAAAGACAAATTTCGTTCTGACCATTCTTGCGTTTTGTTTTTAACCACTTCATTGTGTTTTCTCTACTACTTAGCTTATGTCAGATATGACTTCTTGGTTCAGTGACAACCAACGGGCAGGAACATTTTTCTAAACCCGACTTTGCGGGTAAGCATAAATTAATTTTTTTGTCTTCCTTTTTTCTGCGGTCTGTGGGGTTTCCCCTGCGTCCATCCTCACTATTGTTTTTGTCTTTCTTGTATACCAGATTAAGGGTTTTTTTTTATAAATTTTTTTTGTGGTTTAATAGTTTGCTTTCATATTCAAAGTGCATTTTGCGAAAGTTGAGGAGAAGTGGCCAACCTTTTCAACTGATAGGTTAAAATATTGCCAAATAATATATTTTTATTATTTTTCCGTTTGATGCCTTCTTTTTTATATATCTCCATGCTTCTTAATACAATTAAGATTTGTCTTTTCTGTTATATAAAGATAAGTTTTGCTGTTTTATAAGTTTTAATTGGGGCGCATTTATTTTTGAAAATTTCATCTTCGAAGTTCGATTATTTAGTGGCTTCCTGTTTCTTTGGATTCTTATTTAAATCTCGTTTATGTTCCACGTACTTGGATCTTATATTTATTCCTATTTGTCCTATGTACATAGCTGTATTCAAATTCACAGTTCAGTTTTTAAACCCTCTAAAAACCCCGTTTAGTGATCTGCTTTGCTTGTTGTCCTTCTAAACTTTTTTCTACATTTTTTTTTTGTTATAAATGGTGTTCGAATATCATCTTGTAGGAATATTTTCGCTACTTTTTAATATATTTTTCCTGTACAAGATAAAACATGTACTAATTCTATTTTCATTTTAATGTGACCCTCAGCGCTCTGACAACTTCTATCATGCTATACCTTTCAAGAAATAAATACTGACTCATTAGATCACGATTTATTCACTGCTAAACAATTTCACATGTTTTCACATCGCATTTCTCTCTCAACACCAACAGTCAGCTTTATCACTTTTTCAAATGAAAACGAAATAATATATTATATTATGGTTTTGCATACATGTTTCTACATAGTACATAATATGTCCAGGTACATACATATGTATGTATATAAAACAAATGTTTATAATTTTTTTCAAAATAAAATGTCGGCAAAAAAATACTAAAGGAATCTGAAAATAAACTCAAAAACGAAGTGAACATGATGAAAAAATGCTATGTTTGACGTAAAGTTCGTTGAAAAATAGATATAAATTTGGTAAATTTTAATTTATTGAAAAAATCCTACGATGTTCACTAGAAAATGTAATCAGCAAGCTTCATGCTTAGTAAAATGTTTGAGTAAAACGCATTTCATATGCAAGAGGAACTCTGAAAATCAACTTTTCAGATGCCTTCGGGACTTTTGTCCTTGCATAAAACCTTTCGAATATCATTGGGCGATATCTGTTGGAGCATTTAAGGCAATAAAAAAAAGGTGAAAAAAAATTACAAAGTAGGATTACCCCTTAAACTCTTATGGTATTCATACATACATATATACATACATATAATCTCGCAAATTTATTTTATTTGTTACTCGACCAACCACTTTTTCTTACGCATCCCGTTTGAATTTCTCACTCTGTTCTTTTACTTATAGTCGATCAACAAGATGTTGAACTCGAACTAAGATTCTTAGTGGCTGCCTCCACTGTATTCCTATCAATGTCGTTCCGCATAATTAGTGAGCTTGTAGATTATGTTAGACGTAATCCAGAAATAATACATTTAATCGATAGGGAAATTAATAATTTTATGGTAAGAGCAATGAATATACAAATTATTGGATTCAAATTGCATTTTAACAAGCAAATATATGTATGTATACTAAAAACACACATACATACATACATGCACATATGAAGCGTTTTGCTCTCATATCTGCCACATAACATATGCCGCTTATAGTTTAGTTTCACAGCACCAGCATTATTGGCTCACCCACTAACCTATAACTTTACGGTTTTTTTTTCTAATTTTCAGTACCAGTTTCCGCCATCGAGGACCCCGTACTCCACACTGTCCAGACCGTTGGCCGACTCTCGCACAAGATCTCGCGTCGTGTCTATCAGAACGTCTCCAGACAGATCAAGCGCATGCAACAAGGAAACATAAATGATTATCTCAGCTCACTGATTGCCGCATTGAAATTGCATCAATACATTAACTTCATCAATGCATCGATGGGCACAAATGTTGAGCAATCGTCCATAGCCGATGTTAGTGCAAACACCAACAATACAGCGAACAATAGCAACTATGTTGTGTCAGCCAATGCGAACAAATCTGCAACATCGCCATCAACGTCAACGGCGTCGCCAAAGTCTGCGTCAGCGTCGGCTACAACACCAAATTGCGCATCGGCAACAAGACGATCCAGCCAGAATAAAACTCAGAATGCAACACCGCCAAAGGGAAATTAAGCCATATTAATTACAAATAACTAAAATAAAAAAAATAATATTACTTGAAATTGAGTAGAAATTTATCGAAGTTGAATACGCAGAAATATTTTATTTAAAATTAAATTTTATTTAATATTTTCATGCATGAATCAACCATCAGTGAATTGTGGTTTTTGAATGCTTAATGCATGGAAAACTATTCCTTTAAACTACACACACACACACACACACACACACACACACATACATACTTATCCTCATAAAATGCGCGTTGGCAATGATTCTTTGAGAACCAAATACGAATTGAAAAACTGTTTAATCATTCTTACACACTAAGATCTAATCATCTAAATCACCTTAATATCTATACCTACTTTTAGGCGCTGAGCTGTAAGTTTAACCACTAGTTAATGTATATGATAAATAATTAGTAAACATTAGTCGTTTAGCTGCGCTAAAGGATACATAAACACATGCATACATACATATACACACATACATACATTACAACTATTACATTTTTGAAATAGGTGTTTCAAATATTTTCTGATAGCATAAGCATTATGGTATTTTAACTGTAATTATATATGTATACAAATAAATTTATAACAAAATATGCATTGCAATTATTATTCTAAACTGAAATAATAAAGAGTTGAAGAAAACAATAATGCTATAAATCACAAACTGTTTTTATTTGCCAGTGGTTAAACCTCGTTTGCCACAAGAACTCAAACACTTAGAGACGAAACTTGGGCCATTGAGTATGTTTGAGTATCACAAATAAAGTCACAATAGTTACGTTCGTTTACAATCTCCAACAGCAAAATTCAGTGCAATTGTCTTCTCTTCTCTCACAAAAGAAAAATATCCAAAACAGTACGCGAACGTAAATTTTGAAATTCAACGAACAGCTGATTGAATTCTTGTCCGCATCCAAATATGCAAAATGGAAAAATTTTACGAAGGAAACTTAACCAAACTAATATTTACTTGCTACTAGCATGTTTAAAACTCAAATTTTATAATTTTTACCTTTAAAATATTTAAACAAAAATTTCGTAATTATGCAAATTGAAATCATCTGTTTTTGATCAGCTGTTTTGCTGTTGGCAAATTTCTGCTGGCAAACATTCTTTTAGCAGAAACCAACATCTTCCCCTCAAGTTGAAATGTCACTTTGCTCTCTCAATTTCCCCTATTTTGTTAGTTTTTGGCGTACGCGAAAGCTAAAAGCTGATAGTTTTCGAAAACTTTAAATAATTATCCGTACCCGAACTTACCTAATGCCGTACACAAATTTGGAATGATCTCAATCAGATTATCACTTTAATATTCAAGGATTAGAATAAAATTTAATTGCATACAAAACGAGAGTAAGAGAGTCAGGTTGAGCGCGCTCGGGGTTCGAGTACAGGAACCCTATATACTCGTAGAGTGGTTGTGACAAAGAATATTCAACTAATTAGAGATTCTCGTACAAGAAACGTGCGGTTTCGATGGCGTCGGATCAAATGAAGAGAAATGTAAGATGAGTTGTCTTGACCAGTCGTTTGGTGTAAGGTGAAGAGTCTTCACATGCCGGACACACGTTGGACATGTCAGGATTGTTTCTAAAATAGTAGTAGTTCGATCTGCTACAGTCTCTAGAACATAGTTTGGCCAAAATGACACGGGATGCACGACACTGTTGGTGCTCCTCCCCTACGGTGGGTGAATTATGAATTCTGATTATACTATTTACGCGGCGAGAGTTTCGAAAAGGTAATTACTGCCTCTTGTTGAATGCTATTCAGACCCTGCATATGCACTATAAGATAAACAATTTGTTTGTTAGGCCCTGTAGGTATGCAAATACGCTCTCTGAAGCGGTTCTTACTTCAGCGGTTGGCTGTTTGGATATCCCGGCCGATGGTTACCTGTCAGGAACTGCATGTTAGCATTATACAATACTCACCCGCGACTTCAGAACGCTTCCGTTCTCTATTCCAAGTGCGATGAACCCACTAGTTAGAGATGGCCAAATTGGTACAGCAATTTCTAAAACGGACCGTCGAGTTGAGAGTATGTTGCTAGCAGTCTTTCGTAGTCTTTACTTCAAGTGTTGCTAACAATTGACTTAAGGAATTTATTACGGCCTTAAACTTTTAAAGCGACTAAGGTCGCGAGCGCCGATAATTAAGGGTCAGTTTTGCTTACACTGCACTGCACTGCAAAGATAAATATTGCTTGTGAAACATAATCGTGATTATACTTCACGTCTGCTGCTTGGCAGTTGTATTTGTGTTTGTTATGTTTGTGAGAGCGCAATGTCTAAACGATATCAAAGATGATATGATACGAAACTCTTTGCTTCGTGAGAGCGCTGCCAAAATCCGCATTTTTTATAACATTTTCCCATAGTGCCCTATGTAAGAAATGTGGTTTGGGAGTATTCATTTCATTTTTTGGGGATTTTGCAGTTTCCACACAATCGTTGAAGTATGTAAATAGAATAAATGCAAATGCTATGAAAAAAAAGAAGAAATACACGATATCATCTTCTTTCTTACCAAAAAATCACAAACTATTGAAATCAACTTGAAAACAATACCAAATCACAGAAATTCATTTACATACTTATGTATGTACAATGCGCTATCCTCTAGCCGAAAATATGAACTCAAAACAAGATGCGTATTTTTATATAAATATTTATGTACATTTGTTACGGCAATTTAAAATGCAATCAATGTCCAGTTCTCTTTGAAAAAATATCTTTATGATATGTTTTTTTAATAAAAAATCATATTTTCAAGTAAAGCTAAAACCTAAGTACTTTTGTATCACTAAACTATTAAATTTATCTCTTTACTTAAAGATTTTAACACCCATTTCGTTAAATAATAAGATCAATTCTATTTTTTATCCAAATAAAATTTCACTGATTTGATAGCTTTTTTTAAGCATTTGCCTCTGGTAGCGCGTCTTTTTGCGTATCAGCTGTTCATGGTCCCCTGATTCGGTAGTGTTGCCAACTCGAACCGAGAGTTCAGGGGACCAGCTCAGTAGCAGAGAGAGAGAGTTTCGTATCATATTATCTATGACGATATATCTACATATGTATAACAAAAAAAATGAGAGAAAAGAGAATAACGGTGTCACTCTTTCAAAATGTTACTCAGCAAGGGATCCGAAGTCCAACAGACTTCTTGTGTCTGGCATATCGTTCGGTAATTAGATACACGTAAACCCATTGAACATATTATTTGTGTGACAGTACTCACGATTAGCACTGTGGAAGAGTGAAAGCATAACTGAGTCTTTAGTATTGGCTGTCAATCATATCATAGGCAAGTTCGTCTATTAATTCGTAGGAGAGAACGTGGAGAAACGAGAAGTTTCTGAATGATAGCCGTTCACTTTCGAGAACATATGTTTAATTACATTGCCGGAAAAGACGAAACCTTCTATGACGGAGGAAAACATAGTTGGGAGAAGACGCCACCACCTCTTAACCCTTAACCCTATGCAAAATCTCCACATTTAATCCTTCTAACGAGGAGGCTGGTGTAGGCGTGGCGAAGATGATATCTTTCATTGGCTAGAGCGGTGACCTTTGTGTTTGCTTTTTGTACGTATCCTTCTAGTAACAATTCATTTAGCATGCCAGTAAACGAGAATTCTACTCTGTCAACACGGTACATACGTCTTTGTAAAGATGAGACATTATTCCATAGTATCCAATATTCGATGTGGAGAAGATGTGAAGTCCATACATTTTTTGAAGACTCTTCCTTCTTCTGCGCCAAAAAAAAAAATACCGGAATAACAAGAAACTTATGGCGTGCTGCTTCTCCGTTTGATTTGAAGACTGGCATAATAATTGGCCTTAATGCTAGTTCCTAAGTACATGCAGTTTCTTAAAACTGTAACGGACTACGCTGCTTGTAGGGTTGTTAAGATATTAATGTCATTGCCGTACGCTATTTTATTGAAGGCAGCCGACCGAATAATAGTTTAACAATACTATGTATTAGAAGGAATTGCACGACAATGAATCAATGCATGATTTGAAAAGGTATTTAGCAAATCCAGGCAATGCGGCATAAGGAAAAGTTTTGTTATCTTATCGAAAGCGGTTCTAAAATCCACAAAATAATGAAACGTTTTCATTTTAATTTCTCGGATGTAATCTAAGGTCTGGAGCGCTGCGATTATCGGTATAGTCGATGGTAGGTTTACCACCGTTGATGTATGATGTATAGGTTGTGGTCATACAGGAATTTGTCCCGATTTTGAAAACTTCTGTTAGGTGTCGACGTGTAGGCTTGCTTGCATCTCATATTCACGTATTTCACACTCTCTCTTCTCACGAAAAGTGTACCAAAGTTGCGTGGTGGTATGGAATAGTATTTGACAACAAACGACAAAATCTCTCTCCTACCACAAATCGACCCTTGTATGCATACATTCGAGTGTGTGCAAAACAAACCATTGCGCATTGAAGTTTATAAAAAAGGATTAGTCATTCAAGTTGATATATACTCGTATACTCGTATATGCATATGTATGTACATACATACATACATATGTACATATGTATATGTATTTAGTCGTAGGTACTTACAAGTGTATGTAGATAAACATGAGATAAGCTAGAGCCGTTTTTCATTCAATAATCGAATTTATTGAGATTAAACCAGGTATGTTTGTCTGTTTTTACATTAAAAAAAAAACATAAAACAGCTGCGCGGTAAACTTCTATAGATAAGGCAATTATCAGTGTGAAAGTACAGTCGATCTCTTTTTAACGCGGTTCACTGGGACAGAAAAATTTTCGCGTAATAAAACACCACATTTCAGTTCAAATTTGTTTATTTGAATTTGCGAAAAATCCGCGTAAAAAAAATTCCACGTTGAAATAACCAAGTTTCCACCCGAAACCCAAGTTTGGGGAACAAAAACCAATTTTTTACATATGTACATATTAGGGATGTCAACTTTTGGTATTTTATTAATCCCGGGATTTTGTTCCGGATTCCCGAATTGCAAGAAGTTTTTGATTCATAATTTTTAAATCGTTCTATAATATAGTATTATTCAAAATAATAGTATAACAAAGAAGAACACTTTGTTGTAGTTCATGTATATATTTATTGGTCTTTTCAATCTTAAAAGAAATTAACGTAAAATTTTACCTACGTACATACAAAGTAATTTTTTATTCAAGTACAAATATTCGAGTATAGTATATTTGGTAAAGCAGCAAATGCATATACATTAAAATTATTTTTAATCACTGTTTGAGATCAAAATTAACTAACCGATTCCGGTTCTTGATAAATCATCGTTTAATTATTTACTCATATTTAAAATTGAATATTATCCAAGTTTTAGGTATTCTAATCAAAAATAAAACGGTTTTTTCTTTGCTTAATTATTTATATAAAAAATATTATTGACAAATTATAAACCTTTCAATATTTGTATATGTTTGATAACACAAGTCTGCAAAAAAAAAATTATTGAGAGCTGTTTTGGTTTTTTCAGTATTTCTCATTTCTGACAATGTAGGTGTCTATGTTAAACAAGTTATCATCTTAAAATAAAATATAAAACATTAAAAAAAAAGTTTTTAATTTATAATTGCGTAACAAAACTAATTTATTTATGTAAAATACATTAATTAGTTACATAGCACTAAACACATTTCTTTTTCGCAGTGAGACCTCTTTTGGTACATTTTCGCTTGTGGGAAGCATTCTTTATGACCTCTTTAAAGGCAATCCACACTTCTCTTTGAGGATCCGTCATGGTTGTGATGAATAGTGGATCAGCCATAAGCCGTCTAATATCTGGCCCAACGAAAACACCTTCCTTCAACTTTGCCTCCGAGAGGCCTGGAAACTTTGATATTAAGTATTATAAGCAATTTCCATCTCTTGGAAGTGACTTTACAAATTGCTTCATCAATCCCAGCTTTATGTAAAGCGGTGGTAGAAGAACTTTATGAGAAGGCACCAAAGTTTCATGCAGGACATTCTTTTCGCCAACTTTAAGCTCCCTCGGAGGCCAACACTTTTTGTCCAGTGATTTGTTCGGTCTCTACTATCCCATACACAAAAAGCAAGGGAATTTGGTAAACCCAGATTGTTGTCCGAGCGCCATGCCCAAGATTTTGAAATTACCGCACACTTACCAACCGTGGTCTTTATATTTTAATTTGCAAAGTATTAATTCCAAGTTCTTGTAGGTTTCCTTGAGGTGTATGGAATGACCGACACGAATGGAAGTATAGAAACCGCCGTTGTGAAGCAAAACTGTTTAAGGCTTCTTTTTAAAGAATCTATGAAAATACGCTACTCTGCTGGGTCGTATGAGATCTTAAATATATCTATTAAACCTTCAATATTGGTACAATAATCCAACTCGTAAACTGCTTCTCTCGATATCTAAACCAGGAGGAAGACACTCCCGGCAAAAGTAAGTTCCTGCTTTTGAGCCTTGATCCAAGCAACTCAACAGCGTTTTTGGGAAGATTCAGGTCTCGTACCAAATCATTTTGCTCGCCCTGGGAAAACAATTTCGGACTGCTGTCATCTTCAAATTCAAAACTTGACATGTCATCGGGTTCAGGTACAGTACCATCTTCGTCAGAACTTGGAATCTCTTCCAAGGTAGCACTGGTATTTCGGTCCCATGAGGGATGGGACGAGTAGCTGATTGCAGATTGGGGTATGAAATTGACTGCTTCCGTTTTGAATAATAACCTTTCACATTACACGAACAAAAGTAACAGTCATCACTATGGTTCTTTTGCTCGCGCCATACCATAGGCGTTTTGCGTTTTGTAAAATAACCTTACGTTCTGGAATTTTTGAGTACTTTTTTAGTTTTCAGAATACCTAAATACATAGAAATCAGTTGGAAATATCCAGACAGCATTTTTGTTGCAGACCTGTGTAATTTAAGAAAAACACAGAATCGGACAGTAAATATTATACAAAAATCAAGTAAAAATTAAATGCATCACGCATTCCATTTTGAGCGAGACAGTATTATTATTTCTTTTTGATGAAGATCTTAAAGAAATTAAAGCAGTGTGTTATTCTCCAACCTGGACTTAATCCCAGTAGCACTTTATAGCATTTTTTAAATCTCGACCAAATTTCGCTAAGCGTTCATCATTAGCGCTTACAAACCGCGCTAAAAATAAAACAAAAGGACAAAATCAGAAAGAATCGAGAACCGCGTTAAAAAAGTTAAACCACGTTAAAAAAAGCATCTGGGGATTGCGGAAAAATCTGTGATCCAAATATCCGCGTTGAAAAAGTAAAACCGTGTAAAAAGTGACAACGGAGGATGGTAGAAAACTCCGCGTTAAAAGGAGATCGACTGTAGTTGTCATCTCATTATCAAAGTACTGCAAAGAGTTGCGAGGCAATGGAAATTTCCATTCATATTATTTGAATTAATTTTTTATGACTAATTTTAAACTCACATCGACCTTTGATCCCACAGAGTGTGAAATTTCAATTATTGGTAATTTTAACCGAACTGCGGTCTGCAATCGCAATATGTACATACATATGAAGTAACTATAAGCCTACTACTATGCAAGTACACAAATTAGTATTTCGTCATATGTTCAAACGAGCATATGTATGTAAGTACATATATGCACAATTTTACTTATAAATTTTAATATGTATATTGCAAAATTTAGTCATAAGATATTTAATATTAAAAACCGCAATCACATTTGGCCAACTTGCAAAGTAACGTGGTTTTGAAATTTGAGTAGTTATATACATATGTACATATATACTCTTATATGAATTAAACGCATTCATTAAAAGCGTTATCTTATTACATACAAGTAACGGGCTTTCGAATAAGGGCACCCCATTTATGAGCGTTCCAAAATTGACTTAATTTAATTATTGAATGTAAGAAGCTTGATCGTGGACTGTGGACGTAAACGTACGAGATATTAAATTATTTATCACATATTTGGAGTTTTGCTTTTTTTACTGCAGTTCGAAGTTGTTAAAGTTATAGTTTAAGAAGACTAACGCTAATTAAAATACCCTGTACATGCTAGCAGAACCATAGTACAATTATGCATGTAGTTGATGTACTTCTGGTTAATCAACTTTTATTAGTTAATCTAGAAAACCGTTTAAACTTTAAAGGGAGCCTTAAAATATATACGAAGGTGGTTTAATAAATCAGTGACAGAAACTTTAAATTCATCACTACCCCATCCAGCATATTCTCCAGATTTATCCGCATGCCACTATTTCCTATTTCCAAACCTGAAGAGTGTTAAGAGGTTCGGGTCAAATGGAAAGGTCATCACTTTTATTATCTACAACTTGCAATCGAATTCATAAGATATAAAATGGATATAAAATGGATTTAAAATGTTTTAAAAAATTACATTTACTTAAAAGTTTTTTTTGCTTATAAAGCATTTCTAACTTAGTTAATTTTTTATGAATTTTTAGAAAATAAAAACAGGAATTCAGACTTTGAATTATATATAGGTTTACTCAAACATTTCACTACGTAGATGTCTGAACCGAATAAAAGATGTTAGAACGGATCGTAAAACAAATATCCAATGAAAAGCCAAACAAAGCCTCGAACAGTTAGATTACGACCACAGCAAACGATTTAAGTACCATGATTTGAGGGCATGCTTCTGGAATGTCCGAACCCTTAATTGGGAAGGTGCCCCTGCCCGGCTGTTTATCAATGAAATGGTCACAGATTTGTAAAGGTTGTTTGCTGGCTTCTTTGGCTCGTTGATTTTAACGGAATCCTTATGTTTCAAAAGTAAATACAGAATTTTCCCAACCAGAGGAGATATTTGAATGTGGATTAACTATCACTGCATATAACATATTTATTTCCACTTAGCGAGGCAAACCGTACCGCTTCATATAAAGCAGCTGCTTCAGCTGTAAATATCGAGCAATACTCTGGCATTGTTCCGACGATAATTGTGCCACCTAGCTCGTTTGTCACTGCAAACGTAGTGCTGGTGTCGGACTTGTAAGTAAATAATTGAAAGGACGCAATTATATGCAATTTAAATGTATGCATTAACATTCCCTAATTAAATACTCATTTGCAGTTTAATGACCTAGTTGACAATGAAAGCCATTTCAAGGAGCTGGAACAAGGCCAATTGTTCTTTTTTTACTATTAATTGATTATTACTTTACTTGTGGAACACTTCAGCGGCATGTTCCATTTGTTTGCCATATAAGCAAACAACGCTTCGGAACCATTTTAACTAAAGTTTTAAACGCCATTATTTCTGCATTAGCCAAGGAAATTCCAGAAATATAACACATTGGATGCACATCCATAAAGTGAAATTTTCCCAACTGTGGAGGTGCCCTCGATGGCACAAGTCTCCACGAAATTTTGGAAGCCTTGTTTAGAATTATAAACTATACATTTAGAGAAATAGGAAACATTTTCAGAAATATGTAGTTGTTTCATTCCACCTTACTTGGCAGCTTATATTTAAACTTAAATATAGTTTTTCTATTTTTATAATTTATATTATTTCAATATCATTATACATATAGATGTATATGTACATATGTTATATTATTATTTTATATATTATAGGTTATTAAGAAAGTGTGCATGGAACCTCTCATATACACTGAATTTTTGGTACCGCAAACCACTGAACGAATTTGCGATATTTGAAATTTAGTAGAGACATATGTATGTATGTACATACATACTAAGGCGTACTACGTTGAGGTCGAATACAATGCCCATTAATTAAGTAAGTATTTGAAATCAGTCCCAGGTTTATATACAATTTTTGTAATTATACATTTATATTTAAAAAAGGCAAACAAAAATAATTATGTTCATTTAGATTTTCCAAATATCACACTGTGCACTGATCGATCTTTGAAATAACTTTGGAATATGTCGAAATGCTACTTATCACTTAAAAAAATCTTTGTCTTTTTTGTTATTGATTAATGTCTAGCGGTTCTGCGAGAGTTTATTCAGAAAAGAAAGTATACGTTTGAAAGTATGTTTGAGAACTTTACAAAAAAAGTAATTTACTTTAATTAAAAATATTTTCTTCATTAAATAATCTGCCTCTTGTAATTGCATGTATCAATAAAGGTATCGATGCCTACTCAATATCGGAAAAGTGTCGTTAAATGATTGCACACAAAAAAAAAAATTATGAAATAATACCAGTTTTGTAATATTTCTTTAAAAACAACTTTTTAAGTGTTTTCCTAAAAAATAGTTCGTAGATTTTGATAGTTATACATATTTAAAATATGAGAGCCGGACCTTTATTTGTTACCTACATATGTATGTATGTATGTACATACATATATGGATCGTAAGAAAAACTATCCATTACAAAAATACTTGGTACTTAAGAAAAGTATCGAGCATTTACTTGTTTCAATTTATTCCTAAATAAAAAGCGAAGATCGATTTACCGCACTCAAATTGCGCCAAGGGCGGCAGCGCTATGCATGGCTCCGAGGATGCAGCTAGTAGATTTTGGTAGAAAGTTCAAATATTATCAAGAAATTCTACCCGTGTATTTCTGAAATATTTAGATACATGAAAGTGTCCGAGAGCGGGAAATGCCTTTTAAACTAAAGATTTTTCAAAAATATATATAAAAATTAAAAAAACCTGAACAAATAACTAATTTTTTAACATAAAAATTTATACAAAGTATCAAAAAAAAAGCGATCAAAAGTAAATTGTTGTTGGCAACTTACTTCAAACATATTTTAATTGTATGACAAATGGAAAAGATAATAAACGAAATAAATTAACAGTTTTCCTGAGAGATAACAAGTATTTACTTTATTATCAATCTCATGGTAGCGATCCTCTAGAAATAATGAGAGAAAAATATCGATACTACTACAGAATCAAACGAATTGATTATTTATTTCTTAATTTAGGAGCTTTTTGGCCGTTGAGTTTAAAAGCAAAACTTTGTTTTCTTTCTTCCTCCTACGCGTTTCGACGCATTTTTGCGCCTTCTTCAGGGAGTCTATTTATTTATACAAAAACCATAAAATTAACAAACATTTTGTATACTTTTCATTACCTTGGACATACCTTTTACTGGTATATCTTTAAATTACATAACGACAAAAAATAATGTACACATAACAAATAAAAACTTAATTTTCGCCTCATCGTCCAGCTGCTCGTCCATTGTTTGTGATTGCTGTTGTGTATGCACAATTTATGTTATCCACATCCTCTTTGAAATTCATTTAAAGTTTAAAGTTTACGAAGACACCAAAAAATTCATACACAAATACAGAGATTCAATTGTGATCACGAACGCAGACAAAGGCAACAAAACTGTGATGATGTATAAAAAAGATTACAACCAGAGAATGAAAAATCTTTTAAGTGACAAACATACATATAAAACAGCGTTGTCCACGGCCTATGCGCACAATAGCGCACGGACAGTTGTACAGCAAGCCAGACACCTCACACCGACAAGTGTCTGTGAAAGCACGATTGTGCTACTGTATTCAACTTCGTAGGCAAGCAAAGCAGAATTTTGCGATCAGTTGACGCTAGAATTTCAAGCAAGCAACACCATTTACGTTTTACGCTTTAAAAACAGAACGCACTAAAAATGTTCCAACAAATTTGGGAAATATGTTATTTTTTTATTGAGAACAATGAAAAGCATGCAGAATGCTTAATTTGTTATAAAAAAGTAAAGCGTTGTAGCAAACATGATATAAAAAGACATTATGAACGTTGTCACAAAAATCTTGTAAATATCGAGGGAGACGCCTGAAAAAGTCTTCTTGATAATTACAAAAGAAAATTTTATTTACAATTAAATTCTCAGCCTATGGCAAACAAAAAAGTATGCCCACGTGAAAAGGCATCTTTTGTAGTTGCACTTGCATTAGCCAAGCAAGGCAGACCTTTCACTGATGGCGAGTTTTTCAGAAACTTATGCGACAATGTTTTGCAATGCTTTGATGAAGGTAAAGAATTTTTGGAAAATGATTGATGAAAAAAAGTATCCACTAGCGAAAGATGAAATTTTAAAAATATTTTCAATGTTCGGATCAACATACAGTTGCGAAGTGGCATTTTCCACTTTAAAGCATATTCAAAGCAAATATAGAAATCTACTATCAAACAATCACATTTCTGTTCTCATTAGAATTAACCAATATAATAAAGAAATAAATATACATAGATAATTTAGTTGACCGTAATTTTTAAAAAGTACGTTTACTTATTTGTACGCACTGTTCCGTATTCGTGTTGTCTGCTTGTAGCTTTCCGAATGTACGCTAATAACCAACACAAGCATAACGTGCACACAGTCACGTTGGACAACACTGATATAAAACGATAAGAATTGACCCGACGCAACAACTATTAAGGAAAAACAACAAAATTGTTAGTGAAATTTACAAACAAAAAAATATTGACTATAAATTAAAACAACAACTGACAAGCACTGCGGCGACGGCACCACGATTATGCGGACTACCAAAAATACACAAAGAAAACACTCCACTTCGACCAATCTCATCTTCAATAAATGTACCATGCTACAAACTTGCCAAGTTCATGGGTAACAAATTAAAACATTTAGTTTCAGAAGACTTAAACGTTAAAAACTCTTTCCAATTAAAAGATAAATTAAAAAAGATCACTATTGAAAACGATGAGATACTAGTGTCTTTTGATATAGTTTCCCTTTTTACCAACATACCAATACATTTGGCAATCCGCACAATCATGAAACAGTGGCCAACCTTAGAAAAACATATGACAACAACTAAACAACAATTTCAATCAGCCCTTAACTTTTGCTTACGGGATAATAACTTTTTCATTTATGACGGAACGTATTACCAGCAGGTGTATGGAATGCCAATGGGAAACCCTTTATCCCCAACTGTAGCGGACATTGTTATGGACAAAATACTTGACGACGCAATTTTTGAACTAAAATCAAAAGACATATACATAAAATACATAAACAAGTATGTAGACGATATATTTGCCATAGTTAAGAAAAAGGACGTGGACGAAATTCTGAACACACTTAATGCTCAACATGTAAAAATCCAATTCACTATTGAAAAAGAGAAAGATGAAAAATTAGCCTTTCTGGATGTGGAAATACATAGAAATAAGAACAAATTGAAAATGAATTGGTATGCTAAAGCCATAGCATCTTGTAGAATCATCAATTTCCACTCTAACCATCCATGGATTCAAAAAAGAAATACGGCCATAAACCTTATTAGCAAAATATATAATTTAAGCGACCAGGAGTTCATGTTAAGAAACAACGAGAAAATTAGAAACATTCTCTACAACAACGGATATCCCAACGCATTAATACAAAGCCTAATCACAACAACTACCAACAGAATAATATGCGCGAAAGAAATGACGAAAGCAAAAGAAGACAATGACCAACAAAAAATATTTAGAGGAGTCACATACATAGAAGGGCTAACGGACAATAAAACCATGGGCGAAATCATACAACAAAACAACATACAATTTGCACATAGACCACATCGCACACTGAATACAGTCTTTACCAAAACAAAAGACAAAATTCACAAGGAGCAACAACACAACGTAATATACGAGATAAAGTGCAATGGAAAAGAAGGTGACGACTGCAGCAAAATTTACATTGGGACAACAAAAAGAGCTTTAGGCATACGAATTAACGAACATAAGACAGATGCCAAAAACAAAAAGACGACAACAGCATTAGCACAGCACTTAACGAAAAGCGAACATACAGCGGACTTTGACAACACAAGAATATTAGACATAGAAAATAAAGCAAGTAAACGAATGACTTTAGAAGGACTTCGAATTCAACAACAAATCCATTGCGCAATGAATTTCAAAGAGGATGTGGATAACATAAATTGTGCATACACAACAGCAATCACAAACAATGGACGAGCAGCTGGACGATGAGGCGAAAATTAAGTTTTTATTTGTTATGTGTACATTATTTTTTGTCGTTATGTAATTTAAAGATATACCAGTAAAAGGTATGTCCAAGGTAATGAAAAGTATACAAAATGTTTGTTAATTTTATGGTTTTTGTATAAATAAATAGACTCCCTGAAGAAGGCGCAAAAATGCGTCGAAACGCGTAGGAGGAAGAAAGAAAACAAAGTTTTGCTTTTAAACTCAACGGCCAAAAAGCTCCTAAATTAAGAAATAAACAATCAAAAACTAAAATTGGCCCAAGGAAATACCACTAAACGAATTGAAGTTTCCACAGCCGCTTTCGAAATTTTATCTACCCTATATCGCAAGTACAAGCATCCAATAAATTAATAAAATTGTTTACCCCAACTTAAGACCATGTTTTAAAAGACATACATATATTTGTTTTTAAGTGCTCTGCTTTATTTTATGTACACGACCCAGAATACCTTGTTGGCTAATTCTGAGAAAAAATATTGACCTTCTTAAAAGGCATTATTCTACTGCGCCGGTTGTGGTTTGGCCCTTTGATTTACTCCTTATACCCAGTTACGGCATCTTATGTTAAGTCTCTGCTGGGCAGGTGCTTTGCCAAGTGCCTGAAATTGAGAAGAAAAATGCAACGAAAAAGTCAAAGGAAGATGTTGAACCAGTGTGATGGATTGCATACTAATTAGACGAAGATCAGCAATTCTTCATATACATTGTACATATGTATGTATGTATGTTCATATGTACTCATACCTGCATACAATGCTAATAATAGCGTTAATTGCTCTGTATAAGGACACCAAAGGTGAAAACGACGAAATTCGTTGAAAGCAGCCGCCGGCATTTACACATTCAAGGTCAATAGGCATGAATATTTATGATGGAATAAAAAGAGATGCGAGAGCATTTATTTTTGTTACGACATTAACATTAAATTAAGGCGATCAAAGCAAATAAGAAAAATTAAAAAAAAAAAATAATCATGATAAACCTTACAAGCCAAATGTCCCGAAATCTTTATTAATTCGTTCGGAATATTGGTAATGTGCATCTAGTTCTTTAAAAATTACTTTAAACGATGTTTTAAGAAAATCGTATGTAGGAGTTGACACGAACTCGCAGAGAGATTTCTTAATGTTTTCTCAAATTTTGGAAGATTTCTTCAATAATATTTTGTCTACTTTCTTAAATAAATATTTGATAGTTGTATAAGTTAACTGTGTCCAACTTGATCACTAGGAGCGGATTCATGCAACGAAGTGCCGTTGAAGGTGGACAAAACCAAACTCATTTATTGAATTTCTTCAACTTAAAACGAAACTTATTTTAGTTACAATAATTGCTTACTCACTGCATTCGGCGTATGAATTTAATAAAACTGTTTAGTAATCGATTTATTGTTCAATTTAGTAATTCTTGGAAATTAGTTGTTTGTTTTAATTTTCAATTTCTCTTTTTGCATACAATTTTACAAAAAGGCCGGAAATGGTTTTATGCTCCTACTTTGTTTATTTGCTTAAAAAATTCTTCGTATTTATCAGTTGCACCGTCAGGTGTTTTTATATAGTTATTAACATATGCAACTACTCCGTATTTATCAGTTGCACCGTCAGGTGTTTTTATATAGTTATTAACATATGTAACTACTCCCCCCCTATAAACCAGAATTCTCCCGAATTCGTTTATTTAATTTGATGGTTATGTGTCTGTGTTTATTGAAAATAACGATAGCTAATATTACAATTACAATTATACTTAAGATATTGCAAATATGTGATATTTTACTATGAATTCTCAATTTAAAAATGCTTTATATATTTGATCTATGCTCCTCTATTATTTCATCAAAGGAATTTCTTTTTGTAAAATTCCGAATATCTTCATATTTTAGGCTTACCATAGTTTCTTTTATATTTTCAATATAATTAGAAAAATAGTAATCGTTAATTTTGATTGAGCAATTATTAAATCGTGTTAAGTAGTTGCCGCTTATAATGTGTTGTTCCTGATAACATGTGTGATTAATATGAAGTTATGAAAAAATTCCTTAATCCTTGTTGTATTAAATTCATTATCAGCTATTATTTTATTTGGTTTTTCATATTTTGGTGAAGTAGTCTTCCAGTTCTTCAATTATAGTAATATGATTTCTGTCGTTTAAAGGATATGCTACTCCATACTTAGAAAATTTATCTATCATTGTTAAAAAATGGAACCTTTTTATAACATAGGTATCTACATGGATAATTTCATTATCTCCTATTGTATTTTACCTCTTGGCATGTTTCGCATTGGTTGATTACTATTTGTATTAGCTCCGCTAGTTTCGGATAGTAAATTTTATTTCTAAGTTGATTATAAGTTTCCTGTATACCCGAGTGCATTCTCTCTTTGACGTGATATAACGAAATTGGTTTAATCGCTCCACTTCAGTTTCCAAATCTTGTGCTCTTTTTGTGCATTTTATAAACTCAATTTGTTTGTCGTTAGAAAACATTTCTATTAGTTTTCCTTGAACTATATTATATTTCCGCTCGGATATTTCCGAATATTTTCCTACTTTTTCTTTTGTTATATATTTCCTAAATATCTCATTTATTCTATTGAAATCATATTCAGATATAAAAATAATTCTCTTCCCATGTACAATCTTTAACTCTTCTGTCTTATTGTTTGTTAGTATGATTTGTGTTTTATATTTATTTACTATTTCTTCTTTGATATAAAAATGATCAAGCAAGTTTTCTTTAGCTGAATGGACCGTCTGCATCGACGCATCATCCTCTAGATGGTCGATTATATTTAGGTCGTATTCCATAATTTCACCGTCCTCCTTGTCTTTAATAACGTCCTCGCTATTCTGTATTCTGCTGAACAAATCTGCTACTCTATCTTCTTTTCCTTTAATATATTCTATATGAAATTGGTATTCTCCCAACGTTAATAACCATCGTTGATGTCTCGGCGACATATCTTTTCCTTTATATTTTGATTATAAGGATTTAATTGGTTGGTGATCCGTTACTATTTTAAATTTTCTTCCATACAAATATGGTCTAAAATAATTTAAGCTCCAAATAATGGCTTAAGACTCTTTGTCTGTTGCTGAATAGTTACGTTCATGATTATTAATCGTTCTTGATGCATAGCAAATTGGATGTCCTTCTTGGAATATAAATGCACCAATCTTTTTCAAAATTAGGATATCTCAAAATTGGATCTAAACTAATCAATTGTTTGACTTTTACGAAAGCTTCTATGTAAGAGGGATCTTTTGTATTAACTCTTACTCCTTTCTTTAAATATTTTGTAATTGGTTCTAATTCTTCTATGACTTTTATTTTATCTGGGTTAGGCTTCATGCTTTCCTTTGTCAATACGTGCTTTAAGAATTCCGTTTCTTTCTTTAGAAAATTACATTTCGTCGCCTGGGTAAATTATTGTCGCATATCACTTTTCATGATTTTTGTGAAAACGCAATTGAAGTTTTGGAGTATATTACTCAAAAACGCAACAGTAGATTTTTCTTAAAATTTCAGGGAATATAAATCGTTTCATTAACAAATGAAATTTATAATTATGGGAGTTATTTTGAGTTTTCCTCAGCATGATTTTGTCGTATATCACAGCTTCAACATGCATGCGCAAAGTCCGTACATACATATACATATGTATGTACGACAAAATGTCATTGAATGTTAAAATAGTCAGAAACACAAGTAGTAATACTTTTAATATTTTTGTATAAGAATTCACTTTTTATTTTTCACACGAACACATACATACATACATAAAGTAAAATAAAGCAATGGCTAGGAATTTTAACGTTCCGCAAAAGCTGCTGTATAGAAGAATGTCCAGGCTCGCTGAATTTTTGCACAATTTCTAGGTAGTTGCAAGACTTCAGTAGTATTGGGAGTAATTGGCGAAACAATTGTGTAGACTGATTCGTAGAACGTTTTCAGTGTCGATTTGGAATTAGGGTCATAATTGGGATAATTTACTTCGTCGTCTGGTGAAAAATCGCTATAACTTTCATATTTCAATATTTTATTACGCATTCTATAACATATGTATGATTATTAAATGTTTCATAATATTACAGCTAGAGTTTTCTATAAAACTTACGAATAAATTTGCTCCGATATGCTCGGCGCAGAAGAACCGTCCGATCGCGACGACGTCACGATTGATACTGAAATTACTACAATCAATGCATTTCACCATAACACATACGACAGAATTCTATTAAGCGGCAATACAATTTTGTCGTATGTGTCAAGCAATCTTGCACATACGATAATATATTAATGACAAGAAAAATTGGTTAATTTGTATGTGAAAATGGTCGTATGTGGAAAACCGTCTACACTACACATACAACAAAAAACGAAAAAATCGCTACTGACAGTGGATATACGACAAAATCGTGCTGAATATCTCTGAGATTAAGCGAGATATCAGTAAACTGATAACACCTATTGAAAGATCTTGTTTGGAAATATATAACTGCATCGATAACTCAAAATCGTCAAAATAGCCCTTACGACAATATTTTTCCCAGGCGACGATTTGGCTACTTGTATTTAAAAAAAAAATCTGATATTGCTTTAATATGCTCTGGTAATGTTGTGCTAAAAATTAGTATATCATTTTAGTATAATACGCATGTTTTGTTTATAAATTCTCGTAAAATTTCATTCATAAGTCGTCGGAAAGTTGCAGGTGCATTCTTTAATCCGAATGGCATCCTTGTAAATTCGTACAGACCATGAGGTGTGACGAAAGTTGTTTTACACCTGTCATCCTCTTTTATTGTAATTTGGTGATCACCTTTTGCTAGGTCTAATGTCGTAAAGTATTAGACACGTCCCAATTTATCTTATATTGAGTCAATGTTAGGTAAAGGATATTTATCGTCAATAGTAACCTCATTTCATTTTCTGTAGTCAACCCCTTTCTGTACTTTTTTTTTCTGAGTTGTCCATTTTCTTTGGAATCACTATTAATGGACTAGAATATCTTTGCTTTTTCTTATTATTCCTTGCTCCTCCATCTCTTTAATTTGTCTACGAACTTCCTCTTCATGTTGATGTGGATATCTATATAACTTCGAGTTAATTTGCTCCTCTGTGGTGGTTCTTATTTGATGTTGTACTTGTTAATTTTTCTCCTGCTTTAAATAATAGTTTTTAAAGTTTTTTCAAAAGTTGTATAACTTTTTTATACTCTTCAATTTTCAAATGATCTAACTTTTATTTCATCGTCTGTCGCTTCTAGCGTACATAATTCTTTGGAATTAAACGTGGTATTTAAAAACGCTGTTTCTTTTTCTTTTAAAGTAATCTTTCCATCAATAAGATTTATCATTGTATTTAAGTGGTTTAATAAATCAGTACCTATTATAAAATTGTACTTTCTACCTCTCAATGGTGTTGATCTAGATCTAATATGTGCATTTTCTGGCAAATTAAATTCTGTTGGTGCTCTAGTATGCATTTCATGAATAATTTTCTCCTTACTTGTTACTGTGCTGATTATAATTTCATCTTCAAGGAGTATTTTTTGAAATTCGTTCAGTTCTGAATCCACTAAACTTATGTTCGCTCCTGTATCTATTAACGCGATGTATTTTTTTATTTTCTATGGTTATTGCTATTCTCGGTAATCCTTCTGATTCTCTATGGGTTTGCCTAGGTGATTGCAAGCGATTTTGGCTGCAATTGCTGCTAGGCTGTCCTGCTACTCGAGATCTATCTTGGTCAGCTTCTACATTATCTACCTCCATGGGTTCTCCTTTATCCAGTCTTAGTTGGTTAGAACTATTTTTTTTTTCTTCCTTGACTTGAATAGTTGTCCTTATAATCTTTATAGTTTTAGTTTCTTTGCCCATATTGGCCTGAATTACTATCCTTGTTTCCTCTATATTGGTAGTGTTTCCTAAATTGTGCAGAATTATTTTCAGCATTCCCCTTATTATAGGCATTATTGTTATAATTTTGTCTAAATTGACCTGACTTATTTTCCCTGTGTAGATACATACTTATCATTTTGTTTTTGTTTATCCTCTATTATGTTTATACTGTCCATCCGTTTTTTTTAAATTTTTTTAATTCTGACCGTATACACGTGTCTTCAAATCTTCTTTTCGTCAGGATGTCTATAATGTTTGTAGGTTCTGTTCTTCGTAAATTTTTATATAGAAACGTTCCTTGTGTCATTTCTTTGACTGTGTTAACTAATAGACTGTCTATGTTGTTTTAGTCAATTCCTACCTCGTCTGTGTCTCTATTGCTATCTCATTCACTGTGTTCGCCTTCATCCCACAAATCATCCGATATATTTTATGTGGTTCGCACCCGGCTTATAACGTACATTTAGTGCCTTCTTAATTTGTGTCCAATTGTCATGGTGTGGCAGATTTTGCTTCTCCTTTTATCGTCCGGTAGTAAATTACTCGCGATGAGATCCCTACAACAAGTGTCCTTAACAAGAGATCACTTGAAGCACTTTATTCCCAGCCACAAATTCAAAATGATTCTTTATCAGATGTAACACCTGATTGTGCATTTGAAATGCAAACTAATACGGACTTTTCCCGCATAACACAAAAGAAGCACAAAACAAACAAGGTGGGTCTACTTGAGGAGCAAATAGCAATCCAAAAAAAATATGGAGCAAAAGGTGTCAAAAGTCCTAGACACGCTTTTGAAGCCACAAAGAGACCAAGTGCAAGGACAGTCCGAAATGAATAGGTGGCTTAGAAAACTCCATGAAAATGAAAAAGAGAAACTCAAGGAATTGAGGAGGCATTATGCGGCTATAGAAAAAATGGCTAGAGATAAACTAGAAACGAAAAACAAACTTTTGGAATTAGAATTACAGCATTTAAATAAAACTTAAGTTCCCCTTTTTATTCTG
Source organism: Philophylla caesio (assembly GCA_963971545.1). Classification (NCBI taxonomy): domain Eukaryota; kingdom Metazoa; phylum Arthropoda; class Insecta; order Diptera; family Tephritidae; genus Philophylla; species Philophylla caesio. The sequence goes on along the minus strand of OZ020607.1, from coordinate 101,963,341 downwards.
AATATTTCTCTTCGTTTAATGAATTTTTAGTTTTATTTTATGAAATGCACTGTTTTTTCTGTTTATAACAATTATTTTGACAAACATAGGTACATAGGTATGTACTTATATTAAACTAAATCTAAAAAACTATATCTTATTCTATTTGCTTCTTCTGTTGGCATATCATCGAAATCATTGTCATCTTCGTTGGAATATGTATTATCACTTGTATCCAGGTTTGACTAAGAGATGTTTTCATTTAAATTAAAATGCAAACGGATATTGTGCAATGCGCAGCACAAATTAACAATACGGGCTGCTTCCTCTGGTGCGTAATGTAATCCTCGTTCACTGCAAAGGCAACGAAATACTGATTTTAATAAACCTATTGTCTTCTCAACAATTATACGGTCTTTAGAATGATAAGTGTTGAATTTTTGTTTTCTGTCGCATATGATTGGTTCCCTAAACGGGGTAATGAGCCACGGTTGAAGAGGGTATCCTTTGTCTCCTTTACAAACAAAATTTTAAATTATTACGAGTTTATAAGGCATTGCTACTTTTTAAAAATGTATTATTCTCACCTAGTATTATATTTGCATTTCCAATCCGATAACACTGGAACAAATTAAGGTTAGCAAAAGTTAGGTCGATTCTGAGAGTGAGGGGTGAAAATAGAGGCTAAATTAGAAGACCCGTATTGCGGCGTTTGTTTATGTTAGTTCGAATTTTTTTTTAATCGACCTTCGAACTTTGCTGTCAAATGCCGATTTTCAGCATATTCTTTATATGGTTTTTTGGCTATAACTCGTCGACTAATTGATATTTTTTCATTCTGTTAATGCCAAATTATTGCTAGAGACCTGGGCAACAATACAATTTTTTTAGTGCTTATGAAGCAAAATCTTAGAATATTTTTTTTTTCATGTTGTTTGAACATATTCCACAAAACAAAGTCTTTTTTGCTTTCTGTTTGATCTATAATATGCTTCTCAGTTTCTTTAATAAATTTTATTTGAAAAACAAAAAACAATCATAATACCAAACTTGCGTTTTCCAGCTTAATACTAATTTACATAATTTCTTATGTACCAATTTTTTTAGTGTTGGTTTTGAGGAAACATTGAAAAAAAAATTATAAAAGTATGGAAAAAAATAAAATTTTGAAATGTTAGTTATTAAAAGTTTTAAGTAAAAAAGTAAAATAAATTAAATTATTCATTTGGCCAGCTGCCGTTTCGCAGGCGGCTGTGGATCAACATCACTGCTCTCTCTAATATCTTGGTCATCGTCATCATCATCAGAAAGGTCGATAATTTCGTCCAACAGATATTCTGGAACTTCATCTTTGTCTTCCCCTTCCAAGGTGTTTTTATACCACCAACAAATGTCAGCGAGTATTGCATCTGGAGATTTCTTTCCTCTGTACCTGAAACGAAAAAAGTTTTCAATCGTTAACATGTTTAAATTGTGCACTCTGACAAAGATATTACAAAAATCTAGGAATTCAAAATATGCACACTATAGTTACCTTATTTCAAATAGAAGATCAGTTTGGTGATAACGTTCGCCTTGCTCATCAGATTCAGTTGGTCAAGTTGTTGAGCGAGTTGATCAAGATGCTGATGCAAGAGATGAATTTTGTACGACATATTTACCCCAATTTCATCGAAAGCTGCCAACATGTTTGCAACAGATTGCCTGTAGTGGTCTTTGCGTTCTTTGCCCAAAAGTCCTTTAATGACTGCTTTCAATGCGAGCCATGCATTTAATTCTCGGTCTGTCAGAACTTGGTCAAAATCTTGACGACTCATTAGTTTCCGTCTGTCGGGACCATTAACAACCCCTTCCTGAATTTTGACGTTACTTAGTCTTGGGAAAATGTCCTTTAAGGGGTTGAAAACTGCACAATCAACACGGATATTTTGGACGGCCAGATGCTGTTAAGCCTGTAATCAATGAAACTATTTTGAGGTCGCAGCAAATGCGCCACTGGTGTTCGTTATATTTGACTACTTCCAGAATGTTTTTCAAATTATCGAAATTTTCACTAGTGTCAGTGCTATACGCAATTGGATTAGAAGGCATTCTATTCGTATTGTGCAAAAGCACAACTTTTAAGCTGATTTGTGAACTATCGATGAACAAACGCCAATCATCTTTTTTATAGGTTAACCCTATCGTCTCCAGTAACTTTTCGATATCGTTGCAATAAGCGAAATTTTTTGCATCATTCACACTGAAGAACTTTTCTAACTCTTTTTGGCGTTTTCGATATGGTACCTTTCGCCAGAAAATTATTTCCTTTTAAAAATGAAGCCAGTTGTTCTGATTTTTTCTGAGTCAAACACAAAATTGTAACAATTCACCCTGGTAAAGGTATATCCTATGAAACATCAAAGGACCCAATCCTAGTCTCACAAAAGCAATTGGATGCAATTGTTGCGTTTTTTATTTTATGAGAAGCTTCCTCATGACAGAAATACCCTGGGAGGTTTTCCATTGCCTGCTGAGGGGTGGCCGATATTAGAAAATTACTTTTTCTTTGATTTGGATTTTACTCATCCTGGCTGAGGTTCCAACCTCGACCCCAGCTCCATATCGAGTTATAGCACGCACTGCTACCCATTCTACCACAGCGCTATGTCCATATCTTTATACAGCTCATACAGTTCATCATTCCATCTTTTCCGCTACCTGTCGTTCATGCGAATAGGCCAAAAATATTTCTCTCCAAAGTCCTCAACGCCTTCTTATCGCTGATCAATATCGTTCAGGTTTTTCCGCCATACTAAAAGGCGGGCATGATGAGGGATTTGTAGAGCGAGATTTTCATTCGTCGAGAAAGCTCTCTGATTTTCAATTGCCTACCGAGCCCAGAGTAGCTCCTGTAGGCAAGTATTATTTTTCGCTTAATTTCAAGGCTGACATTTTTGGTGGTGTTTATGCTGTATTCTAGGTACACAAAATTCTTGACTTCTTCAAAGTTGTGACTGGCAATAGTGACGTGGGTCTAAATACGCGTGGATTTTTTGTTTGTTGCCACAAGGTACTTTTGTTTTGTCCTCGTTCACTGCAAGAACAACCTCTTCTTTGCTCTCTAGACTGGAAAATATCAATAAGACACATTTTTATCAAAAACTATTTGAAAAAATTGCAAATTTGAAAAAACCTGTTCCTAATTTTTAAATTGAAAAACCGGATAAACAGGAACCTTTCCAAGTAAGAAAAAAGCTACATCAATCTTTATGTTACTAAATGCAATTATTTCTTTGAAAGAAATCTTTTGAAAATAAAATGTGCCCGAATTCAGTAAGCAGTCTCATGCTAGTATCATGTATTTTGGTATAATCTCGAATTTCAAATTTTGAGACTATGAGCAGAGATTATTGCTTTTCCTCGCTTTCACGTTTTTTCTTTTGTTTTTAATTTAATTTTTGTGAACTGCTCATTACCAGGTCCCAATTTAGAGACATTATTTTCAGACTAGGGGCTTGATTTTGAGTCTAGTATTGCTTACTGGTCTAAAATTGTGACTTTTGTTTCTATTAGAGACTGAGGCTGCTTACTGATTTCGGGCATTATTCTCAGTAAGGCGCTATACAATTTTTCAAATCTTCTTAAATACCTTTGTTGTATTTATGAAAAACAGAAGGAAACCGGTTTGAAAAAAACCGAGTCAATGACCGTAGTGCTCTTATTCATTTCTCTTTGTTTGCTAAGTTTGCCTTCAAAAGCTTTTTATGTCGACATTCAATGCTGTGATCAGACAGCGTAAGTGAGAGATAATAGCAGCATATTCTGCTTTCGACTTTTTGATTCAAGTTAGAACCATCAATGTATTTAAATGCGATGCCCCGAACCTCGTCTTCTTCCAAGTGTAGTCTCAAAAGAAATTAGAGTGCGAAAAACGGTTTAACCAACATAATTTATTAAAATGACCAAATCTTGTACCACTCTATCAACTTAAAGCATTCAAACGGACTACATTGACTTCAGCTTGAAAGAATTCGTCTTTGCTAATGCGATTACAAATACAAGGTTGACTAATTGCGTAATCTGTAGCCTTTAATTTTTATACAACATTTTTGACGTTATAACAACATCAATTTTGTAATGTTGGTTTTTAAAAAATTCTGTTCTATAATAACTTTTCATTATATGTTAATATTTTTACAAACCAATGTGTGTGCAAAAACCCACAGCGGAAACTTCATTACTGAGCATCAAAACATAAATATACAACGAGATAATTCTGAAGATTACCAGTTTTTAATAACAGCCGGTTATCGACCTGAAAAAGACACACTTACAAAACACATTGTGTCTATACGTAAGGAGCCCCAGAAGATGTTTTTCGGCGACAACCACCATTGTGGTGGCTCAATAATCTCACCAAAACTAATTCTCACCGCAGCACATTGTTTAACTCAAAAGTGAGTTGAAGCATGCTCTAAACGATGTCGAATACTTAAGAATATTAATGACGTTAAGGGAGTTTTCATTGCAGAAAAACTGGACGACGACTCAATCCAAGAGATTTCTGGGTTTGCTAATACAACACAACACGTCTGTGTGGATCAATTTAACCACTATAGAGCCAAAGGAAAGCCTTGTATTGGTGAGAAGGATGGTGAAAATAGTGCGTGCCGTGGAGACTCTGGTGGTCCCTTAGTGTGTAATGGTGCTGTTGCGGGCCTTTCGTCGTTTGCTAAACTTTGCGGCCTTAAAGGTTATTCTTCTGTTTTTACTGACGTGGCTTATTACTCTAAATGGATTCGCAAGCAGCTTCAGGAAGTAGAAAAAAACGAGCTAAAGGGGAATAAGAATGATTCTTTTAAATTTGAGTCAACGGGAAGTCTAATGCAATTAATGTTGCTTATGATATCAATAATTTCTGCGTGAAATCAAAAAGGAAATTAGGTTTAAGAATTAGGTGGTTTACTAAGTTAAAGAAATGCGACGTAAAAATTAAATAATAATCCTTTTATATGTACATATGTATGTATTTACGTATTTGGTATGAACAGAAAATAGAACAACAAAAACCAAAATAATAAAAGCAGAGCTTTCGAACGATCTCAGAAAGACCAAATTAAGAACAAAGCTCTTAAGAATGTTCTCAAAAAGAACAGAATGAGAGCGAAGTTTTCACTGAGCGCCAAATGAGATCGAAAGTATCGAGAACATTCTCAACAAGAATCAAATAAAACAAAAGTCCGGAGATCTATCTGTCCGAGTACAAAACGGGAGCAAAAGTTTTGAAAACTTTACTTAAGGAGTGAAATGGGCGTCAAGAAGAACTTAGTTTGCATTAAAGGTAAACATTCTCGCAATACATTTTGTTTGCTAGAACTTGGAAATCTGCAACTAAATATCAACTTAAAAATTTTACATGGCCTTGAAATAAGGAAACTCTAAAGTACCCCTTCATCCTCACTAGCGTTTTTTGGATATTAAAATTATTATATTATTGTTTTCTGCTTATGAACACAATCCTCTTTTTATATGACCAGACATATTTGAAAGAACCCCAAGGTGTCTTCAGCTTACTCTCTCCGAGCCAACAAAGATCGCCGAAACCCGATCGTATTGATTTACATATGTACATTAATATATAGGCGCTGGTGAACTCTCAAGCCTACTAGTCTTACTCTAGTATTTCCATTAAAACTCATTATTAACTTAAATCAATGAAATCGATAACAGAATGACTGTACGGAAATGCAGAAAATATTTCCTGTAGTTTAAAAAGATACGGGGTATTACTTTGTAAGTAATAACAGGCACAAATAACGCTATTATTAGCACGGGGCGTTGGTAGCAATTAGAAATAAACCTTTGTCCAACAACTCGCAATTCATAGCGTTGTTAGACCTTACAAGTTTTGAATGAGAAAACTTGTTCGATCCTGCGAGGCTACATTTGAGAATTGTCTGGTTAACAAAACATTTGTGCTTATGCGATTGAAAATCGTTTGGTGTTTATAAGTGGTGCCGTAGCTGGCGTTAGTCGCGGGTCTGCCTTGAATACTATTTCTTAATCGCTGATTTTCAAACAAAAGCTTGATTGATACCTTACCAGTGAGCCACTCTTCTTCTTCTTATTTTATGGCGCTACAAGCGTTTGTCGGTTTGGGTCTAGATGAGAGCTTACCAGCTAGTACACCCGCGGGTCCGGCTGCATTCGTGCTTTCGTATTCATATACGAATCGGCATCAGCAGTCGACGGCGCGATGCTGATGCTAACAATGAACTGGGCAAGCTATCAGTGCTTGTTTGACTTTCATCAAAGTAAGAACGATAGCAAATTTATGCGCTTGTTGTCAAATAACAGTGCGAGAAAAAAAATGTTTGACGACGCTTGGGCAGCCCCTTTTTTTTATGAATAATTTCAGAAAACCAGAATGCTATATTTGCCAAAAGCAAATATCAAAATGCAGTAAATATAATATTTCACGGCATTTTACTTGCTGCCACCCAGATTATGAAAAATATAATAATGAATGCATGAATGAATCAAAAGCAATTTTCAAGCTCTATTCGATGTATGGATCGACGTTTAATTGCGAGCATGCCTTTTCAATCCTAAAAATCATCAAAAGCAAACAAAGAAGCTCTTTAACCGACAAGCATTTGGAGGATTTGTTAGGACTAAAATTTTATGAAAACACTATTGACATTGAAAAAGTACTTGATTTTTATAATACACTGTAAAACAACGTCGCCACAAACACTTCTACATAGCATACTTGTGTTAGTGCGCTCGTGTTTGGTAAGCTCTGGTCTAGATCAATAAGCATCGCCAGTTCCCTCTCTCCTCCGCGAGGTTACGTCAATGAAATACTCATACCAAGTGTAGACAGTGAGCCACTCAGCTCTGTACAAAGGAGCTAGCTGACCAACCAGAGCAAACATAGAATGCACAGGAGCACTGGAAGGAAGGCCGAAGCCACATCTATGTAATAGTACTGTCGGGGACTTTAACGAGGTGCTGTGTCCATACTTTGCGCTTTCACTTACGAAAGTGCTGTAACTGTTTCGCGCAACTACGGGTGTCAGTTCAGTTTTGAGAGTAGCTTAATAAGATAAGTTAATGGTAAAAATATTTTTTTTATTTACAGAATAAATAAATAAATATGTCCCTTATATACATACATATACCTTTCGAAGGTATGATTCTACCAAGAAAACTAATTTGATAAAGTTTTTCAAGTTGATATGTTTGAAGTTATTTGCGTTGGCTGCGACCAATAAAATACTTTTTGCATGGCCAGTTTGTCACACCTTGAAGACCATTAAAAGAGGAATCCACCAATGATACCAGAAGAACCAAAAAAGGGGAATGAGCCATCATTCTGGTAAATGAATGGGGAACTGTTAATGTTAATGTAAACGTTAATGTTAATGTCAATATTAATGTTCATGTTAATGTTATTGTTAATGTTATTGTTAATGTTAATGTTATACAAGAGGTTCGTAACTACTGAAATATATTAAACTTATACTGATAACAATTGCCTCATTTAGATTTTTAATGGCATGATGTGAATAAGTTCTGCATCCCGTCTGTCTACTTGACTCTCCGATCGGATGTTTAAGACAATTATCGCTGGGGTCACAGTCTCTGCGGGGACATATACATACATGGGCAGCAGGTGGAATAAGATAAAATTAAAAATTTAAGAGCACGGTAGAGTTTGTGTTGGAGTTTCACGTTATTTCTATTGTATTGCGTGCGTGTAAAAAGTCCAGAAAGTGCAGGTTTGGTCAGAAAAAGTGTTGTTCACTTCATAGTTTCCGGTGCATTACTCAGCATGATTTTTGCTACCTTAAATTGTTGCAATTAGCCACTGCACACAAACCTTATTTTTTTATATCACTTTATATTATTTAAACTCACTTAATTTAAAGTTTTGCGCGCGAATGTGAAATTCTGTTCGTTTTCCCCTTTTGACTCGATATTCTCGTATGCTATGACGTTACACAGCAGTCAAGCCGAAACAAAAAAGATAACGGGATGAAAGTGTCGCAATCTTCTAATTTATCATTCTTTATATTAGCATAGAAGTCCCCATGTAAGTATAATCAAAGAACGTAAATCTATAAGAAGCGACAACACGCTGAAGTGAAAAATTTCAGAGATTTCTGAGACCGTATGGTGCCGTCCATCTCCAGGAGTTCACCACATGCTTTGATACGCTGTCCGCATAAAAGAAGCAGAAGCAAAAAACGACAATATTTTCGCCGGCAGTTCGCAACCAAAACAAACAGAAACAGGTGCAGGATTTCTTGTGAAGTGAATTTTTTAATAAAAACCTTTTAGATTTACACAAAAAAAGAAAAATTGTGCAAAATATATGAAAATTTTAGTGTGGTAGTGGTTTTGTAAGTCACAATTTCGCGTTATACATATGTACATACTTATGTAAGTGTAAATTCTAAAGAATGTTTGTAGAAGCAAGCAAATAGTCTTTTGGTGCAGGTGTCTCTAAAAACTGTTAAGAAAATAGTAGTTTTTATAAATATAATAAAAAAATGTGTAAATCTTAACTATTCTTTGCGGTTTGACATGTTTATTTGTGATTTTTGTGCGGGGGAATAAAAATTATACTTACGTATGGACAAAAACCAAGAGCCAATCACGACTAGATACATATGTATGTTGTACATATGCATAGATTTTTTAGATGAAAAAACCAAATTTATTAAAAAATGTTGTGTTGTGCTTGTAGTGCTAATAGTGTTTAAAATGAATGTAAAGTCATATTTAATGTTCCGGAAGTTATTGTATGCAAAATGAATGTTGCAAGTGTAGTGTTAATGTATGAATTACATGGGCACATGTGCATATTTATATTTAAAATTTTATTAAAAATACTAATTTGTGTATAGTGCGATAAATAATTAAAGGAAATAATATCTTTATTGAATATGTGCTGAGTTGTTAAGCTTAAAAGCATCTTGCGGGTGCAAGTGCCAAAAAGTGTTATTTTAACAAAACTAATGTACTTTTTATATATAAAATGCATTCAGTTGATATGAAATCTATGCATTTTTATATTTCTGTACATGTGTTTTCTTACCATCATTCTCCAATACAATGAGATTATCCAAATCTAATTGGATGTCCACCAGGAATAACTTTTCACGTATAACGGTGAGTCTTGTTAAAAACAAAACGTCAAAAAAAATGTAACGTCTTTTAATTCTTGCGAAGAGTTTTGCTAAAAGCGTTACGTGATTATTTTTACAAGCGAGTTTTTGACTTGGTTTAAAAAGCTTTTTTATAAAAATTTAAAAATGCCGGTTGATCGGAAATGTTGCGTTCTCGGTTGCGGTCGGCGAACGCTTACTGACCGCGAGCTTAAGTATTTCTCGCTGCCAAAAGTTCCTGAGCTCCGTTCCAAATGGATGGAGAACCTCAAGATTTCTCTAGAGGATGTGAAGGAAATTCTCTACGTTTGCAGCATGCATTTTGAAGAGAACGCGGTAGGAACCTTCCGTTTAAAAACCAATGCTGTTCCAACCTTGAATTTGGGTGAGTTTAATAAAAGCAAGTCTTCAGTAAATTTAATTGTTGTTTAAACCGATAAAAAGTGTTAAGAGGTTTTCTTATACTGATGTGTGCCCTTCTAAGTACTTTTTTTACTATCAATGGAATCCTTTTCATTAATGGGGACTTTATATATTTTTCATAGTGTATTTCATTAATCCACATCAATTTCATTTTTAAAATTTTTATCATTTCGATTAATTTTAACGCGTTTTCATGGCATAGGCGCTTAACGCCGCGCTAAAGTTCTTTACAACGCGCGCTTTAATATGCTTATTTGTTTCCAAATGCGCTTCTTGTACTAAATATTAATAATAATAATAATAATAAAAGCTACACGTATGTAAGCAAATACCGTGCATGATGAACTTCCGGCGCGGCCAATAACATAGTTTATGACGCGCTTAATAAATATACATAGATACATATTAATGCCGCGCTCTTCCTAAGCGTTTACTAAATATAGTTCATTATTACACGCTTCCTAGCGACTAAGTAAACGCTACACATGAAGCGCTTTCCAGACACTAAGATAACACCGCTCTTGGATGGAAGTACTCTTGGATATCCAAGAAGCGCGCGGTATATCTTTACTGCGCGCGTTATGTATTTACTGTGCGCTTTACATCGCTACGGTGCGCGTTATATCTCTACTGTGCGTGCTATATCTCCTCTAAGTAAGGCGTTTTAACTCCCCACAAGCGAGCGCTATATCCAAATTTAAAAATAAATTCAACGCGCGTTAAGCGCACGCTCAAAGAACCAGTGCGCTTCTAATCTACTTGAACATCTTTAGTACATATACTTATATTTGTATGTAAAAAATGTTTTTGTTTCAAATTTTTGATATTTAGGCTTTGACGAAGAGCCATCTCATAGTTTTTCGGAAGCCATTAACGTGAAGCGCAAGTGCTGCATACCAACTTGCCGAGGACCGACAATTACTCTTCACGAGTTCCCAGATTCCGATGCTGCCCGAAACACTTGGGCGCTCGCCTGCAATTTGCCACTTCCGGAAGTAGCACAAAAAAAGCACTTTATATGGGAAAAACTTTTTTGAGAAAAAATCCAAGTCCAAGAAACGGCTTGCCGATGGTGCTGTGCCGAGCCTTCATTTGAAATCTGAAGATTCCGCTGAAGACGTGCAAAGTGAAACTTCAAGCGATTGGAAGCTTTTCACGTAGAATATTTACGCAAAATTGAACTAAAAATACCATGCATTATCGGATTTATTCTAACAATCAAATCCATGATCAGTTTATCTGATGATCTATTTAATACATATCCCAGCTTGGAGTTTATTTTATATGGAAAATTAAATCAAGATGCGCTTGAAAACTTCTTCTACAGAATACGAGCTAGCCAAGGACTCAATATGCACCCCACAGCTCATGACATCCAATATATTGTTGCAAGATTGTTATCAATGAAAATTTTAAGACACCGGTTTCAGGACAAAGGTGCGAATTGCGAGGACGACGATGATATATTCCTCGATTGGATTGATAATGTGGACGACCAGAACACGAAAGATACTGTGTTAGACGAAAACCTACCAGCAGACAATCTAGATATAGATGAAGATCAGCTGGTTGGTAGTCCATATATAGCCGTGGAAAAAGAAATTATAGAAGAAATTCCAGATGAGCTTTTTGTAGAAGATATTCCTGATAAACCAGCGCAACTGCAAATTGAGAGGTATTATACCGGGTATGCGATCTACCAGAAAGTAGTCAGAAAAATTCAGTGCGAGAGATGCACCAACATATTGTTAAAAGAGTCATCGAGCCATGAAGCTCTTAGCACGGAAGCATTAATAAGAGCTAAGAATTATACGAATGCGGACGACATACGGCTACGAAACCCTGAAAATGACATTTTTGAGCTGTGCAGAATGCATATGCAGTGGTATTTGCAGTTGTTTAATATAAGCGCATACAAGCTCGGCATCAAACGAATATTAATAGAATATATAAAAAATAAAACGGATGATTTTATCCCGGAATGGTTTGCCGATGATGATGCTTGCGCAAGCCATCGACTAAGTCTGCTGGAATTCATGGTCACCGTCCTCATATTCAAAAACGCTAAATGGTTGGCAAAAAAAGCGGAACAAGACTACAGAAAACGGAGAAATGCGGCAAAACTTAAAAAGTTGTGAATTGCAGGAGAGGTCCAAAGTGTGGGCAGCTTTGGTCTCTGGTCTCGATTTCTTTTCAGCTTTTCTTTTTCTTTTCAGATTATTTTTTTTCATTTCAGATTTTTTTTTTCATTTCAGTTTTTTTTTCATTTCAGGTTTGCTTCTTGTTTTCTTTTCTTTCAACAGCACATCAGCCTGAGCCTAGCTTTTTAAGTTTTAAGTTTCAACTTAATCAGGATTAAAAAGCAGGTGAAATTAATCTTAGTCGGTTATACTTCGTTGAATGGACAAAGCGCACGCTCTTATAAGTATAATCTTCAAGGGTTAAATGATTTAATTAAGTATTAAATCGTGTGAGAAATTACCAAAATGCGTGCTTTTGGTATTTTCGTAATTCAGGCTTAATTAAATATATTTATTTTTATATACATATGTATGTAAATATACACATATACATATATGTATTTTTATAAAACCTATATATGTATGTATGTATGTAAATATCTAACTTTTTCTCATTTCAGAACGATTTAAAAAATTTTGTATAACATTAATTAAAAACATATGTATGAAAATTCATTTAAATAAAGGAGTCCAGCATTAACATACTTTATGTAATATGAAAATCTGTTTTAATTAATTTTGTTTTCTACTTCGAAGATATCAGACAAGTAGGTATCATCCTTGTTAGCACATGCATGCATGCAAATAAAATCTAAACTCTTGTTATTACACAGCGACACAAAATATCTAAAAGCTATTCAAGTGCGCAAGTGCCTTGTTAGCACTTCCCTTTCACTTGTTACCCTTCTCTTCCCACATTCATTAAGCAAACTTCTGTCGTCGCAATCATCCCTTGTCTCCATAAGCGGACTTTACGAAAGAAGAAGAAAAATTTATTTCTTCGCCTGATTGCCAATTTAAGAATATTTCAATTAGCTAGCTGACACAAAGGCAATGTTGTCGCTTTTCCAGACACACCAATGACTTCGTTGGCACGAAGAGTAAGAAAATATGTATTCGGTAAGTAAATCGAAGGGTTGACGAAGAGTACTTATGCGGGGAGATGTGTGAATTCCTTTCATGAATGAAATATGTACATACATACATACATATGTATGTACGATTGTTACATAATTTTGTACGATAACTGGCGCCAATGTGACTGCGATTACTTGCATGTACATACATATGTACCTACATAAACACATAAATATACGTATTTACATATACACAGCATAAATTTGCCAAACCATTAGTTAATAAAATAATTTTGCTTCGGTTTTCGATAAAATCTTTTTATTTCTTTATACATAAACATATGTACTTATGTATATACAGTGGAAACCGCTTATTACGACGACGAAGGGACCGGTAACATTCGTCGTTATAAGCGGTTCGTCGGTACATACGATATGTACTTTTCTTAAATAATTTTTTTTTCTGCTTATATTGCGCTTCAATAAAAATACAGTTTGGATGAAATATAAAAAAAAATGTTTATTCAAAAGAAAAATCGCCTAAATCGTTTAGGTTTATATAGTTTTTTAATGTTGTTACTGCAGTAATCGCATCTGATATATTTGGGGCAACATACTCATTTTCTGAAAGCAAAAATTTTTTATAATACATATGTATTTAACATTATTTAGTTTATTTTTTAAGAACATACCAATTTCTTCTTCATCACTTTCATCTTCTGTGTTATCTTCTATTACATCTTCTATTATGGCCTCATCTGTCATGGTAGTCATGCACTCAACGCCTTCATCAATGGTCACAAAATTATCAAATGTTACTTCTGAACAAATGTCATTAGATTGCGCCCAAAAGCTTAGAGGCCAGTCGTCTTCGTCATCATATTGTTCTTCGGTGGAAATAGAACCTCCTTGTAGCCCACTATGTTTGAAGCAGTTTTGAATTGTTGTTTGCGTAACCCTCTCCCATGCTGTATTTATCATCAAAACGGCTTGAAGTACGTTTATTTGAGACTCCGCATCCATTTCTTTGATTAGTTCAAGCATCATAAGCTTTCTATAATGCGCTTTCAAAGATATTATTACTCCTTGATCCATCGGTTGGATCTTAGCTGTCGTATTTGCCGGAAAAAATTGTAGCTCAATAGCTTTGAGACCTTTAACTTTAGGATGCGCTGGGCAGTTATCAACAAGAAGTAAAATTTTTTCTTTATTTTGGGTTAATTTTTTGTCCCAGTCCCTTAGAAACTGTTCAAATATATTTGACGTCATCCATGCCTTCTTATTGTGTTTGTAAATAACAGGAAGTTTTTTTACGTTTTTGAAGCATCGGGGTTTTTTGGATTTCCCAATCACCATTAGTGTTTCTTTTTTATTCCCTGTCATATTAGCGCAAACGACTATGGTTAACCTGTCCTTAGACAATTTTCCCCCAATACACTTTTCACCCTTAAATTTTAACGTATTACTGGGTTTCATTTTAAAGAAAAGACCTGTCTCGTCCATATTAAAAACTTGGTCAGCACTATAATTTTTGTACATATTTGGCCATACGTTTTGCAACCAGTTATTCACTGCTGCTTCTGGCACACTTGCTGCTTCTCCCACAAATTTTCCGCCTACAATATCATAACGTTTACGAAAACGCTGGATCCACGATGATGTACACACCTATTCGTTCTGTCCCAGTTTTTTAGCGAAATCTTCAGCTTTTTTCATCAAAATCGGACCACTCAGTGGATTTCCAAGGCTTCTTTGATGTTTAAACCATGTAAGCAAAGATTTTTCAATATCGGGTTGTGTGGAATATTTCGATTTCTTACAAGAAAATTTATATTCTTCAAAAACTCCTTGTATTATATCTCTATTCTTCCATATCGTGGAAATTGTTGAGTGAGATACAGAATACTCTTTAGCAAGATCTACATTCTTTTCCCCAGCTTCTAATCGGAAAATAATGCCTGCTTTTTCTTCAATTGTAAATTGTATTCTGCGTTTATTTGACATCTTTCACAAACACCGCGAAGGAACTGATCGAAAAATAAAAATAATATTCTTTCTGAATGAAAAAGAATATGTATTTTTCAACTTGATTACCGTTATTTTTTGTGTCTGTATCATCGTTGCACATTGAAATTTCAATTCACCGAATTTTAGTAGCAATTGCGACGCAAAAATTCCGTTATTAATATGTATGTATGTTGTACGACTGAAAAAAAAACATTTAGCAGCGTCATATATTTTCGTCGTTATAAACGACAAATAAATCAATTTTCGACGAAAAATCAGTCATTGTAAGCAATATGTCGTTGTAACCGACGACGCTAAATCCGATATTGCTATGCCTACATTCTTATGGAGCTCAGCCGGGACCTTGAAATTTGGTCGTTAAAAGCGGTTCGTCGTTACATGCAGAGTCGTAATAAGCGGTTTTCACTGTATGTACATAGGTACTTATTTAATACATACATATTTATGCAAATACTCTGACGTTCGAATGAAACTTGCCGTCGGCAAAAACGCTTTGTCATTTTTTGGCAATGTCAACGTAAATAAACATAAATATATGCATTTATATCTGGTTTATTAGCGAATGTACAAATAAATATAAATTTTATGACAAGTAAAATGCAAAATGAATAAGATATGAAGTTTTCGCAAATTTTTGCTCATTGCATTGCGAAATCAAAAAATGGCCATGAATTTCATTGATTCCATCTTCTTTCTTCCTTCTTATTTTTTTCGTGCAGCGAAAAGCAAATTCTAAGCGAATTCTTTGCCGGTGTGTTGAAATTTTGACGAAAGAAGATGTGAAGACGTGAGGTGAACTCCTGGAGATGGACGGCACGGATTCACTCGCCAAATTTCAGCGTGTTGTCGCTTCTTATAGATTTACGTTCTTTGGTATAATTGGCATATTAACCGTCAAAGCGATTTTGGCCGAGCTCAGCATAGCACTTGGTCTTTCCAATGCAGAGGAGGTATTTCTTTTCCTCTGCCACCACCTGCAGGCACCGCGTCGAAAACCTTTAGGGGTGGAGCTAACTCAACCATTCGAACGACATGGCCTAGCCAGCGGAGCCGTTGATTCTTATTCCGCTGCACTGAAATATAAATCGGAAATTGTTGTTGAGATCTTTTTGATTATTTTTCATTGAGTTCAATATTTAGTTTCTTGCTTTCTAACAACAAATATTAAGGAAAAATTTAAAATATCGAAAGAAACCAAATAAACTTTCAACGATTTGACAAAGTTCACTATTCTGCCATTATCTTTTTCTCCGCTCTTTACCACCTTGTCAATTCCCTATATGAGCTGATGTCTCGCGCAAGTAAATAAGATTCTCTTGTATTCTATTATACTTGACCCACCGGCAATCAGCCCGACTCCAACGAGACACTTTCCTTTCAAAAATGGATCGACCGCTCTTCGTAAAAAAAAACAAGTAAGGAAAGCTAAATTCGAGCGAAACCGATTTTTTTATACCCTCGCGATGTACATATTTTTGTATGGGCGATTCCCATAATTAAAAAAAAAAACCCATTTCTTTGTTTCAAATCGCTGCGAGTATTAAACTTTACTCAATTTGTTCCAATAAATACTGTGAACAGAACTGTCGTAAATTCAGTGGCCTCGTGGACAGTCCGTTTTTGAAATAAAAAGAGAAGGGATTCGTATTAGGACGAATGGTCAAATATGTAAATTTATTTGGTACGTTTGGTATTTATCACAATATGAAATATACTAGCTGGAGAATTCTAATTACACTTGTACAGGCTGTGTTCGCTGGCTGCTGGTGCTCGGAAAACAAATAGTAAACACGCTGGTTGCTGCTGGTCTCGCTGGTAAGTGGCTAAACGGCTGGTCCAAAACGGAGTTGCCGCGCAAAATTTTCTATTTGCTAAGGCAAAACAGCCGGTCCGGCGAACAAACGATATCCCGTTAAATCGATGGCACATTTTTTAAGCCAATGGCAGGCAATTGAAAAAACCGGTATTTCTGAAGCCAGGCTGTTTCCCAGCAGTAAATCAGCCAGGGAAAACCCGTGAAAATTACCTAGCAGTAAACTGGTTCAGGCTGCTGGCCTGAACATGCCGGGCCCCTTGCCATGGGCAATATAAAAAAAAATAAAAACTGTAGCCAGGCAACATCAATCCCAAGAGAGGTACATAAAACTTAATCTGCATTATTGCTGGTGAGCCCTAGAAACCACCAGGCCGAAGATGGTCGCTTGTACCAGCAGTCCATCAACTGACGTTGTGGGTGTCGTGGTCACCATGCCAGCCGCATGAACTGGAACGGCGTGGCGATCTGGTGGTCAACGTTGGTGCGGGGGCTTATGCGGTGGTGCTTCTCGACGACAACCGCTTGCGTCATCACCTTCTCCGACACGCCATGTTTGCCTCGAAGAATAAGAGAGCAGGATCGGTGGCTCCCAACAGTTATAGGCTCATATGTATGAAAATTCATTTAAATAAAGGAGTCCAGCATTAACATACTTTATGTAATATGAAAATCTGTTTTAATTAATTTTGTTTTCTACTTCGAAGATATCAGACAAGTAGGTATCATCCTTGTTAGCACATGCATGCATGCAAATAAAATCTAAACTCTTGTTATTACACAGCGACACAAAATATCTAAAAGCTATTCAAGTGCGCAAGTGCCTTGTTAGCACTTCCCTTTCACTTGTTACCCTTCTCTTCCCACATTCATTAAGCAAACTTCTGTCGTCGCAATCATCCCTTGTCTCCATATTACGACGACGAAGGGACCGGTAACATTCGTCGTTATAAGCGGTTCGTCGGTACATACGATATGTACTTTTCTTAAATAATTTTTTTTTCTGCTTATATTGCGCTTCAATAAAAATACAGTTTGGATGAAATATAAAAAAAAATGTTTATTCAAAAGAAAAATCGCCTAAATCGTTTAGGTTTATATAGTTTTTTAATGTTGTTACTGCAGTAATCGCATCTGATATATTTGGGGCAACATACTCATTTTCTGAAAGCAAAAATTTTTTATAATACATATGTATTTAACATTATTTAGTTTATTTTTTAAGAACATACCAATTTCTTCTTCATCACTTTCATCTTCTGTGTTATCTTCTATTACATCTTCTATTATGGCCTCATCTGTCATGGTAGTCATGCACTCAACGCCTTCATCAATGGTCACAAAATTATCAAATGTTACTTCTGAACAAATGTCATTAGATTGCGCCCAAAAGCTTAGAGGCCAGTCGTCTTCGTCATCATATTGTTCTTCGGTGGAAATAGAACCTCCTTGTAGCCCACTATGTTTGAAGCAGTTTTGAATTGTTGTTTGCGTAACCCTCTCCCATGCTGTATTTATCATCAAAACGGCTTGAAGTACGTTTATTTGAGACTCCGCATCCATTTCTTTGATTAGTTCAAGCATCATAAGCTTTCTATAATGCGCTTTCAAAGATATTATTACTCCTTGATCCATCGGTTGGATCTTAGCTGTCGTATTTGCCGGAAAAAATTGTAGCTCAATAGCTTTGAGACCTTTAACTTTAGGATGCGCTGGGCAGTTATCAACAAGAAGTAAAATTTTTTCTTTATTTTGGGTTAATTTTTTGTCCCAGTCCCTTAGAAACTGTTCAAATATATTTGACGTCATCCATGCCTTCTTATTGTGTTTGTAAATAACAGGAAGTTTTTTTACGTTTTTGAAGCATCGGGGTTTTTTGGATTTCCCAATCACCATTAGTGTTTCTTTTTTATTCCCTGTCATATTAGCGCAAACGACTATGGTTAACCTGTCCTTAGACAATTTTCCCCCAATACACTTTTCACCCTTAAATTTTAACGTATTACTGGGTTTCATTTTAAAGAAAAGACCTGTCTCGTCCATATTAAAAACTTGGTCAGCACTATAATTTTTGTACATATTTGGCCATACGTTTTGCAACCAGTTATTCACTGCTGCTTCTGGCACACTTGCTGCTTCTCCCACAAATTTTCCGCCTACAATATCATAACGTTTACGAAAACGCTGGATCCACGATGATGTACACACCTATTCGTTCTGTCCCAGTTTTTTAGCGAAATCTTCAGCTTTTTTCATCAAAATCGGACCACTCAGTGGATTTCCAAGGCTTCTTTGATGTTTAAACCATGTAAGCAAAGATTTTTCAATATCGGGTTGTGTGGAATATTTCGATTTCTTACAAGAAAATTTATATTCTTCAAAAACTCCTTGTATTATATCTCTATTCTTCCATATCGTGGAAATTGTTGAGTGAGATACAGAATACTCTTTAGCAAGATCTACATTCTTTTCCCCAGCTTCTAATCGGAAAATAATGCCTGCTTTTTCTTCAATTGTAAATTGTATTCTGCGTTTATTTGACATCTTTCACAAACACCGCGAAGGAACTGATCGAAAAATAAAAATAATATTCTTTCTGAATGAAAAAGAATATGTATTTTTCAACTTGATTACCGTTATTTTTTGTGTCTGTATCATCGTTGCACATTGAAATTTCAATTCACCGAATTTTAGTAGCAATTGCGACGCAAAAATTCCGTTATTAATATGTATGTATGTTGTACGACTGAAAAAAAAACATTTAGCAGCGTCATATATTTTCGTCGTTATAAACGACAAATAAATCAATTTTCGACGAAAAATCAGTCATTGTAAGCAATATGTCGTTGTAACCGACGACGCTAAATCCGATATTGCTATGCCTACATTCTTATGGAGCTCAGCCGGGACCTTGAAATTTGGTCGTTAAAAGCGGTTCGTCGTTACATGCAGAGTCGTAATAAGCGGTTTTCACTGTATGTACATAGGTACTTATTTAATACATACATATTTATGCAAATACTCTGACGTTCGAATGAAACTTGCCGTCGGCAAAAACGCTTTGTCATTTTTTGGCAATGTCAACGTAAATAAACATAAATATATGCATTTATATCTGGTTTATTAGCGAATGTACAAATAAATATAAATTTTATGACAAGTAAAATGCAAAATGAATAAGATATGAAGTTTTCGCAAATTTTTGCTCATTGCATTGCGAAATCAAAAAATGGCCATGAATTTCATTGATTCCATCTTCTTTCTTCCTTCTTATTTTTTTCGTGCAGCGAAAAGCAAATTCTAAGCGAATTCTTTGCCGGTGTGTTGAAATTTTGACGAAAGAAGATGTGAAGACGTGAGGTGAACTCCTGGAGATGGACGGCACGGATTCACTCGCCAAATTTCAGCGTGTTGTCGCTTCTTATAGATTTACGTTCTTTGGTATAATTGGCATATTAACCGTCAAAGCGATTTTGGCCGAGCTCAGCATAGCACTTGGTCTTTCCAATGCAGAGGAGGTATTTCTTTTCCTCTGCCACCACCTGCAGGCACCGCGTCGAAAACCTTTAGGGGTGGAGCTAACTCAACCATTCGAACGACATGGCCTAGCCAGCGGAGCCGTTGATTCTTATTCCGCTGCACTGAAATATAAATCGGAAATTGTTGTTGAGATCTTTTTGATTATTTTTCATTGAGTTCAATATTTAGTTTCTTGCTTTCTAACAACAAATATTAAGGAAAAATTTAAAATATCGAAAGAAACCAAATAAACTTTCAACGATTTGACAAAGTTCACTATTCTGCCATTATCTTTTTCTCCGCTCTTTACCACCTTGTCAATTCCCTATATGAGCTGATGTCTCGCGCAAGTAAATAAGATTCTCTTGTATTCTATTATACTTGACCCACCGGCAATCAGCCCGACTCCAACGAGACACTTTCCTTTCAAAAATGGATCGACCGCTCTTCGTAAAAAAAAACAAGTAAGGAAAGCTAAATTCGAGCGAAACCGATTTTTTTATACCCTCGCGATGTACATATTTTTGTATGGGCGATTCCCATAATTAAAAAAAAAAACCCATTTCTTTGTTTCAAATCGCTGCGAGTATTAAACTTTACTCAATTTGTTCCAATAAATACTGTGAACAGAACTGTCGTAAATTCAGTGGCCTCGTGGACAGTCCGTTTTTGAAATAAAAAGAGAAGGGATTCGTATTAGGACGAATGGTCAAATATGTAAATTTATTTGGTACGTTTGGTATTTATCACAATATGAAATATACTAGCTGGAGAATTCTAATTACACTTGTACAGGCTGTGTTCGCTGGCTGCTGGTGCTCGGAAAACAAATAGTAAACACGCTGGTTGCTGCTGGTCTCGCTGGTAAGTGGCTAAACGGCTGGTCCAAAACGGAGTTGCCGCGCAAAATTTTCTATTTGCTAAGGCAAAACAGCCGGTCCGGCGAACAAACGATATCCCGTTAAATCGATGGCACATTTTTTAAGCCAATGGCAGGCAATTGAAAAAACCGGTATTTCTGAAGCCAGGCTGTTTCCCAGCAGTAAATCAGCCAGGGAAAACCCGTGAAAATTACCTAGCAGTAAACTGGTTCAGGCTGCTGGCCTGAACATGCCGGGCCCCTTGCCATGGGCAATATAAAAAAAAAGAAAAACTGTAGCCAGGCAACATCAATCCCAAGAGAGGTACATAAAACTTAATCTGCATTATTGCTGGTGAGCCCTAGAAACCACCAGGCCGAAGATGGTCGCTTGTACCAGCAGTCCATCAACTGACGTTGTGGGTGTCGTGGTCACCATGCCAGCCGCATGAACTGGAACGGCGTGGCGATCTGGTGGTCAACGTTGGTGCGGGGGCTTATGCGGTGGTGCTTCTCGACGACAACCGCTTGCGTCATCACCTTCTCCGACACGCCATGTTTGCCTCGAAGAATAAGAGAGCAGGATCGGTGGCTCCCAACAGTTATAGGCTCCAGCTGTAGTTCTCTGGCTAAGTTGGCGTCGATCATACTGTTGGTCGCGCATTGGTCAATTAGGGCTCGCCCCAGATGAAGGCGGCCACCAGACTCGATTTTAACTTGGAGCGATAGCGTGAAATGTTCGCAGAATCGGCACGGTCACATTACTCGACACTCTGCCCGTTCGGAAGCCCGCTGGCTTGATTTGTCGGATAAACCGGAAGCGCACCTAGGCCAACTCATTCTCCCGACTGTACGGAGTTTCCCGTATCTGATTTTGTCGGCGAACATTGCGGGAAGACGGTCGGAACGGACGAGATTCAATTATTCCAATTATCGTATTGAGGGCGTGGTCGGAACGAGCGCGGTTCCGAGCCACGCTCTCGCCTCTCGTGTTGCAGGAGCGGTCGGAAAGGACGAGGTTCCGAGCCGCCAGCAGCAGAGGCGCATTCTCTTGCACAGGAGGTGGACGGATGGAACGGACGAGGTTCCAAGCCGCTCACCCGTCTGCCGAAATCCTGTGGTTCGATGACGCCGTAGTTTCGGTTACCTCTTCGGCAAGTTCTGCCTCTTCCACCTGCTGGGCCCAAGACTTATACGGTTGCGTCCGATGAATGGACAGCACGTCGTCAGAGCTGTCGTGCAAAGGAATTTGTTTGCATTTTCAAAATTTCCCTTATATGGTCTGATTTCAAAAATTTTGATGCTAGTGATATCAAGGACAATATGTTCACCAAATTTTGTGATACCTTAGATCGTTTTTTATAAGTGGGCGTGGTAACGCCCATTTTTCAAAATTTCATAAATATAAAATTTCTTAATTACCTATCTCTCTAAATATCAAGTTTTAATTAATACGAGTATATTCCAATAGATAAAGAAAAACCCAAATTTTTGCATTTTCAAAATTTCCGTTATATGGGACGTAGGCGAAGTAATGGTCCGATTTCAAAAATTTTAACGATTATAACAGCGATATTGAGGAAAATTTTTTCATTAAATTTTGTGACGATACCTTACACCATTATTGAGATACAGACATTTTTTCCTATGTAGGCGTGGCAAAGCCCATTTTTCAAAATATATATCAAGGAAATATGTTTACCAAATTTTTTGACGATACCTTTCACAGTTATTGAGATGCAGAAATTTTTTCATAAGTGGGCGTGGCAACTGAATAGACAGTCAAGGCTAAATCGAATCCTCTTTTCATTCTGATCATTTTAGTATATATATGTCTATATCTATCTCTATTATTTTTTGCTGTTACAGACAACCGTTATGCGAACAAAGTTATAATACGCTTGTGTACAAGTACGCTCCAGTATAAAAAAATTTCCTGGGTCAGTTCGACTTTCTTTCATCAGTTCCGTCCCGTCAGCAGGAGAAGTCTGATATGCTCCAAACTGATTAACGAGAATTTCATCCAAAAGCATTTTTTAAATTAACTATGTGCTTTAGATCCTACGAAGGTTGTAGAGTGGCAGTTCTCGAAGCAGAAGAGGAAATATTTAAAAAAAACTCGCTGAACTTAAGAAACTCCAAACTAATATGAAGTCTATTTTTACGGAAAGAAAAGTGCGGGAACTTAGAGATGTCGAGAAGGTTGGCAAAAATCCTCGCACTTAACCCTCCGCGAGGGTGCCGACTGGTAATGAGTACTACAGAGCTATCTCGTACGATGTCGGGTTGGTGCTCAGCTAAGGCCAGCGATCAGTTTTATGTACTTACTATGAAGGGCCCTTACACCAGCGACGAAGTGGTCAAAATAGTAAAGGCCAGCAAACCTCTGGCGATGCCGAGGCTTGTATCTCCAAAGAAACGCTTAGGGGGCGGGAAGCCCTCAAAACTAGTTTGAAGCACTAGCAGAGGCGAACCTGTTAGGCAGTTTGCTACCATGGTGGCTGCTAAAGCTAGCGCGCGGGTCTCTCTGGCCACCGCAAATACCCACGGAGGCAGCAACTTCGCGGCACAGGAAGGCTGCCTTCAGGATCTTGAAAAGGTCCAAACTAGCGGAGGATCTCTGTAATCGGGCGCTGCCCGGAGATCGTGCAGAGATTCTGGCAGAAATCGAGTGGGCAAATGCTATCATGCTCAACTTTCAGCTGACTGCTCTATAGGGCGCAAACAAGCGCGAAAGATCGATGGAGGTTGCGCAGAACAAACCAAAAAGGGTCAAACCCCACGGTCTATCCTGATGAACCGGTTCTGCGAGCCCATTGGAAATGTGTGGAATCGGAATTATCGGCATTGCGGTAAGTGTGCTTCGCGCGGGTGTACTCCAACGACGTAAATCAGCGCGCAGCGTAGAAGCAGAGGTGGACCAAATTAGCGAGGTCGATCCGATGGATGATCTGTCCGTGAGCTATGCGTCCTCGACGTCGTCGCTGGGTATTGGGTTCGCCTTCCACAAGTATACGGAGGAGGAGCTTATATCTCCCCCTCCACCAGTACTATGGTGGAGGGGAGAGAGGATTCGTCCAAGATGGTGCGCGTCGTCCAGATAAACGTCCACTACTGTAAAACAGCGTCTGCTGCTCCAGCTGGCGAAAAGGAGGGCAGCAGACATCGCCCTCATCCAGGAGCCTTGGATTGTTGGGCATATAATTTCTTTTTCTTCCTCAATTTAGTGATGAGGACACGACAACTATGAGCTTGGAGGTCAATAGTCAGGTGCCCTGGCTGACCTCCATGTATTTAGGTCATGACAAACCAATCCCGACACCGACGGTTGAGAGGGTCGCTGAACACTTAGAAGGAGTTTTTGTTCTTTCCGGTGACGCGATTGGGCACCACTTCGCTTGTATCAGCAGCGATACCAACGAAAGGGGTGAGTCACTATTCGATTTTATATTGCAAACTAACCTAGCTATAAGTTATAAGGATAGTGAACCCACCTTTGTTACAAATAACAGAAGGGAAGCCCTGGACGTGACCCTCATCTCGGAGAAGGCAGAGGGTGTGGTCAGAAACTGGAAAGGCTCGCAGAATCTGTCGGACTCTATTTAACATAGCCAAAAGAACCCAAAGTGACTCACAATGGGAAATTTACAGGGCTTGAGGACTATAAAAAGCTCTATAAAAAGACAGTCGAAGAGATCTTCTTGGAGGGACTACTGCGGCTCTATGGAATCGGCGTCAGAGGGATCAAGGCTGAGAAAGGTTCTCTCTGCCTCACCCCGCGTAGCTCCGAGAACCTTGCTAACGTCGACGTGGACGGGGTCGGCAGAGGACACTCTCAGACTTTTCCTGGAGACACACTCACACAGATCGACTACTACAAGGCGCCGGGTCCAGATGAAGCCTCACCGGTGCAGCTTCAGCAATCATTGCAGCTAAGTGCAACTTGGCAGAATGCTATGTATAAAGCGGTGTTAAACCTCAATCATATTCCTAAAATGTGGAAGGAATCAAGGGTTGTTTTTATCCCTAAAGCAGGTAAAATATCACATGTCAATCCCAAAGACTTTAGGCCGAAGGTAGTAGCTAATGCCTTGCGGTGGTAGTAAGGGGTAAATTTCCTCAGACGTTGTGCGAAATCACAAGGAAATACAAGATCCGATCTCTCAGGCTTCCCGCAGTGGCAAATAGAGCTCTGAGGTTAGGGGATTTCGCAAAATATCTAGACGTGATACTAGATAAAAAGTTGTCATGGACACAGAACGTCCAGGAGCGCCGTAAAAAGGCAGCGGTGGCCCTCTATAGCTGTAAGGGAGCCATTGGAAAAAAATGGGGCTTATCTCCCAAAATTATGCACTGGATATACACAGCCATAGTCAGACAATCAGCACTGCAAAGATCGGCGCTGATATGTATAGGTGACGCTCTACGCACAACCCCCTCGGAAGCATTAGACACCATAGTAAATATCCTGCCGATTGACATCACAGGAAAACAATTCGCGACGAGTGCCGCTACGTGAGTTGCCTGTATGGATTTCTAGTCAAGTAGAACACGCAACAATCGTAAACGAACTAGGCTCGCAAGAAACGGATTACTACGCCCCTATTCAAAACTTCACAAAAAGTTTAGCATACTAATTCCTCAGAGAGACTGGTGATCCAATGGTCCCCCTGGATCGGAGAAATTATGTCACTTCTACACTGACGGCTTAAAGCTTGAGAACAGGGTGGGAGGGGGTGTTTTTTCAGCTCAGGTAGGACTACAAAAATCTTTCCGCCTTTCTGACCACTGTAGCGTCTTTCAGGCTGAGGTCGCTGCAATACCTGCAACCTAAGAAGAGAAGAGGTTGGATACAATGGTATATTCATCTTTTCCGACAGTCAAACAGCGATAAGGGCACTTGGTTCGGTCAACTGCAACTCTAAAACGGTGGCAACCTGCCGCAAATCTCTAAACAAATGTTGGAGCAGTTTGCTCTTCACTAGGTATGGGTACCAGGACTCAGTCACATACCGGGCACCGAAACAGCGGATGAGCTTGCAAGAAGGGGAACATCCATTCCGCTTTCATCACGTTGGAAGGGTTTAGGCATGCCGCTCGCTACCTGCAAGCTCTTGCTAAGGGACTTATCCCTGCAATCACAATGTCGTCTCGTGCTGAGCAGGGGAGACCTGTCCTTAGTTTTAGGAATTATAATAGGTCATATACTGATTGGTATGCACGCAGAGGGACTAGGTGTCCCCTGCAATGATGTAGAAGCTGCAAAAATGAGGAAGAGCTTAAAACCGTAAGGCATCTTCTATGTGAATGTCCTGCAATATGAAAAAGAAGAAGAAAATTCTTGGGATCAGAGTTTTTCAGTGACCTTATCGATCTGGCCAATGTAGAGATAAGCAAGTTAACAAATGAGTAGGGGGATTTTCCGCGTGGTACCACAATGGGCCTAACAAAGGCCTAAGTGTGCAGGCGGGATCGCAAGCAGCCACTTAAACCTAACCTGGAGATGTCAACAAAAACGTCCATTGGACATGGAGCAATATTTCATCTGCAATTGCACAGTAAGAATGGATTTATATATCCTGAATTCGAAGATGGCTACTGAAGGTAAAGGTCGATGAAGGAGTTTTAAACTTATCTTAAAATATAATGCGGAAAGCGAAAGAAACATTTGTTGCGAATAGATTTTGCATTATTTGCTTCGATGAAATGATGGAAGCGGTGTATTAAATTACAATCATGGTTGGACTATATTAGCTCATGTATATTAAAATTACCCAGTGTTATGGAAAAACTACTTAGTTTAAATTAAAAACCTTCTGTCTTTAGTCATTACTTACAAATGGGGATGTGATGGGGCAACAGACTATAACTGTTGTTTTTTTCCAAATAAAATTTTTCATAAACTGGCCTCGAGCTCAATAAAATTGCCAATTATTATCTATTGAGATTACTAGATTACTTGCTAAATGAATGAAGTTTTTAAATCCTTGGAATATTCAGGCCTGTTCCGCATTTCGATTCCGACAAATTTGGTATAATTTGTATAAATCCCTTTTTCTGTCTTTCATTCCGATTGTAGGAATCGAAATACAGAACAGGCCTGATTATTGCATAGCTGGTGGTTCTTTGGCCATTTTTCTCGTTGGTTTAATGCATTTACTTTAATTAATTATTTCACAACCTGTTAATAAATTAGTATAATGCTTAAAAAACCAAAGCACCGTAGGCCTAAGTAGCTAGTGTGCATCATAAGTTAGTGTAATATTTTATATTGCTCTAATAAATAATAATAATAATTATAATTATTTCACAGTACCTAGTTTTAATCGGTGTTTGGGTGGCAAATCATGTGGTATACTCGTACTACGTTGACGAGAGTTGATTTTAATGGTCCTAAGCGTTTTCTGATGTTTTTATTAATTTAATTTTTGTAAAGCGGTTTTAAAATATTTGCTAATGATAAAGCGGCGTTTTCTTGATAAGCTCTTGTCAATGCCTAGTACATTTTAAGTGGTATTGAAGGCGAGACCCCGTTTAGTAGTTTTTTAAAAAGGTACGTATTCAAATGGTTTTGTCAATTATTTCGTTTATATGAAGATTAGTTGAATTATTTTATTAATTTAATGTAGTGGGTATGTAATTTAGTTGAGTTGATTTAGATTTACATATGTACATATTTTTATTTTTAATGTGAATGAACATGTATTGTCTTTTTTATTATATTTAAACTGTTTATCTTTCAAAATTTATACGCAAGCAAAGTTAATTGCGACATTTTATAAAATTTTTATAATATTTGTTTTAAATGCTTTTTGTATGAATCGAAATTGATGTTAGTTTGCCAACAAGTACTACTTCGGACTGAGTAGAATATTGAAATATTAGATCATTTGATTACGGTATTTCTATATGTTTTTTTAATAGTGGGTAGCGGTGCGCGTTCTATTACTCAACATTCCGCTGGGTTCGAGGTTCGATCCTTAGCCAGGGCAAGTAAAATCTAAATCATAGAAAAGGTTTTTTTAAATTACAGTAGAATCGCGCAAAAGTTAAATGCCAACAAAGCAAAGAAAATCATTGCAAATCATATTAAATTTGCATCAAAAAGCTGAGATTTTAAGAAAACTCGATGAAGGTATTCATGGAAATCGATTGGCGTTGGATTATAATGTATCTAAGGCGGCCATCTCAAAAATAAAGAAAAAACGTCATGAAATTTTGGAGGCAGTGGCAAACACACATGAAGTTGCAACCAAGAAAACTTTACGTAAATCGGAATATCCCGTTCTTGAGGCAAGGTTGTATAAATGGTTCTTAAGCCAAAGACA
This sequence comes from Philophylla caesio, assembly GCA_963971545.1. Lineage (NCBI taxonomy): Eukaryota > Metazoa > Arthropoda > Insecta > Diptera > Tephritidae > Philophylla > Philophylla caesio. The sequence continues at coordinate 101,935,137 of OZ020607.1, read as the reverse complement.
GCGTAATTGTGCAATGAGTGGTCCAATTTTAAAGGCAAGAGCCAAGCTCGAATTTGCCAAATTGCACACAGGAAAACAATTTCATGCAAGTGATGGATGGCTTGCAAATTTCAAGAAAAGATTCGGTATTCGCCACTTAAAAATTTGTGGGGAAATCCTCTCAAGCGACAGGTCAGGAATAACACCGTTCATTCATAATTTGCGGGCAAAAATGAATGAAATGGAAATTTCGGACATGCAGCTTTATAACGCAGATGAATCTGGATTATTTTATCGTTTCCTGCCCGATAAAACATTTGTCGCGGCAAACGAAAAGACGGCACCTGGCCGAAAAATAGCAAAGGATAGAATCACATTTATGTTGTGTGCGAACGCAGATGGTTCGCATAAGTTGAAACCATTGATAATTGGTAAATCCGCAAACCCCCGTTGCTTCAAGGGGTTTGAAAACCCATTGGAATATGCTAACTCGCAAAAGTCTTGGATGAATTCAGAGCTATTCTTCCGCTGGTTCCATCATTCCTTTATTAAGCAGGTAAATTTATTTTTTCTATCCTTTAAAATTTTTAAGTGTGCCAAAATATTTGTCAGGTTCGCAAATTTTCTGCTGAAAATAATTTACCACCAAGGGCATTATTGCTGATTGACAACTGTACTGCACATAAGCCAATTGACAAGTTACAGTCAGATGATGGAAACATTGCGGCAATGCTTTTACCACCTAACGTGACAGCTGTTTTGCAGCCCATGGATCAAAATCCCATAAGACTGGTCAAGTTAGAATACCGGGCTAAACTGTTATGGAACATTGTAGCACAAGAAAACATTCCGGTTGAGAATATTTTGAAAGGACATTCAATTCGTGATGCCATCTTGCTGCTTAAATTAGCATGGGATGAATTGCCAAGAGCTGTGCTTATAAAAGCTTGGAAAAATATAAAACAGTGGGACGATGATCAATACGACAGCGAAGACGAAATTCCATTGCTTACATTGATTAGATCAAATAGTTCTCACGATGATACACTTCGAGAGGTACAATCGTTATTGTCCAAGGTGGGTGGTGTTGACGTCAGCAGTGAAGACATCGAAAATTGGAACGACGATCAAAATACGGAAGATGATGAAGATTTCGAAGTGTCTGACAATGAAGATGAAGAACCAGTTGTCGAGGAAGATATGCAACAACAGAAAGTGAGTTTTTCCGAAGCAGTTGAATGCATCAATACCTTGATAAAGTGGTATGAAAACAATAATGATGCAAATCAGATATCACATCTTATTAATATGCGTACGAAAATTGTCAGGAGCTATTACACAAAAGAAAAGAAACAAACAAGTCTCGACCGCTTCTTTAAACCAGCCCTTACAAATTAATATGTACATATGTATGTATGTATAATGTGAAAAAGTACAAACTAAATCTAAGTTTATGTTTTGTTAAGAGTAAAAGTCAGTCATGCAAATAAATTGAACGTATTATATCACCAAAATTATGTTTATTTCCGTGTTTTTTTTTTCAAAATCGAAACCCCTTTGGAAAAGTTAATATTTCGGAAAAGTAAAACACCCTTGGGACATTTTGGTTAACTTTTTCGCGATTCTACTGTATTATTATTAAAAAATTTAAGTGCAAGCATGCAAGTACAAACGAAAAACACAAAAAAAATTAACAAACATTGCCATTTGCAATCACAAGTTCTTGCACCAAGCGAAATACTAGCACGAAAATGGCTTCTTTATAAGCTACATCAACGCATTTATTCTGTCAAATTTTGTAAAATCGAACTAGCGGAACCCTTATCGGCGTTATCTTTAGTTTGCTTCATAAAGCTTTGAACACTTAGTCGGCTGCACTTCACGACGTAACCACAGCGAAATTTCCTTGTCTGCAAATATCGTCTTAAAGCCAGCTTCTTAAACATTTTGAGGACGTCAGCGACATATTGAACAGCCAATTTGTTGTTGCCAGATTAATAGATATATTTAATTTCTATTAAATAAAATATTTTTTTTCAAAGCTCGATTCCACTATGCAACATCAAAAAAATCACCGATATCCCGAGAACAAATTCATATTTTAGATATCACGTCCCAAAACATAAATAACGGTAATCTTACTTATTTACTTTTCGTTACACTTAGTTGATGAAAGCTATAAAATTATATCATTGGTGTGTACAAAAGTCATCAAAACATTTAGATTATTCATAAATCTACAAAATGCCGCGTCTTTGTGTTAATTCTCCCAGCTTATTTTGTTACGTTTATGGTCAATTTACTCATAAAAGTGAAAAAAGCCAATTTCGCCTTTATTAGAAAAATATTATGAAGCCTGTTTTAAATTGGCATTAGAAATCAAGAGGGTGCCGAAAGTTTCTTGTTTAAAATGTTGTAAATATTTGACGGGTTGGTACAAAGGTAATATTAAACAGATGCCTTTTGGTGTACCAATGCAGTGGCGTGAACCCAAAAATCATGTAGATGACTGTTACCTCTGTTTAACAACTGTGAAAGGTTTTTCAAAAAAATCAAAACACTCGGTGAAGTATGCTACTGTGCCATCAGTGTCAATGCCGGTACCACATTCTCCAGATATTCCAGTACTGAAAATATTTTGTATTTCGTCAAGTTTATCGAGTCCTATGGAAGAAAAAGATGAAGCAGGCCCTTCTAATAGCGAAGAGGTATTTAAAAATGAAAAAATACAGTCCCGCATTTGATTAGTCAATCAGAACTGAATGACCTTGTTAGAGATTTAGATTTGACCAAAGAAAAATCTGAAATATTAGGATCGAGATTAAAACAATGGAATCTATTGCAAACTGAAGTTAAAATTACAGCTTATCGAAAACATCAACATTACATTTTATTCAAAAGAAGATGGATTAGTGGTCTGCAATTATATTGATAGATTAATGTCAGCATTAGGTCACAAGCATATATCAAAACTTGGGTTCAGTAAGTGATGAACACGGTAAAAGATTTCATCAAGAAATTACAGAGATCAGGCTAGATGGGAGCCAGCCATGCTTGCAGACTATTGTTGGAGCCTCCAGATGGATACTGCCACTACTGACTACTTGTTAAAGCCTTGAACAATTTTACATTTCACATATTAGTGGCAGCACTACAGTTGCTCATTGTCGTCGGCAAAATTAGAAATGGTTTTAATTTGACACCAACGACAACTGCAAACCCGCTGACGTGAAGTCGTGTTGTTATCCAAATAACTGAGCCCATAAGAACGTGTGTATTTTAATATGGACTATATTTTAGTTTGGACTATGGTAATATCAGATGAGATAAATCTTAGAATGTTCGAGCAAAAGATTATTACAAGCAACTGTACCTGAGGATGATCTCAAATTGAGGTCGAAATATGTAGTAAAAATTCTACAGAAACGAATACTGAAATGTTATTTAGGGGGGGAATCGTTTTTTCTTGTTGAAAAAACCCTAATTTTATTTTATTTCATAAATCGTTATTCCCAAATTCCTATGCTAAAATAACTAAAAATATGGAAGTTATTGTAAAATTCTTGAGCGCGCGCTTGTAGCTACATAAATACATACATATGACGCTATGAGTTTAAACTTCATAAGCGTTTTGCTCGAAACGTTGTTTTTCAAATTGGCGTGCAGGATTGCCGGAAAACTACTTAACCCTCTGAGACTGACGTGGTTGAGTGACAGACTCCATTATATAAAACGCGGTTTGCGCCGTTATTTTACTAACATCGATTATTGCATTCTGAGTACCTTCTTAAGGTCCCGTCACATAGAAATTATTTTCTCCGTCACAGGGATGCTTTTGACTGACATCAAAGTTTCCTCAACTCTCAACTTTTGCCGTAAGTAAGTCCGGCAATACTGTCAGCTGTCAAATATGGCAATTGATTACAATTGACTTGAGACACGCGTTTTTTCTTGCATTCCCGCGGCTTTTGAGTAAATTTATAAATCGAGTTTAAATCTGTTTAAAATGTAATTGATACTTATATAGTGCATCCGTGTTTGTTCGATAAAGCGGATTGTGCTGAGTTTGTTTGAAACGTCAAGGTGTTTATGTGACGCCTTTTTTTTGCCTGATGCCATGTCAGTATTAAGGTAGGTGTGCCTGAGAAACAACCACCTTATTATTTATGTTATATTTGCGTAGTTCCTCCTAGACAATACGTCAGTTAAATTGTTTTGATATGTTATATTTGCTTATAGTTTTGTTTTGATGAATTCCTTAAACATGAATCAAGGGCCTCACTGTTCTAAGGGACCATCATCTGGATATTTTAAAAGCCGCGACGAGCACATACAACAGGGATTGGAGGAAGAAAGCGAGCATGAGCATCAGAAGGAGTTTACACTATTATACTATGTACGCCTTTCTGCTGATTTCTTCTTTTCACCACAATCAAGAAATAGATGCTGACACAAACAAACTTAGTATGATATCAGATTACAACCATACAAAAGAAGGAGTTGACAACAAGTTTTCGATAAATCGATGTTGCAGTAAAACTCGTCATTGGCCTATGGCAGTTTTCCAAAGACTACTCTATAGGGTTGGGTAACTCAGCTAATTTTCGCGAGTTGACCCAATGACTCTTGCTTAATTAAGTGAGTCAGCTCTGTGTGGTAGCACAATTGAGTTACGACTCATTTCATAATTGTGCCGGTCTGTACAACTACGGCAGCACTGTTATCGTAGAGGTGCATGTAGGACAATTAAAGTGACAGCACAAGTGATAACGCGCCAAAAGGAAACATTTTCGTGCTAGTTCTTATTTTCTGTCATTCTTTATTCTCGCCATAGATAATATGATATGCCACTTCCCTCTTTTGCCTCATAGGTTTTGGGCTGGAGTCAAGTCCCAATAAAGGCCCTTAGAATCATAGCATTTTTATTTGGCTCAAAAAGCTAGTTAATGTTATTATTTGGCGAAATACGTGTTGAAATCTTTAACTTGAGAATCGAGTTAAATACTCGTATTTTAGTGATTAACATGCAAATATTGAGTTTTATTTTAAAAAGGTGTCCGTAAAACGTTATTTTTAAGTGAATACGCATGTTCATCACATATAATTTTATAATTATTAGTTTTATACATGTTTAAAAGCTGTTATTAAAAATTTTTGCAAAATATGAATTTCTCGTATTTTATAATTGAGATCATGTTGATTTCATATATTTATTTCTCATTCTTATTTTTATTGCGTTTACATTTATGCTGTTGCATACCTCAAAGGTGGCGAAAAAACTGCAAAATCTCCAAAAATGCAATAAAAAACTCCCAAATGCCATTTCTTACAGAGTGTCTGTCCACAAAACAAGGAGCTTTGTATCAGCTCATTTTTGATTCTTAGTGCTGACACACTCTTCAACACGCCGCTTAGTAAAATGGCTGAAATTTATAACTGATCTACCAAGGCGAATTTAACAAGGTGGTATTAAGGAGCCAGCTGATTTTTTCGCCTTTTTCGCTTTGCAGGACTGAACGTCAAAGGGCTTCGTTATGATTGGCTGGCGAATGACTGGCGATGTAAATCATCTACAGAAATTTGACATTCACTCCAGCAAAGCAAAAACAAAATACATGGATGCCTTTTACTTATATACGCTTACCACTACTTTGAGAAATTCGCCTTGTGAGCTACTGAGTCAGCTCAGTAACTCAACTCAGTGCTGAGTTACCCACCTCTAGTAGTAGTACTATCAGGGACCGTAAATAATGATTATTGTTGCGATTTTTAAATGAAAAAATCAATCACTTAGAATAGACATACAAAAAAACCGATAACGCTATGTTAATCCTTTTTCGACGATCTTATCATTTCCATGATGATTTTTTTAATTTCGGATTTTTATGATTTTCTTCACTGATAATGATTAATTTTGATTAATTTTATAATAAATCATTAATAATCATTATTTTTGAGCAAAAAAAATAAAAATCACATATAATCATTATTAATGATTTAAAATTTTTTTTGCTCAAAATAAAACTCACTTTTAAATCACTGGTTTCTAATGAAGTTTTTTGCGAAATTCGTTGCATTTCCTTTTACAACAAATCAACAGGATCAAATTTATGTTAATCAATATATGTAAAGTAAATTAAAATAATTTGTTTTAATTATTATTCAATTTTACAAAAAGTAGTCTTGAAAGTGACTCGCTTGAAAGGTTGCACCTTTGGTCTGTCAATAGCAATTTCAGTGCTTAAAAAGACCTTTCAACACTCACTTGTGTGGCAGGTACAGAGTGCACCACCTTGGCTAGCTGATTTAGATGGGGGTATTGAAATTGTTTTTCTTTCCAATATTCCATTAAATTTTTGCTTAAACTGACTGGGTTTGGACTATAATTGTCAATTTCGGCATATCCCTTTTTCAGTTGCTTACTGTGCGCATCATCTTCTATTTCGTCATCAGCACCAACCTCAATTCCATTCAAAAACTCGTTTAAAAGTGAGCAGGCGGTCAAGTTTTCAAAACACAATGTCGATGCTCTCGGACTATTTGGGCAAGTCCTAGGTGTTTGATTCATCTAAAATGTATGTAAATATGTTTATTAGTCATATTTTTGATGTTAACATAAAGATATGTATGTATGTATATACTTACACTCTTTTTCAAATTGAGAATTTGAGCTAAGAGCTCCTTAAGCTGTGCTCTGGCCAACATAAGGCTCAGTGGCTTTTTCAACAGCACTCTCCGAATACGAGGGTCTAAGTAAATGCTGCAAGTAACTGCCTTGTTTGCTATCAAACTTCCTTCCCTCTTCTCGATGTATTGGCTTAAAGCTTGGCTGTGTGTGGTTTTAGATGCAGTAATTGTAAGCTTAAGCTCTAACCATAGCTTATAAAAGTCGCCCATGAATAATCGGCTGTTCTGCAATTTCTCAGTTGCTATGAACACCGGCTCCAAAGTCTCTGTGAGTTTTCTTATTTCATCCCAATCACTCCAAGTAAGCTTTATTGATGATTTGACATGCCTCTCACAAAAGTCTTTAAAGAATTGCAGCTTGTTCAGCATCTGATATGTTGAACACCAACGTGTGGCAACATCGAGAACTGGCAGTGGTCACGATTCCTCTGTTATCAAATACCTTTAACAATGATAATATTTAATATTATTTTGAGTTATGTATATGTAATAAGAACACATCTCACCTATATGACGGCGTCCGTAAGAGCTTTACGATTTTTCGTGCTTTTCCTATAAATTCAGTGGATTCCAAGCTTTGCATAAAGTCTTTCACCACGAGCTGAAGGGTGTGGGCAGCACATTTGATGGAGCTAATTGAATGTATATTTAAATTTGTTGTAAGCTCATCATCATTTATGTTTTCTTCGGCTTCATTATCGCCGTCGTCACCATCAGAAACTTCGGATCTATTCATTATTTCGATTGCTTGTACCATACTTCTGCCGTTATCTGTAGTTATGGTATATAATTGGTCTTTGCGTAAATGGAACTGCAAAGATTTTGCGATGTGTGCGAATTCTTCAGCTCAATCATACCCAAAGTATTTATACAGATTTTATCATTGTTCATGTATTGCACATTAACTCCTAGAATTCCACGATTACACCCTGCAGCAGTGTCTATTTTTAAAGAAATAATTCGGTTTTCGAGAGCGGTCATCATATCCGTTTTAATGGAACAAAATTTTTCCTCGACGAAGCCCATTATATTCTTTGATGTTATGGCCGGTATATCTAAACCGCTAAAGATTTGAGTAGTTAGCGTCTTGAAGCCTTTCGAATCAATGGTTAGCAGGAAGCTTTTCCACTGTTACCAAATCGATGCACACATTTTTGCCTTCGTCTTTCCCCATTGTCACTGAACGAATTAAAAAAAGACATGTGAGAAGATAAGTAGGATAGGTAAAGAAAGAATGCAAGTACAAGTGTATGTTGCTGGTAGTGGAAGTAGTGGTATATGACTATATTCTTTCTAAATTTTAGTCATTTGGGCTGAGAACGTTACATTTGACAATATTATTATAGATAATTAAACAGCCCAGTGTCACTCATAGTCGTGCGCGCTTCTGTAGCATTTTTTAATTTTTTTAGAGCCTTAACTGTTTAATCTTTTGCTTATCTTTCTTACTTTAAAAACAATAATTGATTTTAAAAGAATCGAAAACCTGAATAACACAAATATTTGTTAAAAAATTATTATATCGATGTTCAACCGTATTAGCCGAGTAATCTTCATATTTTGGACCTGATAACGATAAAATTTGCAATAGTCATAAAAACTAGGGCATACATATATCCAGTATGTGAATTGTGTATTGTGTCTACGTGAGATGTGATTTTTTGTAATGTTCAGAAAGGTGGACAGGGGGCGTGGCAAAACTATAACATAAATTTTATCCTTTAGATTTGTTCTAAAAGGAAATGCAACGAATTTAGCAAAAAACTTCATTAGAAACCAGTGATTTAAAAGTGAGTTTTATTTTGAGCAAAACAAATAAAAATCATTAATAATGATTATTTGTGATTTTTATTTATTTTGCTCAAAAATAATGATTATTAAGGATTTATTATAAAATTAATCAAAATTAATCATTATCGGTGAAGAAAATCGTAAAACTCAATGTATAATCATTATTACGTGATTTTTAAAATAAAACTTATAATGATTACGGTCCCTGACTACTATATATGATTGGTATTAATACCTTTGTATTGTATGAAATGTGTACTGATATTGATCAGAAATTGCGGAGAAACACTTTCATTCTCAACCTGGAAAGGGAATTGGGGTTAGATCACATACAATTCCGGTTATATAATAAAAGGTTACCAAGAAGAATCTGTGCTCAATTGCCCATCGAAAATAAAAAGGGTAACTCGATAAAGATTCTGAATAAAAAGTTTAAAATTTTGATGACTAATTTTAGAAATTTGTTTAATTTTGTATAAGCTTGGGAACATTTTTTTATATGATTTCGGTTATAGATTCCAAAGAATTTTAAATGAAAACTGAAAAAAAATTAATATACATAAGTTGTAAGCTATGTCATTTTAAATTTTGTTGCAAATGATATGTATGTATGTACATATGTCCGATACTGTACATACATTTTTGATTTTGCTTAATTTCATATTATTTTCATGTAGTCAAGATAGTTAATGATATTCGATATATTGTCTCATCATTATTTATTGCATTTTGTCATTTATTCAATTTTATATTTATTTTAAACCCTAAATACCACAAATAATCCAATCAAAACTAAATTTGTTACATATAAAAAATGAACATTTTGTTTGTGTTCTCACAAATCGCCTAGCAAGTTACAGATCCAGTTAAGTAAGAGTAGTTAAGTAAGATGAGAGAAAAACCCCAACGGCATATTGGATTATATTGTTGTTGAGATCAGTAGTACATACTTCTGTGTTTTCGCAGGATACAAGAATAGGTTTAATGTACTGATTCTGCTACTTTGCAAAAGTATTTTTTTAAATTGAATGTTCTCTGACCCGTCAAAGATCGATTTATGTAAATCTTTGTTATTATTAATTAAGAATAAATATGCATTTAAATTTTAAAAACTTAACACGAGGTTTCTCCATAAATCATGTCCGGTGTGCGCCTTTCATATATTTTTTTTAGCTAAGACAAAAACCAGCTTGTTAATCTTTTACAATACTCAGGTTTGGTAAGAAACTGGGCACATCCGGTGAAATCAATGAATTTGATAATAGGATGGCGACTTGGCTAATGTTATTGCTACAAATATCTGTATCATTCTCTGCTCTGGCTATGTGACGTGACGGCTAATTTAAAGTGGAATATTGCAAGTATTTTAATTATCGGAAATGGCGACATTCTTCGGATTTTGTACGATTTAATCTATTTATTAATTTAATTGATTTTTCCATTAATTGTGAACACTGTTTTCTTTCTCTGAACTTAAACTGTTAGCCATTTTTTTTCGATTTCGAAAAGCGGTGGGGCAATTTTTCTTGTTGTTGTTTTAACATCTAGCTAGACCTTATCAAAGACAACAGTATCATCAGTCGTTATCATCAAGCTCAGCTAACGGGATGACTATGTCGGGCAAGTGTTGGGGATGTCGGGGTTGATCTTGGATATTTCAGAGTTTAGCCTGCTACAATATCCAGATTTTAATTGAGCTAGGGTAGCGCGGGACTCGCTTTATTTTCTTGACGATTGCTGTTCTTCGTCCATGATGTAAGTAAGGTCGCGCAAGATTAAGCAAGGGTAAGAGTCAGGTTTTGTCTAGTGAAGGAAAGCGCAAGTTCTGGGAGACAGCTGTACACTTTTGAGCACTGGTTATCAACACCATTGCCGGTAACTAAACTCTAGCCGGTACACAGACCTAAATCGTGCTTCCCTTGACTTTTAACCTCATTGGTGATTACATGAGCTTGACTTGTTTCGTTAATCTTACAAGAAAAAATTCAAAGAGGTTTATAAAAACGGAAGGGAGAAATTTCTCTAGTGACGTCGAAGGTATTGCCGAAATTGTAAGATCACAGAAATGAGAGAAAAACATCCGCTGATGAAAAATGAACAAAAAGTGTTTTTCTAATTTCGAGGTAAACATGGCCGAAATGCGATCAAAACGTTGAAGTAGTATTTGTTTATGAGAAAAATATATTCATTACGCCTATTCAAGTTCGCGGAATAAAGGAAATAACTGAAAACATATGTAAGTAAAAATAAAATTTCCATTAAAAAAAAATTAGTAAATTAACTCGATTATAGCCTTAAAATTAGGCCGAGTTCCAAGTTCACATGTTGCTTTGCATTGATGTGACACTGATACCGAATTCATACTTGCAACTCAGCCTTGCCCTCGTTTATAAATCTATTTTCAAATTCTGCGAACTTAAAATTGTATCTTCGTAAAATCAAAAGTTTTCTTTTAATACTGACCATTGCAATTAAGTAATCAAGGCAAATTCATAAAAGGTGAAGCTTATTGAGGGACCAAAACTACAAAGGCTTTTCACCTTGGAGATCACTATTTTGTCTTTTTATTGTAGTGGTGGCGCTTTAGATGCCCTTTGAAGCAATTCTTCAGAGCCACAGGTTCGAGGGAGTCAGAATGAACGAGACTCGGAGATGGCCTGACTATTTTTTAGATTTTACCATCTCTCTTGGTATAAAATAAAGATTTTCAGACGAAACTCAGTCCCGATGACGCTACACGGCCTGTAGAGTTCGCTAAGTTGATGGGATTGGATTGTGTGCAATTTCGAGCTGCCGAGATTTCGAGCCTTCTAGCCGAAATATTTTGTGATGGTCAGATGTTTTGAAAGTGTAACTTTAACTTACTTTGAGGATGGAGTGGACTCCCTCGCATGAACTACTAGGTTTTCGGACTTGAAGTCTGCCTTACACTTTTATACCCATCGAGTTAGTGTATGATTGAGAAAACTAAACAATGAAAAAGCTCCGACGGCTTAACGTTTGCGTAATGTGGTAGTCTACTTTGACTGTTCAGCCTTTTGCAGGGATCCGTCATGACAAAATATAAATTTGTATATGAATTAAAAACTAAAAAAGAATAACCAAAACTGTTGAATCGGGCTATTTGCATCATCACCATTGTTGATTTTAGCGCCTGCATTTCGAGTTTACAACAGTAATTAGTCGCTGCTGTTGAACCTTCGATATCAGATGTCCGGCGTTCTGTTTGCTATACACGCACATCTTGACGTGTATAAACAAACATACATATGTACATATTATGTATGCATGTACACCTGTTGGATTGCTCGGCGCGCTTGCCTAAATCGCAATGTTCATCAAAAGCATCGCCAACATTAGCACTGACGAATTAGCCAATCCTGCAACACCTCGCGATACGATGCGCTTTGTCAGGGGCTATGAGAATTTCCTGATGGACGTGCAAGTGAACTTAAGCGCATGCGCAATATAATATGTATGTGTGTGCATACTTGCATGGCCACTTATGCATACACTTCTCAACTTCATTCATTTTTTTTTGGCTTTTTCTTTGGTTGTGGTTGCGGCTGCGACTACGATTTTATCGCTTTGATCTTAGCGCTTTCAGAGTTAATTGCACGACTGCCGCATTTAATGTTTCGCGCGTTCACTATAATATTGCCATTGGCATTGTGTCGGTCGATTTTATTATTTAATTTTATACCCAATGCACATTTGAACAGATTTCTTATTAAACTCAACTTGTGTTCACACACATAGAATTTTGTTCAACAGGCGTTTGTTATAACTTTGTGTAAGTATTCTAACCTCATCGCTTTTCGCTCTCGCTTTTCGTTACAGAAATAACAACAAAGCTGGAATTATTCTCCAACATGCACACTCAAAATGTCAAAATCTATATAAATGCTACATAACAAGTGGAACGCAGTAAGTGAAGATTGGTTCAGTAGACTCTGAAATTGAACCGTTATACAGCGTGTTCCTCGGGGATTTATTTTGGTTGCCTTGATTTTTAGAGCTATCATAACTGACATCTTTTTGACCTGCCGATAAGTAAGAATGCATGCAAAGCCTTCAAGTGATATGGACAGTAACCCTTGCCTTAACTCCTTGAAGCCGATTCTTATACGATTTTAAATAAAATGGCCATATTTTGGAGGTTGCCTTGACATAAAACTCTATAGCAAAAATAAATGCAGGCTGTTTCGTTACAAGGGTTTCTAGGTCTCGCCTATAAGTTTATCACCCATATCATGAGTTTCGTTTTCACCTGAAATCGTTTACTTTTGACTATGCGCTTAGTATGAATATCAGGCGAATTTTTTTCGGGCGAAAACCACGATAGTGGTGAATATGAACGGTGAAACTCGACTGAGTATCGAAAAATACTTTGGGGCACAAAATTGTAGGTCCCTCCATTTATGGTATATTTAATATAAAGACGCACACCACAAATGATAGGAGAAGCTCGGCCAAACACTGAGCTATATAGTATAAGCCAAATTATTATTATTATTATTATTACAAAAAAAGAAGACCAATCGCTCTTTAATAAATAAGAATGACATAAAAAGCTCTTTCTGATAAAAGGCACGGACGTAAAAATATTGTTTCGGCTGCCCAAGAATACGGTCTGAAATAAGTAATGATCATTTACAGTTCGATGTGAATTTCAGCGAGTTTTATATTAAATAAATTTACTTAAAAGCAATAAGCATTTATGGTACTTTTTCAAGTCTGCTGAAAGTGCCCCTTGAAAAGACGAGACTGCCCTTGTCATGGGGCATATTCAGCATTTTGAAAAAAAAAAAAAAATCAAAAAAGATATGTTTTCTTAGTTATAGAACGAAACTCTTTAGATATTTCATAAACCACTAATCAATGTTTAAAACAAAATATTAAACTTTAAAGACCGTGGACAAATTTCGGAATTACAGAGCGTCAAAGAAATGGTGACGCATCTGCCCTATTTTACCCTACTTAGTAGTAACATGAGTTATCTTGATATCTTCTCTTTAAATGGGGTTGGTTATGGGCTGAAAGTAGATGTGCTTCTATAGAGCTATTCAGAAACTCGAGCCTTACATCTTTGCAGTTGCAAATCAACCCTATAACGTGGTGGTTGTGTTGCAATTACCCGATTCCTTCTGTTGGAATCTGAAATATGTTAATAACTCTGAAGAGCACTTGGGAGTGAAAATTAATCGAACTCAGAGTTTCGTAATCGTTGCAGTGTCACCAAAGTCAGCATAGGAGCGTCTCATGATAATTTTATCATAAAATTTTTTTAAAAAATTAGCAACATCCGCCAACTTGCACGCCAAGTTAAACATAAAAAGTGAAATATTTCTAGTTTTATTACAATAAAGAGAAATAATTACAAAAATCTTAATCCAAATCGCTTTCTATTTCTGAATGGCTTTCTAAAGTACATTCTTCTTCAGTTTCTCTGCCACTTAATAAAATATATTGGCTAATGCCTTCAGAAATGGGCTGCTTTTTGCTGCAAACTTTTCTATGTGAAGTAATGAGTGGCTCTGAAGTTAGTAATAAATTTACCATAAGGTCTTTATTGGAAGCCTGTCTAGAAGGTTTTTGAGTGTTGTTTCTACGGGTATTTCGAAATTCTTGTCTTGCTTCTAATGCATCTTCTGAAAGCATTCCAATAGGAATATTGAAGTTTTTAATAATTTGTACTCCGTGCGCCAAAACTTTGTGAACTGTTGCAGGCATTTTATACCACGTATAATTTTTCATATATGTATATTTCGTATGTATTCTTCAAAAGATTTTCAAATGTATTTACATTAACTTGTTTTCCACTAGCAAGAATTCTTAATATTAATGAAAAGTTTCTTAACATATTAATATCAAGGTTTGTTATCTCCGCAGAAACTTCTATGCTATTAAAAATCATCTTGCAGTATTACCGTCATTGGATGTACCATATCTTGTTTTGACCCTACCAATAACCAATCCCATTTTTGTTTTAAACTCATTACAAATCCGTTCCTTGTTTTCATTGAATATGCGTTTGTTTTCTTCACCCTGTACTCGCCAACACATTAAAGGAAGTCAAAGTTTTTTATTTTTACAGTATGGCTTAAAAGTTCTTGGATTTGTAATCCCAATTTACGTTCAAACTCGTGTATTAAACGAGGATTTTCTTTCATAAAAATTAACTTAATTGGGCGACACAGAAGTGTTGATGAAGCAGAGTTGTTGGTCCAAATTTCGCGACTGCTTTCTAAATTACAGATTTTTAAAGGAACTAAGTGCTAACAAATCTAGTTGTTTTACTAAAATTTTGTTATCTATAGGCTTTGTTGCATTTTTTTCAACGCATTTTACCATAGCGCTTATTTAATTTTCATATTAGTTCCACAGTTAATAAAGCAAGGGGTGTGCTGGCTTTTGTAAAGCGTTGGTCAAAGGAACTCCGCGACCCGTATATAACTAAAACACTTTTTACTTCATTGGTAAGACCAATACTGGAGTATGGTTCTATAGTTTGGAGTCCTCGTTATCAGGTCCACCCAGACCAACTAGAGACAATACAAAAACAATTCTTACTTTGTGCTTTGAGAAATCTTCGATGGGATTCGCCATACAATCTGCCGCCTTACACTAGTCGTTTGAAACTTATTAATCTTCCTACTCTTTCAAGTCGCAGAGAAATGTTAGGTATAATATTTATGGTAAAATTAGTCAATGGATGGATCTCAAGTTCATTTCTTCTAAAACAAATTAATATTAATGTACCCTCCCGTGCAACGAAAAACTTTAAACTACTTTTCTTGCAACTATGCAGAACTAACTTTGAGTTGAATGAACCCTTTCGGGGTTTATGCCGAGACTTTAACAATCATTCTAGCACCTTTGATGTATCGGACTCACTCATTTTTTATAATTAAAAGAAGCGTTTTATCCTCTCTTAATAACAGCTAACGATCGAATTTTCTTACTTTGCATTTCTCTAACTTTGTATTCGGCTGATGAATTCTTAATCTGTAGCTAAGCAGCTTTGGATCTCGACGCTTAACAAACTTTCTGTTGTCACGATTCGGCACCAAAGATTTGTATATATAAAAAAAAAACATCCGTACTCGTGTCGGTTGGGCGGGAAAGTGGGTTTCCGTTGGGTTATAATAATAATTAAATCACTGCGCTTTAATTGTTTATTTGACAGCCATACTTCAAAAAGCGAACGTATTTTCTCATTAACAGGCACCGAAAAAAAAATTAAAAATCTATCTGCACCACTCTGCAGCTAGAATTTATTTAAATTAAAGTACATACTTGTAACAAACTCCACGCAAAATTTTAAAAATGTGTTATTAAATGTATTTTTAAAATTGTCCACTGAACTTTTGTAACTTTGGATATTTTCACTTCCCAAAACACCTTTTTTTTCGAGTAACGGTACCCCGAACAAAGTAATCAAAACAGATAAGAAAACAGTGTTCCAATAAGAAAAAACTACATTTTATAATAAAATAAGCAGTTTGATACACATATGTTTATAAAAAATTAATATTAAATACTTACATTTGGCATACAAAAAAGTCTTTATCTCACTAAAGTATATAATTATTTTATAGTGCAACTTTGATGTACTGTTGCGACCAGCTTGTAATATTTTTTGTAAAATTAGTTTTTGGTATTTCTTAATAGATATGTTTTCTTCCAAACCGTACAAAAAAAATACCAACAATTTAGACTTCATTTTTTGTGATTTTTTGCCACACTCGGAACACTGTGCGCCGTTTTATAGGATATCCGTTAGCGAAAGATTTCAATTACTTAAATTGGTTTTACAAATTTATATATCCGCATCTGTGCAATGATGAACGCACGTCAAGCAGCGCCAAGAAAGTTCGACGCAGAGAAGCTACGCTCACGACCGGCACGCGAACATTTTCAAACTCGGCTATTAAACATTTTGAAACAAAAAATTAAAAATAGGTCCCGTGAGACGTTTAAACTAAGTAAGAATTTAGAAAGAGAATGTTGGAATTTAGAGCGCGAAGAGCTTAAGATGTTGGTGGGCAGAAATATGGTAGTAGTCAAATATTTTCCGGGCTGGCTCCGACAAAGAAGAATATAGAAATATGTTTACAAAAGCCCAACACATATATACTTTACGTGTGAAGAAAACACCTTCAAATGCTTTTAAATGACATTTCTGGTGGCGCTTTTGAAAGGAGGATACCGACAAATCTTTGGAGAAGACTTTAACATCCCAACTCTCGAATAACGGCGGGGTGAGAAAATCAGTAAGGGCATTCACGAACAACAGAGTGCCCTGAGTCGAAGAAATACGAGCTGAACGGCACAACTTCGCAAAATGAGAAAGTAATTGCCGTAATTTTTACTGAAAAAAATGTTTGGCTTTTGTTCTTAATTTACTTTCTGCAGTGCCTTAAAAACTGATAATTCCATCCAGTCTATGACCTGATCTTCATTTCGTTTGTGTCTGATGTGTCAAAAATAGATACAAATTAAATATAAATAATTGTTTTCATATCTCCTGCTCAAAGTCTTGTTCCATTAGGTTAGGGTCAGGTTGTCATTACAGACACACTTAGGCTCATGGCCCATTGTGATGCCGCATTTGGGGATTGTAACTCTCCACGAAGGAACCAATCACTAAAACCAATTAGTGCTTCGAAGGGACTAAAGGAGATCTGATATTTGTTGGAACGATTTTCCGACATCCCTTGTCAAGTTTGTCAAACCGGTTTCGGCGTTGTGCCATCTTCAGTGTCAATTCAATGAGATCTCTTATTTCAATCTCTCTAAGCTCTTCCAGGTCGTTGAAGAACTGACTGCCCAGAGTGGAGAATTTTCTTCGGGATAGAGCAGGACATTGGCACAGAAGGGGTTTTTCGCTTCAGCTTGGAAATAATAATTCATTATAATTTTGGCGCTTGCACTATATAGCTCAGTGTTTGACCGAGCTTCTCCTACCATTTGTGGTGTGCGTCTTTATATTATACCACAAATGGAGGGACCTACAGTTTTGTGCCGACTCCGAACGGCAGATGTATTTAATGAGAAGCTTTTTCATGGCAGAAATAACCATTGGAGGTGTGCCATTGCCTGCCGAGGGGTGGCCGCTATTAGAAAAAACTTTTTCTATTATTAAGATTTTGCTTGCCCTGACTGAGATTCGAACCAACTCACCGGCGTATCAAGTTATAGCACGCACCACTACCGACTCGACCACAGCCACTTTACCCCTTCACAAAACCGGGAGTAGATCCTCAATAGAAAATTATTGGGTTATAGCTAAGCTTTCTGCTATTCCAAAACTATTTAAAGCTATTGTTGTTGACCGTTTAACATATTCCATATCTTCTGCTATTTCTAGCACGCAACATGGGTTCTCTAAAGGGAAATCTACCGTTACACACTTACTTGAGTTTACAACTCATGTCTCAAATGGATTCAGGGAATTTATGCACACTGATGTTATATACACCGATTTTAGTAAAGCATTCGACAGAGTAAGTCACTCTTTACTGATCCATAAACTCGATCTCCTTGGTTTTCAACCTAATCTCCTTCATTGGATATCTACTTACCTCATTGACAGAACACAACGAGTTCTTTTTAAAAATAGTTCCTTAAACATTATTCATGTATCTTCAGGGGTCCCGCAAGGAAATAACCTTGGTCCGATTCTGTTTTTACTTTTTATAAATGACTTACCTTCTGTAATAAATTATTCAAAAATTTTATTGTATGCTGATGATGTACAGCTTTTTAGATCGTATCATTCTGGAAAGGTCCTTACTACATACAAGCGGATTTAAATAGCTTGGCTAACAGGTGTGAAGTAAATAACATGCCACTAAACCTTAAAAAATGTAAAGCAATGTGCTTTTCTCGCAGGGCTGTTCAACCAGAATCTTATGAAATATGTATGTAAACATAACCTCGAACAAGTGTTTAACTTTGTTGATCTTGGAATTACAATGGACCCAAAGTTAAATATTAATCTTCACATAAATGTTACAGTTAACAAAGCCAAAGGCGTTTTTGCATTCAATGACCCATACATTACGAAGGCTCTTTGCACAACGTTAGTGAGGCCAATACTGGAATATGGATCTGTTGTTTGGAACCCACGCTATCAAGTTCAATCCGACCTAACAGAGTCAGTCCAAAAACTATTTCTGCTTTTTGCTTTAAAAAATTTTCGTTGGGATTCTCAGTACAACCTGCCACCAATTATAAGTCGTTTAAAACTCATTAATCTTCCTACACTTGCTAGTCGCAGAGAAATGCTAGGCGTAGTATTTTTATTCAAGTTACTAACAGGCTTTACCTATAGCCCATCTCTTCTAGGCGAAATAAAACTAAACGTTCCCTCCCGAATTTCAAGACATTTCCGGCCTCTTTTTCTGAAGCCAGAAGCTTAGGTCCCTACTTATTCAGTTTCCATTTGGGTTGAAAGGTTTCTTGTTCTCGATGGTTCAAAATTCTTTTGAAAGGATAGAGTTTTATAACCGCAATTATGTCAATCGAAAATAAAGAGACACCTCCATATTAGTTTGGAAAAAAATACATTTTTTTTCATATTTTAAAAATATATTTATAGTACTTATTGATACTTTATGTATGCTAGCAACGCTTACTTGGTTTTTATATACATATGTATACATATATGCTTATATCAATAAAAAAAAATTCAATCGGATAACGATTCAATAAATAAATCTTATTTACACACAATTATTTGTAAAGAGTTTAAAGCTATTAACACATTTCATTTCAATATTTTAGAGTTTTTAAACACGCACCAGCACAGAGTGTAAAAACTTTGTTGTCATCGAATTTTACACGAAAAAGGAAGGTAATATAAACAAAATTAACAATAGTTATATGCAACTACAATTATAAATAGCATTTACAGTTATGGTAGATTATATAGATAGATCTTTAGAACTAACAATATTTGCATACATTTTTAAATAGAATTTAACATTCGAGCCTTACATAGTTAAAAAATAACTTTTTCAAATTTATTATACAATTGAATGTTGGCCTTAGCTGCGAACTGCACAGCTTCGGTCCTCCTAAAGATATGGTCCCAAAGTATATACACCCGCCCGTTGTTTCTGTTGCACCAACTTTTGTTGTTGCTGCGCTATAGTATCATTATCTCCTCTAACGACAACCTCCACCGAGCGCTACACGTGTATTTGATTCGGACTATATACAGGTACATTGTGAAAATTGATGCCGCTATATAGTGTACCGCTCACCGATTTGCCATTCGTGTGTATATGCTTCTTCGGTAGTGAAGATATCGACTTTGTTGTAGTGGAGGAAGTAGGCGTCGTCACCAGCCGAGTGCGGTACGATTCGCACGTCTTGCGCGACCACACCCACATACCGGTCAAAGTGCCGCCCGCTAGCTGGAAAAATATTCTCAGCAGTGTCGGCCAGGCTATGCGTTGTTCCGGAGGAGCGCAATCCTCGTGTGTAGAGCAGGCAGGTACCGAGTCAATATAGCGCTCGAAAAATGAAGTAATCACGCCAGCTACTGTAGGCATGAAGAAGAGTAGCGAAAATATGAGAAATCGCTTTCGTATCTGTGAGAAGCGCTGATGACCAAAAGTGGGCTTCATTTGTTCTTGAAGCGAGTGCAGCGATCTCGAGGCACGCACAGTAAAGAAAATGCCAAGCAACAGCAGCACCAAAGCGGGAATCTCCACAAAACCGAATGCGGTGCACATGCCCGTCAGCTCGTTGGCGTGCACATTCTCCATAAGCAGCGCAGCGATTGGCGGTGCCAGAGGTGGCACCCAGGCGAGCACATGAAACAAACCAGATTTCTTTTCCAGCGCCTCGCTGGACCACTTTAGATGCGATGAGAGGAAGAAACAAAGCGCAAAAATAAGCCACCAAGTAGCCGCGCACAAGCTCAGGTAACTTGTGGTTATGTACGAAGCCAAGCAGGGCGGTGAGATGGTGCAGTGTGGACTATCCTTGCCTAGTGGATCCTCGAGCATGGCTAGCGTGCGCGTTGAGTTGTGAAAGACGATGCGTTCCAGATAGCAAACGCTGAAGAGATTATAGCAAAGGCAAAGAAAAAGCACAGGACGTTCCGGATAGCCGAAACGTGTCGGTTCAGCCCAGAAAGTAACCAGCGAAAAGAGCGTTAGAACGAAGCAAACAGCAGAAAGACCCAGTATGAGACCTTCGGCGATTTTCTTTTGTTGCGTTGAATGAAACGCGTCACGATTGCATTGCGGTACGCAGAGCTCGTCATTCAACGGATCGACGGTGAAGTTGAGCGGACAAATGGCGGTGGACGCAATTGACTTGCTGAGATGTGGTGGCATTTTCCAAGCCGACCAGGGCCAGTAAAACTGTGATGGCTGCTGGTAGTGTGGCTGTGGTGATGGTGGATGCGACTGCAGGTTCGTGTGCGGCTTTTCCGACTCCTGTGGAATCTGCATGCATAGCTCATGTTTCTCTGGCTGAGGCAGCGAATCGCAGTTAAGAAAATCGGGCCATAATTGCATGAGCTCCGTATGTGATTCGCATTCACTTTTTACCGTCTCGCAGAGTTGTTTACAGGCGGTGACGGGTCGCGGTACATCGGGCGTGCAAAGCGGAAACAGCGAAGAGCAGAGTAGAAAACGAGCGCGATTTGAACAGGTCGATTCGATTAGTGGCAGCAATTTCGTCATCTGTGAGGAAGAGGAGAACAAAGCATTAGTTTGAGTGGTAGAGTAGAAAATAAAAGGAGAATATTTGCAAGAAAAGAGGTAAGACATGATCTTTTATAATTCGACGTTTTTTCTTAAAGTAGCTTATGGCGACAGACGGCTGCGCAAAAAAAAATATGTATGTATAAATGTTCCAGTTCCTATGCTTAAACCTGGTGCAACAGCGCATCGATAAAGGCAAGCAAGTATGACATCCAATCAAATGTGCGTTTTGTCCGCAAAGCGCTAAAAACTTGGGATTAAAAGCTTTCGCAAAAAGAGTGCAGGCAACGAATTATGCTTTAAAAAACATACAGACCGCGGCTAAAAAAAATGTTACGAATCAAATTAGTGCAGCAGACAACAATGAAATGTGACCTGCGCTTCTTAAGAAAGGCAAACATTGCGTTTTTTTCTTCATTTAAATGCCAACACACACCGCCATTTGAGTTTCTGTTGTGCTCGTGATTGACGTGGACATGTGAGTGAAGTTGACATTTGACGAAATCCACGAATGTTAAATGTTAATGTGAATCGGCAGGCGAGGTGGGTAAGTTTGAAAGGTGTATAATTGAGAAAAAATATCAACAGAATTGCGAATTAATTGTTCATAAAACTTAGCTCATCCATTTTGTGCCCCCTGCTGCGTTTTCACCTATAATTTACTGAAACTCTCTGTGCATTTCACCACTTTTATATGTTTTTCATGACTCAATGACATTTTATATTTTAATTTTATTGATCCCACATTACGAGTACAATTTACCATTATGCGAAATTAATGAGCAAGAACTTGTTGACATGCGCACTTAACGCTCAATAAAAAAACAATAAAGATGAATCGTTAATTATGTACCTAACTAAAAGAATTTAAGAATAATCAAGCAATTAAAAAACTTAAGAACATTCGAAAATTATTATGTTAATCATGCGAAAATAATTATGTTAATCGTGCAATTAAAAATTCAAGAATAAACTCAAATCATTATGTAAATTATGTAATTAAAATAAAAACTAGATTAATCAAAAATTATTATGTTAATCACGTTATCAAAAAACCAATTTTAATCATTTAAGTTATTTTACTATTTTTAATGGTTTAACTTTTTAATTTATTTTAATGTTTTTTATTACTTTTCAAGATATAATAATCATGATAAATTTGTATTTATTTTTTATTCGTTTGTTTTATCTCATTATCGTTTAAGAAAAGATATTTTTCTTCCTGCCAAATTGACATTAATTGTTTTTCATAACTTGGTAACACTCTAATCTGTAGTCTTTCTAGCATCGAAATAAGTATATAAAAAGTATAAAAAAAAACTATGGAGTTCCCACTTGAAGGTGCGTAGTCTCCTGGCGTTAAAGCACTTAGATTATGCGGCAGTCAATTTTTTATTTCTCAGCGAAAAACTCGAGATCTCTCTAATAATATGCTCAATAGGTGAGTAGATGTAGCGCTCATTTTCCACTAAAAACCAATTTTACAGTGAAACAAAACTCTTTTTTTTCTGTAATAAGTTTAATACCTTCGAACCACGTTGGCAAAGTTTCAGCACTCTTAAAGTTTGTTTTTATTATTTATCCAAAAACGATCGCCCTCCTTGCTCTATACAAAAAAAAAAATATCGCACTTCAAAGGCTGTTAATTACTTAGAAAGTAACACTAATTTACATTAATTATAATGCATGCTAAAGAATAAAATGAAAGACAACAACACTTTAGCTGTGCTGTACAAAGCAACGGATGTCCACGTAATGAAACGATTTGATGTTCACCGCGCTTGAAAAACAAATGTGTTGATGCAATTAGCGCGCAAATCGCTGACGCAGAACGGCCAACAAATGGCTGCCAGCAAACTGCCAACAGACTACAAACGGTTTTTCGTTTTTCGCCATAAAATCACTTTTTATTAAATTCGTGAGAATAAAATTATGAAAACGAATCTACAAAGTGACTATAAAAGAGAAACGGTGTGCGGTTGCCAACATTTGTATATTTTTGTTGTTGTTGTCTTTTTTTTTTGTTCTCATGTAGACGATTGGTGAATGGAAAAACCATTTCGAAGCAGGAAAGTAGCGAAATGTTTAGCGCCATTCTCGCAGATGTATCTACACACGGCTACGTACGCATGCTTGCACATCTTTATTGTCTACGTACATACATACATACACACACGCACATACACATACTTACTTTTATTTAGTTGTGTTCAAAAGATCGACTGGTGAAGTCAAAGTGGGAAAACAAAGTGAATGCGCGCCGACTGCGCAGTCAACATCAAAGCACGCCGCTTGCTGTGCACTCAGCCAAGCAAAGAAACACATACTCGCTACCGGCTGGCGATGGGAATGAAGAGCTGAGCTGAATGAGGGCAGGCATGATAAATAAGACATCTAAGATCTTTGAAATGCTATTCATAGTTCATAAACAGTTACACATGCATTGCTCTTAAATATTATTAAGAAATATATGTACACATGTATGTACGTGTGTACAAATAAAGACGGCACTGCAAGTATACGGTTATTCAGTGCAATGAATGAAAATATTAATAAATTCAAGAACCATCCTTCAAAGGTGTGCTTTCAAATAGGGCATTTTTTATTTTTTTATTTGTTACTACTTTTGAATCCAAACCATAGCAAACTCAAAATTGTGAGCAAGATTTATCGAAATCGTGTTAGTTAAAATTTTTACTTAAACGAATTTTCAAAACTAATTAAGATTTTCTTAATCCACTCTTTTATACAATCACAGCAAAGTAATTAAAAAACATATTTTTTCGCAGCAATAAAAAATAAAAACAAACAGCTCTTGATATAGGACAAATTGACTTGTTTTCCTCTCTTTTCAAAAATAAATTGTAATAAAATTAGCTGACCAAAATGTTCTAAGTATCTAATTTTTCACAATTTTTAATTCATAAACAAAATATTGTTTGTTTCAAATTTATTTAATTATTTAATTTAATTTATAACATTTAACTGCAACATATTTTTTTATTGAATAAAATATATTTTATTTGTGTGCATAATTTTTTAGCATTAATTTCTTGCCTTTTGCTCGAAGAAGAAGCCAATGTTAAAACTTTTTTTTCTACTTTTCAAATGTTTTATTCTTTTTCATTCTATTTTTTTAGTAACTCAAAAAAATCCATTAATAAATTCACAAGGTTACTCTTAGTTTAGAAAGATCGCCTGAATTTACAGTTATTTAGAATAAATCGTCCAAGCCTTAAATAAAGCACACCCTTATATTGACAAAGTCGGATCATATAATTTCATTTATTCAATTAAAATACAGAAAAATCCCAAACACAATGCATATACATAAATATAAATTTCAAAATTTTCCATATGCGGGATTTCTATCTAATAATTTTTAAAAATTTCATAATTTTTTTTCCAAACATTTCAAATTTTTTTGGATAAGCAATTTTGTAGCTCATTTTATTTAAGTAAGTGCATGTTTCAAGTCGCTACAAACTACCAGTGATTTTTGAGAATTTTTTGCCGCATTTGCTTACATATAAAAACTACTAAAAGTCAGCGATTATTTTAAGCGATCCCAAGTCGAAATTTTCGAAATTAAACACCGAACGGCAGATGTAATTAATGAGAAGCTTTTTTATGGCAGAAATACCCTCGGAGGTTTGCCATTGCCTGCTGAGGGGTGACCGCTATTAGAAAAAAACTTGTGTATGATTTAGATTTTACTTGCTCTGGCTGAGATTCGAACCTCGAACCCATCGGCAAATCGAGTAATAGCACGCACAGCAACCCACTCGACCACAGCGGCCACCAAGTTATGTAAATACATACAGACATATGTATGTATAAGGCATGCGAGAGATGTCATCGAATGCTTGCATATGTATGTCATTAACCAAATTGCACGCATCATTTAAAAGTTCGCATTGATTATTGGCGAAGCCGCTGGGTGGTTGGTTGGTGGATTGCTACACTTCTGGAGCACAAATATTGCTGAGGGATTAACTGACCAGCCAACAGTCTCATGAGACGTACACACACATACACACATATGTATTCTAACATACACACATAAAAAATCATTGTCGGCTTGCGGCATTGCAGCCAACCTGCCATCCAAACTGAGTCTTTTTTGTGCTCGAAGGCGATTTCGTTGAGCTTGGAAAACGTAACGAATGCAATCTGCAACGCTTCAAGCTCAATATTCATTGTCTTTAAGCTAGCTTGATGGCCGGTAAGCCAGTCAGCCGTATGCTATGCGCAGATGTTGAAGGGATTTGCCATGGCGTAATGAAATTTGTATGTGTATATTTTGCTCTTTTTACTTTATTGCCCTAACTAGGCTTTCTGAGGTACCTGTTAAATTTTTTTTTTTTTTTTTTTTTTTTTATAATCGCTATGGTATATTTACATACAAAAACAAAAAACAGGTTTCCATTAAAACAAATCACTATTTCGTCTTAAAACTCTTTTTTAGCTGCCGGCCGAAAATTCGTTACAGTTGAACTATTAAGTGAGCCAAGCACGATGTTTCGGAAAAAGTTATTCGGAGGCAAACAAAAATTTATTAATTTAAAATTTTCCGCGCTTTTGGCTTCATAATTGTTTCACTGCTATTTCTAATTTCATGTTCATCAAAATGTCTGTAGTACATGGAAATGTGTTTTCAGCCATGTCAAATCTTAGTTTGATCGCCTTCGTAGTTTTTATAATAAATTAGCATGTTAATAAGTTTTATATAGCTGGCGGAAACCTTCAAAAATGTTTGAATTATACGAGCATATATCGGTATTTTGATTGATGTTGTATGACATAAGTTAATTGTAAGTTGATAAAATTTTGTTAACACTTTGGTCATATTTAAAAAAAGCAAATGTCAAAATTATTACAAATTGATATGTAGAAATATATTAATAAAAAATCTAGTTGGTCGCTTAAGTCTTTTGTCCCTTGTAGATTAGTTTAACGTCAGCTGCAGAGATATACATACATACATAGACTTTAAAAAATTGTTATGCCTTATAACAACCAAAACCATAAATATTTCCCGACTGCGACTTTATAAACGCGGACGAAATAATTATCGTATTTTTATTGATTTTAAGAAATCGATCCAGTTTAAAAGATCAGGTTGTTAACTTATTAATGCTTTAGTAATTTTTTTCGCAATGCCATTTAACTTGCGATTTGGTTCGCTAATTTTGATGGGAAAAATTTTAAGTAATACATATGACCATGTCGTAAATACACCGAAGAGATTTAGTAGTGAACGAAATGTCTGGAGTTTTGTTTGAGAATAAACTAAAAAATTTTTTGTCGCTGAATTCTTTTAAAATTTAAATAACCTATGAGTACTATTTGTGGTTATCGAATTGACTGCTACTCGTATCTTTACTGAACTTACAGGCTGAGTTGATTAAAAATATACACTTTTTATTTAATTTTTGTGTTCAGAACTATTGCCGAATTTTTGCCAAAGTATCTTAGTTTGCCCGAAAAAACCGTATTACAATTTTTTGTTAAATCAATTCAAGAAATTACAGCCATTTATTGAAAACTCGTTTCTATCGGAGTCGGAATTAAATCTTATCCTTATTGCATAAGCATGTTTTGCTATCCTATCCAATTAACATTTGTCGGAAGATATACTTGCGAGTATATTAGAATATATTCTTAGGAAATTTAGCTTAATCGATTTTGTTTGAAATTAAGTAAAAAAGTTTATATTTTTTATTTTACTTTTATATAATAATCATTCAAAAATTTGTCTTTAAAATGCATCATAGCTTCATAACGAATTGCTTTTGGTACGTTTCAAATAACTTTGTACATGGTATATCAAAGCTTTTCTTCAACTTGCTAATGCCTGCCAAATACAATATGTTGCAAATTACTATGATATGCATATTAAATAATTGAGGAAACAATGAAATATATTATTTTTATATCTAACACATCTAAGATTATGTTTTCTCCCTACCTCGAAAATGCAACTATAGATTAATCAGGTTCAAAATATTCAATTTGTCATAAATTACAGAAATCTTTATTATTGAATATACATATGTAGTACATGCAAATGTACATACATATACGAACCATTTTTTTTTATTTCCTACTTTTTTTTGTTAATTTTATGTATGCAAAGAATGTTTTGAAATTTTAATTGACTTTATGTCTAAGATGAGTAACTATAATGTAGATAGATGAAAAAAAAAATTATTCAAATATTTAAGTTTTTTGATTTATCAAATTCTTGATTACTCGAGTAATTTAACTTTTGAGTAATGACACATTTTTTTGTGATTTTTGGCCTAATATATTGGTATTATTTGTTTAATATTTTTAATGTTTTATGTACAAAAATAAAGAGAGAAACAAAAGTTCAAATGAGAGAGAGAAAAGTGCGTCAAATTATATTCGCAAGAATTTATGTACAATACAACAATAATATCTCGGGATCATAAAGCATGCCAGTGTGGAAATTGCTGATAGGCAAGCCTCATTCAAATGGTAACTTTTTGTCAAAGTATGTTGTATTTACATTTTGGCAACCATATTTACACATTTTAACAACTACCATGAAAAGCTAAATGTTGTAAGTGATAAGGAAGAGTAGAGAGAAGTAATAAACGAGAAGACATACCAATATTAGTAATGTTAATATGTGAGTATCTTCATTTTGTAGATGAGCCACAGCAAATGCGGAGAATTACACACTAAGACTTTTATATCTAAATGCTATGCAGCAAAATAATGACAAAAAAAAAAAAAATGCTCATTCAGGCACACAGATGCAGCGTGTTGCAGCACAAAATGCCGTTGCATTACAATCGAGCGGTGCTTTTAACTTTTATGCCATGCACAGTTTACTTTATCCGATGCGCTGATGCGTCTTTGTTCAGCCGCCTATTTTCACATATGCTCGCCATATTGGTAATGTGAGACTTTATTGTCGGCGTTTGTACATTACAGCCGCGGCGGCAGCGATCAACCACTGTGCGGCATCTGCCATTCGGAGCTGTCACTTCAATCCAGCGACGCAACATAAGTCATTTCCCACAAAGCGTTGATCTATGGACGCTTGTGAGTTTCTTGGTCGTTGGCTGTACGCTGTTTGACGGCCATTAGTGCGGCTTACAATTTTCCGCTTGTCAACGTGTGGCAAGTGTAAATAAAACAATGAAATAGTAAAGAAGAGTCGCGAGAAGCAAAATGCGATAAGTAAATAATAATAAAAAAGTGCGCAGATAAAAATCACACACACACACATGCACAGTAAAATAGTACTCGTAATTATACATCTTTTTTCTTTGTTGTGCATCTGCACTCTTCCCGCTGTGTAATAAAATCAAATACGTTGCCGCGTCGAAATTCGTAAAAGCCTCGCACGATTTTCACATTTGCGGCACGACAATCGCGCGGCTGCATTTTACGATTTAACCAAATGACCGCTTTACCAAGTTGCAACACCGCCATGTCGCCGCTTAGCTATGCTATTTATTGCATTATATCGCTTTTAGCAATGCCGCACATCAAAAGCGCCAACATTCGCTTCGTACGTGTGTATGTGTGTAGCTATGTACACTTGTCCAGATGACAATCAACGTGTAATGACAATTTTCAGTCATTTTATTTGATTATAAAAGTGCACATTCAAACTAACATTAACTCAAACTGCCAGGCAACGACTCAAGCAGTCATTCAGTGTCGACTAGCGAGCTGGCGCGGCGGCGCACATCAAAGCGGCCAGTCAGCGGATTGCGCACTTCATCGGGCAAAATTCATTGATTCTGCGACTGTAATACGAACGCTCAACCATGCGATAGCCGATAGCTGTGACAGCTCGTCGCGTTAGATATGCGGCGGCGCTTTTGTTTCGTATCTCACGCAGACAGCGAAATCAACGTTGCTTCCGGCCGCAACAGCTGTGCCTTGTTGGACATTGACGCGCTGGCGCAGTTGCAGTCGCATTGCACAAACACAAGTCTCTCAATGTAGCGGCATTGCTTAATGTGATGCAGTGCCAAGTGGAGAATAGCAATTTGCAATTTTCAATTAGCAATTGAAAATTTAAAATTAAAAGTATTGGTTGTTTGTGTGTGTCCCGTTCGCGCTGTCAAACGAATTTCCATTGCGCAACGTTTTGACATTCGATCCGCTGTGACGCAGAAACCTTAGCCCGATTCAATCCATCGCAAGCGCCAATTTGCTTAATCAGCGCTCGTTGCGCACAACTTAGTGCGGCGTATGATTTGACTGCTTGAATAGCTTCGTTCACCGGTTGTTTCATTAAGAAGAAATAAAAAAAAAATAAACGAAAATAAATACTGAATGAAATCAAATGAGAAATCAAGCCGTGGCAATAATGAAGTTGACTAAGAAATAATTGAAAACAACTTTAGAAATCTTGCATTCGAATTGCAAATCAGCAGCGCAAATTCAAATTCAAATACCTGCCACTAACATTTAGTCTACAATTTACGAGCAATTAAAATTCCCACAGACAAAGCAGTAGTCAATAAAAATCACATAAAATATTAATCGTACCAAAAATTAAAACTCAAAGCGTTGCCGCGCTATGCGTAGGTTGCTTGTTTTTCTGTTCGGTTTTAAATTAAATTTTTATTTTAATTATTTCGATATCTTTTGAATGTCTCCGAAATTGGTCTTCACACAAAAGTCGTGTATGTATTAGTTTTGTTGTGATTTTCAACTTTGCTTAATTAAAACAATTTCAAATGCATAATAAATCGATTGATTATATTCATTTCCATTTTAAAACCATAATTCGTCAAGTGCGGCAGGAAGCAGAGGAGAATACAGAAAGTGATTATCTTCTCTATTTAGAGCTTGTTCGTTTCTGTGTTGTCATGTTATCTATATTTATAAACCCCGAAGTTATGGGCTTAAAAATTAGAGCAAAACATGGATACTCACAGCGAACACTTTATATTGTTATTTAAGGGTTGTAAAAATATTTTTTGGTTTTTGTAAATTCAATAACATTTGTATGAGTAAGCTGAAGTATTTATTTTTTGTTTATTAAACTGTCCCAAGCCGTTGACCATATAGTGATTACATATACATATATATTAGCTGAATTTTTTTAAGTAAATTTTTTTATAGAATCCTATTAATTTGATTAAAAACCTGAGTACACAGATTTTCTTATAAACTTTGTTTAAAGTCTAAAGTAAGAAAAATATTTTTATGAAAATTTTAAGAAAAAATTTTTCATTAAACGATTTACTGTATGCAAATTTCTTGGAATCTGTTTTTTTCAAAACCTGTTTCTGAGGCTTAAACCGAAATTTTCTTTCAAAAAATGTCTACAATAAGTCATAAAATAAAAAGGTTTTGAAACGCTGTTAGCAGGTAGATTGTTTTAATATGACAATATCATGAATTGAATCAAATAAATATATATATTCAACAATTAGCAATACACACAGCTATTCTTAAGATGCTTTATATATCAAATTATTGAAGAAGACAAAGGAAATGTGTACGGAAATGTTAAATTCCAAATAGATTTATAAGCGGCGCTTTAATTTAGACTTTTCGTTTATGTTTTTTTAACGAAGCAATTAAATTTAGTACAGAAGTTTGTGTGTCAAAAAGCAATATTTTTAAATATTTTAATTGAAAGAAATACTTTAAAATTGAAATTCTTTTGGAATTGGGATACCAGCTATTACAAAAATTTTTAATAATCGAGTACTTAAAATACTATAATATATCCATCAATGCCTTTCAATTTGATATGATGTAACAACGATGGCACCATTTGAAATCAAATATAAACTTTATAATCTTAAAGAATAGCAGAAAGATAAAAAAAATGGAGGGATCATACTAGACCAAACACAACACAATAAACCAAATAGAGAGGACGTTGAAGAAGAGCTGTGTGTGAGTCAGTGTCCCTTGGTTTCAGTATAGGAAACGATACTGCGGATTGGCTTAACTCTATTTAGAGTCACCGTACTTTTCTCTGGGATAGAAGGAGGCCAATTGTCTACATCGACTTGGGATGAGTAGAAAGTCTTAGGTCTTAAACATTCGACAACGTTTTTGGGAACCTGCACCACAAACAGATTGCGAGTATGACACAAAAATACTGTAGATTTTGCAGAAGAGAGTAAGAAAACGCAAGACAGATCATGAAGCAGTGCTCCCCATTGATGGAAAAACTTAAAAAATGCCTGCATAACTTATGATAATAGAAAACGGATGAATTTCTACGGAGTCAGGCTCGATACTTAGATTGCTCTCGG
Source organism: Philophylla caesio (assembly GCA_963971545.1). Taxonomy (NCBI): domain Eukaryota; kingdom Metazoa; phylum Arthropoda; class Insecta; order Diptera; family Tephritidae; genus Philophylla; species Philophylla caesio. Next base: position 101,903,681 of record OZ020607.1, on the reverse strand, counting down.
AAGCTGAACTTCTCTAAGCTAAGTATGTACCAAAATAGTTCTCAATGTACCAGCGCTTTCTCCCAACAATAATAATAATAATAATAATAATAATAATAATAATAATAAAAATAGTAATAATAATAATAGTAGTAAAAATATAAAAAAATAAAAATTATAATTATAATAATCAATTATTATCAATTTGAATATTCCCCCTTTTTATTTGTTATAAATTTTTTCATTATTTTATTTAATTTATTCCTTTTTGTTTGAAGGCGAAATTCGATTAATATCTGGTAAATATTTGGGGATTAAATCATCGCTTTAGCCGCTGTTTAAGTTTTTGTTTTCTGGCGAAATTTCCATATACTTATTTATATGAGCAGCTGAATTGAATGAGTCAATAAGTAGAGTAATGACGTAATCTGTCCCAAGCAATATATTTTGCTTAGGTACCTGAGCACCTTTCTACACTAAGCCTATAATTTGCTATCGCAATCCTAGCATACCATAATTTAAAATACATATATGTATTTAAGTGCGGACTCGTATATTCTTATTAGCTTATCATTTGTTAAAATGATTCGGCGACGAGCGATTGTGTAGTCAATTATTAAGCGCTGTTATAATTTATGCGAATTAATTATGTAAATGACGGTTTAAAAACCTTTGAGTGGCGCAATTTGTGTTGTGGCATGCAAACTAAAATAAAACAGAAAATAGTTGATTGCCGCTTTCTAATGGCAAGAGCTATTCGGCAAAGAATAATTGGCCACTCGATGCCGGAAATGATATCATTCGGGGTACTCGTCGTATCGGATTTGAAAACAGATAAGGAAAGCTCCGTTCGTCACGTGTATTACAATTTAATTTATTTTTGTTCACAGAAAATACAGCGAAACAGTAAACGGCAGCCAAAACAAATACTCTTAACAATTATATAAGTACACATTTACGAATATAAATACATTTCCACATTAAGGTGTTTTATCTGTACATATGTATCTATGTACATATATCTGAAAATTTATTTACATCATTTTTTTTTTTCAGTTTACTTGCATGGAATTGTTTTTTATTTATTTATTCTACATACATACATATGTATACCTTCAGAGTACTCGTATCATAAGTTTTTTAATAATTTTTTCTGTGCGAGACATACAAAAATCCTTGAAGTGCTTGAATTTATCATCAAAACAAAAAGGCAACGTCAAGTTTTGAAGGACAGCAAAGTAAAATATCTACATCTTGTGAATTTTATCTTCGCCGAAAAGAAAATTGAGCTTTGGCCAAACATTTTCATTTTTATTGCTTTTAAAATTGGAAAAAGTTTTAAATATCTTTCTGTTTCATCGTCGAATACTAAAAAACTACTAAAAATGTTCTCACAGTGATATTATTATTGATATTAGTATATCTCTAATAATAATAAAAAGCTATGAATAACTGAATTGAAAATATGATGCTAAATATATTATTCAACATGAAACAAATTTTATATGTGAATTAAAACGAAATAAAGAGTTAAACTATTTTTTTTTATTGAAAACTTTATGTGGAACTCTGTGCATGTTCAATAAAATTGATGTTTCTTTTTTATAAAGAAAGCAATTATCTGAGTGACGCATATATTTTAAACATTTTATGCTGTATTTCCTTTGTTAATTTAATGTTTATTAGTTTCTTACAAGATTTTAACTCATTGTATTGAAAATCAGCTTATAAATCAATATTTCCAACGTTACACAAAATTTATAAAAGTTTGTCAAAGTGCTATTGAAAAAATTGGTTTGATTGATTGAAGTAAAGTTGTGAAGGAAAAAGAAAGCGTAAGCTTGGCACAGTACGTTAAGAAGCCGGCGTTCGACCCTCCGCGGAAGCCAAGAAGAAAGCAGATGTGGTGATCTCTGAAATAGTTGCTATAACTTCTACCGCTTTGAGGAGTGTGTTGTCTTTATAATTGTTCCCAGGAGCTAATCGGCCTTAAAGCTCATAAATATAAAGCAAAAAAATACTTAACAACGTTTTGAGTATGCAGTTTTGTACACTATAATTTTCAAGTAGGTAGTGCAAATTTCAATTGTCTACCAAATTCAGTTCATACATATATAAGCAGTTTGAAATTGAAATTAATCTAACATATCTCAAAACTTTGAGCAAATAAACAAATTATATAGCCACCCTAATGAAAATACGCACGCGAACTTGATGAAAAGAAAGATGTGAGCAAGAATAAAGGCGCAGACTCGTACAAGTTCACGAAGTGAGTCAAAAATGGTATAATCTTAGGAGGACAACAATAATAACAACACTCATCGGCGACTTTAGCGACAACCAACAAAATTGTTACCCAACCAAAAGATACAAAAGCACTCGCTGTAAGCAAGTTGAGAAGTTGCTGCAACAAGTTGAATGCAACATTGCAAACGTCAATTGCGCTTACATTTCATGTGGTTGTGGTGCCGCAACTCTGTTATTGTTGTTCTTGCGGCGGCTGTCGTTGTCGGTGCCATTCAATTGAACAGCCACGTCAGCGGCTGGCAGACCGCTAAACACGAATCACGAACAAACTGACTCTGCAGTAGTTCCCTTGACTGCGACTTGAAACTGAGCTGTTGTTGCTTTTATTGCATTTGTTTGTCGTTCGCCAAATGGTATCAGCAACTTTGGCTTTGCAAGCAAGCATTTTACATCATTGAATGATTTGCTTGTTTTTGTTTTTTATTTATTCATTTTTATGTGTTTTTTTTTTTGATTTTTGTTATTGGCGAGCCGATTTTCCTCAGCAGATTGCAGATTATCTTATTGTCGATTATTTATAGTTTATTGCTGGTCAAAGGAGCGCGCGCGCACACTCGCCATATACGTCGTTGTATGGTTTTTCTTGATTTTGTTTTATTTTATAGAATTTACGCGAATTAAATGGCATTTCATTGATTTGCGGCTTAGGCTGGCGCATTGCTTTTCATTTCCACTTTTCAACTTCAACTTCAACTTCATCTTCAACTTCAACTACGACTTAAACTTTGACTATGCGATTTTTGTTGTTGTTGTTCTTTTTTTCAAGTAATGCAACCGTGCAACATTTTGGCGCTGAATGACAGCCAACATCCATGAGTTAGTGCAGCAGAAAAAGATTTTAGCTTCTGCAGTACTTTTATGGATGTCGCACATGGACAATTGTATATTTACATGCATAAATACACTACTCTTCACTTGAAGAGATGAAAAGGCTTTTCGTGGTTGCTTGTTTATTAATATATTTTCTTCCTCAACTAAATGCTACCGAGTCAAGGCTTCAAACTTTGGAGAAATAAAAAAAAGCGCTGTGTCTATTCAACGGAACCAAAGTGTATGAACAAATTAAAAAAAAAATTTTTGTTTGTGCTTGCAGTCCATTAAATTTTGTGGATGTTTCAATTGTCTAACGTTTACTTTTGCAGTTTAAAAAACTCGATACTTTTTTGTGTGGAAGAAATTGTGAAGGAGCCTCAGAAAAAAAAATTGTCAAAAATAACCGTTAGCTACTTAAAAGTTGCAAACTATTTAACGAAAAATAAATAAGCAACAAAACTGCAAGCTCAAAAAAATTCTAAACATTATGCATTTTGTAGTGAGTTAGGATTTTTGATGCATACAGTTTTTGTGAGAGAAAGAACTGTATTTGAAATGACAAATTTTTCAAGTGAACACTAGTGTATTTACAAAAAACGGTTCAGTGATTCCTTGCCAAATGTCTACTATTAACATCCAGTTATGGTTTTTTGTTGCTGTTGTTGTAAATACAACGTGTCGTTGGTTGTTTGCCATGTTGACTGGTTTTGTCATTGGCACTTTGACAGTAAACGTCAATTAAACGTGGATATATGCGAGCGGAGAATTCTACTGGGACAACGACTGTCAACAAAATCCGAAAGTAGTTCTGTCAGCCATATTGGACACATTCAAAGGGGTGATTGGGAGGTAGAAAATGCAGAAGATATGCGCAGCGGAATGATGAAAAGTTCGGTGGATGATGCCTAAATACTTATATCGCTTTGAATAGTAAATGTTTGCGCGCTCAAATTAACCTCATGAAATAAAAGCAAAAATTGTATTTTGAACTCTAAAACAAAAATTTAGGCAGTCGCAATTAGCACTTGCATATCACTCTTCTCTTTCTTCCTCTACACAAGAATTCCACATAAACATATCTAATTTTCTATACAGTCGATATATTTACTCGTGTAAGCGTATGTGCGAACGCGTGTTTTTGTATTTACTTCTTTCCTTTTTAAATACAAACAACAGCACAAACACCTGCGCTCGCGGCACTCACAGTAGCATCATATCTTACTTGGCTGCGCTCCTAGCGCGGCTTTATGCTCTGCAGCATTTTCGAAAAATGCTTAATCATTCAAAAAACGTACTTGGAAATTCACGCGAAGGCGCGCAACCGCAATTAACTTAATTGCCATGTAATTATTGTTGTACATTTGCTCGCGTTGATTGTCTTCTTTGCGGCAGAGTCATCATCATCAGCTGTCTGGCGGTGGCTACATATACACATACACACACACACACCTAACTATCAAATGTGTTTTCGCATGTGAATTTTGCTTTTTTTTGTTTCGTTATACGTTATACGTTATACGTTGTTTGTGCCGCCCGTTGATATAGTAAAGAATCGTATGTATTTGCGTACGATGAGTACGCCAGCAAGCAACAGACCGCAAGAGTGAAACAAAAGACTTAAGCAGCGAACTTGCGTAAGTTGTGTGTGACATTTTGTTTTGCTTATTTTCGAACATCATCATTTGCACTTGTTCGACACTTGTCTATTTTGAATTGCTTTGGCCTTTTGCTTTGTTAATTTATTCGTCAGCATTACCCAAATTTTTGCCACACATTTACGAGTACTTCCATGCAAGTAATCCTTTGGGTATTTGTTGACTTGCGGCGGCGTTGCTTGTCGCATCTTTCAGTTAAGCAGAAAGAAATAAGGTTAGCAGTGTATGACTATGGCCTTTTTGTTTGCTTTCAGTGTTCGCTTATTTGCACCTCCTCACCCTTTTCTTGCTATTACTTGCGGTCGCTACACTGGTTGTCATCATCCGGTTGCGCGTATTTCGCTCCAATGCATTCACTTTAGCCTTCTTCGCTGCCTTATGTGGCATGTCGCGCATTCCTTATGCAATACGAAGTTTCTTTAATTTCTCGAAATATCCTACCTCTTGCTATGCTCTTCCTGCTTCTCGCACTGAAGATCTTCTTTACTTTCGGCTGTGGATTTAGTTGATGTGCTGAGTTATTGTTGACTGAACGCAATAGCTTTGGCAGCGCGGCAGATAAACTGAATTTTTTTTCTTTCGTATAACCATTCCAATACGGCTGTAGCATAGTGTGTGCCCGCTTATTTGATATTATAGGCGGCTAAGTTTAACTCTGGCCGATTGCCTTTTGCCGTCATCATCCTACACACACACACATACTTTTGTTTGCGTTCAAAGAATGACTGGCGGATGCTTTTTTTCTTTCCGCTTGGCATTTTGCCCATTTAAACGCTTCATTGCTGCTTCAATGTAGCTTGACTTTGCTGTCTACTTCGTATTGGCACTATGCATTTTTTTTGCCTTTTTAACTCTTCAATGCAAAAATACTTTGCTTGCTTTGCGCTATTCGGTTGAAAACATTCGTCAATTTGAGTTACGCTGGAATTCCAACTGAAATGACGATCGGTAATCATTGTGAAGTACTGCCACAAACTTGATGTTGACGACTTTGCACAGTGTATCGCTGTTGGCTTTTATTTGCAGAGAATATAATATAATAATGTTTACTTTTAGATGTACATTTATAGTAAATACTTAAGCGAGTATATCAAATCAACAAAATGGTTTGAGTCCAAATTGGAGGGGAATTGAGGAATTCGTATATGGCGCCACAATGGGCCATACTAGGCCTAAATGCATACCTAACCTAAGCGATTATACAAAGATTTTGATAAATAAAAAATTTTTAACTAATTAATTACTAATGTTTTACAAGCACGAATTAGTTCTTTGTTTAAGTTTTTTTAAGAAACACACTTTTGTGCAATTAAAAGCAGAGATTGAGAAGACAATCCGGCTTTTATTTAGTCCGAAACAAATGTAATGTTAAATGCCTACAAAAAACCAAACATGAAAAAATGTATTGAAAGCAGTTTGAGTGGGAACAAATTGGAAATAAAATGTTAAGGTCAGTTGTCGCGAAATGCAAAAGAAGAACACAACTCACTGGAATGTTCTCAAAATATACAAAATGAAAATTAAATCAGCAAGAATGTTCTCAAAAACAATGTAATGAAAGCGAAGACATAAATAACTATTTCAACTTGAATAAAATAATTTAAAAAGTCTGGGAAACGTTCTCTCACCAGAACAAAAGTATTGAGTACAGTTAAAGTGGAGACAAAACATTTTGGCACGTTTGCATGGAAAACAGAATGAGAAAATTAACTGGAATGTTCTCATAAAGTAAACGAGAACAAAATTCGCAAGAATATTCTCAAGAAGAACAAAATGAGAACGAAAGCATCAAAAACATTTACAACGAGTGACATTTGTTTATTGTTTCAATTCAACAGCAATTGACCAAAGTTTGTCATGCCTCCTCTATTAATATTAAAAATATATGAGACAGTGTCCATAAAACTGGAGAGTAATGGTCGAGTTGGTAGCGGTGCGTGCTATAACTCGATATGCCGGTGAGTTCGAGGTTCGAATCTCAGTCAGGGCAAGCAAAATCTTAATAATAGAAAAAGTTTTTTCTAATAGCGGTCACCCCTCGGCAGACAATGGCAAACCTCCGAGGGTATTTCTGCCATGAAAAAAGCTTCTCATTAAATACATCTGCCGTTCGGAGTCGGCACAAAACTGTAGGTCGCTCCATTTGTGGTATAATATAAAGACGCACACCACAAATGGTAGTAGAAGCTCGGCCAAACACTGAGCTATATAGTGTACGCGCCAAAATTATATATTATTAATGTTTTCATTGGTCTCCAAAAACTGCGGGGAAAATATTTTTTTAAATTTAATTTTGGTCTAAAAAGTATGGGTAATATTTTTTTAAAGGATTTATTCAATGATTTTGGAGACAATTTACTCATAATTTGATTTTCGAGAGAACGTTCCTGAGCTGTTTGTTGTCATTTGGTTATCTTAAAAGTATACACTAACATAGTGTTCGTATTTTGTTCTCTTCGGAAACGTTCCCAAAACGTTTTATGCTTATATTATTCCCTTTGATCTTTTCCAAACTTAAATTTTGTGAAACTATTTCAGAAAGTTTTGTTCTATTTTGGTTTGGAATTTTTAAGCATTGCTGCGAATGAAAGTACTAGGTCGTTGTTTAGTTTTATTAAACCTTTTGTGTTTGCGTTCCTTGGTTTAAAGACATTTAAATTTAACAGGAAAACATCACGTGATGCTTCTTAGTTTTAAATACTAATAACTCTTTTATTACACATTTTAGAATGAAATCAACACACTGTTTACATATTTTTTTGCATCAACGTTATCGTCATGTCCGTCGTGGTCGTCGTCGTCATCGCGCCATCGCTTTACCAACCTCATTGTCCGTGGCGTGTCATCAGCTTCATTGTTGTATTTTAGCCCACTGATTCCTTCAACAACAAAAAAAGGTGAAGCTGCGGCAGCTGTGTTTTCAACAAAGCTAACTTCAACTGTTGGATTTGGCTAAGCAGAAGAATGCCAATCATTCTCTTTTGTATTTTTGTTGTGTGCTTTTTGCTTTGCACTTCTTGCCATTTCTGCTTTACTTTTCGACATTTACCATGTGAGTTATGTATAAAATATTTTTATATTAATTTATAAGAATTGCAAAATATTCTAGTGCAATTACAGATGGTAAAAGGGAATACCTAGAGATTCGGCGTGTTTGTTTTCTTAAGGAGAAATTTAGCTGTTTTTCTATTACGCAAGTATTTAATATATGCAGAAATAGTGTCCATATATGTAGGTATATATTTATAACATATTTAAGACTATCGAATTAAGATAAAAGAAAAATTGAAATGGCCCTTGAACTATTAAAACTTGCAAAGCTATTTAAATCCATCGAATCTCCATTTCATTTTTTATGAATTATGTAATTATATATATTTTCGGTGAGAGCAGATGAACCCTTAAAGTGAAATACATAGATACATTTTTAAAATACCAAATAAGTTTTTTGACAAATATAGATAAAATCGAGGTATTTTAAGTAATTTAGTTAACTGGATGAACAGTTTCATAAACAAAGATTGTCGAGCTAAATATCTTAAATTATATAAAAGATATATGCACTGAACCTGTAAGCTTTGCCAGTCAGATGATATCAAGAAGAATTCATAGAAGTCTAGTCTAAGGAACGGAGAAGAAATCGTGAAATGTAAGTCGATGACTTTCTCTTTCACTCGCCACCTTTTCGTCGATTCACCAAAAATTGTTTGCGCGACAAAGTTTGAAGGACTTAACTAAAACATCTAGCACAGAAATAAATATCCTAAAGGGGTCTCTTAGAAACAAAACCAACCAAATCGGAAAAGTATTTAAAGATATATTATATACATAGATGCATAAAACGTTAGCCGACATCCTTCAAATGCCTTAGTTGACTTGTAAAAGCCAGTATCGGTGGTGAAACAGCTGCCAAAAGATACGCATTTGTTCGGTTGCTTTGTTCGTTAATAGCTGTGGCAATACTTAAATGTGAGACCACGCATTAGCTTTGCTAAAGTCAAATCTCGATTTCTGATAAATGGGCTAATTCTCTGCTAAATATGACTCTGTTAATACTCAGCCTACTTAACTTTTGAGGAGATATTTAAAGTTATATTAAGCCAAAAATACTTATAACTGAATAGCTAAGGCAAACTAGCGCGAGAGTTATTATTCAAAGTCAAATGAAAATGCAAAATCCAAAAACGACATATTATTTTCTACTAAACAACGCATTTAACTCTGTTTATTTAGGCGCATAATTTTATATACATACTATTTAAGGAAAATATTTACTCCTTTTTCATTATAAATATGCTTGTTGGGATTTTTAAGTGGAAAAGGACAAAAGCTCGCTGAATAGAAAAACACTGCCGTAAAAAGTGAATAAACTGGATAAAAACTAGTCAAGGTTGAAAGGTAGGCAATGCATCCGCGAACGATCGTGTGGTTAATTGTCTAACTACAAAAATTACCCAACTATCAATTTTGACAAACTCTACCTCAATGGAAACAGGGATTTAAGAAATTTCGACTTTTCCAAAAAAAAAAAAAGTTATGGTTAGTGATCGCGGCTATTGTGAATTTCGCATTGTTTACTTTTCAACTCAAACTTATTCTTTAACTGGTATAATGCGGTCGTGTAGCCTGATTAAAATTCATCAACTGGCCAAAATGTCTATGGAAAAGATAGGGAACGAGATGGAATAAAAAGAAATTATCTACAACTCGAAAGCTAGTTATGTGTTAGGGCTGTTTATTAGTGGGTGTGAGACGTGTGGGATTTAAATATAGATGTTTGTTTGTATATATATATATACATATGTAAGTTGTCGATAAGCTGTTATGGGGAAAAACCTGCCATTATCGCTTTTAAGCTGCCGCATTAATACCTTTTGATATTGTTCATGATTGCGACTAAAATAGTTAAATGGATTGGAATCATGCAGATTAGGCGGTGGGCGGTGGACGTAAAGGGTGGGGCGAATTATATTTAAACACGATCATCAACACCTCTAAATTCCTTAAGTTTCTTAAACTTCAATTTTTTTTCGCACGGCACCGAAATTAGCAAAATTTAAAATAAGTTAAAAATGTTACTTTTTATTGCCGCTTCACGGCACTTAAAACTTAAAAAAGCATTGACACGCCCATTTAGTTTTTTTTTTTTTTGTCATTACCAGTTGAACTATCAGCGTCGGACACGGTTTTCCTTATCTTACTGGCGCTATTACGAAAACCAATGCGATCGTGTCGCCATCACGTCTCGGCGGCTTAGTTGAAGATAAAATTGCGCGCTGATAAACGCTTTTTATGCTATTTCAGTTTTGTATTTTGGTTTGCCGCTTTACAGCGATTTTCTTATCGACGTGTGTATTTAACTTAGTTTTGATAAAAACGTTTGCGAGCAATTCAAAAAGTATTTTATTGTAAAAAAAAAATGGGGATTTGACGCAAAAATTTAATTCATAACTTTTAGTATACAGTGTTTTTTACTTTCTAAACGCACAATACGTGAGAAAATGGTATACAAAATTTTAATTTTTTTTTTTGTCAAACTGTTTTAAAAATAAATAGCACACAGTTATTAACATAACTACACTGACTCGTATTTTTTAAACGCTTGCCTTGTGCGGTCGGCTGCTTTAGGCGTTTTGTAGTCATTCAATCACAGTTATAACTCTCGTGTTTTATAGCTTTCCCTTTATTTACACACACGTTAACTACGAGCACATAATTAGATATGTATGTACTTGCGAGTATGCTTAAGTGTATTTCCGGTTATATCATTATGTTTACACTTCAAACTAAGTACTGATACGATAATAAATATTTAAAGGTCTTTTTCAATAATTTTTCCAACTTAATGGCACTTGAGTAAACTATTTAAGGAAACCAATAGTTTTGTTTAAACTTTTCTAGAAAATTTAAAACTTTAATAAAAATATTAATAATAGTTACTTTTTATTTCAGTAACCATATATGTTAACCCAAGCGTCAAACTTTGTACACGACTCAAAGAATTCAACAATTTTTCGTAACAAATGTACATTTTTTTTACATTATTTATAACAAATTTGGTATAATAAAGTATGTGCATACAAGTTCCCTTTCGATTTTTGATTATTTTTATTATTGTTCAGCAATTTCATTAGCTGAATAAGTTTATAAATTATCAAAATTTCAAAAACCACCAAAAATGATACCTGCATTCTAAGGAAATCCTAAAATTATTTGCGAGATAAATTTGTTTAAGTCTTGTATGACGTGGCCGGTTCGGGACAAGGTCGGGATCAGCTCGGGACTATGTTGTGAGACTTTTTTGGCATCATTTCGAGACTAATTCAAGACCAGCTCGGCAATAGTTCGGGAATTTTTTGGTACTATTTCGGGACTAGTTCATTGCATTCGACCTCTGCTTGCCTTCGTTTTTCTTCGTACAATTCAAAATGCGCTGAGGTCATGTGTCTTTTTAAATTAGTGCAATTTTGAAGAATTAATTTGAACTTGAATGCTTTACATTCGCTGGCATTTTGATAACGTCATAAATGAAAAACTCGTGTACAAAAATGGTTCGCTTAATACAAAAAATTTTGACTTAAATATTTGGCGCAAAACCTCTTCACGTCCTAGTGTACGAGTACATACAAATGTACTTACATATTCATGAAGATATAAATGCATATGAATATTTTTTAAGGGCATTGTTAAAGCTAAACAAACAAAAAAAAAGTAATCTCTGCAATAAAAATCAGGCTATCTGTCATATTTAAAAAATCATAATGCCATAATACTGACAAATGCGCTAGGCATTTGTGTCACTCTAACTATGTACACTATATATGAACACACACACTTACATACTCGTAGAATCGGAATGTACATAAAGACAGCCTAGCTGCCGCATGGGCGCGTTGTTCGACTAAATTCAATTTGTATAGGCCGCACTTTCAATAAATTCAAACTGCGTTTTAATATACATACATACATATGTATGTATGTATGTATGTATGTATGTATGAAAGGTTTTGATAAACAAATTTATTATTTTCTAAGATTCAGTATCGCCTACCGATTGTTACCCAGATGGCATCGAATCCGAACTTAAGTGCCGCCATATCTCGCACAAACACATTTGGCTGCGCCGGTCGCGTTTGGGCGGTGTGTTTTATCTACATTTTTCCTTTTTCATTTTTGTGCGGTTATGCTGGCGATATGACGGACTTGACAAGAGCGTCGTTGTCGTCGCCATTGGAACCTTAGCAGTGCAAATGGTTGTTGCTCGTTGTATGTATGTATGTATGTATGTATGTAGGGAGTAGTATCAGTTTCACAACAATAAATTCATGTGTTAGTATGTATGTATATATTTGCTTTGAAACTTTTGCTTATTGCTGCTTTTGTTGCTATTGTTATGTGCTATTTGAAATGTTACTATTATTGTGTTCTTTGTAGAGGCGGCAAAAATGTTTGACAGTTTTCATATGAAATGACAATATGTAGACAAATAAAGCCGCTTGGTTCGCTTTGACGTGTTGAAAAAAAATTTTTACGGCACACAACGAGAATGGCAAAATGAAAATCAAAGACAGCAACAAAAGCAACAACATTAAAAGCGGCACAAATAATTGTTTTATGAGCGCAAATAAAAACAAGTACAAATACTGCATATGTATGTATGTATGCATGTATGTATATATATGTAAGTATGTATGTTTATGTGAATAAATATGTAGAAAAAATAGATATTTGCTTATGATTATATTTATTATTCGCAGTAATAAATAGCTCTTAAAATAGTTTTACTGTCCCATAAGCACGTAATTGAATAGATACTTATGTATGTCGGTATGTATGTACATACAAAATTTGGAGTGTCGTGGACACGCTCGTCAGCGCTGTCATTATCACTTCTATCGAAGTGTTTCAATTCGTGTTTTTCAATAAATTTATTACTTCCTTCTTAGCAAACAATTTCAAAATCCCTAAAAAGGTATTTAGCAGTTATGCTAAGAATTTTTCAAAACGATTGTTTAATACGAAAAAAAAAGTTTAGAAGACGTTTTAAGCGCTCCGCCCAGCAGTGCATTCACTGAGCGCATATTCCATCGGCCTTTTCCATTTCAAATCAACCGGTCCGCGCATGTCATATTTTTGTATTTTGATAAAAATGAAATATGTTGTTTTTAGGTTGATTTTATGAGACACGTATTTTTTCATAAGAAATATTGCAGTCATAGAGTGTTTGTGGCTAAACCATAAATTATAACTGCGTTAAGACCTCGTCAAACACTGGAAGTAATAAAAAACAAATTTGGTGAACGCGTTACTTCTCCAGTGACGCGATGAAATTTTTTTATACTACATATATTTGTTTTACCTCAATGATGTCATTGCATTATCGGATCAATCCGGTAAATTTGGGCACCTTGGAAGTCAACATTGTAGGAGAGAGTGGCCTCATACCGGCGGGTCATACGGGGTCCCATGTTTTTCAGAGATGCTAGCTGAATTGTTGGTGACGTCGGTAAAAAGCTGTTATAACACAGACATTTTGAACATATGTAGATAGCCATTTTGACTTCTTCTTCTTTTTACGTTTATTTTGTTTCAACACCTCTGACATTTATTTTTGAGCTCCACGAAATTTGAGCTAAAGTGTTTTAATCTACGCATAAAGATCGAACGGTAAGTTGTTCTGAGTGTTTATAGTCCTGGCTTTCACGTACGCTATTAGAATAACATCGCTCATTACGTCAATAAATAATGGCGAACAGTTAATTAAAATAGGTCGTGGTGGTCAGCGTAATTGTTAATATCGTGTTTAAAAGGAAAAATATGTAATTTAAAGTGATAAGTGATTATTTCTTACGGTTGTTGCACATGTTTATTTAGAAATGGGACGGACACTTAAACGGAAAACCTCGAAAATAGATCCGGAGGTTTTGCTTCGAGCAGTTGCAGCAATGAAATTTGGACTGTGTATAAATTCGCAATTCCTCGATCAACATTAGTGCTGCATCGCAGAAATAATAAGTATACAACACTAGAAGGAATTGGAACATCAGAACGTCTGGAAGAAGTGAATGTCAGCAACATGGAAATTGTGACAAAACACTTTAAAACAGTAAAATTAAAATTATGTTTTAATGGACCAGCTTTAAAAATTCAGGTTGTTTTTCTTATCTTTTTAATCGATTTTATAGGTGTTTAACGTAGAACAGGAAATTTCTCTTGAATTGTTTGGAAGGAGCCTACTGTCTCTTTTTTCTATGGTTGTTTATTTACCTTCCCGACAAAATGGTAAAAGCAAATTAAAATTTATTCTAAATTAATCTTGAAGTACGTATTAATCATCAATTTTATTTCTTTTTGAGTTTTAGAGGAAAATGCCATTAAAACCTCTAAATATATTAGGATTGCTTTATTTAATAATATTTTCATAGAAAATTTCTATTTATAGAGCATTTCAAACCTTTTTTATATATTTTTTTTATGAATTCGGCTGTTAGGTTCTACATATGTACATACTTAATTTCAAAAAATTACAATCTCTTAAAATTTTCAAGAAAAAAACATGAAAAACATATATATTTAATATTATATTTATTATGACTAATCTTGCCGCATGTCAAATGCACGCTAGGTAATATTTCCCCAACTGTTACTCACATGCCTTGCCGAATTGATCGCAATTTGACGAACCCATACGACTTCCGGTCGTTTTCCACAAGCCATCGTAAAACTGCTATCACAAACGCATTTCTAAAATCTAAACCTAAAGGAAATCGAGTAGAATGGCGATGTGCAACTAACGACTTACTCTGCATGACCCTCTCTTTGCCTTCACTTGAAGAGATGATCTCTCTAATCGGCATTCGATAGGAAATACAGGTGCGTGAACATTAGGGAGATCCACAATAAATGCTTCAAAAAGTTTTATTCGGAATTTAAAATTGTTCATTACTTAGGATGGTTTTTTTTTATCGAAGAAGAGTTATTTTATAAAGGGAAAAAAATCGTTGAAATGACAGTGTTCTTGAAAATAAATATTTTTCATTCGGCAAACAATATTTTGCAGCAAGTGACTTCAAAAAATAAGTGAAATATTTGAAAATTCTGTGAAAAAATTCTAAGAAACATTTCATTTATACAAATTTCGGAGGAACTCATAAAAATAGTTCAGTTTAAAAAATGGTTATAAAAAATAATTGGTTGTTAAAATTTGAAGTTTCCTGCTTAGAAACAGTGTTTGTCTACAAAAAAATATATATTTGCATATATTTTTACCCTTTCTAGGTTAAAATTTTTTCCCTTTATGCAAACTTTATGAGGAACTTTTTTGATAAAATGTAAGAATTTTTTCCCGCGAACACCATTCTTAGACGTGAGAGCATGAAAACTCCAACTTTGATTTTTTGTTAAACACCCTAGTGTGCGTTCGTACTTATTGATGGTGATGGCAAATTTTGCCGAAAATTTTTTGTTTTAAACTTTAACAAGTCTACTTCCCTTATTTTATAAATCCATTTACAATACAAACAAGAAGATAAGCGCAGCATTGCAAATTGTCCATAAAAAGCAACCGGATCAGTCTAGTAAATCATACGCATAAAATTTCAATGCCGAAACATATTCTACATACTCGTATGCACATATATGTATATCATACATTCCCTTTGTTGTACTTGAAGTAAGTATTTATACTGGAAGTGGAGGCGAGACTTTCATTGAATAAAATACCAAACAAAAAAAAAAAACTCAACCGCTATTTACCACAAAGAAAAATATAAAAAAAAATGAAAAGATCTAAAAGGAATGATTATAATAGAATGAAAATGCTTTTAAATGAAGGCATGATTACCCACGCATCACTTCGTTTTCATATTATTTTATTTCCTATTTTTCCTTTTTTTTACGAGTTTGCTTTCACTTGTAATGTGCTGGCAGCCGATGAACCATTTACATGCTTCCTAGCTGCTGTTTTTCTGCTTCGGTTTTTTTTTCATTTGTTTTTGTTGCCATCGTTGAGAATTATGCCCATCATCAATAGTGAACATTTTTTTTATGAAAAAGGACTCATAAAGCGGCACGGCAGCAGTAGTATATGGTATATGAATATGCATTTGTGTTGTTGTCATTAGTGTTGTTGTGAGAAATGCCATCTGCTTTGATCTCTGCTGATATTATAGCTTCAATGATCTTTTATGTTTGTTGTCTATACTCGTACAAAGGCGCATTGATTGCTGCTTGTCTGCATTTAAGTTTGCGTTTATCAACGCTTCAAAGTCGGAAATAGAAATCGAGTGCAGTTGGTATTAGTGTGGCTGATCGGTTTTTATTTGATGTGCTTATATGTATGTATGTTCATGTGCAATAAATTTGAAAATTATGTTCGCCTGTAGTTTTTCTTTTACTTAGCGTGAGCGTTTGATCTTTTATGCTTTTACAGAATTTCTATTTTAATTAAATCAATTTTTTTTTGATGTGCATTCATATGTACATACATATGTACTAGTACATTCATATGAAGATAGCAGCCTGAGGGCATATTGAATTCATAAACAGTAAAATAAGCAAATGAGGAAATTATAAACAATTTAATTTGTAGTGGGCACTTCTTAATGGTATGGTGGCCAGCTCTCACCAAAGATTACGTCGTCAAGAAACTGGGGTGAATTCAAAGGTCAGCGGCCATTGGTGTAACAGATGCAAGGAGATCTTGCACAACAGATGTCTTGAGCTCGATCTGTACGAAATTTCCTAGCCGTAGAGACTGGACTCGTGGAAGAGTCCGGTCATTGAATGTGCGGCAATATATACGGACGGATCAAAGATGGAATGTGCGGTAGGTGCAGAGATTTTCATTGAACAGCAAAATCTGAAGTTATCCTTCCGTCTACCGCACTATGCAATCGTTTTCCAGGCTGAAACGTTTGCAATAAAGACGGCGGTTAAGTATATTGAGAGGAGTGCAACCGCTGGCACGCGAGTGGATATTTTCACAGATAGCCAAGCTGCCAACTTGTAGATGAATGTAGGAGAGAGATGCCTTCAATCTCCAACCAATACGAAATTACCCTGACCCAGGCTTAATGGAGACAGTTGAGAACTTTCTGTGCGAGTGCCCGGCCCTTGTCTTGCTAGGATTAGGTTAAAGACCCTCGGCAAACCATTCCTGCCGCCTTTCTTCGTATGATATACTGCAATTCATAAAAACCGCCAAATGACTGCAGATTGCAGGACGTGTGAAATTAAAATGGCAAATTTGCTAATTGCTTGTCCACCTGCATGGCAATCCACTTAAACCAACGAACCATTTCTCAATAAACTATAGTAGTTAAATTATTATATAAAAAAAAACTTGTATATGCGCTGTGCCCTCTCGACAGCAGAGAAGTTTAACAGCTGCTGGATGTTGCATTTTTTTTACATAGCGCACACCAGAACTATTCGTGCCCAACGGACGCCATTAATGTTATCCCGAACCAGCTACCCATGGAGCTTTACACTCCCGAGATGGTAGCAACATCCGCAACCAGACTCACAGCAATCCAGCAGTTTAGAAAAGCAAAGCGATTCGATCATAGCAACATCCTCAATGAGCATTCGGAACTGAATGCAGAATCAGTTTATGTCCCTAAATCGCTGGACTCTAAGAAAGATTTGCAGGTTAAATTTCCATCAAGAAGTGAGTGCAGAAGGGTTCGAACTCGCAGTTTGGCTTTAATGTACAATGTGAAAACATTAAACTCTCATAACAAGTCAATTTAAAAATGCACCCACTGTATTTTGATTTCTTTTTTTTAATTATACAGCATCCAAGTACTTTAATGGGCGTCGTACCTGGTGCGTCTGACTCGCGAGTCATCAGTGTATGTGTTGCCTCGGTTTTACAGCTGAAATAAAATGCGGCAAACGTCCAACATTTTGCAAAATAGAGCGATTCCAGCGTTCAACGTTCGCCCAATTAATTCGCTTACTTCAACACAACTCGAACGGCCGCGAAAACATGATGCGCAAATTTATACCAATAGTGATAGTAAAAATAAGAGAAATTATCATTTTATTTCAGACCAGAATCAACAAGTTTTTAATTTTATTTTCTGACCAAAAAAAAACACATTTTATTTTGTTTTACTTATTAAATGTTGAAACAAAAAGACATACGGCCATGTGTGACAGCACTGCCGCCGTGGCCCGGCGGTGGTGATAGAAATGAACAATTCGCCGTGAAACAACGCCGAGCGGAATTTCGCATTCGCTTTGGCTGTGTAAAATTTTAAATGCTTGGGCGTGTTTTAATTATGAATTTCGCAAATTTCTTAAAGCTTTTTATAAATGAGTGTCACAATTTTAATTTTTAAAAATTGAAAATTCGAAGTGGCAAAAAACAATTGGAAAAATGCAATAAATAATCTATGCTGTGGTATTACTACTGAATGTTTTGGACCGAATTTTGAACTTGAGTAAATGTTAAAATACTTAGTTGAAAATTTGTATGTTTTAGAAATAATTTATCCTGTTTTAATCAGACAAAAGTATCTTATATTTGTATAAGCCATACATATTGAGGATTGAACTCCAAAATTCTTTGCGCTAATGCAGAATTTCTTACAGGGCAGCAATGCAAACAATACTTCATATAAAATGCGGCTGTGTAGTTTTTTGCTCGTCCAACGGCGAACACTAATTATGGGTCATTAAGGTAGTTTGTAGCTGTTGTTGCTTTCTATTGAATGAAGATTTCCGAAGAATTTAAAGTTAAAAACAGTTTTAAAGATATAAAACTGAAATTTCGAACGAAGTAATAAAATGTTAAAAATGAAAGAGGAGGCTTTCAAAAGCCCATTGAACAGAGAGACATATGTTTCAGCCTAAATGCGCCATGAAGGGTTGCACGAAGCGCCGCAATGCAATCATTATGCAGCGAAAAACGCTAATTTACTGAAATTCAGCGGAGCAACAACAATGCAACAGAACAATTACACGAGCTGAAAGGAAGGAACAAACGCAAGCAAAAGCGAAGAGTCCAGTAGACGTTGGCCGTCAAACATTAAAAAAAAGAGGCGGACACCAACCACTGGCAACCAGAAGGTGCACTTCACAAGGCACAAAAACAAAACTAAAGCAACAACCACAATGCCTAGTATCTAAAACAACACAAAGCAAACCGAGAAACAAATGGTAATTTTAAAGAAATGGAGCGTTCGTGTGTCGCTGGACGTCGACACAAAAGGTGCAACGCTGCTGCGACGGCAACGGAGCCGTAAAAGAAAAACAGAAAATCTTGTATGGATTGGAACAATTTTTTTTCGATTACAGCGGGCCGGACACACACAAGCGCACACTGACTGCATTCAGTTCAAGAGCGATGAGCAGCAAACGCTAGCAGACGGCTAAAATACACGGACCGACCGACGACGTCATACGGACAATTTGAAAGGCGCGAGTGCCCCAAATGTAGAAGCCGACAAGACAAAAAGTGAAAGAAAAAAATTAAAGAAGCGCATGCAGTTGCATGTTACTCAGCAGCAGCAGCAGCAGCAATAGCAGCAATAGCAGCAACAGCAGACCAGTGGCGACCAGCCGCAACGGAAGGTGTTAATGGACTTTTAGGACTACAGCTGAGAGCCTATGGCGAGTAAAGCGAATGATTATAAGCGGAACGGGAACCTTTCTTCTTTCTTCATTTTTTAATTTATGATTTTTTTTTGTTTTCGTTTGTTAAACCTAAAGAATGCGCCATGAAGAGGCGTTTATTAGTTGGAAAAAGAGACTATCACTTTTTCATGTCTTGCGCTTGTGCATTTGTGCATACAATGTAGGTAAGGTATGTATGTATGTACATTTGTCTACAAACTTAGGCAGCCGGTAAAAGTAAAAGATAAAAGCAATTTATAGCATCGAACTTAAGAAAAATTTAAATTTTCATGGTGCATTAGGGTTCATTAGATCAGTTTTGTATGTCTGTAAGTTGATTGTTTGTCGGTAGATAATTTCAGATCATAAGATAAAGAGTAAATGTTGCTAACATAACATATGCATATGTACATATGTATATTTATGTAAATATATGTACATATATAAATTTGTTTGGAAATCTTGCTAATATTAGTGACGTTGTATCCTAGTCAGATCAAGTAGAAGGGGGGTTCGGTTTAGGGCACTGAAATATGTACATTCATTTTATATATTCGTATGATAAGTAAGTCTACCCGAAAAATAGTAACACACATTTTCACTAATGTGGAGAGCTTAAAATCTCTAAATGTTGACAGCTTAAAGAAATGATTGCAATGCAAAAAAAAAACAAAAACGAAATAAAATAAATTTTAAAAACTCGCATCTTCTACAAAATGGAAATGTGCCACTATGAAATGTGTATCAAACTTATGAGGAAGAACTTCCTCGTCGATACATACAACTAAATATGTGTTAATAATGCTATCACCTTAAAGGAAAAGTATACTGAGTTAGTCCAAAGATTGTGTTTATTTATTTCAACTATGCCCGTTTTAACGTGATACCTCACTCGAATGTGAATGGAAAGTCGCTCTAAATCGTCTTTGCTTGAATGCCCAATTGTAATTAAATATAATTTAAAGGGTAATACGGTTTGTTTTTAATTTAAAGTATAATGCCTCAAAGTTTGGCTAAGAAATTCAAAAAATAATAATAAGATATACTAACATAACGAAACACCGACGACAAATATAACGAATTTATTACCTGTCAATATAGATTTAAATTGGTCAAAATTTTTTTATTGAATTTGCTTACTGAGCCTTTTCTAATTTATCTAGCGAAGTAAAGTAACCCCAGTGATAGTAAAATGCAAAACATGCTTAATATGCTACTTTCCATTAAAGGTTTCTAATAATTTTCATGGCCATTGAGTTGAGAATTTATTTATATCATTTCAGTTCTATTGCAAGGTACGAGTATATACTCCGAGGAACGAAACAGAATGTGAGTCGCCTTAAAATTCAGGTAAAAGATTACCGAAGAGTTCATACTTTTGCTTAACAGCATTGAATACAAATCTCGAATAAACATTCATCAACCACGAACACCCTTATTTTAATTGTCTTGACCAGCCTTCAAACGGTATAAATGAAGTTTGCTAAAATGTGTGACCGTGTGGACAGAGATACATTTTTGTATGACATACTTTTGCATTCGTGTGAAAACAAATGTGAGCATGTGCGGGCCGCTTTCGTGGTTATATTTATCGAGAACACAGCGAACATAGAGTTGTACGGTTGAAAGTATCGTTTTAATCTAGGAGATTATTGAGAGCGCAATTCTCTCGCGGTTGAATTAATTACGATGAGCGATCCAATTGCTACCTATAAATGCAAACAAATATTTGATTATACAAGTATTTCTATTGTTTTCTATATCAATCAACACATACGAATGTGAATAAATACATTTGAACATTTTAGAAAATATTACTTGACATACACAATTTAAAAAACAAAAAATAATATAAAAACTTCTAAAGGTTACATTTTAAAATTTAATTAGTTTTTATTGTCAAGAAGCGCGAAGCAAAAGGGCAGTGAAATCAATTAACACTACTAATTGTTAGATATTTTTTTTTTAAATGCCAATCTGTTTGAGAATGGCAACAAATAGCTGAGGTGCGAACTATAAAAACTACATTTTACTTGAGTAATTAGAAATGTAAATAAACGTAATGATTACTTTTCACATATACATATGTATGTATATGTACATACTTAAATAAATACATACGTAGTTATGTTTGTATAAACATTAAGGTGGTCCAAAAAAAATTAAATTCAGAAACTTTATGCTCTGGCTTCATAGCATTATTTTTATAAGAAAATATATTATATACATATGAAGAAAAAATAAATTTATAGTTGAATTGGTTTAAGATTCTTGAAAATTAATCTTTTCCAAAATGTAACAGATTTTTCTCTTCAAGAGACTACAAAGAATAATAACTTATTTTTTACTTTTTATTATGGGTCTCCAAAACCACCAAAAACAAATATTAAATCGTTGTTTGTTGTTTTTTTACTCCGACAAGGTTGAAAGTTAATTTTCGAACGAAAAATAACACCGAAGATAGCACAACGCCGAAACCGGTTTGTTTCAAAACCAAATTTGACAAGGATCGACGGAAAATCGATCCAAAATACAAATATTAAATCATTAAAAATATGATTAAAAACTAGTTAACTAACCAATTGTTTATGGGTTTTGAACTTCTAAACTTCTGAAGAGAATCTATATTTTTCAATTGCAGAATATTGTTTTGATTTATTCTATAAATTTCTCCGAATAATTGTTTTTTCTTATAATAAATTCATAGGAAACTTTAAACGTTTTGCGCGACTTGGAAATAATCTTGAAATCTAAAAAATTAGTGTATATTTTTCGATATACAACAAAGCTAGAGTGCATTCAAATTTCTGTTTAACTTTTACCCCCTTACATTTTCGTGAACCATCCTAGTCTGCATAGTCGGCTGTTCAAAGTAGAATGAGCGTTGGCACTTATTCTCATTGATGTGCAAAAGTAAATATTGTAAACAAATGCTTGTGTTATTTTAAGCACATTCATACATCCGTACAAACGTACATTCTGATGAACGTAGAAATATGTGTGTAGATAATAATTGACACACCTTAAAAGTTACACTCGAAATAAGCGCAACACTCTTAGTACATACATGCATACATGCATATATGTATACCCCGCAGCAAAATAAAATGGTTCAGGACTCACGTAGAACTAGCGCAAAATGGTAAGGTATTGGTTCTCGTGCAATCTGAAATCAATGAATCCCAATGTCCTTTCTCGCTTTTCATCCATTTGGCGGTAGTTCGGAGACAATCACAAAACTGATAGTGCAGAAATATCGGCAGTTCAGACTGTCTGTAAATTTTGCTGCAGGGTACATTCACTCATATGTAGGTATCCGTATGCGCACGTATGTCCACGTACACCACCAACATTAAAATCAACGTCATTTTCATCTTCAACACATTTGGCGATCACCTGTGGGAGCGCGATTTGTTTGCTTAGTAAGAGGCCGAAAAAGTGTCTAGCAGAAAAGCCAATAAACAAATAAAATTTAAGACGAACAATATAAACAGTACAATAGTTATTTGTACAGAAAGGTCTAAAAGTATTGATTACACATAAAAACATACACATGCACACACTCGTATCTATTTGCGGACTGGAGACTTTGGGCGAAAATAAAAAAATAAACAAACAAACATATGGAAAATAAGTACGTAGCCACATGGATTTCTTTTTTATTTACCTTTCTTGACGGATTGATCCTGATTGAGCAGAGAAGTAATGTGTATTTGTTGTATTTAAAAGTACAAACACTTAATCCGCTGCAGCGTCAAAAAGGTGGCGCTTTAAAATCAAAAGCAAATAAATTAAAAACAAGCAAACTTCAAAAAAAAAACTTTTTGTCAGTTAGCACTTAAGATTTATTTAAACACATACAAATTCTTGTGTGAACATAGTACATACATACATATCAGCAACTCTAATTATATGAGTGAACATGTAAAAGAATGTAATTGGCTATTTAAATTTTACGATGAACGTTGCACAGTGGATTAAATACATTTTGTGAATATGCGAATATTAAGAATTACTGCGCTGTAAGAAATGAAGGCATGTTCAAAATTATATACATACATATGTATGTTGAATAATGACTTCGAATCCGATAACGCTAAGAAAATATAGCGATCGCCTAACACCCTACAAAACTTATATTTTTATAAAAATCGGCCAACAAATATCAAAATAATGACAAAAAGTCTTTCTGAAAGTTTTTAAGTTTATAAACTTTTTTTTCGTTGTTTCGACCTTGTGGCAATTTGAGTTTAGCTCGCTAAATATCTGCGAAGTCAAATAAAACTTTGTAAAAAAATAACCTTGTACTCCTCCATCCTCGAGCGTCATGTCCAGGCTAGTAAGCTGCAGTGGTATACGGATGGCTCAAAGACTTCGGAAGGCATTGGAGCGGGCGTCTATGGCTCCAGGACTAAATTCTCGCTGTTCAGTAGGGCCTTCCCCAGTATCTTCCGAGTGGAGGTATATGCTATCAGCATCTGTGCCGGCAATAATCTGCGCAGAAACAATCGCGAAGAGAGAATCCGTATTATTACTCGCTCATCATTTACGGCGAAAACCTCGTTAGTTGGTGTGCATTGAAAGGCCCTGGTTTGGAATAATGATATTCATCATCTGTAGGTTCCAGGACACACATGCATGAAGGGCAACGATAAAGCGGATCACCTGATCAGAACGGCGGCTGCCTTAGTCCCTATATGTAGGTCCGGAGCCTTTATTTTCTGTTGGAACAAACACTGCAAAATATATGTTCAGAAATCTGAGACCATTTTTAAAACTGTTTAAAAGTAAAGATTCCTACTATAGCCCGATCAATCTGGCACAATTTTCAGCTATTTCCTCAAATAATTCTCTGAAGAATAAAACAATAATTTTTTAATCATAAAATTATGCTGATGAAAATAATGAAATATCATACCTCTTAATTCGAAAGAAAATCTTTTAAATTAATTAAATAATTGACAAAATGTACCCGTCGACGCCAACGCTTCAGGCGGTTTCAACGTTCGAAAATTGTAAAAATATTGTGCTGCCAAAGGTGACAGCTAAAGCAATAAATTTGTCGGTGATATTTATTACACTCACGACAAATCAATGTGTCTGAATATTTGGACCATAATGTCGTATATGTTTCTGTGGGGCAATCCAATTCATTTAGAGTGTCGTAACAGTCTCCAACTAAACACGTTAAACTGTGACGAACTTCACATAATTTGGTAGCGAAGTTACTTTGGTGGCGGCACTGACGAAAACATTGAAAGCCGAGTAAATAAAGCCAAAGTGTTCTTTGCAATAAATAATACGTTATGGCGTTACAAAAATTAGAGTTCCTTTAAATGTTAGGGTTTTCAAACCTAATGTGCTCTTAAAAATGCTGGACGGTTGCTTCATTTGGAAAGAAACCCTCGCAATAACCTGTAAATTTTAATAATACTGCTCCGATCGGCTTAAAACAATCTCAAATAAGCATACCGGAATCGAAGTAGATAGGCCAGACATTAGGCAAAGTACACGTCCGTATTGCAAGGAGGTGTTGTAATGGAAACCTCGAATAGGAGCCAAAGCGACTCGGGTTAACGAAACTAAAGTGATTTCCCGAAACCCAACCGATGGCGAGAAGGAGATATATATATCCTATGTCCCGCACGGGTATAAGAGAAAAGAAGACTGACCTACATACATATGTATATATTATCCACACTTTCATCACTAAACGATGTGTTTATTTGGAACTATGAAGGTCACTTATGTATATACTGCAGTATGAAAAATATAGTTCACAAGGGTTCTATTTAGTCAATGAACTTGTCGAGTGGGACTGGATATCGGTGACATTTTAGAGATGAAGGGATAAAATATGAAATGCTATTAAGCGGAAACTTTTCTAAAGAGGTTGCCTCGTCACTTTTCCTGCAGGGTTCTTTCGTTTATTCGATCAGTTGAAATTACAATAGTCATTTGTACGCACACACTTAATGAAATGGTTTTTTAATTAGACAGCAACAACTTGAACAACTAATTGAAAGAACTGCAAAAACAACAAGTTGTCAAAGCAACCCAGATAGCATTACACCACATTACACATATACATACATTTTAAAACTTCACATGGTTAGAGCTCGATGGAGTTGACTCACTGATAAGTTTCATATGTTACGTTCAATAACCATAGCAGAAATAAACGAGAGGTAGTTTTTTTTTGCTTTTTTATTATTATTTTTTTTTTAAAGACTATGAACTGTTTAGTATTTGCTTTTGATGATGATAGTTTTCTGAAAGCTAGCCCGATCTTTTTATGATGAAAGTTTTTATTTAATTGCTGATTGTAACTAATAATTTCGTCTGATTAAAAATGGTTTGAATGAAATAAAATTAGAAATTATTAAATAAAAGTGCAAAAACTCCAAAAATAACAGATATTCTTTGCTTCGGTTACTCTTCGTCGAATCGTGTTTTTTACAGATAATTTGGTCATTCTAATCTCTCTTATTTGCTATGCAAACATTTCTATTCCTTCATGAATCTTTATCTACTGCAATGGGGACATTACAAAGTAAAGTTTAAGAAATTAAAAAATTGCAACTTTCAAAAGAGGTTACTACTTTTTATAAAAAATGCATGGTAGCTTTATACCCTGATTAAAAATATGTGAAGTAGTCTACTGAGCGCCAGTTTTCTCTTCGTTGAGGAAGAACCAAAGTGTGTTCAGGAGATGTGTGACCTCCGAAAAAGCAAATGATATCTTCCAACTTTTGAACTATTTTCGCTTTTCAAATAAAATGGTCCAATAAAAGCTGACCTCGAACGCAATTACATTTGTTGATACAAATAGGTTTTAAAAGCCAAAAAACACCCAATATTTTCAGAAATTAAAATTCCGATCTTGAGAAAAAATAGTTCCACATACATACATATGTTTTTAAATATTCTCTTCCTTTTCCGACAGGTTGGAATGATCTTTCCGAAATACGAGTGCATTAAGTTCAACAAATATCTCAAAAAATCAATAATTCGAGAAAAATTTTGTTTTTTTCTAAAACGTCAAATGTGTGTGTATTATTAAAAGTGATTTAATATATATTGTATACAAGTGATATGATATATGTATGTATTAAGAAGTGGTGTCAAACGATAGAGTTTTAATTAAGTTTTATAATAAAAAATATATTTTCATCAGGGTTACCACCTATTCGTAAGTTTCTATTTATTTTATTATCACTTCCATAAGGTACATTTAGGAGCAAAATATTTTTTTTTTTTTTCATTATTAATTTTTTTATTTATTTATTTTTTTTGTTTATATTTTTTTTTTTTGTAATTTCATGCGAATTTGCGAATTGCACCGTAACGTGAATATGGGTTTGGAAAAATTAAGAAACGCACTGCGTGAATAAAGAAAACTTCACAAACACGTATAGAAGTTCTGGGAAATTTTTTTACGAGCGATAAAGTCAACGCTACGCAGTGCCATCGACCTAATCGCGGCGAGCGAGAGTCTGTCATTCACTACTTGAGCTGTCATTCAACGGCTGTGCGTGCTTATCTAAAGAGCCTGATCTCAGTGCATACATATCTAGTACATACACATGCATACGAATGGTGTTGGCTTGGTTGTCCATTTGAGTTAGCCGCGCGTGTGGAACGCAAAGGAACGCATCTCAACGCAACACATCAAACCGATCAAGAAATTTAGTGGCACAGCAGTGGATGCTAGAAAGCTGCGAAGCTAATAAACTCGCACAATGGCCGGGAGGGGGCGAGTTTGGGGTGGGGAATGTGGTGTGTTTTTGTGTGTAAATGCATTTAATTCAAATCTAAATTAGGCCTGGGTTAAGGGTCGAATAAAATATTTTGCTGCAAATTTTGTTCGACGCGTGCAAGCTTCGTCATTAGAAGTTGTATTTAAATAATAACATAATAAAAATAAAAAAATAAAAAGTTCAGAAGTCAAACGGAGTGAATGAGCACAAGCGCTAAATATTATGAGATATGCATCAACAAACGAATTCTAAATTGAAGTTGCGCAAGCTAAAACTGGGCTGAAGCTGTCAAAACCAAATAGAGTAGAGTAGTTTCTAAGACAAAAAAATCAACTATACAAAAATGCGAAACTATTACTTTTAAAATGTCGGAGTTGAGGGAAGAGAGGCGTTTTTTAAGTGAACATACTTTAGATGTTGGTAAACAGAAATGCTGATCGAAAATAATGGTCTCAAGACCGGGATTATTCCTGCAAGCAATTAAAACACGTTGGAGATGCCAAGCGCACACTTCTTAACATTTTTTCATGACAACTCTATTGGTGCGTTTGAGAAAAAGGCTAATACCAAACTTAAGGAATAATGTTCACATTCCTTATCTCGACCAAGACGATGAGGAAGCTAGAGAACAATAGAGCATTCAAAACCGACGGAATATATGCTGGGCTACTTAAAGCCAGCATCACAGTTTTGAACTGAAGAGTACTTGCCAGAAGATTGGAACAACCGTGTACTTTGCTCAATCCATAAGACGGGTGATCCATGCTCTTTGCGTCAGTTATTGTAAAAAATTGTATTGACGATAAAAGCCCACTATCGGATATAATTTGTTTAGCTTCAGGCCTGGAAAATCCATCATTGTCTAGATATTTACTCAACACCAAATTCTTTAAAATACCCCAAATAAAAAAAAATGTGTAGAAATTAAATTTTCGCCGACCTAAAAGTTGATTTTGATAGCATGCAGAGAAGCTGCAAGAACGTAGTCTTGTCGAAACGAGTGATCGTTGCTAAACTAATGCGCTTATGTTAAGTGATCTTGGGCATAACTTTTGACTAAATACTTGTTCCGAAGTCACGCGTGTTCTTAGGCATAATTTCCATCTTAGCTGCGAATAAACTATTTCCTGTCGGAAGCTTGTACTCCTTTATTATTTTCACCGTAATTATTTTTGCATAGGCAATCTTAATCATAATTTCATTTCTAGTAGTCCGGCGTTTAGAAGGAAATTGCTATGAGTTGATTGATTTTTAATGCTAAACGTAAATACTAAGTTAGTTTTGTCGTTCAAGTGCTATTTGTGCTTTTTTGAAACATTTATCTTAACCTCGTTTGTTTGCCAGAAATGTTGGCGAAATAATTCACGCTCTCACATACTCTGAAAAAATCCCTTTTTGGTATATTGAATCCAAATTTGCCTGTCAGTGAATTTTCACAAATCAAAAATAAAACCAAAGATAATATGATACGAAACTTCTCTCTTTCGCTTGCTGCGAGAGCCCATGATCTCACATTTTGGGCTGGCAACAAAGCCGAATCATGGGCTACTGAACAGCTGGCACGCAAAAAGGTGGGCTACCAGAGGCAAATGCTGAAAATAGCTATAATTTTTATTTGCATAAAAAAAGCGAGTAAATGTTATTTTTTTATAGAATGTGCTTTGAAATTTCTAAATTAAGAGTTAAATTTAATATATAAGTTTTGGCAAACTATGAAGGTTTTGATTTAC
The DNA here is from genome assembly GCA_963971545.1 of Philophylla caesio. Classification (NCBI taxonomy): domain Eukaryota; kingdom Metazoa; phylum Arthropoda; class Insecta; order Diptera; family Tephritidae; genus Philophylla; species Philophylla caesio. The sequence continues at coordinate 101,874,815 of OZ020607.1, read as the reverse complement.
ATACAAATATTGTATTTTATTTTAAAAATATATTCCAAAACTTTTATTTAAAAGCGAACTGGGTATATATTCCATTTTAAAATACGTGAATAAACATGGGTGTTTATAAGAAAACACGCTATGTATATCTTAAATTTATGTTTAATGCATACATATATAAAAGCAGTTTATGCAAAATATGAATTTCTGCGATATTTTAATTGTTTTCATTGTTTTGATTTTATATATATTATCTTCTGGCATTAAGTTAAATAACATCTCTTATTTACTCTTATTTTTGTTGCATTTTCATTCATTCTGTTAGCACACCTCAATTGTGGCGAAGAAACTGCAAAATCTCCAAAAAATGAAATAAAAATCCCCAGATAATATTTCTACAGAGTGGCTCTTTTGGAAAATGTTATAAAAAATGCGCCTTTTGACAGCGCTCTCTCGAAACAAAGAGTTTCGTATCATATTATCTTTGATAAAACTGCGAGGTCATGAAGCAGTTTAAGCATTCAAATCTCTTGCCGTGGAGGCAAAGATTATATGATACGAAACTCTCGTTCTCGTGAGAGCGCCTACCAAAAGAGCATTTTTTATAGCATTTTCCAATGATGCCACCATTCATAAAACCAGATGTGGTAATTATCATTGCATTTTTTGGAGTTTTATGAATTTAATATGACCATTGCGTTATGCAGACGTAAATAATACAAATACAATGAAGTAACAAGTAAAATACAGGTATTAATGAAAAAGATTATAAATTTATGAGTTCAGCATGAAAACTTCATAGTATACCAACAATTTTAACTGAAATTGAAAAAAAAATATCAGTTTTCACATAATCAAACATATTCAATTCAATCGTAATGTGTACTTATATGTTGATAATAAGGGGACTCATTTGAATTTTCATTATGTTCTGAATACTTATTGCAGAAAATATATACGAGAGAAATTTGCAATATTGTTCGATTGAAATTCGCACATAAAAATATCAGACACGCTTAGTGGACTGAATTTCCAACAGAGTTAGATCAGTCTTTTTTTACTAGATATATATTAAGATTTCGGCGAGGGTGAATACAAATCTACTTGACAATTTATTAGCTAAGAGCAGATTGAACCCGGCACTAATTTTCGTTTTTTGGTAAAAAGTATTAAAATAAGTAAATTATAAGCAGTTTTCTGCTTTTATTTTGATTAGCATTTTCCATGACGCTCTTTCTAAATAAAGCGCAACATTTTTGTGTAAAGTGCAACATTTTATACGTTATCGCTCAATTAGATTATTTAACCATTTATTTTGAGATGGCAACACTTTTTTTCAAACAACTTAGGGCCAGTTTTTCAGTGCAAGTTGAACTCTGTGTGTCGTTTAAACTAAGTTTAAACTCAGAGTGCAGTTTTTCAGTCAACTTTAAACGGAGTTTAAACTAAGTTTAAATGGCCGAACGCGCACTTAAAAATATCAGACACGCTTAGTGGACTGAATTTCCAACAGAGTTAGATCAGTCTTTTTTTACTAGATATATATTAAGATTTCGGCGAGGGTGAATACAAATCTACTTGACAATTTATTAGCTAAGAGCAGATTGAACCCGGCACTAATTTTCGCTTCAGTTCGACATGCATGCCATTTGTTTGGGACAATTCTTGAAGAAAACTAAAATCATGATTGCATGCTTATGTCATTATACAAGTAGAGTTGTAGTTACATATAGAAATATGTTTGTATGAAACATTTTTATTTCAAGTACCCACCCGCAGTTCGGCTTCCAGTTGATTCGTATGACCGGCCAAATTTGGCATAGCTGTCATGTTATAGCCCAAGCCCTGACATGCTGGCACTGTGATTCGTTGACACTGTAATCCATTGTTGCCACTGGCAGTGCTGCTGCTGCCACTGCTGGACCCAAGCTGATTCGTTGCAGTGCCGGAGCTTGCGGTGCGCAGAGCTGCAACTAATTGCAGTATAATACAGAAGATTAGCAGGAAGATTTTGTCGTAAGCGCGACACATTTTGTGACACTTGTGTTGGAAATCCTTTTTTTTATTTTTTTTTGTTTGTAATGACTGCTTTTAATTCAGTTGTGAGTTAATTTTGCGCGTGTGAGTACGTCAAATGTATTTCACATCAAATAAAATGCCTCGTTATTAGTTTGAAGCAAATGTTTTTCAAATCATTCATTTTCACAAAACAACTCAATAATCACTGTTTAGCGCAAGCGATTAATTTTTTTTCCACTTAAGACTTCTTTCCTTTCCTAGAAAAGAATTTTAGTTTTAGGTATTTTAGCGTTCTTTTCGACTTGCATATCTACTTACATATGTACCTCGGCGTACCTAAGCACTTTTTTCAGTTACATATGTAAGTTTATTTATATGTATGTATTTTTGCCTATAAGTATGTATGTATGTATCCTCTACCTTTCTATCTATTGTACTCTTTATTGTTTTTGCGGCTACTTTCGGCCTTTTATGTTACTTTTTATGCCGTTTCCTTTCTACACATTCATTGCCGCAACAAATACGAATTTACACTCGATTTTATGGCGCACTGGCACTGGCTGCCTTTTTTGTTGTTGTCGGGCCACATGAAAACAACATCAAAGACCATGGAATTCCCTCAAGCGCGGCAAATACACACAAAACAACAAAAAAAATTAAATCGGTTAAAAAAAAACACACAAAAGAAGCCATCCACCAGAGCAACTGAGTCAAGAAGCGGTTCCTCAGGTAGCCAATAAGTTTTTATGCGTACACTCACACAATCAGCAACAGCCCAATTATAATTTTTTTCGTTTTTGTTTCTGCTGTAAGTGAGCAACCGCACACACGCACTTAACAACACACGCGAGTTTTCGTTTCGTATCTTTTTGTTGTTTGCTTTAGATATCTTTTAATGCTATCTTTGCGTTACTATTTCTTGCATTTCATTAATGCGCCGAGCGCGTTCACTACAGACCGTCCGTTTTGTTCGATATCCGTTTGAAGAATTCTTCAAATTTACAACAAGCAGCTGTTAATATACCTCAGCTGGCTGGTGCATGCGCTTCAAACCGGCTCACCTTCGAACATGTTGCACGCAACATTTAGTCAGTCAGCAACTTGGACTGGTTGTTGTTGTATTGCGGCAAAAGTTCTTTTATCTTCTATATTTTATTTTATCTTTTTTCCAATGCCGGTGTTATTTATTTTCCCGGCAAAGTTGTTTACACCGTTCGGAGAGCGTTCGATTTGTTTGTAGTTTCAAACCGAATCTTGATTCATGTTGTGTTGTTTTGGTTCGATAGAACCGCATAGCAATTTTTGATGTTAGTACATAAATACATATATTCTGGTATAAATAATGGTAGCTAGCTAAAGTGGAGTGAGATAAACTTTGTTTAGGAGATTCGACGTTTTTGGTTTAATCGCTGTCTTGTGTCTGTTTGCGAATAATAAAATAACTCTGATTGCAGAATTTTTGCAACTGGATTGTCCAGACACTTAATTTGAAAAGTGCATCTACCCGCCAAACACCAAATACGATGGACGGTACAAGGCAAGGCGAATTTAACAAGGTGGTGTTAAGGAGCCAGCTGTTTTTTTCGCCTTTTTCGCTTTGCTGGACTGAATGTCAAAGGGCTTCGTTTTGATTGGCTGGCGATGTAAATCACCTACAGAAATTTGACATTCAGTCCAGCAAAGCAAAAACAAAATACATGGACGTCTTTTACTTATATACGCTTACCACCACCTTGATAAATTCGCCTTCGTACAAGGTTAGAAGACTGTTTTACGAAACTTACTAAAACAACCGCTAAACGAACGAGGACAAATTCGACATCAAATTTGTGATGAAGAGAGGCATCGATGCTAAATGGGCAAGAACGGTGAACAAGTGCACGCTTGCAGTCCGTATAAATGTCAGACTCTCCAACATCTCGCTGACTTCCGACTTGCACTTAAACGATTGCCATGGGCACTTCAACGCCAGGGCAAATATTATATGATAGGAAACTCTTGTTCTCGTGAGAGCGTTTACCAAATGGGCATTTTTTATCGCGTTTTCCAAAGATGCCACTATAAAAAAAAACCAGATGTGGTAATTTCTAAAGCATACTTTGGAGATTTCACGAATTTAATTCGATCATTGAGTTATGCAAACGCTTTTTCAAGTAAAAAATTATTTATTAAATAAATAATATCAGTATTCACATAATCAATCATATTTAATTCAATAAAAATATGTTTATGTTGGTATGTACATATATATATACAGTTTTTTGGTAAAAAGTATTAAAATAAGTAAATTATAAGCAGTTTTCTGCTTTTATTTTGATTAGCATTTTCCATGACGCTCTTTCTAAATAAAGCGCAACATTTTTGTGTAAAGTGCAACATTTTATACGTTATCGCTCAATTAGATTATTTAACCATTTATTTTGAGATGGCAACACTTTTTTTCAAACAACTTAGGGCCAGTTTTTCAGTGCAAGTTGAACTCTGTGTGTCGTTTAAACTAAGTTTAAACTCAGAGTGCAGTTTTTCAGTCAACTTTAAACGGAGTTTAAACTAAGTTTAAATGGCCGAACGCGCACGGTTAAACTTAGATTAACTGCTGTTTGCTGACTACTTCGTTTTCGTTGCAACAAATTAATTGAGCGCAAGGAAACCTACTTCAAGTTTAAACTGAGTTTAAATTGAGTTTAAACCATCACAGAAAAACTGGCCCTAACTCTCAATACATTAGTTTGCACAGTTAGAAAACCCATTGACTTTGTTGATAATTTACACATTTTGCTTCTGGCATCTCGCTATTTTACTTGTCAGCTGATAATAAGGGGACTCATTCGGTTTTGCTGCCTACATGAAAAACGAGATCAGTCCCCCTATTTTACCGGCGGTTGAGAGAGTTTCGTATCATATAATCCTTGGCCAGGGTGTTAGAAACTGAATCTTTGGTCACAAAGTCAACAAGATGAGCTATCTTGACGAAACCTCTACTAATGCTCTAAGACTTTACTATTTTTGTGTAGTCTACATTGTGTATCAGAGTGTTCGACAGATTACTTGGCCGACTTTAAAAACTTTCCCATATTATAAAAGACTGTTTACTATCTCGTTATAGCCCAGCTTCGCAACACCTCTACGAAAAAAGCCACAATTTGCACTCGCTCAATCGCTTTACCATCTGAAAGCAATGCTCAAAGGAACGATACGCGCGAGCATAAATAATAATAATATGACGAAATAGGCCATTCTTCCGTTAAAACGCTGTGTTGATGTCTTTGAGCTGTGAACGAATGCATCCGTGACTTGAGATGGGAGAGAGACGGCAAATTTCATACTTGAGTGTGAAAAAACGGGTTGGAACCAATACATATCTGCCGAACTACATTGGTTTTTATCGGTAAGAAGCTCTTAGACTACCCTCCATAAACGAATCTAATGTTGATAGTAAGTTTTACGTCGATTGATATTTTCTCATTTAAAAAAAAAGCAACAGTGTGTGACATTTTGGGTCTTGATTCTGGTACTTTAACATCCAGAAAAGCGGCTTTATTTTTTACTATATTTGGTTAATTGTTATTAGAAAAACTCGACTATACAAATTGCATTTTTCGGTATCTTAATTTTTGGAACAAACGGATTCATATAAATCTCGCATCCTAAATGTGATTAAAGACTCAGCGCATATACAAGTTGAAGAAGACACTTAAATAAGCGTTCAAACAAAAACTTAAGTCAAAATGTCGAAAATCTATCAAATAGGCTTGTGGAGCCTTAAATACAACACAATTCGCATTCAAAGAATTGACTTTTCAGCTAGATTCCGCTCCATCTCCTGAGACAAGGTCGACGCAACTGAAATCTAAAATATTGAGTTTCTGAAGTGATCGGTTGTCTGGAATAATTCCTAATTAATTTAAACGAAGAGTATATAAGGAAACTTTGCCGTTGCTGGAACGCATATGAAGTTCATTTAGCAAAAATTTATTCTACATAACTATTCTCAGTTGCATGGCTTGGGAAAGAAAACTGTGAAATGATTTATTAAAATTTAGTCAATAGTTGCATCGCTGGTTCAAAAATTAGCGTAGCTCAGTTGAATTGTACAGAAAGCTAATTAAAATAAAATAATTATTATTAAAAATATACAAATAAATATATTTTTTAAGAAAATATTGCACACCGATGGTTTTTTATTTTAATTTTTGTTAAATTTCGTAATATTTGATTGTTTTAGTATCATATTTGTAAATAAGGAGGAGTTAAAAATTTTTTCTGCATAAATTCTTGAAATCTCACACCGTGCGGCGAAAGAAAAGTGCAAAGACTAGCATCTGCAAATAAGCAATTAAACTAAGAAACTTGAACGGTGTGAATTTTTTTTTGTTATGACGGGGTGCCCCGGCAATTCGGATTATATTTAAAGATGTATCTATATACTTTGCATGTCTGATACGAGTTTAATAAGTAAGTATTCAGGTAGTTTGCTAAATACCCTTTTATTCGTGATTTGACAGAAAACCACCTTATAAGGTTCATACATACATACATATGTACATTAGGCATATGTGTTTTTCTAGCTATTATTAAATGTTGAGAAATCGTGTAAAGTCCACAAAATTATTTTGCTTTAATTTGTAAAAAAAATCTCAAATCAGAAATTTCTTCCATATCTTTCCAAATCTTGAGCACGCATTATATGGAAGAAATCGCCGAAGAGCGTCAGTAAAATAAAATAAAAAAATAAATGACTTTATTAAGCGAGTTGAGACTCTATAATTATCATATTTTACTAAATAAATAGAAAGGATTTCAATTTTTAATATTTCAAAAAATATATGTATGTATGTATATGAGTAGAGGATTCCTTCGGAACGTTTTTGAAAAATTATCTTAAAATTTGATCGTTCACCCTTTCATACTCGTATATAGAAACTGAGTGCATTATGCCATGTACATACATATGTATATCTAATTTTTCCAACAAAAAATGTGGAACTATTTAACCAATTTAAATTATTAGGACTTAGTCGGCGCAAAACCCATCGAATACTACATCTCATCTATTTCCACGGATACACATTCTTTAAATCAATTTGAGTTGGCTTCAACGAAACCGCCGTTGGAAGCACTGACTATTTTGAGCCTCTAAACAATGCAATGGTCTAAGGGCCTAACAGGAGTAGGCAACTCCACAAGAGCAATCCTTCGTTTATAACCTACACAGGTTTGTACAAGCGTCCCTAGAAAAAAAAAATAGCTGCTGCGAATCGAATTGCTATTACACACACTCATTACGAACTATTAGTTTTCAATAAAGGCAATAATTATAAACACAAAGAGTCACGCATGCTATTAACTAAATATTTTCCTTAATATATTCGTGTTCATGAACTGAAACAATAACCACTAAATTTGTGAAGGGAAATCAAAAAACATTCACACCTGCGAATTGACGGCGTGACTGTGGAAAAAAAGAAACACTCTTGGAAATTTAGACTTTGCGTCTGCTCATAAAACATTGCATCAAAGAACACAAGCGAAAACAAACAAATTTATGAATACGCCGCAACATTGTTGGCCACCAGCAGTAAAAACATTAAAACGCGAATTGCAAAAACAGCAGCTCGCCGCATTGACGGTAATAAAACCAGCAACAGTTACAAAAAAATCTAGTAGCAAAAAGCCACAACCACTATTACAAGCATAAAAAACAATATATATATATGTATATATATAGCCGTCATTCAGTCAGCGAATTAGCCGCGCTGGCAGTGGTGGCGGTGCGCTTTGAAGTTCGCTTTGATTTCCGGCGGGGAGATAAGATTTTACGCTTTTAGCTATAAAAACCAGCAACAATTGCATTAACAACAACACTTTTTTGTATTACACTGGCGTTGCCGTTGCAATGGCAACAAATTGCGAATCGAAAATGAATTGCCGCATTGCTGCGAGCTTAATTTTTTAATTTTTGCGCATTGTTCGCGCCAGCAAGTCAGCAAGGCAGCAGCACTGGTGCGCAATAGCGCAGCACCGGCGCGTCGGTCCGCTGGCACATGGGTTGGGAAAATGGCCACAATCGCTTTGGAGGAGTGTAAACATGCCACACGGTGCGCGCAGATACCCACGTACGTGTATATTCTCTTTTTTTGTTTTATTTTTTTTTTTCGTTGTTCGTATTGCTTTGCGAATGCGATGGGCAGATGCTTATCGGCGCTCAATCGGCTTGGCATAGGGGCGTTGATGGCGGCGTGCGGGCTCGCGTTGCAAATGTGCAACGAATTTCGTAATTTGCCACAACTTAGCCCGAGCCTGGCTGGCGCATGTGTATGGTAGTAGAAAAAGGGCAGAGTAGGGGTATAATGGCATGGAAAAAAGTGCACAAAGGGATCAAAGCTGGCGGGAACATGTACAATTACTTGTACGAATATTAAATAAAGGCGGAAAGCAAAAGCCCCGAATGAAGACGCGTGGGGGACAAACACGTCGAAAATTAATAAAAAATATCCTATTGTGTCTATTCCACGGTAATGTCCCATTCTCATTACTCATCGCGTCGATTTTGATACGCCATTGCGCGAGTATTGCCGTACAATTGGGTAAGAGTACACCGACGCGCGAGCTGTCCAAAAAGTTCGACCACACACAATTGTGCTGAAAACCATGCTCAAACTGACATTTCTCACATCAATGAGTGCGCTGCATATCCATTCGTCATTACGACCACTAATAAACTCATTTACTCATTTGCTATGTGCGATCCCACAATTCAAAGAGACGAAGCGCAAACCCACGCGACCAACAAAACGACGAGTTGGCGAGTAAGTAAAAATGTCTTCGATTGCAATTCAATTTGAGCTGTGTACAGTGTTGAGCAAAACCTTTCATTGCAAAGATAATATATAGGATTTGATAGGTGTCAGCCACTTAAAGCGGATTACTCTGACTGAAATGACATCGGGCAGCGCCCGTTAAGAATCCCAATCAGTACTGAAAGTTGTGGTTTGGTAGCGTGGACCGCCCGCGGCCGGTTTAAAGAGTTGGTTTTTTTTTTAATTCGTGAATGTCAAACAGACACTACTAACTGCTATCCGTTACCCGAGTCTTATATTTGTAACGCAGTTTAAAATATGGAAAAGTTGAGTTCCATAGTTGCATCTGCGACACAGCTATCAGATGGCGGCCTCACTTTGGAAAAAAAAAAAAAAAAAATTGTCAAAATTTCCTGCTATTTTTATGCACACTGGTATACAAATATATACACACATATCCATTAATAACAACGCGCGGAGTCGCGCTACGAACAAATATTAAACAACGTCCATCGCTTAACGTCGGCAAAATATCAACGATACTAAATAAAGTACTCAAACCTATTTAAAAGTACTAAACACAAGTACAGAGATTAATAATCGCTTTTGAAGTCACCCGACCAGAAAACTAGTTAATGCCAGCTAACGACAACAAAGTTTCGCAGAAAGCCCGCGCACGCAGTTCAATCACGATGGCTAAAGCAAAGTAAAAATTATAAAAGAAAAATATGAAAATGTTTACCAAACTATGTATGTTTGTACGGATGTCGGTTGTTTGTACAAGAAACTTACATTACCGCAGCAAATATTGCTTGGCAGAAAATCAAACAATGCAAAAACCACACGCACATATAAATCTAAATATTTGAAATAAAGAAGAGTGGTGAGGAGCGATAGAAAAGCGAAAAGTATTGCAGGTTATAGTTTTTAATAAAGACGTTAATTTTTCAGCCTGCATAATAGATTACTTTTGAGAAATGTAAAAAAGACCGATTTAATTTTTAAAATTTTTTTTATAATAACTGCTATGAAGGGGTTTTACAAAAAGGCATCACAGGCCCACCAAGGAGGAAAAATTTTAATTTATTTTCAACTCAGCAATGGGTCAGGGTAACATAGGCGGTTCACAAGAGGTGTTAATGGATTTAAAATTATAAAATCATTAATTTTTTTGTAGCTTAAAATTAATTTTTGTAGCCAAGCTATCGCATTCTTTGAATTTTTATGCGCTGGACTATGTTCATATCATAGCTTACACAGTTCATTATTCCATCTTCTTCAGAACCCGTCGCTCACGCGAACAGGACCATAAATCTTGCGAAGAACATTTCTCTCGAATGCCCCCTAACCTTTTTCTTCGATGATCCACAACGTCCATTTTCGTAGAGAAAGGGCTCTGTTTATCATTTGCCTACCGAGCCCAAGATAGCACTTGTCGGAAAGTGTTATTCTTCGCTTGATTTCGAGGCTGAAATTATTGGCGGTGTTTATGGTGGATCCTAGGTAAACAAAGCCCTTTATTACTTCAAAGTTGTAACTTTCAACAGTGACCTGCATACCAATACGAAAGGATTTTTTGTTTGTAGTCACAATGCACTTTGTTTTGTCCACGTTCGCTGCAAGACCCTTTTGTTTCTTTCTTTAGAATGGAATTGTTGTACCCCAACTATTGGTTTGTTCGAAAATATCTCCAGTAAAAATATCCAGCAGCAACTTACAAGAGAGAAATGCCAATAAAAATGCACGATGAAGCGAGCAGAGATGACACCTTCTGAGCTCCCGTTACTTAAATTTTTTCGGTTTTGACAGTTGAATAACGTAAAAGAAGATTATTAGCAACTCATCTTTACACCCGATTAACACTTTTCGATACTTGAAATTGCAGTTTGCAATTATCGTTGTTTCTCCTTTGTTTTTTGTGCTTCTTTAACATTTTTTCACTTTTATTATATACAATGTTTTATTTTTTGCTTTCTCCTACCGTCAAATATGAGATAAATGGAAGAAATATCAAAGCAATAAGAAACTTGAATCAAAGTGAATGGACCTAAGTTCATTGTTGCGCCATTCTTACTTCTTTGTTGTGTTGCTAAACAATTTTTAAAAACTACAAATTAAACAGCTGATTAAATTTTTCTTCGCATCCAGCGTTGTTATTTTCTTGAAACCTACTACTATGGAAACTAAACCAAACAATATTGCTTTTTGCATATTAAATAACTCATATTTTATTATTTTTATCTTTCAAATAATCAAGCATAAATTGTGTAACCTATGTGTCTTAATTACAAGCAGCTGTTGGTAGTCAGCTGTTTTAATGCCAAACATTTTTCTAGCTAAAACTTGCAACTTCCCCTCCAAGGGATCTTTATCATCCATCAACCAGCCGGGCTGAGGCACCTTCCCATGTAAGGGTTCGGACATTTCAGGTGCATGCCCCCAAATCCTGGTCCTTAAATCGTTTGCCGTGGTCGTCATCTAAAAAGGGATGTCCTGTTCGACGCTTTGCTTGTCTTTTCATTGGATATTTGTTTTACGTGGCGGACCCAAGCCCTGTGCATAGCCCATTGCTGGGGGTTAAAATTTTAAATTCGTTTATATAGCGAGCCGCTTGCAGCCGCACCTCCTGGTGAACAGACGGGCGGACTTTAGTGGTCCCTTAAACCGAATATGTCGGAGTGGCTCCACTAAAGCTCTCTCTCTATTAGCCGTTACCCATGGCTCCACACGGGTTGGTTACCGTATCTCGCACATGGGTTGCTCACGTTGCCAAGGGTGCACGAACGTGAACGTAAGTGTAGGGATTGAGTACAGCCGTGCAACTGTAACCGCATACCCAGAAGCACCACTGTACTCCACATTGAGCTTTTAGAGACCTTAAAAAATATCGAATTTGATACAAATATCTAGTATCGATACAACGAGATGAAATATATCGACGTAGGTATTCATTATTTTTTTTATTATTATTATGTATGTACATACATGCATACATATATTCCCTTCCTGTGTGTGATCGTATATCATATTCTGTATACCTACCTTTGAAAAAAAAAATTATAAAGTTTCTGGTTCTGATTTTTGAAAATGGAAGTGCACTTTAGTTTCAATGGTATTATAAAACATATTCATACATAAGACATTTCGAATTTATTCCAAAATAACCATTATAATAAATTAATACCTACATACATATGTACATTGAATTGTGGAAAAGTAATAATATCAAAAAAACAACTCAGAAAATATTTAAATATTCAAATTATCTTTGAGGATTATTTGGATAATTTAATGAAGTCAAATGTCCACTAATATTTTATTCACATCAATATTATTTAAGTCTTAAATAATAATAGTATTGTATAAATAACATGAGTTAAAAGAATTTTCTAATCCGTTTTAATAACAGCGAAAACAACGCATATGCTAAGCGTTGTTACGTACACACATAATAACAGCCATCGCTAGCTGCGCCTTGCATATGTATGTATGTGCCTTTGGTGGCGTCTCCCTGCGCAAAAATTTGTACATCCCTTAAATCATAAGCAGAGAGTACCCATATTGGTCTCTTTTTTCTCTGTAAGTACACATATTTATGATCGCATGAGTGCCTGAGTTCAATGAGCATCGCATTCACATTCGTGTAATCCGGCTAACAGAAGAAATGAATGTGCTCATGCAGCCTTCTATTTCCCAACAAGCCTTCTATTACTTCTTTGATTGCCTGCCATGCATTCAATTCAGCGTCAATCAAAATATTGTTGAATGCGTCACTTTTAATCAGCTTTCGTATATCTGGACCATTTAGTACGCCTGTTTGGAAAAAATTAATTTGTTAAGATGGAAAACCATGGGAAATGAATGTGATATTATAACTTTCCTTCTTTAATTTTACTTTCGCTGAGTCTCGGGTAAATTAGTTTCAAAAACAAGAAAACTTCATCTCTTTTGGCGACAGTTTTGATAAAATTCTTAACAATTCCAAGTTTAATATGCAGTGGAGGCAGCAATATCTTCTCCTTCGGCACTAGAGGCTCACGAATAATATTGGCCGTTTGTAACCTGCTGTGCTCTCTGAGTTTCCATCCGTGGCATGCATATTGGTCACCGGAAAATCGTGTGTCCCAATCGCACAAAAAGCACATATATTTTATATAGCCGCTTTGAAGACCGCAAAGCATTGCTACAACTTTTAAATCGCAGCATATGCGCCACATATGTTTGGCGTAGTTAACCATTTTTAAAATATTTTCCAGTGCATCATATGTTTCTTTCGTTTCTGTACTATAGGCGATTGGAACTGAAGGTTTTTTATTGGTCTTATGCAGTAAAACCGCCTTCAAGCTGAGTTTTGAACTGTCAATAAATAATCTCCAGTCATCTGCTTCATATTTTATTTCCATTGCGTTTATCAATTTTCCTACATCCGGGCAATATGCAGAAGTTTTTTCATCATTCACAAGGAATAAACTTTGGAGTGTTGCCTGACGACTTCGATAAGCTGTGACTTTCACACCGGGTGCCAACAAATTGTTTGATTTCAAAATGGAAGCCAGCTTTTCCGATTTATGCTGTGGCAACAATTGAATCAAGCTTATTTTGATTTATTAAAATTGGCTCATTGGATACTGATGGCTCATATGGGGGATCATCACGTGCATGATATGTCGGAGCAGTCGTAAAATAGAAAATATCTGGTCTAGAAGCTTTTGGCACAGGAATGTGGTCCGAATGAGGCAATGGTGTTGCGGCACTTGCAACACCAACGTAATTATACGATTTTCTTATCCTTTTTGCGGCTCCTTTATTCGCACATGCATAGCAATTCAATGGATTGTGACCTTCGCCAGGATTAGTCCAAATCATTGGGATACCGAATGGCATACTTTCACGTCTTCTATTTTTCCAATCCATTAGACGGTTGTAGCAGCTTTTACACAATATATTTGGTACCCAATTTTCGTTCACTATAACATTTTGGTTGAAGTACATCTCGTATGTTTGAACAAAATCAGTACTGAAATTTCCCCTTTTTTTATGTGTTGAGACATATTGACCACAGCAGTAGCAAAAGCTATTTATATCTGGCTTGCACAGTTCCATATTTTGTTCTCTTTTGTTCACTTTTAAAAAATTTGAGAAAAATTACTTTTACTGTTCGCGTTCGTCGGCACTGGTTGAATGACAAAAATCACAGAACCAGTGTGAGAAAGAGAAGAAGTATTATGACAATACATGTTTTATGTGAACATTACAGAACCAGTGTTGCTGGATTTTTTATGAATTAAAAAAAAAAATATTTAAATTTTTAGGAAAAAAATACTTTTTTCCCTTCATACATTCATTTTTAACTTCGAAAGTGTTGCACATATAGGAAAACGGTATAGAAACAGATTAGAGAAACTGTAATTCTTAATTTTTCTAAATTTGTTTCATCAAAATCGGACAAGTGGTTCTCGAGTTATGTTAAACTACGTTTTTGCCAAAATGTTACAACTAAGCGAAAAAACATCAAGATAAGGAAAAAATTTAAAAGGTCATAAAAAAAAACTGACACATACGAACGCCAAACCCTTTGAGGGTTTTACTATACTGACCTAGTACCATCACCCTGACTTGGAATTTCTCACCCCCCAGACAATAATCCCAAAAATGTTCCACAGTGTTATAATAATGAAAGATGTTATTGACAAATTATAAAAATTCGAGGTTATAGACGTTAGAAGGAAACATATACATACATAAATATGTATAATAGATGTTTTTCTCTTAGTTAACACTTTATAATACCAATTATTTGAAGCAACTGAATGTTAACTTATTTTTAAACCCTCGCTATGGGTACTAAACGATACTCTCCCGGTGATAAAATAATAATTTTAAATATTATATCTGAATAAAAATATAGCTAGCTGGTTGTTTAACTTTGCACAAAAATTAAAAACGTAAAAAGTTTCATTCGCTGTTTATTTTTATTATTAAACAATATTATAAGCCTATGAAATTAAAGTACACAAAGGTGCAGGTTTCAAGTGCCGACAAAATATCGTTGATTTTTGGCAATTTTGTTTGTTTACTAACAGTATTACGCATTTTCTTCAATTAAATGAATGTTCGCAATTTATTTTGACTTTTAACACATGTCTACAATATTGTTTAATGATAAATGCTTCGATTGAAATAAGAAGTGGCAATTACAAGCCTATCAATAGCCACTCAAACAAATTGAAAGTTTTTAAAAGCGAAATTTATCGATATTGTCGATAGTGCCATCCATTGTTTCTTCATCTTTAATGTAAAGAAATAACAAACATTTTTGACAGTTCCTCCATCATAAAGTTATGTAAATAAAAATGTGTTAATTTGTTAAGCCATTAAAGAAAAATAGCGTAGAATATTCAGAAATAAGTAAATTGGATTTAAATAAAGTCATTTTAAACACTTAATTTTCACAAATATCTTCACAAATTTACGAAAATTCGATTTATTCCAAAATTTAATTTTAACGCACAAAACGAACTCAACGGTTTTTTGTTTCCACATTCCTTCGTTTTTTTCATTTGTGGATATGTGACGTCAGCGAATGTCAAATTCACGAGGAGAGAAGTAACAGAGCAACGATTGGCGCAATCTCTAATATCTATCATTCTTGTCAGTAACATCGTTGTCAATTACCTCAAATTTATATTTTATAAAAATTAGGATTCACCATACAAAAATACATATCGAGCAAAAGCGGACATCACCGGATAATTTTCTTGTGGCAGCTAAGATCTGCACGCGCCTCTGTGCAGCAAAGAGCGCACGCAAATGGACACAAGGAAAGCTCGTCGTCAAAAAGCTGCAATCGCAACAGACAGCTACCCACTTCGCCATACGACTTGCACTCTGGTATGATGAGGAATGTCGCGCCGCTACGGAACATAAAGACGCTGCCTACAAGGCTACACTGTGATCGGGCACAACGCCAGATCTTGGAAAAGACCCGAGAAAGAAGAATCAATATACACCATCTTTTTATCGACTAAAAAGCCGCCTTCGACAGCACGTCGTCCTATAGCCGCAATGTCTAAACTTGGTAAAACTTATACTGCTATGTAAAGTGACGTTGAGCAACACCACCAGCTTCGTCAGGATTGGATAGAACCTCTCCGAGTGGTTTGATACCAAACTAGGTTTCAGGCAGGGTGACTCTTTGTCGACCGATTTTTTTAACCTAATGCTGGAGAAGATAATTCGAGCCGCAGAACTAAGTTGATCAGGCACCATCTTTTATAAGAGTGTGCAATTGCTGGCGTATGCCGATGACATTGACATTATCGGACTTAACGCAGTTAGTTCTGCCTTCTCCAAACTTGATAGAGAAGCGAAGCGAATGGGTCTGGAAGTGAACGAGGGCAATACAAAGTATATCCAGTGATCAAATAAACAGTCGGCACATTGACGACTGGGATCAAACATCACTGTTGACATGTATAACTTTGAAAAAGTGGAGAACTTCGTTTACATAGTTTTAAAGAGTAATTTGACAAAATTTATCAATTTTCCAATTCTTTGACGGCTAGAAGCTTAGCACGTGCCAGCGATTTTTTGCTGAAGTTAGATACTATAAAGGTGTAGGTATCAGTTTTGAAAGTGGGCTGGTGCAATCGTCTTTTAGTCAGAACCTATCAGAATTTGTTAAAATTAACGAGTCCATATTATTCCCGCAGTGGGTAGAACGTCCTACGCTGGAAGACATCTCGCGTTTGGCCAGTCCAAGCCTCTTTTGCATAAAAAATTTGATTTTTGCGCTCCATTCTTAGCTGGTCCATAACACAACTACATTTTCCTTGTTTACGTTGACAACTTTTCTTGAAATATCCGGCTTTTCCTGCATTCTACCTAATAGTATCTCTCTTTGAACTTTGTTTACTGTTTTGTTTCTGGAATGCGTGATCTTATGTAAAAAAAATTATATTAAATTACTTACATTTTGATTCCGCGAAAATCATTACCAAGAAAAGGCTTGATATACATATAGTACAAAGATTCGGTGACAACTTGGAAGGAGTGTTCAGCCAAAATTCAGCCAACGTGGACGAAACATTTTCTTGGGAAATGAACTATTTTCGGCTTTTCATCAACCATCATTTCATCAATCCAACAGAAAGAGTAAAAGAGCGACAAATTGTATTTAGTTGCGTGCAAACATTTTCGTTCAATAAAGTATGGCCTTTAACTTTCTTTCTATGTTTTATGCTTCTATGTTGTTTAGCTCTAAAAAAATATCGTCCAATGAAAAAATACCAAATAAACATGCTGAAGTTTTTAAAAAAATATGTTTTTCCCCTGCATTACCACCAACACATTCTCATTTTTGTGTAATATAGCATATGCATTCTCATTTTAAGACTTTTCTTCATTTGGCTAGCACTGCTCCAGAAACCAAGAAACAATCTGAAGGGTATGTTTCTCCAAGTGAACTTTCACTAAAGAAGGCCAAAGTAGGGCTGTCTGCTAAAAAAGTCAAGGCTGTACTGTTTTTTTGCGATGTACACAGTTTCATTTACGCAAATTGTCTGCCACAGTGAAAAACGATCAATAACGAATTTTATTCAATTAATTTTAAGCAAGCTCGACCGCATTTGACCAAGAAAAAATGATGAATGCAAGTTCGTACACGGTCGCAATAGAATAAATCTATCAACTGCGCCACCTTCATAAAGTTAACTCCCAGCAATGGCTCGGCGGCGAAAGATATGGGTCGAAAAAGCTGTCACCACTAAAGCAAAGGTTTACTTTCAGCCCAAGTGCTAAAATGAGGCTATGTTGAGAAATTAAACATTAAGTTGCCGAAAAGCTCACGGCGCCGAAAATTAGCTATAGAACTTGCTAAATACAGACGATCTCATTTTAACGCGGATCTTTGTAACGCGACTTTTTTTTTACACTGTTTTCTACAATTTTAGGCGAAAGAGAAACCTCGGCGATTATTTTAAGAACTGAATTAAGAATTTTTTTATTGTTTAATATAATTTTAGTTATAAATGATCTCAATATGATTTTTGGTTAAAATCCTCTAAAACAGAGGCTTTTTAATTGTATCAAAGCCTAGCGAATTTATACATACATACATACATATAATAAATTTGTTCAATTCCCCAAATTCGCGTTTCGGGTGGAAACTAGGTTATTTTAAAGCGGAATATTTTTTTTGTGCAGATTTTTCTTAAAACTTGAACTCAAATGTGTTTTTTACGCAAAAAAATGGTATGGCAGAAAAATGCGTTAAAATGAGATTGACTGTATTAATTTAGAAAAAGAGCTTTATATGAAGTACTCGCCCGCTTTTGCATTGTTGACATGAAAATAGTGTAAAAATTTAAACCTGTAATATTTCAAGTTCAAAGAGATTTAATCGTACACATTACATATATATGGTATGTATGTTTGCATTCATATGCATTTACGTACAAATAAACAAGTAATCATAAGTACTGCGACAACATATCGGATTACCAATCACACTTCAAAGCGCTTGCGGGCGACTCCTGTCATACTATATATAATGTTTCTGCGTCTAGAAAGAAAACTCATAAAGTTACCAAGTATTCGAACTCAACTATGGCGGCGGCTATGTTAATGGTTGCGGCGGTGTTGCAGAAGCCATAGTAGTTAAATGTACATAATTACTCCACGCGCACTGCACTTAGCGTTCCATGTGTTTGAGTGAAATTAAATGCCTTCAATCGCATTGTCGGTTTCCTAAGCTTTCGTTAGAAGCCATCGCTGCCAAATCGGAAACATGCTCGTCGCTAGGAGCAACTGTGTGTCGCTTGTGGCAAATGTGCAAGCATTCACCACAAAAGAATACAAAATAATGTCAGGTTTAAGAAGACAGTGGAGAGGATACAGATATAAAATGCAAAGATGAACGAATAAACCATTCACAGTTTATTGCAGCCGAGACAGTAGTATGGGAACTAACCTTAGAAGTTAATACATTCTTCTTCCTTTTTGAAAAGAAAAAAAAAAGATAACGAGTAGTATAAGTATGCACTAGTAGTATCAATTTAGAGTCCGGATATGCGCTTCTTGACTCCTCGCAGAGGTGCAATAACGGATGTTTAATGAAACTTGCTATGCTAATAAGGTGGTTCTGATCAGTTCGGGTTTTATGAAAATTAATTAGTTTTATACAGTTATGTATCTCAGAACTCAATGATAGAATCGTTCGTGATATTTACTCGTTTATATGTATTTATACAAATATACTCCGAAAAGAAGAGATATTTTTGGGTATTTTTGTTCTGGAAAACTGTATCGTCTTTAAGGCAGCTGATAGAGCCTTTACTTGGATTATGGTATATGATCCCCGCAGTATATATGCATATATAAATTTTCACCGGCACAAAGTGGTCGCCTTTTAAGATGCCTAGAAGCCTCAAAATATCACAGGTCTGTGAAATTTCAATACTTTTATCCCAAAGAACAGTCGGAAAAAATAGTTTGGACGCTCAGAAAATCTCTACAAAAATGACCAACCTAGCCAATTTTTGCCTAATTGACATGGTGTTATTCAATAATCTTACGTGATTTATTTTTGTTGGTTTTTTCATAGCCTTGTACTGAGTCCCATAAATATATTTTTTTGATAGTTGAGTTTTGAAAAATTAATTATATTCTCGAGAGAATTATGATTGTCTTTCGATAATTATGTTAACTTAAAAAATCATTTAATTTGATATTCAGAATGATTTTGAGATTAATTAAAATACTTTTTGAAAATTTTCGGTTGTTTTTAGTTAATTTGAGGTAATTTTACGATGCATTTAAGTTACTTTTCGGTTAGTTTTACGTACATTTTCTTTATATTTAAGATACTTTTCGGTAAATTTTAGATGCTTTATCGGAAAACTTTCGTTATATTTTTGTTGCAATTTCGTCACTTTTCGGTAAATTTTTGTTACATTTTCAGTATATTTTCAGTGCATTTGCGGTAGTTTTTGGCCTCGCTCCTGAATAATCTTAAACTAGCACCTTACTGGCAATCCTACATTGAGAGTCAAACGGCAGTTAAGCCCTCATGAAAATTTCGACAACCTCCATTGTAGCCAAGAATAATACAGATCTACGACTCGGCATAGAACTTCCGATATATGTATATCGACGGTAATTTGGAAAAACCGTAAAAGTAATTTTTGGACGATTTAGAGATAAGACGATAAAATGATCTATACATATAGGAAAATTTAATAGTTTTCGTATTACGTCGATGTCTGACGAAAGGACTCCGCTAATTTCTATTCTGTTAAATGTTTTTCGTTTGTAAAACTCTGTTTGTAAAGGCTCTCCGACGAATAAATGTTTAAGCACATTTTTTGCCATAAACTTGCAAGAAATATTGATTTTCATGTACATAAATTAGTACATAAATAATTTATTATTTTAAAAATAAATGTGAGATATTTCCTAAAGAAAGTTACTACGCATTTAAAAATGTGTATTACAACAAATTACAACAAGGTTAAATCAATTATTGTAACATGGTTGCAAAATGAAATTGGTTTACTACATTTTAATTTTAACTATATATTTGCCACCTGTTCGATGAGTAAACTGTAAAAAGTCTATAGGCTAAAACAGTTATTTCATTATACATAGGTGTAAAAAGGAAATGCAAAGTATTTTTTGAACAGATTTGCTCTAACTTTTGTTTACTAAGATGAGCGAAGAAAGCTATTCTACGTACAAAACTGCACGCTTAAAAAACTTTTAAAAAAATGTGTTGAAAAATTGGCTTAAAATGGTTACCGTTAGAAAATAAAACTGAAATTTAAAAAAAAAATAATTTCTTAACATGTCGTGCGCCTTTGACTTTCAGTTGAAGTCTGCATACATTGTACTTTTATATACTTACATATAAACATTCACTGAGGCAATACTCATCTCGAGTCGAAACAAGCTTATATGTAGAACTAGATCTAAGAATTGGCGACTGCACTGTTTCGAAGAAGCCTACCGTAAAATACCAAACCCTTTAATCCAACTGTACCGAGTTCGTGCCCGGAGAAATAGCATCATGGAGTGCCAGAGCAAGTGGAATAGTACCCTTAAAGGCCATTGGACCCATCGACGCATTCCAAACCTGGCCTCTGGGTTAATAGAACGGATGGCAAACTGAGGACTACAGTTGGCGAGGTGCTTACACCGGAGTCCATCATCAGCTAAATGATCAAGGGATTTAGAGGATAAACCAACCAGCGATGATCATAAAAATACTGTGTATTTATCGTAAACCCATAAATTAAAGCGGATTGAGTGAAATAAGATTAAAAAGTCAGCTCCAACACACATAAGTCCAAGAATAACTTTTTTCTAAAGACTCTTATTTTAAAAGTCCGGGTCTCTGCTTAATATTGATCTCAAACAGTGATTAAAATAAATTTACTGAATATGCAAATACAGCAGAAATATGTATACTAGGGTGATTCACAAAAAAAATAAAGCGTTCAATTCTCTACAAAAATAAGCAAACGGATCTTTTTTATGATACACGACAGGCTAGTAATAAAATTCATAAGTTACAAAAAAATGTGTTTCATGTTATTCTTATGGGAAGTAGAAAAACGCGATGCCGGCAGGCAATATGAATATTAAGGGTTCAAATTTTAACTGGTATCTTTTTATTTTTGGACCTGTTTGCAAGAAAAGAAATTGTGTTTTTTTTTGTGGATCACCCTAGTATACATATTTGTACTTGAATTATAAACTATTTCTTTTTTTTTTTGTTGATAGAAAAGACCAATAAATACATACTTTTTTGATACATTAATGTTATTTTCAATAAAATATAATACAACGATTACAGACGTGTTAAATTCTTTGGCAAATAAATATTTACAAATCAAAACTTCCTGAATTTCGGGACGATCCCGGAATCCCGGGATTTTGTTTTCATACTTGAAAATCCCGGAGTATATGAAATGCCAGCAATTGACATCCCTAGTACATACAAACATAAATATGTATGTACGCATATGGCATTTTTTTCCATGTATCTATGTGTAGATATATGTATATGTATATTTTCTAAAGCATAAATCGAATGCAAGCAAGGGCTGATCAAAAACAAAAACTAAAAATATGAATAGAAAAACTCTCAACATGTGCACAAAATACAAAAAAAAATTCGCCAAACAAAGAATATTAAAACACGAAATCGCACATAATTTGCCATATCCTCTTTTTTTTCTTTATATGTATGTGCAATGATCCGTGAAGGGTGACTCCTACCTTAATGATGAAAGCGAGATTAGGTACATATATACTATGTACATATGCTTTTTGTGTGTACTTATATGTTATACTCATACATACTTACGAGCACCAGATTATTTTCAATCTCTTCTTGAGCTCAGCTGTATTTGTTGTTTGCTTTTGTTCTCATGTTAATAGCATGAAATTGAAAAATTGGTACTCCGTGGATGATAGTTTAGTTAGCGAAATCAATATAGAAAAAACAATCTACAACAAAAATACAAAAATTAAGAACCGAGTCAACAGCGAGTACTCTTCAATGGCTACTTGCGTGGCTTGTTTCACACTGAATATATAAATTTTATAAAACTAAAATGTAAACGACACAAAAATTCAAACAATTAAATAAGAATATTGCGCTCTACAATCGTGTAACTGGCGTTAAATACTTTAATAATTTATTTAAATTAATTTATTTACGACGAACGCAGCAAGTTCAACAAATAAACCATTGATCTTATTTTCTACTAATCGCCATTTTATTCTTGATGCTTTATTAAAAAACAAGTTTTTAATATAAACTGGGGCAGCGTGCCCTTGTTTAAGGCCACACCACAATACCGATTTCGTAAAGCAAACACATCGCCAAAACTTTACGCCGCTAATCAGTCAAACATCGACACCTTTGGTCAGGTGAGGGTCAAGCTTGACTCTGCTTTGCTTTGACTGGGTTTTCTTGGTAGCCGATACGCCTTACAGCATTATAGGCGCAAATTTTCTTCGATATTTTAATATACTAATCGATATTAAAAATTCCGCAATTATTGATAAGGAAACTATTTTCAGAAGCTACGCCATCGCAACGGTAGATATATCAACACCCACTCCAAAACTTTTTGACGTTAACCACGTCACACAACTCTCTTCAACGCATTGTATTGAAACGCAAGGTCCCAAGTTTTTGCTATACCTCGGCGTCTATCACGTCTATCAAAAATCTACTTAACTCGCGACTACCACCAGATACCAATGGAGGAAAAAGATATTTCGAAGAAAACTCTAACTACACCATTTGACCTCTTCGAATACTTCACGAACTACATCTTTTTAAAGTTTTCGAACGCTTACGAGTACACAACTTGAGCATAAATGTATCAAAGTGCGTCTTCGGTGAGCCACAAATTGAATTATTGGGTCATCTGGTCACTTCAGCCGGCATAAAACCATTGCCGCAAAAAATTAACGTTATCAAAGAATATCCATTGCCTAAAACAGCTGCCGAATTAAAAAGATTCCTTATTTACATTGATAAAGCTTTTTTTGGTTGCTTTCACTAATTCTTGCACTTTTCTCATATTTTTCATTGTGAGAAAAAAACAAAGCACTGTTGCATTTATTAAAAGTGAAATAATGCAAGAATGGACTACGTTACCCAGCGATTTACTGTTTGTTGCATGGTGGTATCGTTTGGTATTTCGATATTTAGCATGTCGTAAATTTTTTTGCCTCGCATCTAAAGTAAAAATTTGAAGAGTCCTATTTTAAGTATAATCAAGAGTAATATCATAACAAAACTCGGTACGTAAGTTAATTTATTTTATGTTGCAAGACATTCGCATTTAAAAAAATTGATTTTATAAGAATTTTTTTATTGTGAAAACTGTAAGTCCGACAAGAAATTGACGTTTATATAATCACACACTATTTTTTATGTTCTTCAGGAGGCTTTAGCAAAAAAAATCGTGATTTTTGAGGAAACTAAAAAAATATTACTTAATTCTTGAAATAAAATTTTTACTTAACTTTGGTACAGGGTTTTTAATTCTTAAATTCGCTATTTCTTAAAATAAGTCAAAAATTTAAAAAGTATTTTTGAATAAATAAATTTTATTTACACAAATTATTAAATGATTACAATTTTTTTATTTAAGAGATGATTGTTTTTTAATTTATTTTTTGATAATATTTAAAATTTTTTTAAATTTCGTAAATCTTCTTATGGGACTAAAAGTTTTTGAAATGAAAATTGTTATAAAATGGCAATTCTTACAAATTAAAACACTTCCATTGCTGGCACCCCAACTACCACAAAACTACAAATTTTAAGAAAATTATTTCCGCCACCCCTTCCTATTGAGCTGCTCAATATTTTTTTTTTTAAAAGATCGTCATAAAAAACATATTTAGCAACCAAAGCCAGTTTAGAGTCTGCCTAAAAGTGTTTGCTAAGCTTTTTCCATTCGCTAAAATTTTTCATACATACAAACTATATAGTACGAGTATAACGATAAACTTGTTTACATATGTCTTTTCCAATATTCGCAGAGATACACCTAACCACAAACTGCCAACGCTGATTCACATTGCCAGCACTCATCAGAATGAGAGCGGCGACAAGATTTGCCTCTTCAAAAGGAATAAACTTGAGATAAGGCAAAAATGTCAAAATTATCTACACACTTGAACAGAGCGCATTAAAGGATGAGGCCGCCACAAAAAAACAGAAATAAAAGACGAGGCAATACTGGAGAAGCGCGCGATTGGCTTTTATTTGTGGACTAACAAACATACGAATACATACACGCATATGTATGCGCGTGTGCATACTCTTATGTGGACAAGAAGTCAGGCTGCCTGGCTGGAAGATTGTGGAAATAACGCAGATTTCGCAACTCAAAAGGTAAATGTTCTTGTGTGAGTGCCGAAACGCAGAAAATCCCACTGCATTTGCCACTGCCGCCATGGCGATTGCGGTCGCTGTGGTCGCCGTTGCCGCCAAAGATGCCAAAGTGCAACGGGCAGTAAGAAGCAGAAAATTAAAAGTGGCTTTTAAATAAAAATAATATAAAATAAATGCGACGCATGCACAATAATACGGCAAATGTTGAAGTGCAACCAAGTGAGCGGAGAGGTGAGAGGGGTGAAAAAAACACAAAGAGTCAATTAATTAGTAGATGAAGTCGAGATTAACGTTGCGTTAATATGGGCGTTTGTAATTGGATGGGCCGAAGTGACCGACGGCTACGAAACTGCGCTTGTGGCTGCCGCAGCTACCGCTGTCAGCCAAGCCTCGAAGATTGCTCCGTCGAGTGTGCGCGGTTATGTGCATTTCAGATTGTATGCTTCGCTAAGTTTACTCAAGATAACACGTGTCCATAAACAGCAAAGCGGACCGTCAAGCGAAAGGATGTTTGTGTGGCTATGCCGGTACATTGAGGCATGTGAGATAAGTGGTTTCAAATAAAAGGAAGCGCTGCAATGCGGCCCAATCAAGTGGAAGTGGAATGAAATGCATTGAAATTGTGTGCTCTGATCGAGGATATATTCAATTAGTATTACAATCAAATCGAAATGAAGCGTTCAAAATTAACTTTCTTGGTAAGCTTCAGGCAAAGTCCCTCGGATTTTCGAGCGCCTATGCCCTGGTATGGATGCAGTTTTTGGTTAGTGCAAGAAATCAGAGACATTATGCTCGAGTCATAGACTAAGGTAATGCTTCTTTAAACAACTTGCGTAGTTAGGCAATTTGGAGACACTAATGGACCGGTCTGAAATGCCATTATTTGAATTCAATAAAAGTCATTTTTGTTCATATCTAATTTACGCTAATAAAACCTTTTACTTAAATATCATGTCTTATCGCAACCAGACAATACTACCAAGGCAAGAAAGAATGCTCCAATTTGTTCACACTCCTGCAAGCAAGTCGGTTCGTACGTACGTAGTATGTATATACGTATGTACATTAGGGCAGCTCATAACTTTCATCCGATGTGAGTTTACCATTTTAATTATTTAAGTATGCCATCAACCTAAGCCCTCAGCTGGCCGCTATCATTTTTTCAAGACTCCACCGCATTTGTGAATCCAACTTCACTCCAGCATAGATCGCTTTATGGCCTTAAAGCTAATTCAGAATGCGCTTAATTTTAGTTTATGCTTGACAGCCGTGGAAAGCAGATAACCTCTTGACTTTTCACAAATATGGTAATAAAATGAATTTCGTGAGCTGATTAAGCATTATTTTTTGCGTAAAAAACCTTCCCGTAAACTATAGAAAGGTTTGAAACTTGGGGACGCAGCACCATCAATTTCAATGGTTAAGAAGTGTATTAATGAGTTTCGTTGTGGTCGAATCAGCAAAAGTGACGTCGAACGTTCAGATCGTTACAGCAGAAATCATAGATTAAATACATGGAATGGTATTGCATGTCCGGAGAATGAAAGTGCGGAAATTGGCTGAAGCTAAAAGCACCTCAACTGGGTGGGTACATCGCGTTTTACACGAATACTTGGATATGAAAAAGCTATTCGCGCGATTAGTTCCACAATTACTCAAACTCGACCATAAGCGCTGTGCACACGTGTGTTGTATTTTGAGAGTCTTGATAAAAGCTATTATTTAAAAGGAATAAAAAAATTGGAAAATCGTTGGACTAAGTGTGTAGAGTTAAAAGGAGATTATGTTGATAAAGAGAACGCTTTTTATCCGCTCAAAATATATTTTAATCAAAAAGTCACTGACTTATAATTATCATTATGAGTGAGCCTATTTTTTAAAGTCATCGACGAGTTTTATTTTGAGACTTATAATGTAAGTCTAATAAAGTCTTCTCAAAATAATTATTAGCGAGATAAACTTTTTAAAGTCTTCAAAAACTTTTAATTTGAGACTTGCATACATATATGATATTATTAAAGTCTTCTCATAATAATTACACAGTACAACAGCTAATCTGGGGGGTGAGAAATTCCAAGTCAGGGTGATGGTACTAGGCCAGTATAGTAAAACCCTCAAAGGGTTTGGCGTTCGTATGTGTCAGTTTTTTTTTATGACCTTTTTCCTATATGTGCAACACTTTCGAAGTTAAAAATGAATGTATGAAGGGAAAAAAGTATTTTTTTCCTAAAAAGTTAAATATTTTTTTTTTTTAATTCATAAAAAGAGAACAAAATATGGAACTGTGTAAGCCAGATATAAATAGCTTTTGCTACTGCTGTGGTCAATATGTCTCAACATATAAAAAAAGGGGAAATTTCAGTACTGATTTTGTTCAAACATACGAGATGTACTTCAACCAAAATGTTATAGTGAACGAAAATTGGGTACCAAATATAGTGTGTAAAAGCTGCTACAACCGTCTAATGGATTGGAAAAATAGAAGACGTGAAAGTATGCCATTCCGTATCCCAATGACTTGGACTAATCCTGGCGAAGGTCACAATCCATTGAATTGCTATGCATGTGCGAATAAAGGAGCCGCAAAAAGGATAAGAAAATCGTATAATTACGTTGGTGTTGCAAGTGCCGCAACACCATTGCCTCATTCGGACCACATTCCTGTGCCAAAAGCTTCTAGCCCAGATATTTTCTCTTTTACGACTGCTCCGACATATCATGCACGTGATGATCCCCCATATGAGCCATCAGTATCCAATGAGCCAATTTTAATAAATCAAAATAAGCTTGATTCAATTGTAGCCACAGCATAAATCGGAAAAGCTGGCTTCCATTTTGAAATCAAACAATTTGTTGGCACCCGGTGTGAAAGTCACAGCTTATCGAAGTCGTCAGGCAACACTCCAAAGTTTATTCCTTGTGAATGATGAAAAAACTTCTGCATATTGCCCGGATGTAGGAAAATTGATAAACGCAATGGAAATAAAATATGAAGCAGATAACTGGAGATTATTTATTGACAGTTCAAAACTCAGCTTGAAGGCGGTTTTACTGCATAAGACCAATAAAAAACCTTCAGTTCCAATCGCCTATAGTACAGAAACGAAAGAAACATATGATGCACTGGAAAATATTTTAAAAATGGTTAACTACGCCAAACATATGTGGCGCATATGCTGCGATTTAAAAGTTGTAGCAATGCTTTGCGGTCTTCAAAGCGGCTATATAAAATATATGTGCTTTTTGTGCGATTGGGACACACGATTTTCCGGTGACCAATATGCATGCCACGGATGGAAACTCAGAGAGCACAGCAGGTTACAAACGGCCAATATTATTCGTGAGCCTCTAGTGCCGAAGGAGAAGATATTGCTGCCTCCACTGCATATTAAACTTGGAATTGTTAAGAATTTTATCAAAACTGTCGCCAAAAGAGATGAAGTTTTCTTGTTTTTGAAACTAATTTACCCGAGACTCAGCGAAAGTAAAATTAAAGAAGGAAAGTTATAATATTACATTCATTTCCCATGGTTTTCCATCTTAACAAATTAATTTTTTCCAAACAGGCGTACTAAATGGTCCAGATATACGAAAGCTGATTAAAAGTGACGCATTCAACAATATTTTGATTGACGCTGAATTGAATGCATGGCAGGCAATCAAAGAAGTAATAGAAGGCTTGTTGGGAAAGCATCGTTCTAACAACTACGATGTTTCTGTCGCAAGGATGTTAAGAGCATTCTCGGAAATTGGTGTCCACATGTCTTTGAAAATCCATTATTTACATCATCATCTGGACTACTTCAGCAAACAATTGGCTACCGAATCTGATGAACAAGGTGAACGCTATCATCAAGTTGCTATGCCATTTGAAATGAGGTAATACCGATTTTTTATTTTTTCAAACTCATTTTAATAAAACAAAAACTTTCAGATATAGAGGCAAAAAGTCGCCGAGTGCAATAATTGCGGAAATTTGCTGGTGGAGTAAGCTTGTGTGGCAAGACAGGGATGATCTTGATGATAAAGAATTTCCAGGAGATGCAGAAGGGCCAACAGTGGAGTCACACATTGACATTATGTGTGGTTCAGAAACTGATGATAGCGATGAATGCGATGCCACTAGTCCCGAACAACCACCATCGAAAAAGTCTAGGCAATATTTATTAAAATAAATAAATAAAATAAAAATAAAAAATTATAAAAATGTTTACTTTATTTTTTTAGTAGTTTATGGCCAGAAGTCTGGAGTTATTGGGGAAAATTTATAAAAAAGGCAATAAATGACACTTTTTTGAATAAAAACAAATAGAAATTGTAATTCTTAATTTTTCTAAATTTGTTTCATCAAAATCGGACGAGTGGTTTTCGAGTTATGTTAAACTACGTTTTTGCCAAAATGTTACAACTAAGCGAAAAAACATCAAGATAAGGAAAAAATTTAAAAGGTCATAAAAAAAACTGACACATACGAACGCCAAACCCTTTGAGGGTTTTACTATACTGACCTAGTACCATCACCCTGACTTGGAATTTCTCACCCCCCAGACAATAATCCCAAAAATGTTCCACAGTGTTATAAGTGAGAAAAAGTTTTTAAATCTTGAAGGACAGAACTTATTTGGAACCATTTTGGGATAAGTTCGGGACCGATTAGGCACTGCTTCGCGACTATTTCGGAACCGGTTTGGAACTTTGTATCATACTATAATAATTATTGACTTTCCTATATCAATAACGATGCGTTACGCTCTTAAGAAGAGTACCTTTTATTACTGATTTTGAGCTTTTATAAGGAGTCTTCTATTATTTGTTGCAAGCTAAGATTAAAAATACCTCAATTGGGGCTATTTTGTCTTTCAAGTGCCTCAAGTCTGATATCAACTAGTCAAAGAAAGATCCCAAATATCAAAGAAAACTCAATAGTTGGATTGAACTGATTAAGGAAAAGTTATGCCATTTCAAAACTTTTTTAACATTTGTATATATGTACAAGTGGAAAAAAAAACAAATTCATATGAATACAGTGAGGAGCAATCCTAATGTGCATACCCTTGGCAAAATGTACATACTCGTATTTAGGTACGAGTAGATTATTCATATGTAGATATGACAAAAAGAAGATGTTACCGTAGCTGCAACTTTACATTCGTAAAGTAGAAGTAACAGACTGCGATGCAAGTGGCCCTCGAACTCGTGCGAGGGAAGAACGCACAGTGAGAACAATGTCCGTCGGCCGGTAGACACTAATTTAGTGAAATTATATGCCCACAAACACACTCGCTCAAAATGGATACCAAGAAGAGGCAAAGCATGTACCATATACATACATATGTACATACATACATACACATGCACATGACCCGTACACATTTATGAATTACTTTGCTTGCAGGTTGTTAGGCTGCACCGAAGGCAATGGCAACGGCAAAAATGTTTAAATTCATTTGGACACATTAAGATACCAAAAGCCACGCATTTGCCAACAACGAAATGAATTGATGGCTTCGATGTGAGCTCGGCGATCGGTGTCTTCATGAGACACACATATGTATGTACATACATACATACATATATAGCGACTTATAAACCAAACATATGGCCGTAAACACGGGCGTTCGAATTGGAGGGGAAGCAAGAAGTCTTTTGCTCTGATGAATAAATGAAAGGCGATGAATGGTGAAAAATTACAATCTTTGACAAAAATACTAATAACGTAGAAATTATAAATTCATTTATGAATCAACAATAACTAGAAAAAATATATAGAAAAATTGTACATTAGAATAAAGGGAAATATATTTCTTGCATATGAATATGCTGGGGATCTTGTAATCCACGTTTGGGCTGGGCTTGATCCAAACCTAACTTTAGAATCGTTTACTAATCTTGGCATTTATGGAGTACATCCCTGAAGCTGATTTACTGGTTTTTCAATATGGTCGTGAGCCGAATATCACATACGCGGCACTGTCCTAGTGACCAGAAGCCAAATTGACACCTCTGGCTAATTAAAAAGGAAGATGTTTGAAATGCTATTTCTTAAAATGTTGCAAAATCACGAACTTGTTGATAGGGAACCTGTGGCTGGTATATACGGACCTAGATTTCTGAAATTAGATGATCGATGATTCAAAAGACCCTTGCAAGAGAACGTCAATGTAGCACAAACTGAAAAAAAGGTAACAGAGTTACCTTGGCGGGGATTTTAAGTCATGTGGGCCCCAGCCTTTCTGTGGTCCGTTAAGAGAACATACGCCAGAACTTTAAGAAATATGGGAGGACCTGGGAATGGCAAATGAAAGGACCAAAGCCCACCCAAAACTATCGTGATTCCTATATCTTAATGGAATGGATCATCATAAAATGAGATTCTTTGAGGAAACGGGCTGCAGGTTTTGTGGGCTAGAGGAGGAAACTTCCGAGTGTTTTTTGTATAAATGCCCATGTGTATATAGACTACGATCGAGATTAGAGTGTGAGTTTTGAGGGTACAATAGATCGAGTTAGGTTGCAACACTAGTATGCGTAATAATAACAATTATAATAGAATAAATTAAACTAAAATCCGACTAATGTTATATATAGGCAAGTTTATATGTTTAGCCAAAAAATCACGCAAAAAGTACTTGAAGGATTTGCTAGAAGCTTTGCGCACAGTACAATAGATTTAAAGTATCTTCTATTACCAAATTATCAGCTCCTTTCGCTAATCGGCATTTTTACAAAAGAAAAATGCTGAAGTTGACGGGAATATTATATTCATATCCATATTTGTTTTATTTGTGAGGACTGTAATCGAAATGATCTATTCGCCACATCACATCTTCAGCACTCAAGTCTCGTTTTTACGAAACATTAGCAACCACCTCCATTGCGCGGACGCCCGTGTGCAAGGACAATTATATGTACATATTTTGTGCTGAACTGCCGTATTTCGAAGAGGTACTCCATTATTTTCCTGGAACTGACGCAGAGTGCGCCACGCGGCCTAAGTGCTATGCTTTTGCTCCCCTGTTCGTTCCACTTTGAGTTCGGAAGTAAATTTAGATACACATGCGTGCAAATGTATGAAAGTACAAACGTATATTTCCATGATATACAGACGGCATGCTGAATTCACTGTTGTCCGTTCAAGCGCAGCAAATTACACCATTGCACATGCTCGACTTAATGGCTGTACACGCCGGCAGACACATGGACAGACGGCTGAAAGATGCGGGCATGTTTTGTAAGCAAAGCTTTGAGCTTAATGAATCCCTTGGTGTTCCCTTCGTCGCGAATACTGTGAATCACAAAAAAGACAACAGCATCTTAAGATGAATTCATTTCGGTGGCTCTTACGCGCCGCAGGGAAACTTGCCAATACAATATCCCTTATATCTTGCGTTTTTTAATTTTTAAGATTTTCTTGATGTGCGTTTTAATTTAGTATTAAACAATTTTTCTTCAAAACTGCTCACAACATGCTGCACATGTAACCAGCGAGGTTTTCATGGTATTTATTGTTTTTGGATTACAGTAATCGTTTTGCTTGCAATTTCTCAGCGATAGCCATCACAGTCACACACAGTGATGGTGATGATGACACGCGGTTGGGAAAAGTTTAAGATATGAATTTATGTAAGTATGTATATGTATGTACTCAGATAAATATATAATAAACTTATGGTACAGAACACTTGAAAACCGAACTTTACAAGTGTTCAAGCACCTCAATCCCTGTCTAGCCAAGGTCGGAGCCGAAATTCTGTCCAAGTAGACAACATATTCAAGAGACAGCAAACGACCAATATGTAATCGGTGCCATCAAGTCTGAGTTTACTCAGTGATTGCTATTGAACATTGATTCGGCTGAGGTTCAAAACTAGGAACTTAACGGCATACAGATGTATCGGACTCATCGGTATACACACGGTCACAGCGGTAGTAGAGTTATGAGTCCTTTTGGTACTTTACTTTGAACTCTACTAATAAACACGAAGTTTACTCTACACAACTTTTTCTTTGGTGTTTATGGTAGTGCAATCCTCCTTTGCGACTTATTTTTGCCGCACTGTTGAAAATTGTGGCCTTTGCGTTTTGAGATTTGACTACACTGTTAGGAAATCGGGACCATTATTGAATTTTTGACATAAGCGAAAGTAAATAAACAAATGTCAAACCAAATTCTCAGTTTGTTATACACGGCAATGTGAACACTTGACAGTTGTTCAAAAACACTAAACCTTAAACTTGAGTTTATGAATACACTATAAAGCAACGGAATAAATGATATGGTTAGATGATTCGTTTTTATACTATCTTATCCATAATAGCCAAGTGGTTATCCTCTGAAACTTACCACAAGCACCTTGCCTGAGGTCCAAGATATTGCAATATTTTAAATAACTGAAAAAATATGAATTGTAAACTGCCCTTAATCTATACAGACACTTCTATGAGTAATAGGGATTTTTTCCTCATGGTGGGTAGAACTCACGTAGTGACGAGTGAATAAAGAGAGAACCTCGTATCGTTGAAATCAAGGTGAAAATTCCTTAATAAAGAAGGAGCTATTTATTATATATAATATAATTTTGGCGCGTACACTATATACATAGCTCAGTGTTTGGCCGAGCTTCTCCTACCATTTGTGGTGTGCGTCTTTATATTATCCCACAAATGGAGGGACCTACAGCTTTGTGCCGACTCCGAACGGCAGATGTATTTTATTAAAAGCTTTTTCAGGGCAGAAATACCCTCGGATGTTTGCCATTGCCTGCTTATTATTATAGCTCGCACCGCTACCGACTCGACCACAGCGGCCACAGGAAGCCATTTATTACTTCGTCAAATAATCAGTTGAATGGGGACTTTACTGATAATGTACAGACTTTTTAAATACGCATTGACTACTTAACTAAATTTTCCACGTTTCTAACGTTAGCAACACATGTACTTATAATAAATTATAATAATAATAATAATAATAATCCCAACGGTTTTATCCCTCCATACCCGCCCGACCGACGCGAGGGGCGCATCCGCATGACGCACGGATATATAAAAAAAAAAATTTGTTTTTTCATATATGTTGCGCCGAGTCATGAAAGGCAGAGGTTTGTTAAGTGTCGAGATCTAAAACTGTTCAGCTACAGAACAAATGCTCATCAGCTGATCGAATAGTAATATATGTATATGTATGTATGTATTAATTATTGAGAGAATTGAGTATAGTTTTCTTTATGTAAAAAAGTGAGTCTGAAATATCAAAAGAACCGGAGTGAGTGTTAAAATCCTGACACAAACTACGGAGTGGCTCATTTAACTCAAAATTACTTTTACATGGCTTCAGAAAGAGAGGCCGGAAATTTCTTGAAATTCTGGAGGGAACGTTTAGTTTTATTTCGCTAAGAAGAGATGGGCTAGAGATCAAGCCTGTCAGTAACTTGACCAAAAATACAATGCCTAGCATTTCTCTGCGACTAGCAAGTGTAGGAAGATTAATGAGTTTTAAACGACTTATATATGGCGGCAGGTTGTACTGAGAATCCCAACGAAAATTCCTTAAAGCAAAAAGTAGAAATTGTTTTTGAATTGACTCAATTCTGTCGGAATGAACTTGATAGCGCGGGTTCCAAACAACAGATCCATATTCCAGTATGGGCCTCACTAACGTTGTGAATAGAGCCTTCGTGATGTAAGGGTCATTGAATTCTTTTGACCATCGTTTTACAAATGCAAAGAATTAAAATTAAATTTCGGGTCCATTGTAATTCCAAGATCAACAAAGTTAAACACTTGTTCGAGGTTATGGTTACATATTTCATAAGAAGCTGGTTGAACTGCTCTGCGAGAAAAGCACATTACTTTACATTTTTTAAGGTTTAGTGGCATGTAATTTATTTCACACCAGTTAGTCATGCTATTTAAATCCGCTTGTAGTAAGGACCTTTCCTCAACAGAATGATACGATCTAAAAAGCTTTACATCATCAGCATACAATAAAATTTTTGAATAATTTATTACAGAAGGTAAGTCATTTATAAAAAGTAAAAACAGAATCGGACCAAGGTGACTTCCTTGCGGGACCCCTGAAGAAACATGAATAATGTTTGAGGAACTATTTTTAAAAAGAACTCGTTGTGTTCTGTCAATGAGGTAAGAAGACATCCAACGAAGAAGATTAGGTTGAAAACCAAGGAGATCGAGTTTATGGATCAGTAAAGAGTGACTTACTCTGTCGAATGCTTTACTAAAATCAGTGTATATAACATCAGTGTGCATAAATTCTCTGAATCCATTTGAAACATGAGTTGTGAACTCAAGCAAGTTTGTAACGGTAGATTTACCCTTAGAGAACCCATGTTGTGTGCTAGAAATTGTAGAGGATATGGAATACGTTAAATGGTCAACAACAATAGCTTCGAATAATTTAGGAATAGCAGAAAGCTTAGCTATACCGCGGTAATTTTCTATAGAGGACCTACTCCCGGTCTTATAAAGGGGTATAATGAATGATTCTTTCCAAGCTGAAGGGAAAATCCCAAGCTTAAGAGAAAGATTAAATAAATTAGTTAAGGGCACATAAATATGTTTAGCATAGTTTATGAGGAAACACGTCGGGATCGAATCGGGGCCAGCCTTAAATGATTCTTTTAAGTTACTCAAATAATAAAATACTTCCTCGGAAGATATCTGCGGAATAATAGCAGAGGTGAGGGAACAGAGTTTATATGGATAAGGTTTGCTCAGAGGCGAGTTAATGGAGTAATTTGACCTGAAGAATTGGGCAAACATGTTGGAAATTGATTGGGAGTCACAAGAAACGGTATTTTGATATTTCATAGCAGACGGAAAACTAGTCACTCTGCGCCTAGAGTTAACGAAGTCATAAAATGATTCAGGGTTTTTTATTAGATTCCTTTTAACTTTGCACAAATAAGATCTGTAGCATTTTTTATTTAATTCAAAATAAGCGTGTCTGATAACTGAGTATTTAATATAGTTAGTGTGCAAACCAGTTTTTTTGTACAATTTAAACGATCGCGACTTCTTATTTTTAAAATTTTTTAGTTCTTTAGTAAACCAAGGTTGTGATTGCTCCTTTTGTACGCAAACCCGTTTTGGTACAAACTTTTGAAATAAGCTAAATATAGTGTTATTAAAATGCTGGACGCAGCGTTCAACATCATCTTTATACGTCGGCCATGATAATTTTGATAATTCTCGATCTAATTTCTTGAAATTGGTTTCGCGAAAATAAAACGAGCGTTTGAGCTACTTGATTTATCAACATTATTTCCAAAATCACCAATAACCTCGTAACTTACCTCAATCGCAGGGTGATAAGAGTCCTCTGGAATAACCAAGGGTTCGCACATCTTCATAGATGACTTAGATACGTCATCAACAAAAACAAGATCCAGAATGGTGCCAAAATTGTTTGGAGTTAAATTAATCTGATTTAGACAGAGCTCAGCCATATCTTCTAAAAACACATTGTATCTATCCTTTGATGATATTGGAACGATAACGTCGTCTATAAGAGTCCATGATATGCCTGGCATATTGAAGTCACCAAGTACAATCATCGAGTCATGTGCAGTAATCATTGAACTTAAAGATCTAAGTAACGCAATATGTTGAGAATAAACCGATAAGTCAGAGTTAGGAGGGATGTAGCAAGCAGCTAAATAAAAGAAACCATTTCCTACCATAACTCGTATGGCTTTAAATTCGATTGACTCGATGAGGGGGATATTAACATCTTCGGATGGTATTGAAGAATGAACTGCAAAAAGAACACCCCCACCGATTCTGTCCTTACGGTCATTTCTATAAATTTGATATTGATTAGGAAGGATCTCTGAATTAAAAATATGTGGTTTAAGCCAAGTTTCAGTAAAGCAAATTACGTTATAGTCACAGTCTAAGCCTTTTAAATATAAATCGTTCAATTTAGTATTTAAACCTCTAACGTTTTGGTAGAAAATACTTAAAGTAGAATTTAAAATTAGTTTTTTGGCTCAGTGTCACGATTAGGAAATAATTTCGTTATCATGAAAAACGATTAAATGACAATCAATATTCCACTTCTGAGTAGTTAAGAGAGTACCTACAGCTGCCTATAGTTCCACGACTAATCCGCGAATCAAACTTCCCTAAGCGTTTATCTTTTGAAAGCGGCTTACGAATATCTCAAAATCATCTAAACACCCTAAATTAGTTATCTCAAAATCTCATTTGTATAACTTATCATATATTGAATATGTTATTTTGGTCAATAGGTTCAATTGAAATTTTTAAAGTTTACTTTGGTACCATGAACTTTCTTAACTCCACACGAATTAACCACCACGTAGATTAATAACAACTTTACTCTTGAGATTTTCTACCTTTGCGATTTTATATATACCTCGTTTTGTTGCGAGGAAAATATTGAGTTAACTATTTTTAGACCTAAGTGTGCAATACGATCATATGTAGCGCGTTCAATTTTTGTAAACCATGAAGAGGCTGGAATGCTACAAATAGAAACACTTTTGCTGATAACTTGCACTTGAAATTGTAAAGGTGACCCCATATCAACATAGCAATTCCAAAACTATATTAGCCAAAGATGTATCGAACCATTACGATCTTATTAATTATAAATAAAAGGAATAAACGTTTTGGGTAAAATTACCTTGGTGCTGGTGTTGCTGTTGAAGATTTCCAA
Organism: Philophylla caesio; assembly: GCA_963971545.1. Taxonomy (NCBI): domain Eukaryota; kingdom Metazoa; phylum Arthropoda; class Insecta; order Diptera; family Tephritidae; genus Philophylla; species Philophylla caesio. The sequence continues at coordinate 101,837,392 of OZ020607.1, read as the reverse complement.
TCTATTGAGATTGCGGCACAAGGAAAGAAAAGATAAAGGAATTATTCAGATAAAATGCTAACATAAAACTACAACAAAAAGTATGCATTGCAATCATTAACATTTATCAGATTACACTATCCTGTCAAATAAACCAAAAGAAAGTGTATTTTTAAATGTAATTCATTAACTAAATATAACCAATTTCTCGAGCTCTAGAATAGCCAACAACCAGAGTCCACAATCAAGTTTCAATACCAAAGCTCTTTGCCGCGAAGCAATTGCAGTACAGTGTTTCAAAACTAGATAGTATACAGAAAAATATATTTTTAATTCATATCTAAGGCAGATGGTCGAGCGGTCAATCCATTGAAATTAGAAGCTCACAACAAAGACTGCTCACACAATAAAACACACGGCACTTTTTTGGTAGCAGAGGCAAAGGAAGTACAGATTAAATAACATAGATAGACGGCGACAGGCATTATGTGGGAATGAAGATTCTGAGAAACTTTTGAGAGGAAGGGTAGGGAAGTGAATAGAAATTTATCGCAACTCCCTCAAAAATTTTCCACAAACGGTTCAAAAACGACAAAGAGAGTGGGAGCAGATATCTACGCCCGGGAGGTAGGCAGTGTTAGCCTATACGGAAGCAAGTATCTACTCTAAGGTGAACATAGACATTCATATGTCAATAGTGAGATAGCAATTAAGGCCGTTTCCTCATACTACAACGCATCCAAAAATTTCCTTGGTTGCTGACAGACCATTGACAAGCTGTTCGCAAGCAGGCGGCTTCTTACCTCTTTGTCAAACTTTCTAACAAATCACATGCAGAATCACTTAAACATTTGTCCAACGAAATAAGCGACGATATAAATAAATAGTTTCGTACTAAGTAGAATGAGTTAACCATCCACAAGGCTAAGTTTCCTGTTAATGGTATCAAGGACAGAATTCAGAGTTGCTATCATACACAAAAATTGTAATAACGATCAAGGACACATGCCGGAAATCACGGTAGTATGAGACAAAAAAAGAACCATAAAACACTTGTATTGCTTATTTAGCGCTCTGTTAAGAACATGACTACAATTCTTTGGAGCCTATCAATTTAACCACCTAAAGACAATCTCAAAATGTCTACATTATTGATAAGAATTACATAAATTCCATCTGGCATCGCTAAGTATAGCTTAACGCCAAACAATATTACCTAACCTAACTTTTGAATACTTAATTCGAGCTAACGAGAATGTCTTAACCTTCGAAAGAAACTTGAGGAGAGGTCATTGTCCGACAAAACTAATAACCATTAAGTCTCGCCTCTTGTCATCTCGGAGATGAAGTAATTAGAAAAGAAGCAGTAAACGAGACTTGAATGTCCTTGTTAGGAGGAAGTGGAATTTTCGTCTATGTCAGCATAACGTCGTTAGTACAATGTCACCGATTGTATCGAACGAGCAGCCTTCCCTTATTTTTAGTTCTACCCTTTTCTTTCGAAAGTAAGCTGACTTAATTCTTAACACTTCGAGGAGTACTGACCTGAAATCTTACCAGCTAAAGTAACATATTTATGTTACATAAATACATTTGCACAATCTTTAAAAATAAATAGCAAGGAACTTGATTGTTTTCGATGATGGAGAGTTTAAGAAATTGTCAGTGTTTGACAAGAAACCACTTCTCCACTAACAAGAAATCGGCAAAGTTCATTAAAGGAATAGCTACCGAGCGCTTTACAAGTAGTTCTCCTTCTGGCGGGTTCCGACCAGCGGCGCAGACTAGAGGATGTATTTTTTTTCTTTCTTTATGATATGACAATTCCACGGCAGTCAGTCCAGGGTGCATTTAGTCCAATAATATGTAGAGCTATTAAACAAGGTCGAATCAGAATCGAAAGTCATCATCTCTATGAGCTATTCCTTGAGGTTGTGTAGAGGTTTTTTCGTTTTGTCACAAACACCAAAATTTCTTTTTCCAGCCCATTGATGTCCAGAAGAAATGGAAATTGTACGAAATGCTTGCACATTTGACATTTTTTTATGAAAACTATATTTATTTTTTATCAATTCCGTTCGAAGACATACCACAGTATGGGCATCTGTACTCATACATATCAAATTGTTACCAACATCTTCGAACATCTTCGAACAAGTGCCCATCCCTGCAAATGACTACTTTGACTTGCATTTGCATCGGCAGACAACCAATCCTATGCCACGCCGCCGCTCTGTATGCCTCATCATGTCAATATGCAATACACCTTCGTTGTGGGCATTTCGAAAATCGCGCACGTTTTTATGAATTATTACCCTGGGGGGCGGTACAATTTCGATGCATTTACAGCGTCCCGGGTGTCGGTAATTATAGGGAGTTTATGTCTGGGGCTTCATTATGTTGCGTTTTGTTTCACTTTGATTGCTGAATTAAGCAGAAACAGCACAAAAGGCAATCATAGCCTCAGCGCAAGCAACAGCAACAACAACAACAATCACAACAATGGATGAAATATGTGTATTGTGGCCAATGCACAAAGAATATGGCCAAGGAAAATGTGAGCGAAGCGAATGCGTAACGAATCATTTCGAAATGCAGCGAGTGAAAAATAGTGTAGAATACAGCAGAGGAACGAGTTTAGCCATGACTAAGGTGATTCTTCTTCAATTACTGCAATCTTTTTAGGTATTAAATCATTGAACTTTTTTTTTGTGATGTTTCTTCACGCTTAAGCAAACGCGGGGAAGATGAGAATGTATGAATGGGTTTTTTCTTTATGTATTTATGCAAGAATATCTACAAAAATATATGCCTTCATACATAGATATGTACATATGTATATATTCAGATATACGTATAAACATACTATATCAATGTGACCGATATAAATGTGTGGATAATAAATTTACTTGACACTTTAAAATATTAAGTTAATTTAATAACGTTACGATTTCATATGCAAAATCTGACTTAAATACATATATCCGTTGAGATTAATAGTAAGTACCTAAGCGCACGTTCTTAAAGTACGAATTACCACAGCAAAGCTCTTTTTATTATAAAAAAAATATATTTGGCATCTTCGTCAAAGTATTTTTGTCGGAACGATTTTTATTTTTATTTTCTTTTTGTCACCCGTTTTTGGAATTCTCTACCATAGTACCATCGTTCCTATAGTACATAAGACGTGAGTCGGCATTAATGATACTCTAAGCGAATAGTTGTAGTTGTACCTTTCTCTAAATCTAATTTAATTGTATTATAAATAAATTGTCTTTTCCCAAAAATTGTTAACCCAATGCAGCTAATAAGATTTATAGCTGCAGTATTAGCATTACTTTATCATATACGTAAATAAATCAATTCTATTTTTTTTTTAAACAACTGACTAAAGATTTTGTGACTCAATTTCTGATTAATACATTTTAATATATTTACATTGTACATATGTATGTACCTCCTAGTTAATACCTACAATCTAGTATTTTATACAACTATTATACATATAACTTAAAATAGATATTTTTATTTTTTTATAAAAACAGATGGCTTTCTCTTTAAAAATTGTTCTTCAATTAAAATTTTGTCCACATTTTGTTGAAGATACACATATGATATTGCTTTTTCTTCCACGTAGAATTATTTGATCATAAAAATATTTTATTAGATATACATAAATGGCAACCCTACTTAAACAAGCTGTTTTGTATACACAAACTAATTCAAAATAATAATTTTAGCGGTGATGTGCAAGAAAAGAATGGAAAAGAATGGAAAAGAATGAGCCAACTTTTGGTCAATGCACGCAATTGCGCTCGTAACTTCTAACAATATAAAAAAAAAAATCGAATTTTTTTACTACTATAGCACATTGAATTTTAATATAATAAAGTGTAAGTTTCAAATTACTGCAAATTTTGATTTATGACAATTTATTTATTAAATGTGTTTCGCAGTTTTTCCATATGACACAAATCTCGAGAACGCATTATATTATTATATAAATTCACGTAAAAAATCCGAAGTTTTTTGTGAATAAAATGTGTACTTTCTATATAAAAAAAACTGCATGTTTAAAAAATAAATTAAAATTTTTAAATTTAGTTTAAAGATTATGAAATATGAAAGTATTTTTGAAAAAATACGCTGAGCTTGGAGCAATGACAAATGTTTTCTAATGAAGATACTTACATACATATGATAAAATGAAATGTAGCTAGTCAAAATCTGCCAACAGTGGTAGTTTACTCTTGATGGCAAATAGAAAATCACTGATGTTAATCCTTTTGCAAGTTCAAGTGAAATATGATCACGCTGATCCTGAGCTTGGAGCAATGATAATTGGTAAATGCTGAAATATACATACATACATACATATATATTTTGGACTCCTAAAATTACCATTCAATTATTAAATCTATTTTGTTCAATAAAATTGTCATCAGCTGGAACTTAATTATTGCCAATTAAAAATACTTAAAAAAAACTTGATCTCTTCAAAGCAGCCGAAGTCCTCCGTTTCTATGCTACCATTTACAAGGCATAATTAAATAAGCGCAGGCGCTACATCCGAGGCACATCAAAACCGCCAATAAGAGCAAATTCAGCGATTCTGCTGGTTGCTGGTTAGAACTTGTTGTTCATATATTGAGGGAGAACATAGCGTTGATTGACGGAAGTAAATCGTACACCTGTCTATTGAAAGTACCAAGTAACCAGATGATAACTTGTTTCGTTTAGATTTGCTTCGTGAATTTTTTGCGCATTGGTAAAAACATTTCTAGGTACATTTAAGTATCGGGCCATTAAAGTACAATTATATGTATAAAGTGTAGATGCGGTTTGTGATTACTCTATGTCATCAGCATATTAAGTAATCAAACTCGCTTAAAAAGTCCTTTCATAATCGTCTCTCTATGAAACGTCAATTAAAATTGAAACGAGTTACGCGATTAATTACTGCGATAAATCCAACAGCAGAAAAAGCCATAGCAAAATATCTCCTATGACATATGTACACACTTACATTGTATAAAAAACTGCGCCCCACACGGCTGCTATCTCATGTGATTTTAATTACAATTAAAATGCATTTATTGTATCCGTCAGATATGCCAGCGATGCAAGTGTTTGCAATATTTGTTTATCGTGTTTGTTGCCTCTGTCCGGTTCACATCGTCAACGTCATTGCCAATGATATTGACTTGACGTTCCGGTGACGACGACTACACCGCAGTTCTTTCATCAACTGCCGCCGATCGCGGAGCTTCCAGCCATGTCCATAGTCAACCTCTTACTTATTCAAACATTGATAAGTGTTTACGTATGTATGTATTGTGATTGGTTGCGTCTGTCACTCGCAGCTTTTGCCTCGTATCTGATCGACTTTGTTTTTAACTCTTTTTTTCCCATCTTTGGTTCTCCACACTAACACACACACGTACGTTAATACATACAGATATATGCACAAATGTAAGTAGGTATGTTGATAACATGCGAACATTTTTCCTGGTCACAGCAGCGCATCTTCTTCAGTGCGTTTTGTTCCATTTATGATGGGCGAATGCATCTTCAGAAAGCTCTGTTGGTGTACTAAAGTGCAGCGGTGCCACAAAAATGTTCAAGTGGCGTTGCAGATAAGCGCCGATAAGATGTTGCACGCTTATCTCACAAAGCGGTCCACTCAGCAGCATCAGCAGGCAGACAGTTCACTGCATTTTACTTGGTGTACGGTGTGCAAAAAATAGTCACTACATACTGGATAGAAATTAGCCCGAATCGATTCCGGACGCTTTGCGATTGTGTAATCATTCATCACTTTTTATCCAATCGGATAAGTTCATTAAGAATTGAAATTATCAATTTTTTATGCTTTAATAGTGACACCTCATGGGAAGGAATTGGTTCACCAGAGTACCCATGTACCTTGAATATCCAACTTGGTTGGGTAATTACTGAGCTAACTCAAGGTAGTTTGACACCAATTGCACCTCTAACAGCAGATGATTTCAAGGGCGTAATTGAGAACGACTTGGCACACTATTTTGAAGATTCTCGGAAGTTTGAGTTTCAGCAGTAATTCCCGAAACCGATTGTGAAAAGGTATTCACTGAAGAATTTTTTGGTACATCGGATGGTAGATACCAGGTGCAATCCACTTCCAATTGAGCGACTCATATTAATTGGCGGCTTCGGTAGTTTTGGCAACTTGGACCTAGATTGTGGAAGGATCCAGAGTTTCGAATGCAGTTTATCGCACACTTGAGAGTACATACCATATGTATGTATATATTGTTATTGGCAATAGAGAGGTAAGAAAGTATACTTCATTCTCGGTTCGCTTCATTCCCCATCATGCTGTAACTACTAAAATTGGCGTTGTATTTAAAGTATCCGCAATTACTTCTAATGGTGTATAATTGAACGACTTGTATTTCTCTGAGCCACAACTACAAAGAAAGAAACTTGTTTATCAAAATCGAACTTACCACGATAACTGGAACAACAATGTCTACCTAAAAACTGGATTTGAACGATTTCCCGATGAAGGTTCTGGGTTTGCATTGAGATGCTTTGCATGATGAGCTTTTCTTCAGTAGTTTAAGACAACAGTAAACGGCAGTCAAGAACCCTTCGTAGTAAATTCACCATATGCACACAAGCGTTGCCTTAATGGTGATATATAACTGAAGAACCAGTTTCTTATACAACGCTTTTGGCGCATAAACACACAAGCACAGGTAAAACCGTACATGTTTGTTGGAGGCATCTGCCAATAATGCAATGCGAACAGATAGCGTCTTTACCGAAGGAACGTGTCCTTGTAACACCTTCCATGTTCTAAATGTTCTAAAATTATGCAGCTGTATTTGTTGTATAGCATCGCGAGCAGTCCACGTTTAGCTGGTAAATGGATTGAGTACCCAAGCGTTTAAAGATGTGTATGATCGTTTCATTATTCTACGAGTTATCTGGGCTAATTTATACCAAGATAATGGCACGCGTCTTTTTTTCCGTTAATGGCAACGACTACAACTGACAAACCGAATTCTGAATGGTCTTTATTTTTATGGCTGATTGTTCAATTTATAATTACATTTACCGGCGGTTAGCTACAATTTAGCGCTCATTATATGACGAATGACCTTAACCGACGCCTTTTGTTCAGTTTAATCGATTAAACAGGGGTACCCAAAGAAGTATTATACAGTACCTCCCGAACCTATACTGGCACAATGTCGCCGGCCTTGGGGGTATAGACTAAAAGATCACTTGCACAAGCTAGGGATCTGGTCGGACGATCTCTGTCGCTTCTGTGACTCGGCAGGAGGAACTCCACAACATCTGCTCATAGAGTGTGAGGCTGTGGCGCGCACACGGGCTTACCAAATAAGTATTGCAAAATTTAGTCCCATTAAATTTTCCGCGTAGCTAAAACAGGTTTTCGGCATAAAGATTGTGTTCATGTTCATATGAAGTCTGTCAAACGGAATCCGGTTTTCGTAGAAAACTACTTCCTTTGAATCAAATCGCTGCCTTTACTAGTTCTTTCGAGAAATGTATGGCTTATCTGTAATTTCTTATTTTTGGATAACTACTGTAAATTAATAAATTCCAAGACCGTTTATAAAAATGTATTCAATTTGGCAGGTTATCATTTTCATTTACGTTTTGGAAAATAATTTTATACAAAACCTTGATCACATAATCCACAAAAAAATTTTAAAAATCTATTCGATTGTATAAGGTTGATAACATATACCACAATTGCCCAAAAAGTGTTCAAACAGTGCATCCTTTGTGTATATGTAGAATTTAAAACAAACTAAAAATTAGTTTTAGTGCTCTGAGACTATTGCATGATGTGCAATGAGCCCAGTCTGTTAAACTGTGGGGTTAATACTATTGTCTGCCATACTTCACTAACAGATGGCGCTGTGACATTGCACAGAGTTGCGCACTTGTGGCAAAGACTGTTACTTAAAATTTTGCGATATGCAAATGTACTATTTGTTTTAGATATTTATCTTATATTAAAAAACATTTGTGTTAATTTTTAATAATTAGCCAAAAGCTGTTAGTTGACAAACAATATTGTATACAACTTTTTGTAATATTTATTTACTTTCTAAAGCAACCATGCAGGAAGGCTACCAAATATTTTTGACAATTGTCGATTTATCGCTGTCACATTTTGTGGAAAATTTAAACAATGCAAATTGAAGAAAATCGCTTTAGTTAGACAAAAAAAAAGAAATTAATATTTTTATAATATTGCAATAAACGGCTTAGAAATTGCAGAAGAACAATAAGTTGTAGCAGGTAATTGAGATTTTTTGTTTTTCCATGAGCTGCATATTTTGCTACACATCGCAGACAGAAAGTGGTACAAAGAACAATTCCTGTTTAGTTGAAGTAAAAATTTCCAAATACCGACTGTAAATCAAGAAACAGCGAATCTGTGTAATAGTTTTGTATAATTTGGAGATAGTGATCAAACGAGTGATCCAAACATTTAATATTCTCCACTTCCTCTTTAACTGCATATTGAATATAAGCATGAGTGCACCTTTACCTTTTTGTTCATTCCATCATTGCATAGTCACTTTTGTTGTTTTCATTGTTTTCTGCAGACGTGTGATCTTAACCTCAATTCGAAGTAAAAGTCGCTTTTGACACAGAAAAATGTGAAAACACAGAAAACTGCCTGAGGATCGATAAAATTCGAAATAAATGCAAAAATATATTGTCTTAGCATATAATAACCATATTTACTTAAAAGTTAACATTCGCATTCGCAGCAAATTTTTACTAACCTGATTAGTGTATCAATTTCCGGACTATATTAAACATATTGAGAAGATTTGCTACGTAGATATGGTGAAGAAGAAACGCCAGTCCGAAATTCACGAGGATGGCTCATCTACCGACTCCTCTGAATGTACATTACATAGCCCTACATCCGGCGTCGGAGTGTGCCAACATGTTAAGAAAGCTGTTGACCCAACAAAATTGCGCAAAGTACTTAAGTCCAGTGGCCTTGTCGCAGATTGCATGCAATGCACTAAGCAAGGCGCTACGTCACCTGCATTGGAAGTTAAGGAATCTTCCAATGATGAATCGATTTCCGGATTTGAGTATGACAATACGCTGTGGCTATGCTTGAAATGTGGATCCCAGTTGTGCGGTCGGTCCAGGAATCAACATGCATTACAACATTTCAAGGTAAGCTGAAAATAAAAAAAAATTTGCGCTATGAAAACGTTTGCAAATATTTGTCATTTAATTTTTTTATTTTAGACACCCCACTCCGACTCGCATGCACTCACAATGAATACACGTTCGTTTGAGATATGGTGTTATGATTGCGATAACGAAGTAAAATCTAACTCTCGCAAAAATTTATTAGAATGCGTTGAAATCGTAAAGAAATTTGCCCAGAAACCGATCCCTGTCGCTTCACCTACCGCAAACACCTCTCTTAATAATATAGAAGGAAAGATAATTGCTACTTGGGAATCTTTGCGTCCACTAGTTGAAACTCAATCTGCCGATACGACAAGTAAACCAATACCGCTACCGCCTCCTCCACCCCAACCTATACCCGGTATGGCTAAGCGCGTGAGTGATATTTCTCATATATCGTCGCCTTCAGTTGCACTCTCGTCCGTGCCATCTTTGGGAATAAAAAAATTTAATACAATTGACCAGCAAGATATCGAGGCTTTACCACGTGTGCGTGGATTGACCAATCTGGGTAATACATGTTTCTTCAATGCAGTAATGCAGTGTCTGGCACAAACGCCATACTTGTTAGAGGTGCTCAAGGAGCTCTCAGAGCCAGGCGAAGAGTACGTTAATAGCAATATCAAAAGGAAATATTAAAAATATAATTTTTTGTTTTATAGATTCACTTTACCAGGAGGTACCTTTAAATTCAAAGATGACGAAGATGTACACTTGCCAATAATCAAAGGGACGTTGTCATCGTGGGGAGGTTTAACGGCAGCACTTGCTCAAGCCTTGGAGGAGCTGCAATTAGGAGGTGCGTAAAATTACAGGTGTATCTACAGTAATCATAATTTGAGCAACAAATTTTCGATTTTTAAATTGTTTGGGTTAAATGGTTAAATCTGACACGCTTATAACACTCAACGAAACTCAAAAGAATATTATTTAAAACAAATGTTAATAACTAGCAGATTTTTCCTAAGAAAAAACATCTTTTTGAGTAACTTTTGTGTTCTAAGTTGTCAAAGTATACAAATTCCTGCACTTAAAAAAAATACTTTTGAGTTCTCTTCGAAAAATTAAGTACGGTGGTGACCAAATTGAGCACTGAAATTTTATTTTTTCTTAATTAGGCGGCGTTTTTACACCAAGAAAACTGTTTGATAAACTTTGCATAAAATTTCCACAATTTCACGGAGGCGACCAGCACGACTCTCACGAGTTGTTGCGGCATTTACTTGAGAGTGTTAGGTAAGAAACATATTTTTTTTTATTAAACATTCTTACTAGCCGCATTTAACGTTTTCCAGATCAGAAGACTTAAAGCGTTATCAGCGTGTAATTTTGACAAACCTTGGCTATAAGGATCAGGACATTAACAGTGTTTCAGAAGAGATGCGCCAAAAATGCAAAATATACGGAAATCAGGCGGCTGACCGCATACTTCGCCCAGAGCAAGTTTTTCGAGGATTTCTGGTATCTACTCTTACTTGTCAAGAGTGCCTAAATGTGTCTTCACGACATGAATACTTCTTGGACATGTCATTACCCGTAACCGTGGAAAAACCGCAGCCCCCGATTAGACGCAAAGCTAGCCCAGAGAATTCCCCGAGTACATGTTCTTTCTACTTAAATGCTCCACCTGCGGGACCCTCCAAAGCTCAATTGAAGAAAGAAAAAGAGAAGGAACGCAAAGCAAAACGCGCCGCAAAGCATCATGAAAATAAGCTTAGACAAAAGACATTATTGGAAAACACAGCGAGCGGCATGGGAAATATTGCAGCCACCACTAGCGCGGAAGGAGGTTGCGTTAAAGGCGAGGATGCAGTTGCATTTTCCTTTTCGTCCTCTTCCGAGCAATCCGATGCCGATGTTGAAGATAATCTTATAGATGATAATGCAGCTAAAAAACCGTCGCAGACCTCTACCGCAATATCTTTTGATAGAAATGGAAATAATCAATTACCCGGCACCGCTAAATTGGAGAACCGAGGCAATTCCCCAGAAAATATGGACAAAGACTCACTCGATGAAGATGAAAATGGTGCAAATTTGGAAAGCGATTTATACTTTTTTAAATTAAAACATTTTTTCTTTAGATTCAGGTATTGCAAATAGTCCAGCGAATGCCGGAAGCAACTTTTTACCCTCTTCTGAGACGAACGGTGGTGGTGTCAGTAGCGCTGAAAATTCAGCGACGGCAACCAATAGTCTAATGTCGGTTGGACTTAGCGAGAAGGGTGCTACTCTGATCCGCCAATTGACGCTAACGGAGCCAATTGCAGCTACAAACCCCGATGGCGTATTGTTGAATGGCGAATTGAAGGACGAAGCAGCGCTTGCGGCTCAACTGGAACAAATTCAACTTTGCGAACAGAAAGCGGCGCGTATGAAGGCCAAGCGTGTGCGCACCCAAAGTCATTCCGATTGGAGTACGACAATAGCGCCGCGTTATCAATGCGAGGATGGTGAGTGCTCAGTGCAATCCTGCCTTAATAACTTCACCGCCGTTGAACTGATGACAGGCAACAATAAAGTGGGATGTGAAAACTGTACGAAGCGCATCAACGGCACAGATCCAAAAGCAAAGACCGTCAACACAAACGCCACCAAACAGTTTCTCATATCTAGTCCGCCTGCGGTATTAATACTTCATTTGAAACGCTTTCAACTTGGCCCACGTTGCATATTCCGCAAACTAACACGAGCCGTTAGCTTTCCAATGGTACTAGACATAGCGCCATTCTGTGGCTCAAAAGTGAAAAATTTGCCAAATATTGATCGCAAGCAAAAGAAACTCTTGTATGCACTTTACGGCATTGTTGAACACTCGGGCGGCATGTATGGTGGTCATTATACGGCGTATGTAAAAGTGCGCCCGAAATTGGCGCGAGATGACAAACGCTGGAACTTTTTACCGCAAGGCAGCAAAGCCGAACTAGATCAGGATGACGAGCAACGCAAGAAGCTCGATGAGCTTCTGGCAAAGGAGAAGGCGCGCGAAATGCGCATGAAGGCTGCCAATGACAGCGATGACTTCTCTAACAGCAGCGACTGTTCATCAACAACAAGTTCCTCCGATCCCGATGAGGCGCCGCCAAATTCGACCGATGCTGGCGCTGGAGCAGCTGGTGGAGCATACGGTGGGGAGGATGAAGCGCGCGATGTCCAAGTGCCCCTAGGCAAATGGTATTACGTGTCCGATTCGCGTGTACAAGAGGTCAATGAGGAAGCAGTGCTCAGAGCGCAAGCTTATTTGTTGTTCTACGAACGTATTTATTAGATGTTAAATAAACAAAAAAAAAAACATGCAAAGATGTTGAGAGCCATGCATTGCTATAAATTGATAAACGACTATACATACATATGCACGTACGTAGCTACGTTTGTTCGTATTCGTCTTTTGATATACAGAGATAATGAAAACCTCGATTTAAGCGATAAAACTGAATAATGTCTTTTCTGATATACCAATTTTGAAATTATACACATAGTTAGGATAGAAAGTAGAACTGCTATGATGCGCCAAACCGAATATGGGATGCAACAAACAGTTCGCGAAAGTGTTGCCGCCGTGCTGGCATAACTCGACAACAGACAAATGCTTTTATTGACATGTATACATGCACACAAACATGCATACATGCAAACATATTCAGAGATTTGAACAACCATCAAACGGATTGTAGCGGAAGGTTTGTGCAATGTTTTTGGAGTTTGAATTGGCCGAGTCGTGTCGACGTGATTTATTGGGTTGAGACATTTTGTGCGTGTTAAGTTAAATAAGTGGGCGATTCAAAGTCAATTGACCGCACGCATTAACTATTATATTTGCATCAACTAAGAGCAAGTTTATGCTATTATTTTATTTGAAACTCCCTTTAATAAGTTTTTACTATACATAGTTAAATTTTATGATCTACACATTTATACCAATTAAATTTGAGATTTTCATTATCATACAACAACACAATATCTTGAAAGCTAACAGGTATTATGAAGGTATACATACATATAAACATACATACATATTTATGCATTTGTTATATATTTTTGATATCACCGCCACTTTGTTGTTAATACCTTGAACATTTATTTGAACATAACATTGCTGTTAATTGCATTTTTAAATAATTCCCTGTTCATTGCGCATACATACATACATACATACATACATACTAAGAGAATGTGGTGAAGGTGGTGTATTTATGCCAAGGCACGACATTTCCACACTGGACTTGAAAACTTGCCTTAACTTAAATCGCACATTTGTATGTTTGACATGCAGCGTTTGCGCAGGAGCAGTCTGTAAAAGTTGAAGGCAAACCACAACGAGTGTTTGGAATGAAATAAGTTCGTTAAAACACAATATTATCTAAAAGTTGTAATTGTATTTGCTATATATACATATGTACATATGTACGAGTAAAATTATGTTTCCTCACTACTATTATTGCATATGAACGCATTTGAAGTATCAGCTTAATCCAATCTGGATAGATGCTTTTAATAAAAATGCGTGAACAATATACGGTCTTGAAAATAAATTATATTATGAAATTTTATAAAGTCTTCTTGGAGTTCGTTCATTTAGCTAATATTGGCTTTATGGTAAGGTATCTACTATATAAATTATTATTGAAACAAGTCATATATGTACATACATACATATGTATGTATGGACACTTGGGTGGTCTGAAAGTGTATGGGAAAAGCGTTAAGTCGGCATTTAAGTGCTCTCATCCACTAGGATTGTTCTGGATATACCAAAAAAAAAACATTACAACCAATATTTTCTCAACAAATTAAGTAAGTTTTTCACGCGCATAATTTATATTGGCAATATTTTTTTTTTGGAAAATTAGTGTAGAAAGAATTAAAATAACTTTGTAACAGCTAGCTAGCGGAGGTTGGGCGCCTAAGGGTGCGTTAATGTTGGAGCTGCGATAAGAGCGAAGATAGCTGATAGTGCACCTACTAGAGCATAGCGTAGAACAACGCTTCGATGTGGTGTTTATGTTGAAGCTGCGATAAAAGAGTTGATATCAATGCGTTTTTAGTTTGAAGGTGAATAAAAGTAAAAAAAAAAAATGTCCGATTCCGATGAAGAAATGTGGTTTTTGTCTTCAACTTTTCTATATAGTTGATTTAAAAGTACTGCTAACCCAATTATTTAGGAATGGCAGATTTTTGACGAGTTTCATAATTTGTAAAGTTTTCAAAGTAAATGCGAATGAATACTGAAACCTTTGATTATGTTTTATTTAAAATTGAAGAAAAGTTAGGAAAAAATGGTACAATTGTCATATCACACCTATTTTGCATGACGAGCGACTTATTGTAACTATTCACTCTCGTACAACATGCTGGAGTATTACAAAAAACATGAAAATTATAATTGTTTTTCACTTAATAAAGCAAATTTATATTTTTCAATTGTCGCGTATTGGATTTTTTTGTTCCATATAGCAGGCCTTGCAAAAATTTCACTTGTAAGCTCTTCTGTGTTCATATTGATCAAAGCGACTAGAGCGAAGAAAATGTGATCAACGATGATACGCGAAGAATATTTATCATTTTCTTAGCTATTATCGCAGCTCCTCTCGTAGCTCTTATTGAAGCTCCAACATGAACACATAAACGCGATGCTCATTTACAATTCTCTCTGCTACTATCGCAGCTCCAACATAAACACATATACGAGGTACCCGTTTAAAAGTTTCTCTGCTATTATCGAAGCTCCAACATAAACGCACCCTTAGACAATAGCTGCGATAATAGCAGAGAAAATAGTAAATGAGCATCGCGTATATGTGTTCATGTTGGAGCATAGCTAAGAACAAAGACTAACGATAAGAGCATAGAAAATCGTTGATCACATTTTCTTCGCTCTAGTCGCTTTGATCAACATGAACACGTAGGAGCTAATAAGTGAAATTTTTGCAAGGCCTGCTATATGGAACCAAAAAAAAAGCAAACCACCACAATTCAAAAATATTTATTTGCTTTATTAAGTAAAAAAAAATTATATTGTTCATGTTTTTTGTAATACTCCAGCATGTTGTACGAGAGTGAAAAGTTATACACACCTATGCTGGAATCCGTCGTACGTTCGATTACGCTACGAATCGTAAAATTGGTATGCTCAAATCCGCTTTTCGTAATTGTAAATTCGAAATTCGTAGACTGTTTTCGCAATTCGTAATATCGGTATGCCAGAATCCCTCGGAGCTGTCAATTGCTGAATTTTTGTACGAACAGCCACTGGTGTCGGAGCGAAATAAATTTTAGAAAAATAAACGTTTATAAACCCAAAAATAAGCAAATATGCATGTATGTATGTATGTATAAACATGTGTACATTTGTATTTATGTACATATGTAATATAAACTATGCAAGAAAAACTAGAATTATTACGTGTGTATATATTTGCGTAGATCACAAACAAATCGTACGCAGTACGTTTCTTGTATGAATGCTTCTTTGTTGAGGCGAAAACTTGTCATCTTTAAACCATTAAACAATAATATATCTGAGCATTGAATTCGACAATATTACACACTTCATAATTAAAGAAATTTGTATTTAGATCATCTCTTAAGAATGTACATACATTCGAAGCATATTTATGCAATTCTGGATTAAATTAACGAACACTTCTTATCAAATGGCTTATAAATGTTGATATTAAACTTCATTCTTTACTTGCAATAATATCGGTATATGTACTTATATTTCTGCCAATATGCCTAATTACGAACTTCGAAATTCCTGTTTTTGGTTGGCAACGCGGTTGATAGTAACGATCGGATTTCAGCATACCAAATTTCGAACTTTCGGAACGGAGCTACGAATTCGTAACTACGAACATTCCGATTACAGCATAGGGGTGATAATAAATGGCTCGTCATGCAAAATAGGTCTGCTATGACAATTGTACCATTATTTCCTAACTTTTCTTCAATTTTAAATAAAACACAATCAAAGGCTTCACTATTAATTCGCATATACTCCGAAAATTTGACAAATTATAAATCACGTCAAAAATCTGCCATTCCTCAATAATTGGGTTGGCAGAAAATTTGCGGCCTTCCTGTGTACTTTTAAATAAACTTTCTTCATCGGAATCGGACAGTTTTTTGCTTTTATTCACCTTCAAACTAAAACCGTACTGATATCAACTCTTTTATCGCAGCTCCAACATAAACACTAGATCAAAGCGTAGATTTTTCGCTATGCTCTAGTCACTGCTATCTTCGCTATCTTCGCTCTTATCGCAGCTCCAACATAAACGCACCCTAAGGCTGCGTGCATGTCGGAGCTGCGATAAGCGATAAGAGCGTCGATAAGAGCAACGAGAGAGCATAGCGTCGAGTCATAGTTTTGTGTGGTGTGCATAACAGAGCTGCGATAAGAGCGTAAACTGCATTTGCAATTTAAGTTTTGTATAGTGAACAGCTAACTAAATGAGTGATTCTGAAGAAGAAAATATTTTGTTGTTGACGTCCAGTGCTGCATATTATCATATGCATATTACTGAGGGGAAAAAACGTCAGTTTTCGGCGCATCCTATAAACCAAGAAAGACCAAATTTCGGAGAATTTCATCATCTTTATTGTAGCTTGAGACAGGATCCAAAAAAGTTTTTCGAATACATGAGAATGACAAGCGATACATTCGATTACATTCTGTCTCAAATTTCTGTTCGACTGCAGCAAGGCTGGCAAAATTGCCACAACAAGCCAATACTTCAAGAGGAGCGATTGATGCTAACCATAAGGTACGTACAAAAACATTTATTGGAGACAATTTAAAAAAATACTATATCATAAGTAAAGCAAATTTATTGGTAAATAATATACATACATATGTATGTAAATAACATTTGTTAAGCATTTTGATTATTGTGAATCGAAAGCGATGTCGATTGACAATTTTTATTGTTTCCTGCATTGTCATGGCATATAGTACTAGCCATGGTGTTTTCATTGGTATATTCGATATATACAGTTTTGGGGCTAATCCAGTCATGTGTTAGCTGCAATACCTTTATCCTGTATTGCACCTTATCCGTTGAAGACATATTTTTCACATGAGGCAATAAACTTTTAAAAAAACATAGATCTTCATCTTTTTTTGCTCTCTTTTCTTGCAAAAACCGAAGTTTTTCCTTTTCCATTTCAAGCAATGCATTTCCAATACCTTCTTCTGAACGCTTTGTCTTTACTGGCTTTCTAGAAGTATTTAAAGGTTGCTGTGAAAATGTTAGAACTTCAATTTCGCTTGTTTCTTTTAAAATACAATCTTGACTTTCATCATCAGGTAAAATTTCATCCATCAAAGAATTCATAGATTCATCTTCAACTGTGACTGGTAAGTTGCTGGTGGATTTCCTGGCAGTAAACTGATCTTTTAAAAATGACAGGTTATCAAAATATTGCCACGAGCCTCTGTAATCCGCCATTCGAGCGGAACCAGATTTTGGTTTGGAAATGTTTGCCAGCGTAATTCTGTATTTGTCACGTAGACCTTTCCATTTATTTCGAACTACGGGAACTACAATAAAAAATTAAACAATACTTAATGCAAATTTTAAATTAATACATTGGTTAAAATGTGTCTCTAAAACTTTTTTATTTAAGATTTTTGTCAACTGGTCAATCATTTCGGAGTCTAGCGTTTTCATTTCGAATGGGAGCTTCAACAGTTGGACAAATTGTAAAAGAAGCAGTGAACGTTATATGGCAAGTGCTTCATCCCATACACATGAAAGTTCCAGACGAAAGCGACTTTTTAAAAATTGCGGACGATTTCAAAAATATGTGGGATTTCCCTAATTGCATTGGGAGTATAGACGGGAAACACGTTCGTGTTCAAAGCCCTCCACATTCTGGAACAATGTACTACAATTACAAAAATTTTTTTTCCATTGTTTTACAAGCATTAGTAGATGCCAATTACAAGTTTATATGCATTGATGTTGGTGGTTACGGTAAGCAGAGTGATGGTGGAACGTTTAGGGCTTCGAATTTATTTTTATACTTAACGGACGGAAGACTCAAAATTCCTGAAGCTTGTGCGTTACCAAATTCTGACATCATTGCATCTTTTGTTATTATATGCGATGAAGCTTATCCACTTTTACCGAATTTATTAAAACCTTATAGCAGAAAAAGATTAGATGCGGACAAGGAATATTATAATGCTAGGCTGTCAAGGGCAAGAAGAACGGTTGAATGTGCTTTTGGTATAATTTATTCCAAATGGAGAATTTTATCTACATCCATTCAAACCGCCCCAACTTTAGCTGACGTTATAATTAAGTGCATTTGCTTACTGCATAATATAATTATTGATAGAGAAGGAATTGAACATCATTTAACTCAAAACTGGACTTTAATGACTAGAAATATAGTAATAAACCAAACTGTCGCAGGGCGACAGAATCAAACTGCAGAGAATATTCGCAATGTATTCAAGCTACACTTTTGTCATAATCCAATTTAATGAGTTTTTAACATAAATGGCACAATAACACAAACTTAACCGTTTTAAAAGGCATATGCGACATACGAAAAGAAACACCTGCTCAAACCAAAGTAAACGGTACATTTTTGTTGTTCTGCTGCTCATAAGCATCAACAAATTACTATTGAAAAAAAAACAATGGAAAAACAGCACAAATTCACTGTTAGCTTAAATTCATATTTAAGTAACAATTTTGCAATAAAACACATGAAAACATATTATTGCATTTACTTTTTGTATTAAATTGTGTGGATATTTCTAGCCAAAATTTATCCAAAACGAACCTGTTGTGGTGGTTTGGATCTTTTTGATCCCAGATTGCAGGTTTTAAAAATACTGCACTTATTAAATCTTCCGTGTCCATCATCGATAAGAGCAAAGAAATTACTGACCTACAATTTCTACGCTCTTATCGCTGAAGCCAGCAAAGAGTGAGTTCGCGCGCTGCTCCGACATGAACACTTCTATTAAATTACATGTATAAATTTTCTACGCTTCGCTCTTATCGACGCTCTTATCGCTTATCGCAGCTCCGACATGCACGCAGCCTAAGACAGCATTCACAGGTCGGAAGAAAAGAAAGCTGGTGACCGACCCATTGTGAATGTCACTCTGACATCTTCTGAACGTCGTTGTTGTTGTTCTTGTTGTTGTAACGGCTAGCTACAGGGCTGGCGGACTTCCTCAATCGTTATCATCAAGCTCAACTAACGGGAGGGCCAGGAAACGAGCTGTTTCAACAGGGTCGGACCATAGGGAAAAGGGGTGTTAGTTGAGTGGGCAGCTGGAGCTCCTCAGCTGCTATAGCTGCTATGGGTGGTGGTTGGACTCCCAGGACTGCATTCACAGGGCGGGTGTCGATAAATCTGGATACCGACTCTATGTCCTTGGGTACAGCGGTAAGCGTACGTAAGTCTGGACCTCGTACATCAGTTGAGAGTGGTGTCCCCTGATGTGCCTGGGTGTCGGCTCCAGTGCTAGCAAGTCTCTGATGGGGTGCCCTAGACGGTCTCTTGGACCGCAGCTATTAACAGCCCGTGCCGAGCCATGAAGGTTCGAAAGTTCGTTGCAGTTAAACTGTAGCATTCTCGTCTGTCTCGGTGAGGTCGTCGTGTTCACTTCCACAATAGTCGGTTCTACGCCACCGAAGTGACTCGGATTTTATCCGACCAAGGACTGTACTTTCGGCATTCTAACCCCACTAAGGTTGTCGGACACCCCCAATCTTATCTGAACGTCGTCATGTGTAGTGGTTACCGGAAACACGCTGGCCCAATGGCTTCTCAGCTGTCATCAGAAGGCAACCGGTAGCTGTCCCCAGTGAGGCGTTCCTAAATGTCTGGGGTTGAGTCCCTAGATACTGCCAGTTTCAGGCGACAAAATTGGCTCTTCGTAATTTAAAACCGACCGGTCAACTGCCTTGTATATTGGGAACAATGTTTCTTTGTCTCTGCCTGACGTGCTGCCGGCTGGCGACTTGAGGACGTTTGCTGTTGTGTGTGCCGAGAAGGAGAAGGCGACCACCAGGATTTTCGGGTGGTTAAACGTCGGAATGGGTTCACCATCGATGTGTGATGTTTTTTGATTTTAGTGCAGTTGTAGTGCACCCTGGACGAATTATACCTAACCGAAGTGGCATTTGGTTGGATCCTTCTCTGGCGAACGCAGCAGAAATAGGTTTCTGAACCAGGATTTGGTTCAGCGGATATGCGGCGATCTCGTTCAGTCATTCCCATCTACAGGCGGTTCTACGTACTGCAATGATCCGGAGTTTAAACGACCTAATACCGACCAGTTTTGTTCACTCGGAAGATTGGTTTCCCTTCAGTTAATTATATAACATTTTTTTAATTTTAAGAATTGCAATAAACCAGTCTTTAGAAAAATCGATTGAAGGCGAATTGACACGCACGATATTTTTGTCCATTTTAAAGCTGCTTTGGTATTCTCTCAAAAATAAAATGGCTATGTAAAAGGACGTTGAACAATACTAACGGCTTCGTCGAAATTCCGAAGAAAGATAATTCGGCTGTAGAATTGACATCGTCGGCGTTCATTAGCATTGATATCCAAACATTAAAGAGAATCGAAGCAGATAGGTATGAAAGTGAACGGGAGCAAAATGTAGTTCCTTCTACCAGGAAATTATCTTCGTGTACGTACGAACCGGCATTAACACCAAAAACCTAGAGAATCGCTCATGCCAATAAGAGTTACTTCGGACTGAATAGGCAAATGGAACAAAAAAGTCCTTTTTAGGTGAACCAACTCCCCGCCCGTTAAGTCTTTCAATATTTTTGATCATTTTTTTATGCCAGAAGCATGGATAGTCACAACATCATCTGAAATGGTCTATGAGTGGTTAGGATCAAGATTAAATGGACGACTTATGGACCGTACAACTGTACGAGCTTTAAAAGGACATAGGCATAGTGCAGATAATTTACATCTACATAGTGGCAGATAAATCATGAGTTAGAGGAAGTAAATAATTGAACTACACGTGTTATTCCTAATCAGTTAGAGAAATACATACAAAGCAGCTGGCACATTATGTGGTGCCAATTAATTAAATATTTAAATGTAATCTTCCTTTCCTTTATTCATTAGCTCCAATTTTGTACATTAGTTCCTGGATTTTATGTAGAGTTCACTTTGCCCCAAGTTGAATAAAGCTTGGCCTTTTCTTGCATGTGCACGGCAGTGTAACATCGAACTTGAATTTTGAGTCTGAAACTGATTTTGGTTCAAACCTGGTGAAATCCCTCATTTTGTGTGTAAAATTTAGACAATTCAATTCCTGCAAAGACACAAAGTTAATTGGAATTTGAAACGAAAGGCTGCATAGACTAATAAAACTAACATTCAACGACTTAGTTGGTTTAAGCGCATTGCCTACATATTGCTGGAACAATTTGCAAATGTATTTATCAGGCCCCTCAAGACCAAGCTATAACGATTCCAATAAATATTCAATTAATTTCAATAAACAGATGTATACGAGAAACTACTACCTTCGGAATAGGATAAGGCGTTGGTGTGTCTGCCTGATTACGGAACTCATCTATAATCATCGAAGCTTTGCACACATCGTTCTCCCACATACCCTTTTGTATTTGGCCCGTGTGCATGTGGTAGAATGTACCTTCGCCATTTCGAAATCCTCTCGCAAAATGTCCCTCATAACGATTACCGTTTGCTGCCAATTTAATTGCAAATTTCTCATTTCTCAAATTACGTGAAACACTTCACAACTAACCATAAAAGAGTACGCCGACGCCATGTTTCACATCTGCTTCCCATTCGCCCATGTAAATCAAACCATTGTTGTACCACATAACGCCTAGACCACCACGCCTGTTCTTTTTCCACCATCCATAATAGACACCATCGGCAAAAAATTGTTTTCCCTCGCCCGACTTCATGTCATCCCGCCATTCGCCAATATAAATGCGCTCGGCAGTGCCATCATGTAAACGGTTACGCATCGTTCCAAAGCCGTGACGCTTACCATGGCGCCACTGTCCATCGTAGATGAGGTGCTTTTGTGTCTCCTTAACGCCAAACCGATGATGTTGGCTTTGAAGCCAGAAACCCTTATAGGTGCCACCGCCCGGATAGTAGAATGTGGCGCGCACGCCCGTACTTACGGCTTTGATATGGTTTTTTCGTTCGCAAGTCAACACACAGCCGTCACGCAGCTTATCGAGTGTGCTACATTGGGTCATTGCTTAAAGTTGATACGATCTTCCAATAGCGTTGAATTCAAGAACATAAATTATTTGTTTGCACAAAATCTTTTGTGACATTTAAACTTTACTCAGACAACCAAATCATCGGAAACGATCTCGAAATAAGATATTCTCTCGAGAGAAAATAAGTAAAGAAACAAGTATTCTTCTCAATTTCCCGTCTCAAAGAATCATCGCATCTTCTTCACAAAGCATTACATGTCACGCACATACACAAAGTCTACACGGAGCCAGGCCTGCAAAGAAATAATTGGAGAAGGCATTATACCGTATTTTTGCCAAAGCTGGGCAATGCCATCATTCTTACAGTTCCAAAAAAAAATCGTTATCGCAATTTTCGCTGCCATTAAGAAGTGTCCGGTAGTAACACCTACCATTACACTGGTGGGGCTTTTTGAGCCTAAGTCCGGTCTTCCTTACTGCCGTTAGTTCGGCTTGGAAAACTCTACAATGGCCACACTCTGAGGTTTATTACTAGGTCTTTCAAGAAGCTTCTGCTACTAATCTTATTGTGGAGCTTTGCCTCAATCTAAAAAATTGCGGTAGACCTTGGATCCGAGTCGTTGATTTTTTTGTGACAGAATAAAAATTTCTTATGTTGCTAATTAAGACAGTCCTCCGGCAAGTATAAATACCGGTCGTCCCGGTACCGTAGATCCGAATTTCATGACAACGAAGTCCAATCTGTCTACTTATTCGTTTATGTCTGGAATTTTTTTTAAGATCCTTTTCAAAACATAACAATGGGCTGGGATAGTCCAGTTCCCCTAAAGTTTCTGAAACGATGTTTAGAATTTTCGAGTGACCAAAACCAATCGTCTCTTCAAGTGGTAGTTCCAAATGCAAAACTTATTGCGTTGCATCTGACCCGGTACTTGCCGTAAAGATCGGGTGACTGTCGACCAGAGAAAATTCTATGAAATTTTTCTTTGTCTTTGGAGCTACTTAGCCGTAATTGTGAATACATTGTCATAAGCATAAGCATTGGCAGGAAAGTATTCGCAGTTCCAAAAGGATTGCATTCACTGCAAGAGGCGCTTGTGAGCAGACAACATAAAAGGTCTTGAAATCCCATTTAATCTTTGCTTTTGCATAATACTCTGTAATTTTCACCGGTTCCGCAGGGCACGCAGGGAGTGAGCGTTTATAAGCTCGGACCAACACTAAAAACTTCTTTCACCGCCAGTCTTTTGGATCCCAGAAGTACCTAAGAATATCTTTGTGGTGTGCGGACGAAACTCTTTAAGACTTTGAGGACATCGTTGTAGGATTGCCAAGAAATATTTATTTTTTGTAGATACAGTGTTTTTCTGCTGATTCGTCTGAGCGAAGAGATTTGCGGATTCTACCGAAAGCTCACCTTTTACCGTTTGGGTGAATTTTTGGGCAGATAGCGTAAATGCTGCGCCACTGACCTTAAAGTGAGATTCACTATTCTTTACTTTAAACCATTCTGGGAGTACATCGATTGCATTACCAAGTTTTACTTATTTCTCTTATGAAATTGTAGCCTGCGAGCCAAGGGCTTTGAATTTATCTGAGCGAAATCGACGACTTTACCATCCTTATTGCCTTGCGCGGCTTACTGGCGCCAAATATACTCGCGGACGGATTATCCCACTGGATCAAGATCTCGTTGTTATCTGAGCATAAAGCAGGAAGACCACACTATGCTTGACGAAGTTCCTTACACAAATGTTTCTCTAATAAAAATCGTCTACGAATATACCAAAGTTTTAAACTTTATAAACTATTTTTTTCAACATTTTTAGTACGCTGATATGTTGATAACTCAATTTTAGTTAATTAAGATTTAAATTGTCGGTGGCTACTGCCGTTGTCTTTTGGCTTTTTTTTTACCAATGCTCTT
Organism: Philophylla caesio; assembly: GCA_963971545.1. NCBI lineage: Eukaryota > Metazoa > Arthropoda > Insecta > Diptera > Tephritidae > Philophylla > Philophylla caesio. The sequence continues at coordinate 101,813,031 of OZ020607.1, read as the reverse complement.
CCGCTTTTCTTTCATATAAAACGTCTCGACCACACGCTCACTCTAAATACTTCACTGAAATTTGGGGCACGGTTTGCCTATACAATGGCTTCATTAAGCAGGCTTAGGCGACAGCTTCATCTAAACTATCTTTAAAATAGAAAAACACGCAAGCCCTCTGCAGAATTAGTGTTTAGAGAAAAACACCGAACGATTGAGCAAGCTCACAGAGTATTCCGCCCTATCCGATCTGCTGTGTAAAGCAGGGAGTACTGTGCAAATGATCGACTGCTATACAAACTGAAGCAAAATCTATCATACCTGCGTAATCCTATCAATTGTTCCGCAGGCAGGTGTGTTCTGCAGACCTTTTACAGCAGATCAGTCAATCCCAACCTTAACAACAATAGCTAGTTCACGACACGATCGCACTACAACATACAAAAGCAATTGAAAAGGGGCTGTAAAAATGTAGAATCCACATTATTCCAACTTACAAATAATCTCTGCTGCAGCGATTGTGCAGGCCTTAGTTATTAATAGTTGCTTATTCCGAAATCACACTTGTCACTACAAAACGAATTTCTGGCCTTCCTTACTCTTATTATATTATTATATATTATATATTTTTTAATTCGGAATTTCAATGAAATCTCGTTTAATTATTAAAAATTATGTATAAAGTTATAAAATGGGATTAACAGGTTTTTTTTTGTTGGAGAATAATTTTTATTTTAATTACCACAACTAATATCTGTCTAGATAACTACAGTGATCGTTTAAATACTGGTAATAGTCCTTTTGAATTTATTAGTGTTGATGATTGCGACGTTGTACTCTCGGTTAAGTCGAATGCAGTAGGATTTGATGGAGTCCATGCTAAATTTCTTAAAATTATTACGTATGTGCAAGATAATCGACACCTTACTGAACGACAGTCTGGCTTCAGGCCGAAAAGAAGTTGCACAACAGCTCTTCTAGACGTGTAGAAAGTATTCGATCGCACATCGATGAAAATTATGTTGCCTTCTTAACTCTCCTTGACCATTCGAAGGCATTCGACTCAGTTGACCACAAGTTGTTATGCTGCAAGTTGGAGAACTTATTTAATTTTTTCAACCATCCTACTGCTTTGATAAGGTCCTATCTTAGCGGTAGAACTTAGGCAGTTAGTATCGGTGACAGAAAGTCTGATTTCCTTCCCGTAGCCAGAGGAGTCCCACAAGGCTCTATTATTGGTCTTTTATTATTTGTTCTGTATGTAAATGACTTGTGGCCGCTGTGGTCGAGTTGGTAGCGGTGCGTGCTATAATTCGATATGCCGGTGAGTTCGAGGTTCGAATCTCAGTCAGGGCAAGCAAAATCCTAATCATAGAAAAAGCGGTCAGCCCTCGGCAGGCAATGGCAAACCTCCGAGGGTATTTCTGCCATGAAAAGGCTTCTCACAAAATACATCTGCTGTTCGGAGTCGGCACAAAATTGTAGGTCCCTCCATTTGGTGGTCGAATATAAAGACGCACACCACAAATGGTAGGAGAAGCTCGGCCAAACACTGAGCTATATAGTGTAAGCGCCAAATTATTATTATTATATTATGTAAATGGCTTACCTAATATTTTAAAGTATTGTAATGTCCATCTCTATGCTGATGCTGTCCAATTATATGTTTTTTGTCCTGTCAATCGTACTGATATTTGCAGTAAAAATTTAAATTCAGACTTGACTCGAGTTTGTGAGTGTGCCTCTATGAACAGTCTATGCCTAAATCCAGCCAAATCCAATTGTGTCATAATTCATAGAAAGTCTTATACAACGAGTAAGTTGGACGAAATCAAGTTGGACAATTCGGTTATAAAATATGTCAGCGCTGCTAAAAATCTTGGCATACTCTTCAGCAATACGCTAACATGGTATGATGACAATATGATCATAGCAGTAGGTAAAGTGTATGGAATGCTCCGTACACTCCGGTTGTCGCAGTACTTTACTCCCTTAAATATAAGACTACTCTTAGCCAAAGCGCTCCTTTACGGTTGTGAGATTTTTGCTAATGGTGACTCTGTATGTAAGCAAAAGTTAAATGTTGTCTATAACAACATTGCAGGATACGTGTTTGGTTTAAAAAGACTTGACTACGTAACATCGTGTGCTCAAAGGTTGCTAAGCATCTGTTACGAAAGCCTGTTGAAAGTTAGAACACTACTGACTTTACATAAAATTATATATACAAAGGAGCCACATCACCTTTATCGAATGCTTCAATCTCTAGTACACACTAAATATCATTTCCTCATATCTGAACGCCATAAACTCGATTCGTCTTTGGAACGCCCTCCCCATTCGACTAAGGCTATTGAACAATGCACTTCAAAAATGAATAACCAGTTTTTATAATAACTTCTAAACGTTAATTAATGTACAACTTTAAACCTAACCATTACTTACTTCAAATGTTTCCGTTTTTCTAAACTTATCTGTAACCTATTTTAAAATTTCGCTCTTTCCTTAGTATTAAGTTTCATTTCATCTATGTATGTATGTAAATTTCAACTACAATTTAAAACTAATTTTATTCTTAGATTTTCTTTTTACTTACATATGTATCGTGACTAGCACTGTAAAATAATTTGTTTAATTGTTGTGCTAGGATAAATATCGAAATAAATACAAATACAAAATATATAAAAATAAGTAAAAGAAAACTAACTTGTCAAAACTTGTCAATTTGTGGGTGTCGTATAATATGGCCCACCTCAATATTGTCTGTACAACAATGCCAAGACATCACACAGTGGGTGGATTTTAAACATATTTCAGCCGAGAACGATTCAGTGTTATTTGGCGACCGTGACGAAACAGATGTGCGCATTATAGTTAGCACGAAATATTTTTTTTGGTGGTAACTTAGTGTTTTTTCGGTACATTTTCATAAGGGTTTTTTGGGCTTATTTTCGATTAAAAATTAATTTTGGAATATTAAATATATAGTACGTAAACCCATATTTCATAAAGTGGAAGCAAATTTTAACAAATAACTCGTAAGTGTGTATGAATAAAAAAACAGTGAAAAAAGTATTGTGTGGAGAATATGGCCCATTAAGATGTTGATAATATGGACCAGTGGACCATATTTGAAACGCGTTTCATTCAACGTCAGTAATATTACATTATTTGTCTTTTAAAGGACAATAATGGCTTCAAAATCAAGTCAAGCTCCCAAACAACGACAGATGTGGTGCAAGGAAAAGATGATTGAAGCAATTTCTGCCGTAAAGACTAAAAAGATGGGATTTTTGAAGGCATCTAAGCAATACAAAGTCCCTACAACTACTTTGCAGCGTTTAGTGGCAGATAAGAAAAGACCTGTGTAGGAAGTAGTGGCGAGTAAGCTTGGGAGAAAACCAATTTTCCCACCAGAACTCGAAGATTCCCTTGTGGAGTATATACTACTTATGGAAGTGAAATTGTTTGGATTAACACGAAATGATATAAGCTCCTTGGCATTTCAACTGGCTTTAAAAAACGATTAACCAAACTCATTTTCAGTCGTAAAAGAAACAGCAGGAAGAGATTGGCTGCGTTTGTTTCTTAGACGTCATCCATCTCTGTCGTTCCGTCAACCAACCAATCCGTAGCCCGTGCAAGCGGTTTTTCGACGGAAAACGCGGCTATTTTCTTTGACCTGCTAGAAAAAGAGATGAAAACATACAATTTCCCTCTAAATAACATCTAAAATGTAGATGAAACTGGAATATCTGTTGTGCCTGCCAAAATGCCGAAGGTTTTGGCCCTTAAAGGCCGGAAACAGATAAGAGCTCTTTTTTCCGCTGAAAGAGGATCCTTAATTACCGCCCTAGTCCATATTTAACACTCTATTAACTGCACTTTTTGAAATTTGCTAAATTGAAGAATAATTTATTTTTCAATTATATCTTCTATTTGTGTTTTTTTTTTTTTACTATTTTCTAGTGGATACCGAATTTGAAATATTTGTAACGCTGTTTAAAACAAAAAATACATGAATTAATATTAAATACGAAGTTTTATTGGCAGAAAAGTTAACGGTGGTCCATATATGTATACCGCACTTACTCTATTGGTATGGGTATGTACATACATAATTTAAATACATGTACGTGGGTACCCATTTTTGCTTATACACCTGTAGTACGTCCAGAATAGCTAGCCTTGTTAACGAGAACATATTAACAGCAGTAACTGCAATCGGATGGGAGCAAAATAAATCTTTTTGGGACAGATGATCGCAAACGGATCTGGAGAAGCATTGCAATCACACCATGTCAGACCTACGATGAAGTTTTCAATTATGAAGGTTTCAAAAATTGTGTGGGGCTGGCTGCAAAACAAGGTTGTTGGTATGCTGGCAAAATTGAAGACAGAGAGAGAGACATTGTCTTTCAACAGAACAATGATCCGTAGCATACAGCTAGGAACACTTTAAACTTGCTCCAAAACAAAGGAATAACGACGCTGAAATTGCCACCGTAATCTTCAGACCTCAACCGCACGACAAGAGTGAATTCATTTCATTTGATCAAAGCGTTTTTGTTTCTTATGTTTTACGTAATTGCTTTACAATCGAAAGCAGTAAAGAGTTTTAAGGCTTTGCAAAACTTAAAAATTAGGAAGCATTTTTGTGAGTGACTGTATTCTGGGGAATCATAAAAAGCTAGCGGCACACTTACACAAAACTTACATCTCCATACATACATACATACATTTGTATACGAGTAAATTTTTATTTTATTCTATTTATCTGCCATGCCGAAAGCAGAGATCAAATAATGTTATTTACTTGCATCCGCAAGTACACATAAACACAGTGTGCAATTGTGCAAATATAAATCAATTTTACAAGTAGTAAGCAATGAAATTTAAATACAAACACATTCACTCGCTTGTTGATACGATGAGAATTTGCCATTGCCAAGGGTCTATCAATGTGTCTTCTAAATATTGGGTTTGTAAATTTTTTATTACAATCAATTTGTGGTTAAATGATTACCGATTGAGGCGCTCTCGCTTCCTTTTAGTCAATGAAATACGAGTACAATCAGTGACAATGTTCGGATGTGACTTGCATTTTTATTAACTACTTGGGGTCGACCAGTTTGCTTGATTGTGTGACAAAGGAGAATGCAAAATTGTATTATTTTTTTGGAAGGGGAATGCGAATAAAAACGCGTGTCTTTTGTCACGAATCAAGTTTTTATTACAAATTTCATAATATTAAATTCTTTTAAAATCATCACGAAAATGCACGCAGTAAGTCCCTTTTTCAATAAAAAAAAATACGCTACTATGAGTTGCTTTATGAGACACAAAATATTGTGGAAATTATTATGATATCTTTTTATAATTGTTATCTACCGTCGTATCGACTAGGTACGACTAGGCATAATCAGATCTAGCTGAAAAGCATCAAATGAATATGTATACATACATACATACATATATCCTCATCATTGCCCAAAACCGCCATTTCAAAAGTTTTAAGACATCCTTTTTTCAAACTAACTCTTTCATTTAATAATAAAAATCCAACAAAAACCTTTCGCGGCGGTATTTAGGTTGTGTTTTTAGTATTGAAACGGTGAAAATACCGACTTGCAAAGTTGCAAGGTCCTTTCGGCCGGTGCTGGACCGCAGGCGGTCTTGGGAATTACTTAGTACAACCAGACCACTGCTCTCGGCTTTGATCGGCGTACTAACTGGGCCCTGCCCGATGGGGATCCACGCTGTGAGGCTGGGCATTGTCTCGAACCTGAGGTGCGAGTGCTGTATGGAGGATGATGAGGTGGAATCTTCTCAACACTACCTTCTCAGCTGCTATGCCTTCGCAAGGCTCAGATTAAAACACCTTAGCTCGCACTTTGATGCTCCAGAGAGGCTCTCTGGGGTAGACATACATAGGTCGGTTGCGGACCTTCATTACGAGCTACAGGCGCTTCTTCTAATATATATATGTATCTTACGATGGGTATCGTCTTTGTTCAGGAAAAAGGGTAATACATGTATCAGCGGTATCACAATGGAATTTAAATAAAGTCTAAATGAGCCCCTTCTTTGGGCTACCACCTAACCTAAACCTAACCTAAACCTACGATACAAGTACATACCAAAATATTTTTTTGTGTAGTTAAATAAATATTTCTAAGAGATTTGTTCAGGCTTATGTGTTAAATTAAATTTTACTCCTCGTCGAATTGTGTATGCATTATCGAGTTCTGAATACATAAACTTTTATACATAGTCATATATATAATACTTGTATATTGGCAGTAACCCATCTACGCAATGTGTAAAAATTCAGCAATAAAAAAGAGATGGTTTCAGTACAAATGTACGTTTTGCGCATGTGCAGGTTTTACATGTACTCGTATTAGTATTTGTGAATATTTGTGACAAACACATACAATCAAGTGTGACAAACATATATGCAGGAGCACCTAGAAATAATCTTGAAGACGATTCTTTTACTCTGGGGGGCTTATACCTTTTTTTGGCGATGTTTACTTATACAAACTAAAGTGTGCTGATGAAATATTAAAATTTCATTTCAAAGCTCCTTGGAAATCAAACAAAAACGATTTGATTTGTATTGATAAACAATTTTTTATATGTGAATGTTTAATTCATATGCATATTCATAAATTTCCATTTTCAGTGAGTAAAAATTTATTCATTGACTATTCAACTAATGAGAAAAAACATTATTTTTACAATATTTTTGGCTACGAAAAATTTTTGAAACGATAAATAAAATTTTGGGTTCGACAACTAATTTTTGTGCTACGCCATTGGAATTTTTTTTTTAAATCAGGTGACATTTTTACATACGATTACTTGGTTTTTCTATTCATTTTTTATATATCTGTCCCAAGGCGAATTCATAAAGGTGGCAGCAAATGTTTAAGAAAGTAAAGTACATGTATTTTGTTGTTGCTTTTGGTACAGCGAATGTCTAAACCAACCAACAAACAAATGATAGAAAAAACATATCAATCAGCTGCTTACTAATGCCCCATTACTAAATCCGCCTTTATCTGTCCTGTAATGTTTGCTGACTGCACTTGTCGATACTGCCAATATACGAGTACATACTATACGTAAAATTCCGATTAAAATTAGAGACGGCATCGATTTATTCGTGATTCGGATGGTGATTCAGATTGAATCAACTACAAATCAAAAATATTTAATCAACTACCTTGAATTGTACTGAAATCATTCTTATTAAAATAAATACAAAATTTGACAACTCAAATTAAAAAAATTAAAAAAAAAAGTTGGTTGCGCTTACCTATTTGATATGCCTTGGTACATACGAGTACATCAATCGTTCATTCCAGGAGCAAAAAAAAAGTTCAAAGTGAGAACTATTAAGTGGAATGCAGGAAATCCACGATATTGCAAGGGGATTTGTCAAAGAAAACGAATATAGTTAAGTTCTTGAATAAGTTGACATTGGAACTCAAGAGCTCGGAGCCTCCAATGAAAACTGAGTCAGAATGAAAAAAAGGAAAAAAAAAATTGTATTACTTAAATGTTTGCAAAATTTAATTTTCGTATCTTAAATATGCTTGGAATGACCAAAAGACGTCGTGCTGGTGGTATTGAAATGGTTAGCACGTATAATAAAAACTTGAGCACTTCCTTATTGACTCTGTAATATTTCAAAAACCTGAAAAATTGATAATTTGGTTACCAGTTGCATGATCGTTAACACAGAATTTCTTACAAAGTATCAGACATTTCCAGTGTATTAGATTTATCTCTTTATTTGGACTATCTGATAATTTTACCCTTCTAGTACACAAATTTCAGAGTTGTAATTTCCATGTTCGAATTTTACCAGTTCTTCCGAAGCGACATTTTTTTTCGGATGAAACTCGCATATAAGGCATTCCACACTATTTCAATTGCTCAAATTCTACTTTTGCGCGAATTTTGGATATGTTGCAGAGAAGGTCTTTTTTTTCAAAAGTTATGCAACTTTAAAAATGTAATGTGGTCGAGGAAAGCCATTGTTTATCACTTCTTAGCTCTCAAAATATTAGTTCTATCAAAAAAATATTCAGTACTTTTTTATAGAAAAAGAGTCCGATTTTTTTTTTAATATACATATGTGATAGAACTTATATTAAAGAATAAACTGACACATGTTTAAAGGATGTGTCCTTGTAGGACCTGCGATATTAATTTTTTCGTGAAGCATTGTCCAATAAAATCAAGTGTTTCGCTGAGCGCATGTAAGTACATACTCGTATTATGCAAACTTGCTCGTTGCTTGTTACAACTTAGGGCTTAATAAATGCATGTACTCAGCGAAACATTTTACGAGCTATAAAGTGATTAACAGTGGTTGATGTCGAGACACGAGATTTTTAATGTCGCATAACTTTGGAAATTTTTTAAATTTTATTTCCGGTCGTTCTGGCAAGATTGACGATAAAGGTCAGTCCACACACATCAGTGCCGTGTCAGTTCCGTATCAGTGCCTGGGAAAAAAATATATTTGCCACAATTTCAATTAGAGTTGTTCAGACACGTCCGACAGGATGACGTTTCTTATCGTCAGTGCTACTTCAGTGTTCGTTCCGAGTTTTTTAAATAAGTCGGCAACGATATTCTTATGAATTCCACTGACGAGCTAACGTTATTCTTTTGCAAGGTTTGTTTGATATGGAGGAAAAATTAATCGAAAAGGTTCTAACTCATTTTCATTTTAAATTCAGATCTATACAAATTCTGTCAAGCAGCTTACAATATATCTAGAAGTAACAAATTAAAACAAAATATTACAGCATAAGATAAATAATTTTTTTTAATAAGTATCAGTATTTCGACAAATTTTGCAACAGTTAAACTTAAAGTTTTGCTAAATTCTCAAACGATGCTTGAACGAACACAAAATTGAGTTAGAGTCTTTCTATATTAAGGCAACTAAATATGTATTCTACTGAATAACCACCATTATACTTAGAAACACATTTGTACATACTTAAAATTATATTGGAGTATCTTTCAAAAATAGCAGGTTGCAAACATAGAAGAAAACACTTTTAATTTATTTACCATTAAAGATGAAAAAGGCAGTGCGCGATAAATACATTTTAAAGAGCGGCGCTTAGCTTGATTAAACTACAATAGCAAAGATGAACTATGTATGTATAAACATTTGAAAATCTGTCTGTTAAGTTCCTGAAATATTATTTTCATGTTGGCTGGAGCATTGTACGTGCAAAGAGTAAAGACAATGCTTAAAAGGCAATAATCAAGCACACCCGATTTTGGGGAGTTACATACTAGTGGTTATTAATTTTATAAAAAAAAACGTGACATTTGAAGTCATACAATTATTTATTTTAACTATATTTACTATTCCTATTCCGACGACAATTATTTCTTCTCCCTCGGCTGTCCCCAGGCTGTTGAACCTTCAACATCAAAAAGTGGCGGCACAGAGATCAGTTCAGGGAAAGCAAAAATTCTGCTGGGGGTTCTGTGGCGCTTGCTAGGAGGCTGGTTGTGGTTCCTTAGGGAAAATCTACTTTTATATCAAGATTTTCCGGTCATACCACAGTTGAGGATATTAAGTTTCACATTTCATCTAAGGTTAAAACTGTTGACATAACTATCAGGAAATATAACTTTAATTATAAAATAAACATTTCTTCATTTAAAATCGATGTAACTTCCGAAAACTTTAATATACTTTTAAATAGCTCATTTTGGCCGACTGGGACTTTTGTTCGCGAATTCGTGTTCAAACCTAACATAAATAATTAAAACTTAGCAAAAATGTCTCATCCTAAGCCGTAGTCAAAAAACTGATGAAAACCAAACTTTATATATATTACCAAAATGTTAGAGGCTTGAATACCAAACTAACTGACTTGCTTTTGAAGAGTAATCACTGTAATTTTAACATTATAGCTTTCACTGAAACTTGGTTTAAACCTCAAGTTTTTGATTCGGAGATTCTTTGCTGTGAATATCACATTTAAAGAAATTATCGAGAGTGCAGGGTCGGTGGAGGTGTTATTTTTGCTGTACATTCTTCATTACCATCTGAAGTAGTTAACGTCCCTATCATTGAGTTTACTGTTTTCAAGTGCATACGAGTGCAATTAAGCAAGTCTTATATATATTAAGCCCTCAGCTATATACCTCCCCAGTCTGGCTTGTCGGTATATAGTGATCACATTTCTTTACTTTAATCTCCCAAACATTTCTTGCAATAAAATTGATGGTCAAATCATGCCTTCTATTAACAACGCCTTTCTGGAGGGGATGACTGAACTTTGTCTGAATCAAGTTAATACCCTACCAAACAAGTTGGGAAGGGTCTTGGAATTGGTTTTTGTCGACAACACGTCTAGGGCCTCCTTAAATCGATTGAATTGTCATACGAGATCATAGACGGAGAGCGGGTTTCTGGATCGAAAGCTTTAAATTCTAATGATAGCTTCGATTTTAGAAAACCTAATTTTAAAAAATGAAATTGTGCCCTATATAAAATAACTTGGCCTAACTACAATGGCGATGTTGAGCGTAATGTTTTGGACTTCAACAGCACTTTATACAACTTGCATGTTTTTTAAACATGTATCTAAAGGTTCTTACATTCGTGATAAATCAGCCCCTTTATGGTTCACTAAAGTCTTAAGAACTTTAAAAAATAAGAAATCGCGTTCTTTTAAAATATATAAAAGTACAGGTCGTCATGTGGATTATCTTAAGTACTCAGTCTTGCGACATAACTATCTAGAATTAAATAAAAAGTGTTATGACAAATACTTGAATAAAATAAAAATGAACATTATCCACGACCCGAAAGCTTTCTATGGTTTCGTTAATTGTAAGGGCAAAGTAAATGCATTTCCGTCCGCAATGAAATACCAAAATACTGTGTCATGTGATAATGAGATTATTGCCAATATATTTGCCCAGTTCTTTAAATCTAACTACACAACTCAATATAATTATACAGCCGTGCTCCCAGTTGCACATTTCAATTCCACAATGGGATTCGCCATACAATCTGCCCCCTTACACTAGTCGTTTGAAACTTATTAATCTTCCTACTCCTTTCAAGTCGCAGAGAAATGTTAGGTATAATATTTATGGTAAAATTTGTCAAGGGATGGATCTCAAGTCGATTTCTTCTAAAGTAAATTAATTTTAATGTACCCTCCCGGGCAACGAGAAACTTTAAACCACTTTTCTTGAAACTATGCAGAACTAACCTTGAGTTGATAAACCGTTTCGGGGTTTATGCCGAGACTTTAACAATCATTCTAGCACCTTTGATGTATCGGACTCACTCATTTTTTATAATTAAAAGAAGCGTTCTATCCTCTCTTAATAACAGCTAACGATCGAATTTTCTTACTTTGCATTTCTCTAACTTTGTATTCGGCTGATGAATTCTTATTCTGTAGCTGAGCAGCTTGCCAAACTTTTTTCTGTCACGACTCGGCACAAAAGATTTGTATATATAGAAAACATCCGTACGTTATGCGGATTGAGCCCCTCGTGTCGGGTTTGGGCGGGAAAGTGGGTTTCCGTTGGGTTATAATAATAATTATGAGTTAAAAAGTCGAACCGCAATACAAGTAGTTGTATGCACTTTTAAATGTGATGGTGACAAATTTTGTCTATTAAAATACAGTTCATTCATTTAAAGTCTGATGAGGAAATGTGGTTATTACCGAAATAGTACTATAACTTCTACCGCTTTGAGTATTGTTGTTTTTTCTTAATAATTTTCTTAATAAACTGATCGGTCTTAAGCTCAAAAATAATTAAATAAAAATACTAAGATTGTTGAAGTAATCACTAAAATCTCAGTAACACACATCTTCTCATCTGACTTCTTTGCGTATCTTTTCTGCATCAATTTTTCCCAGGCTTGAACCAGGGAACCTTACTGGATTTCATGCTACGCTTCCAATTCCATAATTGGAGAGGGGCATTATCAAACTTTTTATTAGCGCATCTAACGATTTCCTTGACTCTCTATAGGGCTCTAGTGGATGGTTTAAAAATTACCAAAAATCTATATTTTTTTATGAATTTCATTCCAACTCCAGCTACGCCATTATGCGTGGTACTGTTTGCAACTTTCGTCCGGGCTGCAAAAAAAAAACTGCATACAGAAAGACTTCAAACGCAGAACCAAAGAAATATAATTTTTTTAAGAATTCCAAAACGTGTTTAATTAAAATTAAATATTTATCGCTCACTTCAATATATATAAACATAAACTTTGCACTGATCGGCCCACTATTTATATGTAATAACCAAAAATCATAGTACAAATATCTTAGTCATAAAAGGAAAGTTTTAACTTTTCCATGGAAATTAACATAATTTTTTTTTAAATATGTCCGTGCGTCATACGGATGAGCCCCTCGCGTCGGTCGGGCGGGTATGAAGGGATACAACCGTTGGGATTGTTATTATTATATATAAGTAAGTCGTATTATCAAACACTTAAATATTAGAGAAAAATTAGTGAATTGAACTTATAAAAACTAAAAAATTAAATGCTATTCAAACTAAGAGAAGAGTTGCATGTTGTTTTTAAGTGACATATGATGAGAAAAGGGGCAATGTTTTTTGGAGAGTAAAACCAAGAAAACAGGGAAAGCGGTGTCTAGTACGCTAGAGGCGTTGGGCTCAAACATGAAGTATGGGCGACTGCAGAGGGACTTGTTCTTGTCAACATCGTGTATGTTCCGTCGAAAGGGGTGTAAATCGTTCACACGTACACGATGTTTTTTTTTAAGAAAATAAAGTTAAGATGCATTAATTGTGCGAGTCCAGAAAACGATTTTGGAATATTAAAACCTCAAATTATAGAAGTTGACTATGTTTTTGTATCACGTAAAATAATATGAAACAAAGAAGCGAAGCAAAATTCTCAGTAGTTTAACGTCGGTCTGAAAGGTTTACCCCCGTGCTGTATCGGTTGTGTGAGTAAGTTTTAAATTCGGTTTTCTTTTCGCATATATTTAAAAGCGCATGCATAAATTGTGCTGGTGGTTGTTTATAAGGCTAACAATTTTTAAAAGAAAAATAAGTAGTTTGTAGAATATTAATTAATGTTGAAAACTGGATTCTAAATAAAGTAACTACTAAATTTTTTGAATTGAATAAAGTCACATTAAGTTAATATCGATTTTATAATCTTTGAAAAATATTTTGCATGCGAGCACTCAACAATATTTACTTTTGCTCAACCCACTCAAAAAATGATAAAAGCACGTTAAGCCTGTTCAAAAATCTCACCAAAAAAAAAAAAAATGTGATGGATGCATTGTAAACTTTTTGACTTGGAATAGTCACTTCACTTATTATTTTTTTTGAAATAATTTTTTATCTGAAATTAGCACTTCACACTTTGAGTTCTTCACAACGATTTTCACAGAGCAATGGGCGATATTTTTGCCTCCCCGGCCGGGTCGATTTAAAAATCGCTCATTGCTCTGTGAAAATCGTATTCTAGGAATCAAAATAGGAAACTTTGCCGAAGAAACCATACCTCCAAAACGAATTCTGATGTCCCCCAATTTGGGTCGAACTTTTGGGTAGGGGCAAATTTTGAAAAATCCCACTTTGACCCATTTAGAGTGCTCCAATCGAGTCCAAATGTATGATCGACCCCCACTAACTTTGGAGGGCCGAACCACCTATGCCACTGGCACACCCCTGAGGGGTTCCCCATACAAACATTTCAAAAAATCACCATTTTTGGCCTTTACATGAAAAAATCAGCTAAATGGCTATGTTTTTTCTTTATTTTTATTTATTTATTTATAATAATATTTATTATTTATTTATAACAATATCTATTTTGTCTCTTAAGAAATTTATTTAGTCAGAACATACATATGTAAATGAAAAAATTAATTTAAGTGAGTTATAGAAAAGAAACTAAAAAAAATTATTGTTTGAAGTCTTTTTTACTTTCAAGTTTGGGCAATTTCGCACGGCTCTCTAATGTCGTCGCCATAACAGCCTCTACATTTTCCGGTATAACCCGTTTGGAAACGCTAGCTAGCAATTGAACATGTCGTTCCGTTCCTTGTATGTGTAATGGAATTTTTGGATCATTAAACGGTGGATCATCTTGATTTAAATATTATTTCAGTGTATCGTAAGGAAAGCTTTGCGTGAATGTTGGTTTAAATACGATATTTATATCATTCAAATTGATCATTTCCGTATAACTTGTGCAATTAAAGTTTATATCTGGGTTTTTATAAACTCTAAGTTCCGTGGGCTCGTCAACATCGGTTCGATAGCGTAGAATTTTCTTGATAGCACAGTCGCGCTTTTCTTTGCTATCATCAAACAACATTGATAACAAGATATTTTCCGAATGCGCATAATATGAATTATCTTTAATTACTTGATTGACAATTTTGCGTAAACGAGGTTCTAGAAATCGTGACCACCCAATGAACTTGAAAAATAATGCACTGCCATACACGACAGAGCTGTAATACTTGATATTGAAGTACATTGGCACATAACATTTAATTATAAATTCAACAAGAATTCTTTAATTTGCATCTGGATTTTCCGTTGTCACATATAATCGTAATAATCTAGCAGCCTTGGTGAGCCACCGAGAATGTACAATTTTTCCTGGTTTGATGTTGGCCAGATCCACCGGAACCACGCCGCGAGAAATTGCATGGGCCATGTCGTATAAGTACTTCGAATCGGTGGAAAATTCAATTTTTTCTTTAGCAGGGGGCATATTTTGCAACTCAATTTTCTGGAAGCCGTCCACCACCTGAAAATATATAATAATAAAATAATTAAAAATGGTTGACAATTATAATAAATGAGTGATAGCAATAACTTACCGGAAGAGTTTCACAAGTTTCGATTTGACGGCTCAGTTTTCCGGTTGCCGATCTTGGTCCAGTGCTGGTTGATTTATCCAAAGCTTCAAACAAATGCCGAAACGAAAGTTCGTTGAAGTGTAGAAGGCAAACGAACCAATGCAATGGTCTTTTTAACAGCAATTCGAATCGTCGTATAATTCCACCGTGTGGGCCAGTGTTTGTTGGCTCACCGTCAGTGCATATTCCAATTAATGCATCCAGTGATATATTTTTATTGTTGAAAAAACCATTTAATTTGGTTGTTTTGTATTCAGCGGTTTCATGTTCCAGTCTTACGTAACCATTCAAATCAGAATTGGGTTCTCTCAAAATAACAAGATGAGGTTCTTTTACCATCCTAGTATGATACTTCTCATCAATTTTATCCATCGTTAAAGTATCATCTTTTCTGCCATCGAATGAAAACGCTAACAAATTGGTATCATCTAACCGTTTGCGAAGCACTTCTTGTCTGCATTTCTCTTTTTCTCTGCGAACTTTCGATTTATACATGATGAGAGGTTTCCCATGCTTATCTTTAATTTTAAAATCTTGCAAAAGAGCGGTTCCCAATGCTGATGCTACTCTGTCAGGCACACCAAATCTGTCACATACCAAGGCAAAGTTAAAATAATCGTATCTCTCTGTGTATTGTGATTTTGTGCTTCTATCCATATCTTCTTGAACCGGTGGCGGTGCGTATGTTGAATCATCGGGATATTGGTATGTTGGCATTGATGACATAGACGTTGCTCCTTGCTCTTCAGTTTCTATCACAAATGCATCCATTGTTAGTCTTCTCTGATTATGTTGATCGTGCATGAACTCTTTGAGGCGTTCGGGAACCCAGCCGCATGCACATGGAGCTGCCTTCAAATCGCATTTACATGTTCCAATGTAAAAACTTGTTTCCAGAGATTTTACATACTCTGTAAATTGTTGGGTGTTGTTTCTTCTTTTGATTTGCTCTTGATACTTGTCAAGCAATTTATTCAATTTATTAAATACACTTTTTTTCAGCATTATTCCCATACCAAGTTTTTCCCAAATTCCAATCAACATATCTTGTACTTGAATAGTGAATGATTTATGGGAAAACTTTTTTTGTTCTGTTTTAGCACGTTCGCTTAAGTAAAAATAATATCTCAAGATATCCAGATGGTTTGGTAAATTAAGATCAGTTAAATCAGTAGACACACCAAAAACAGTAACATCATGCTTGGCTTTATGACTCATTGGGTTTTCGATAGTTGTTGATGTAGTTGCTTCATCTTGCGGTGTAGAGGATGGTGGATTCATTGTAAACTTTTTGACTTGGAATGGTCACTTCACTTATTATTTTTTTTGAAATATTTTTTATCTGAAATTAGCACTTCACACTTTGAGTTCTTCACAACGACTTAATGCATTCACAAAAACTGTTGCGTTATATATGGTCTACGAGACGAGGTAATAAGAATGAAATGGTAATTTCAATTCTACCTGCTGTGTCTTGTGGTGGCTTAAAAACGCACTCAAGCAATTTTACGATTTGCAATTGTGGACGAGGTGTCGCTCGACCATGGGACTTTCGACCATATGGCCGAAAGTCTCCAAAAAAGTGGACATTCGACCATATGGTCGAAAGTCATTGTATGCTGGTGAGAATGTGGTCGAAAGTCACTGGCACACACTTTTTTCGGACTTTCGGCCATATGTTAAGTATGCATTTTGTAAAAGGGCAAACTATTGTACCAAAATAACAATTGCTTAAATTTAAGTTTGCCCTGTTACAAAATAATTGTTAAGTATGCATTTAATAAAATTCAACAATAATAACAGGGCACACAGTATTTCCGCGCAGAACTCCTTTCTGCGTGAGCGGCCTTCGGCCGCGCTTCAAAAAAATAACCCTAGCCGGACAAACTCCGGATACGCCATCAACAGTATTTCCGCCCAGAACTCCTTTCTGCGTGAGCGGTCTTCGGCCGCGCTTCAAAAAAATAACCCTGGCCGGACAAACTCCGGCTACGCCATCAACAATACTTCCGCGCACAACTCTTTTGCATTTTGTAAAAGGGCAAAGTATTGTACCAAAATAACAATTGCTTAAATTTAAGTTTGCCCTGTTGCAAAATAATTGTTAAGTATGCATTTAATAAAATTGAAAATATGGTCGAAAGTCACTGTGCGCCAGTATGCCATATGGCCGAATGTCCATTTTAGAAAATTGAAAATATGGTCGAAAGTCACAAGCTTACAATGACTTTCGACCACATGGTCGAATGTCCACTTTTTTGGGGACTTTCTGCCATATGGTCGAAAGTCCCATGGTCGAGCGACACCCCGCCGCAATTGTGCCACAGTGATACTTCATCATACCCAAAAGTTCGACCCAAATTGGGGCACATCAGAATTCGTTTTAGAGGTATGGTTCCTTCGGCAAAGTTTCTTATTTTGATCCCTAGAATATGATTTTCACAGAGCAATGGGCGATTTTTGTGCCTCCCCACAAATCGACCCGGCCTAGTGCACGTATTGGTTTTATGTTTGCTTCTCATATTGCTCCGCAAATTAGTTAACCGTTAACCACGTAAAGAAAACTATACACAATGCTCTCAATAATTGATACTTACATATACATACATATATGTATATCAGCTGATGAGCTTTTTAAACTAAGAAAAGAGTTGCATGTTGTTTTTAAGTCACATATGATGAGAAAAGGGGCAAAGTTTTTTGGAGAGTAAAACCATGTATTGATGCCATTAGAAGTACTTCGTTAAAATTCCAAGAAAACAGGGAAAGCGATATTTAATAGACTAACAAATCATTAATTTCCCTGCTCGTTGTCTAGTACGCTAGAGGCGTTGGGCTCAAACATGAAGTATGGGCGACTGCAGAGGGACTTGTTCTTGTCATCATCGTGTATGTTCCGTCGAAAGGGGTGTAAATCGTTCACACGCACACGATGTTTTATTTAAAAAAAATAAAGTTAAGATGCATTAAATGTGCGAGTCCAGAAAATTATTTTTGAATATTAAAACCTCAAATTATAGAAGTTGACTATGTTTTTATATCACGTAAAATAATATAAAACAAAGAAGCAAAGCAAAATTCTCAGTAGTTTAACGTCGGTCTGAAAGGTTTACCCCCGTGCTGTATCGGTTGTGTGAGTAAGTTTTAAATTCGGTTTTTTTTTCGCATATATTTAAAAGCGCATGCATAAATTGTGCTGGTGGTTGTTTATAAGGCTAACAATTTTTAAAAGAAAAATAAGTAGTTTGTAGAATATTAATTAATGTTAAAAACTGGATTCTAAATAAAGTGACTACTAAATTTTTTGAATTGAATAAAGTCACATTAAGTTAATACCGATTTTATAATCTTTGAAAAATATTTTGCATGCGAGCACTCAACAATATTTACTTTTGCTCAACCCACTCAAAAAATGATAAAAGCACGTTCAGCCTGTTCAAAAATCGCACAAAAAAAAAAATGGCTTCAACAAAGAGAAAATAACATATGGATGTGAATGTTTGCATACATAGATTGTATTTAAAGATACACTTTTATGTTGGCATTTGATTAAATTTTATTTATAGCAACGATTGTTCCTTTTTTCAATTATTCTAAATGTATTGGTAAACAATTCCATCCCAGCAGGAATTGAAGCTAACGTTATAGTTAGTTTAAATGGCTTTCAAAAACACTAGTGCTGAATGTTTTCTGTATATTTTGAATAAGCAAACTAACTACTTTTGTTTGGCGATGGCCAAAAAAAAAGTTCGTTTTGAATACCTCTGCATGAGGTAGCAACTATAAATTATCTAACTAATTTTGGTCACAATTTGGTCGAACCCTACTTTTTCACTACAAGTAAACCAGTTATTAGATATCATTTTACAAACATATTATCAGTCGTAAACATCTTATTGATTTAACGCTGGTTTCGCCAAACCGCATATCTTCTATTTACACGTTACCCATATAAAACCGCAACCATACCTACTGGAAAAACAGAACTCAAATTTGATAAGTATTTTTTTTATTTAATATAGAGGAATATGAGATAAACAAATATAACATTAATTTATAATTTGATTTAAATTAAATTCACTTCATAAAAAATTATTTTAAAATAAAATGTATGTACTATATACACGTATTAATAAAACTCAAGTTTTTAAATAGGTGTTAGATCAATGTAGATAGTTATATATACATACATATATATATATATTTATAACATTTTTAAGCATACGCGCCTAAAATAATGGACATTCTATGCATATATAATAATATAATATTTCAAAACGTAGGAATAAGTTAATTTATTCAGTTTTGATTATTTATTAATTTCAGCTACTTTTGTAACAAATTAACCATATCGCAGCTGGGTTTTGTTTATTTTATGTTTACTTTGTTGCTAGTTTACATCGACACTCCCATTTTTTGTATGCTTATTTTGTGGAAGTGTCGTTTTTTTATCACCGATAATGCAGTACAGAGCTCCTTAGTTGGGTCAGGACCATCGATTGCAGCTGTTTTTATACGATTTACATAGAATAAAAGGCAAATATTAATTAATTTTGCAAATTTAAAACTTTTTCTAATTTTAAATATGTGCTTATGTATATATATATATATTTACACACCTAACAAAGTATTGAAAAACTGCTTATGCTCTTTCAAACCTTGTTTACCACGAATTCCATCTATGTTAACTGAAATTATTTCTTCTGTGGTAAAAACGTTATCCAACTATTTAGCGATTTTACCCCTCAGTAGCGCTTTCAGTGTCTTAATCTATAGATTAAAATAATTAAAATTGGCATTTTTAATAACCTTAGGATAACTTACTTACTTTTATTAATTTATAACTTACTTACTTTTATTAATTTATATATCTTCAAAATTCACAAATTTCGCGTCCGCGTTTACTTTTTCCCTTTTAGTTTTTGTTTGCAATCGTTTGATAGCAGATTTATGTCATCGCCAACTATGTTGACAAATCTTTATTTTATGAAGTAAAGTAATGCTTTTGGATTGTTATGCATGATTTTTCAGCTGACTAATAATTAGTTTTCAAGCGTTTGATAAAAATGTGGTATTTTTCGCATTTATCGCAAAGTAGTTATTTAAAAGTTAGCTAGTTTTAGCAATTGATATTTTTTTACTGCAGGGATTTACAGTAATATTTAAGATTTTTGTATTTTTTTAAAACCATTAATATGATGTACCTTCACTACAAATAATTCTTATTAAATTTAAGGAGGCATTGTAATAACCAAAACCAGAACATTTGCTAAGTTTGGGTCATACGGCATATGTTAAATGTTTCAATTAAACTGCAATAAAGATATATTATATCCAAAATTGCTTAGGTGATTATATTTTGAATTTCAAAAGGAATTTTAACATATACTTCATAAA
This sequence comes from Philophylla caesio, assembly GCA_963971545.1. NCBI lineage: Eukaryota > Metazoa > Arthropoda > Insecta > Diptera > Tephritidae > Philophylla > Philophylla caesio. Next base: position 101,792,710 of record OZ020607.1, on the reverse strand, counting down.
TTACAGCCTTTTTTTGACAGCACCAAAGTTGGAATTCCATAGTTTTGCTTATTTTCTCAAATGTAATTTTTGTGTAAAGTGATGTGTATTTTTACAATTTCATGGGTGTTATTTCATACAGACATACTTCATTCAAATTATAAACAGTAGGGTAATGAAAATTCACGACGCCTTCAAATCCGGTAACTCACCAATAAAAGAAAACTTTCATATTCACCACATTTGAGTTTCTTTTCGTAATTTTTAAGTAAAAATAAATTTAAATAAACACTCAATGATTTGAGTGTAAAATAACGCATGCGCGGTAGAGTTTTGGTGAGATAAATTTATATGAATTTGCAAGCGTTGTGCTATTTTCAACAGTTTAATATAGCTGCTTCAAGGAGCAAGAGAGTTGTTTTGATATACGAAGTGCCCATGTCGTATACGTAACATTTATTGATATACACAGTAGTACGTCGCATTTATTTGCAATTCAAGTATGCAACGAAATAGATTATTTTTTTTTTTTAATATTTTTAAGCTTAAGGCCGATCGGCTTATTGGGAAAATTATTAGGAAAAAACAGTAATTCTCAAAGCGATAGAAGTTATAGTACTATTTTGAAAATCACCACATTTCCTCATTAGACTTCTTTCTTCTTGCCTTCTGATGGAGTCGAAATAGATTATTGTTAGCAGTTAATAATTATTTTCTAAACTGAAATGAAATAGGGTTTTAGAAAGCCTACGGAGACCACCCAAGTCTATTAAAATCCACTTTTCTCCAGAGCGCCTTAGGAAATTTAGTGACGAATACGATGAGCGTCTTTATGGCTTCAATCGAAAAACGCTTTCAACGCTGTCGCTGTAAGGAGATCATTGCTGGTCAATCAATCGCAAAAGTAGAGATTAAGTATTGACTTCAACGACAAATAACCAGTAATAATTTTTAAACTGATCACATACTCGTATAATATAAATATTATATAAACTATTCCATGTATGTATCTACATACATACATATGTATATGTGTATATAAATAGATATCAAGTGAAACTGATTTTTAAGAAACAAACAATATAATTTAATAATAAATATCTATAAAACGATTAATTTCAATCAAGTTCACTTCACCGATAACTGAAATATCCACTTTTCCCATTTTCAGATATTATAGTTTTATGTTATATATGTAGGTATTTCAAAAAATTTAATTTTTGATTATTACCACAAATTTCATAAACATTTTTGAAAAAAGCGATGGAAAAAGATGACTAAACTAACAAGTAAAGAAGTGGCTAAGTTCGATCGAACTTTATATACCCGGCGCACGCTTTCAGATAATTTTTAAATTAACTAGGTACAATCTAACATTTGTGCCAAGTTTAGACGAAATCGATAAAGTAGTTCCAGACATATACGTATGATCTCATATAGTCGGATTTCTGGCTGCAATACAACACCACATACTACACTCAAGATATTTCCCTTCAACATTTATTGAAAGGTCCGATTTTTAGTATTTTACGGTTATATGACAGGTGGGCGTGGTTATGGTCAGATATTGATAAATATCGCTTAAATAGGCATAGTGTAATACCTATACCAAATTTGAACAAAATCGGGTGGGTGGTTCCAGAGATATACATATGAACTCATAAGTTGGCGGTGCCACGCCCCCTGTAGAAAATTTTGATACAGTCGGATTTCCTGCTCGAATACAACAATACATACCAAATTTGAGCAAATAAGCTTCCATAGCTACTGAAATATATCAATTTTTGCATTTTCGACAATTGCCGTTATATGGGAGGTGGGCGTGGTTACTGTCCGATTTTGCCCATTTTCAATACCAACCTGCTCTGGGTCAAAGACAATCTACCTACCACTGTCGCCCCGTGTTTTTATCGCCTACATCTTTGGGGTACAAAAAACATTTTGTTGAGAAAGTTTTTTTTAAGCTGCTAATTTCTTCTAGTTATTCGAAGGTATAGTGTAAGTTATGTACGAGTATTTAGTTGAAGACAAGGAAATTCACTTAGTGTTTCTCGTTGTCAATTATGCTGCTTCAGAAATATGCAAAGCAAGTAAAATCTTGACAAAATATGCATACGTACATATGTATATCTGCTAGCGTGTCGCACAAGAAAATACAAAAATTTTAAAATAAAAGTATTTCTTCGACTTTTATATCATTTGAAATAAAATAATCGGTCAACCCGGACTTTTTTTTTAAGTCCGCTAATAACAGTTAAACTTGGCTGGTTATTTTTCAAGGCCGAAATAAAAGTATTTTTTTAATAATAAACAAACCGCTTATCCAAATTAAACAAATTTAGTATCAAATGAAAGAGGACTTAAAGAGCTTTCAAAATCAAATATCTAAACGAGGGATGCGACCTCTTTATATTTTTTTTATATAATGTACAAACCCAAATAAAAGTCCTTCCCAAATAATTAACAAAATATGTACTTTCATACGAGCATAATATAAATTATTTCCTAAAACGAAATCAAAACTTTTTTTTTTCAAAGTCTAAGTTTATTTAAAATATTCATATGTGTGAAATAATATTTATATTAAGCTTTAAAAGGCACATAGTTTCCAAATTTTATTAAGTTAGGTTATAACGTATAACCGTTCAAATTAGCTTCAAGGATGAAAACGCTCGTTAAACACTAACATGTGTGGAAGGCACCGAATGATTGGCGAAGGTAAGTTTTCGAAACCATGGAAAGCAATATGTTTTACCGTTCCAGTATTCAATTATATCCATGTCCACATCTTCTCGCTTTTCTTTATAAAACTCAAATTCACAAAAGGCCTTTCTAACTTCATTCTGGAAGAGTTCGCTAACTCAAGCTCTCTTATACAGCTCCTTAAGAGTGATGACTACTTTTGCATGGAAAATTCATCAACCAAGAATGTCATATCTTTAATGTGTTGAAAATAATGAGAGGATGAACCGCGATTCTAAATTGAAAAGAAGTTACAAAAAATTACTCAGAAAAACGTGAGGTAATATAATTATTTAAAAAAGTAACCTCTTTTGAGCCCTCCATGCGACGAACGAGTCCTTTAAAGTAAGTTTTAGCCGATTGCATTTTCTCCTTAGAAAGAGCACGTCTCAACATGGGGTCCAAAAATAGGGCAGAATTTATAGTCGCGTTTTCAAAAAGCGAACTTTGTCTCTTTTCAACGCAATTCAAAAAACGTTTTGCTGATTACGCATCCCTTGCTTTACAGCCAACCTTTATAAAAGTCGCCCAAAAGCAATTGACTTTCGTGAAGCTTCTGCCACGATGCTCTCTGCAAATTGCCATTCGTCAACGCTCAATTCCGATGATGTTAATTTCGCTTTCGTCATCATCGTCGTCACTGACTGCCTATGACAGAAGCTCAACCGCTTTAATCATATTGCGTCCATTATCGCTTGTTACAGCATAAATTTGATCCTTTTTAATTTCATAATAACTCATTACTTTTTCAATTATCAATTTTATGTTCTCTGCCGTATGCCTTCCCTGTATTTCTTCCATTGAAAGCGTTATTATTTAAATTTTTCCTTTCAAAAACACTTGGGCCATTAGTGTAGCATTGTAGGCTTGACATTTTTTTATTATATGGGAAAAAGTTTTATTCGGGCATAAAAAATATGTTTACACTATAAAAAAATATAAAAAGGTAACATCCCTCGTTTAGGTATTTGATTTTGAAAGCTTTTTCAACCTCTTTCATTTGATACCAAATTTGTTTATTTTGAATAACCGGCTTGTTTATTATCGGAAGGGACTTTTATTTCGGCCTTAAAAAATAACTGGCCAAGTTAAATTTTAAAAAATAAAAGTCCGGCTTTTTTAGTTATTATTGGACTAATATTTTCTTCTACAACAATACTTTTCTCTCGACTTTTATAACATCCACATAAAAACAACGACACTGAAAATTGCACAACGCCGAAACCCGCTTATCACCAAACACGGTTTGACAAGGTATGATAGAAATTCATTTGCAAACAATTTTTGTCGTATTCATATTTGTTCTTATGAGAAAACGAAAACACAAATCTGGAATTTCATAAAAAAAAAAGAATTTATAAGCAACACAAAGAAAGAAAGAACAAAAATTGTAAACTGTAATTTCCAATACATCAAGATTTAAATGGAATGCAAAAATTATTTGTAAAAAATTAAATTCTCACACAAACATACTATATAGGTAATCAAATTTAATTTACTAATTGATAAAAAAATAAATTGTATGAAATAGAAAGTGATGATAAACAGTTATGGGATGACGAGGAATGTAATCAACAATAAAATTAGATTTGAATGTGCTTTTACAGGTAATACCAAAATTCCATCTATGGCACTCCATACACACATTACATTCGGTGGGGTGCAATAAAGCCACTCGCAATAAAGTCACAGTGGCTTTATTTCGCAAAAATAGAGAAATAAAGTCACGTGTCTTTATTTCCATTTGTAAAAGGAAATAAAGTCACATTTTAAATTTAGTAAAAGAGAAATAAGGTCACTTTTCGAATGTTTCAAATGGAAATAAAGTCACATTCAAAAATTAGTCAATGAGAAATAAAGTCACATTTCGATCATTTAAAATGGAAATAAAGTCACATTTAAAAATAAGATCACATTTCTTTCTAAATGGAAATAAAGGCGCTGTGCCGTCCTCAACTGAGGATTTTCCCTTATGCAAAATGTTAAAAAAGGTGTAAGCATTTTGTTAAAGGGAAAATCCTCAGTTTTTCTTTTTTCAATAAATAATAATGCCAACATAAAAATTTTCGATAAATGAGTAATAAAGCAAATTCAACAAAAACTGAGGATTTTCCCTTTTAAAAAATGCTTACACCTTTTTTATTGAAAAAAGAAAAACTGAGGATTTTCCCTTTTACAAAATGTTAAAAAAAGGTGACGTTATTACCAGTGACGTTATTGCACCCCACCGTTTTATACTACTATTTCCATTCTGGTAATTCCAACCTGCTATTCAAACCTTAAATTCTCTTATCATTAGCTTCTAATGTAATATGTCAATTAGATTGACATTTGTCAAATATTAGTTTTCCGCGTGTGCATAAATTGTAGAATAAACGTAAATTTTGTTGAAACAAAAATGGAAAATTAAGAAATTTGTGAATTTGTATTAATACCTGGGTTCAGGAAAACTTCTAAATTACTTTTAATTGAAAGCGAGGAACAAAGTTATAAATTAAAATACGAAAGAGCTGGGAAAAAATATTGTCAATGCTATAATGGTTCTTGTAAAATAAGTGTTGTTGTTGAATTCAATAGCACAAGATATTGCAGGCGAATAAATTCCAACAAAGAACACGTTCATGGTACACAAAACGAATTAATAAAAAAAGTTAAATTATTAAATTGTATAAAAACTGAGTGCCAGAAGGCGCCACTAAAAAGAACAGGCGTTCGTGAAATTTATGACGAGCAATGTAAATAATATAAAGAATCATCAAACTTAGTACAGTTTGGAATCATACGTAGGCAGCTAATTAATATAAGGCAAACACAATATCCTAAAGCACCAGTGAACTTTCAGGATATTATCAAAATATTCGAAAATGAAGAGGTATTAAAAGAATTCGGCATGTCAAAATATGCCAAAAATGAGAAATTTTATATTGATACCATAATCACAGAAGAATTTTCATATTGTGTATTTGCTTCGCCTAAAATTGTTGAAGTTATAAAAGGTATGAAAGCTTCAGAACAACGCAAGTATATTGTTGATGGTACTTTTAATGTTGTGCCTAATTCAAAACAATTTAAACAACTGCAGATCTTTCATATCACGTAAGTGCTTATTTTAAATTGATTATATAAAATTGAAAAATATAACTAAATATATATATATATTTTTTTTTTGGTTTCAGGCCTTTCCTTTTATATATATAATAATGTCAAATAAGTCTCAAGGAGCATACACACATGCCCTTCAAAATATACATGCAAATGTACTCAATTTAAATCCATATTCTGTAATAACGGATTTTGAATCTGGTTTGCGTAACGCCATAAAATGTTTATATCCGGAGGTACTCATGAATAGCTGTTGGTTCCATTATACCAATGCTTTTCGACGGAAAGCTAGCAAAATTGCGAATTTCATTGGCCAATTGAATAGAGATAAACCAGCAAAATCTTTGTTTAACAAGTTTCTAATTTTACCATTACTTAAGCCTACTGATATCAAAGATGCATTTACAATTTTGGAAACTGATGCCCATGCCTTGAATGTTTCAAAAAATAGTAATTTTGTTCAATTTTTAAATTATTATAAGAGACAGTGGATGAAAAAGGTAATAATCGTCAATAATCGTGATTTCTAATTTAATCAATTACATGACTTTCACATATTGCAAATTTTTATTCAGGAGCGCCCCGAGAGTTTTTCAGTTCACAAGGAAGCTATCACGACTAGCAGCTCTGCAGAGGCTTTCCAAAGTCAGCTTAGGTCAAAGTTGCCAAAACGAGGCAATTTTTATAGATTTGTAGACGTTCTTACGGATATAGATGCAACAAAATCTATTGATTTCGTAAAATCAATTGCTGGAAGTACTTCTTTATACAAAAATAAAGCAAAGTGGTATAAAACTCGCATGAATTTTATTCATAATCGTCTTCAGCAATTGCACCGAAAAATAATTACACTGAGAGATATTCTAAACCAACTTTCTTCAAAAGAAAATTGTATGTTTCGAGATGACTTTATAAATGAAATACCTACTGATGATGATAGCGATGATGATGATGATGACGAACAAAGCTCTGATGAGGAAGAAACCAAAAATAAAGATTCTTTATGTTTGATTTGCTGCGAAAAAGAGCGAGAAGTTTTGTGTTTGCCATGTAAGCACTGTAAAATCTGCCGTGACTGCTTTAGCAAAATTGAAGAATCTGCTAGGAAGTCAAAAATCAAGTTATTGTGTCCATTTTGTCGTACAATTGTCCAAGATTCAATGATTATCTTTATGTAGCTATAAGTTATCGTAAATAAGTTCTCACGATAACATTTTCGTCAACAACAACATCTTGTTGACGCAACCGCACTCAGGGTGGTTGCACCTAACGTTCCACACGCGCAACCATGTCAGCAGAATTGCGTTCGCACGGACTGGCTGCACCGAATACTCTACACGCACAGCCATGTCAGCAGAATTGCGTCCGCACGGTAGAACGCTAGCAGAACAGCAGCAGCGCAGCGCGAAGCCGTGGGCTAGGTGTAAGCTAGGGCACGATTGTAAGTTCAGTTTGAAAAACTCATTAAAGACAACAGCTAGTGCGCTGTAGAAAACAATCGAATAAAATTAAATCGTTTTATTGGCGCCCAACGTGGGGCTCGCGAATATAAAACCGAAAATTAATTAACACCACTACTGGATAAGGAAGAAAGGCGATTAACGGGACCAATCCTGGAACGCGAATATAAAACCGAAAATTAATTAACACCACTACTGGATAAGGAAGAAAGGCGATTAACGGGACCAATCCTGGAATATTATAAGAATATGTTAATAATGAAAGGGTGAGTGAAGTGCTTGTCTCGTTTAAAAATTACTTGTAGTAATAGTGAAATATAATAAAGTGAAAATACAATTATTGCGAATAGTTGATGAGTGAATTACTTGAAATAAAATAAAGTTAAAATAGAACAAGAATTTTTAGGGGAAGTAGATGAGTGAAGTGTTAGAGGACTTGTTTAAAAATCTTTAATTAGAAAACACAGAGGAACATATCATGAACGCTGACCAAGTAGGCGAGTTGATTAGAGCAGAGGTGAGCAGGGCATTAGCGGCTCAAAAATTAGAATTCGACAGAAAGATAATTGCAATTCAGAATCAGGTCGCTTTGACGAAGCCAAAAATAGAAAAGTTTACAAGGGTTGCTATCATTCCTACAGTAAGTTGCGAGATTACGCTTGACGCTATTAAATCTCTCCCTGAATTCTTTGGCCACCCAGGTACGTATGTGTCCTGGCGTGAGGCTGCACATAATACATACGAATTATTTAAAAGATACGATGGCAGCGAACGCCACTATCAAGCAGTTACTATTTTGAGAAATAAGGTACGAGGGGCGGCCGATGCAGTACTTTCGTCCTTTAACACGGTGCTGAATTTTAGCGCAATAATTTCTCGCCTCGACTTTACCTACGCGGACAAGCGACCAATATACCTCATTGAACAGGAACTATCTACACTGAGACAAGGTTCAATGTCATGTCTAGAATTTTACGATGAAGTAGAGAAGAAACTAACTCTGTTAGCAAACAAAACTAGATATTATGTCCTACGAAAGTGGAGTAGCAGACACCATAAATGAAAAGTACAGGGCCGATGCACTCAGAGTGTTCATATCAGGTTTAGGGAGCCACTATGTGACATCCTGTTCGCGTCTAGGCCTTCGGACCTTCCATCGGCCCTGGCCTTGGCACAGGAGGTGGACGCTAATAACGAGCGTTACGCATTTGCAACAACTTTTGCAAACAGATCTCATGAAACTTCTTACAACAAGAAAGCCAACGCTATCCAGATCCTCAGTAATCAAAAGAGCTTTAATTCTGACCACAGTGGGGGTCACAAGAATCCACATTATTCAGTTAGTAAACAAAATAGGCAGGCCGGTCATGCACAAAGTTCCACTAATAACTTGAAGCCATATACTAGTAGTAACTATTCAGGTCAAAGGCGTGTCGAGCCTATGGAAGTAGATCCTTCCACATCCCACTTTAAACACCTTCCCAATAGTCCTGGCCAAGATCATAACGTCAAGGAGTTATATCAAACAATTGCCAGACTTAAAAGGAATACAGTCGGTTAGGAATCCATTTTCAGTTAAATCAATTCATGGGGTTACCCCCATTAAGCACAAATGCAAAGTTAACATTTTTGGAGTAGTGGCAGACTTTTTCATACTACCGAATTTGACATCATTCGATGGTGTAATTGGCCTCGACTTATTGAACAAGGTACACGCGACTATTGATCTAAAGACAAATACAATTAGGCATGACTTTGGCAAGGAGGTTATTTTATTGATCACCAGCCAGGATGTAAGTCATCTGCAACTGCAGTTTAAGTCAATTCCCAATCATTTAGAGGAAGCCGTCGTCAAAATAATTAGTAGTGTAAATGGGGTATTTGCAGATCCCAATCAGGCGCTTCCATATAATACCAATGTCGTATTACGATTCGCACAGAGAACGAGGAACCAGTGTACTCAAGGTTATACCCGTACCCACTGGGCGTTTCGGATTTCGTAAATAAGGAAATCCAGGTCCTTTTGGCGAATGGCATCATTCGGACCTCTAGGTCCCCATACAACAACCCTATATGGGTAGTAAAGAAGAAAGGTCTTGATGAAGACGGCAGAGAAAAAAAACGATTAGTTATAGATTTTCGGAAACTGAATGAGAAAACAATCAGTGATAAGTACCCGATCCCCGATATTACAGGGATCTTGTCCAATCTGGGCGGGAGCAAATTCTTTACTACTCTAGATTTGAAGTCTGGTTTTCACCAGATAAAACTATTAGAGCGCGATAGAGAAAATACTGCCTTCTCCGTGAAGAACGGAAAGTATGAATTCTGTCGGCTACCCTTCGGCCTGAAGAACGCTCCCAGTATCTTCCAGAGGACAATAGACGATGTGTTGAGAGAACACATAGGAAAAAACTGTTTCGTCTACGTAGACGATGTCATTATATTCTCAAAGGATGAGCAACAACACTTAAAGGATGTTGAAGCAATTCTTAGAAGTTTATTCGATGCCAATATGAGGGTTTCGGCAGAAAAGTCAAAATTTTTTAAAAGCGAAGTTGAATACTTGGGATTTTTGGTCTCGCAAGGGGGAATTAAAACATGTCCAGACAAAGTTGACACAATTCGGAATTTCCCTGAGCCCACCACTTTGAGGGGGCTTAGATCATTCTTGGGCCTGGCGGGGTATTACCGCTGTTTTATAAGAGATTTCGCTAAGATAGCAAAGCCCCTGTCAAATATTATGAGGGGAGAATACGGTCGAGTTACTGCATCACAGTCGAAAAAAATCAAAACTGATTTGACTGACGAACAGAAAAAGACCTTCAATACATTAAAGGAAATTCTAGCATCCGAGGACGTAACACTAACATATCCGGATTTCAGCAAACCGTTTACCATGATCTCTCGCACCTTGTCCGGTAGCGAGGAGCATTACGCCACAAACGAAAGAGAATTATTAGCCATCGTTTGGGCATAAAAATCGCTCAGAAATTACCTTTACGGTGTACCCAAGCTTAATGTGTTTACGGACCACCAGCCACTAACCTTTGCGGTTTCCGACAGAAATCCAAACTCAAAAATTAAGAGATGGAAAGCTTTCATAGATGAATGCAATGCAAAGCTCATCTACAAACCGGGTAAGGAAAACGTGGTTGCGGATGCATTGTCTAGGCAGCATATAAACGCTTTAGACAATATGAGTATTGAGACAATACACAGCGAGGTATCGTCTACTAATACTATTGAAAGAACCGATAAGCCGGTTAACTGTTTCCGAAACCAAATACTTTTAGAAGAAGGCGTAGAACCTCAAAGAAGAACTTATATTATTTTTGGAAAAAAAACAAGGCATTTAATTTCATTCAAAACCAAGGATGATTTAATGAAACTCCTGCAAGAGGCAGTGAAAGTGGATGTAGTGAACGGAATACATTGTGATCTACACACCCTAGCACAATTTCAACATGAATTGACTGAACTCTTTCCAACAGTAAAACTCAGACATACAGAGAAATTTGTTAATGACATATTTGACCCAAACGAACAACAAGAAATAATTGCGGCTGAGCATAATCGAGCTCATCGCGCAGCTCATGAAAATACAAAACAGATATTAGAAGACTACTTTTTCCCAAAATTGGAAAAGAAGGCTAAGCAGTTCGTGGCCAACTGCCGCGTATGTTCTCAGGCGAAATACGACCGCCACCCAAAAAAGCAACTTAATGCTCGGACACCCATACCGACATATTGCGGAGAAATCCTTCACATCGACATATTTTCTACTGGATCGAAGTATTTTTTGACTTGCATCGACAAATTTTCGAAGTTTGCAATAGTACAGTCGCTTAGGTCTAGGACGATAGTAGACGTAAAACCCCAGCTTCTGCAGCTACTTAATATGTTTTCCGGAACCAAAACCATATATTGCGACAACGAAAAGTCCCTAAATTCATTTAGCGTCAAGGCGACACTAAATAACCATTTTAGTATAGAAATCGCGAACGCCCCACCACTTCATAGTACATCAAATGGACAGGTAGAGCGATTCCATAGCACACTGACGGAAATATCGCGATGCCTCAAAATCGATAAAAATCTTGAAGATATCGAGGAAATAATTCTTTTGTCCACAATTGAATATAATAACTCAATTCATACGGTAACAGGAATGAAGCCCATTACAGTCTTTCGTCCAAAAAAGGACGATGCGCAGATATCGTCTCGCTTAAAGGATGCGCAAGAAAAGGAATTAGTAGCGCACAATAAGAATAGAATAGATAGGGAATTCTCAGAGGGCGACAAAGTCCTGGTCAAAAACAATAGGAGACTAGGCAATAAGCTGACACCCCTTTATACTGAGGAAAATGTTGAAAAGGATTTGGGCACAACGGTGCTCATAAGAGTGAGGAGGGTCCATAAGGACAACCTTCGCTAAATTAAAACACAGAAGTTCAAAAGGAAATCAATAGCCTTACCGTCACAGTAAACAAAATTTTGGAAGTAGCAAAACAAAAAGAATTAGATACGGGTCACCTCTACGATATTCTCATGGCCAGAAACAGAGCAATAATAACAGAATTAGATAGCATTATTACCTCCATTACTTTCGCAAAAATTGGAACACTCAACCCCATACTCCTGGACAGTAATGAAATAAATTCCGTTATAGCAAACGAGCACTTCACAAACCTTACAGTAACCGACATTATGTCTTTAGCTAAGATTAAGATTCTACAATATAACAATGTCATTTATTTTTTAATAAAATATCCTATTCCTAAGTTTAGATGTAAGAAACTTAATATTTTGCCAGTAGCCCACGGCCACGAAATCCTGCACCTACAGGAGTCCATCTTAGCTACGTGCCACAACCGCACACTCGCGGTAAAGAACTGCAGCGACACCGTACCAACGTTTTGTTTAGCATCTTCACTCACGTCATGCGCTCTACAACTAGTGACACGCAATACCGCCAACTGCGGCACAACATTTAACAACCTCCCACCTATTGCGCAGGTCAGCGACGGTTTGGTTGTCATCAACGACCAACTGGCGGACATAGAAGAAAATTATGAAGCTCCTATCACAGTCAACGGTACCTACCTGGTTATCTTCAAAGATCGTGTGAGAATTAGTGGTACGACATTTTACAATGAAAACGCAACGACGCCTTTGAAACCGGAAATACCATGGGCCGCCACAATCAACCTTACGGAGCACACAGAGATACTTACCGCACCTTACCTTCACCATGTAAACCAAAAGAATCTGCAGCACATCAAACATCTGCAGAAACGTGTAGAGAAAGTTCATGTCGCAAGTCTAACGACCATCGGGGTAATATTCATTGTGGGTCTGGTCGCCTATGCAGTCCGACGCATGATCGCTTACAGGAGGAAGCTTTACATAACCAAATCGGTCGAAGTAGCAATCAAAAACGCCGCTACGAGGCCCGTGGACGTCCCTGTCTTAGAAGGGGAGGAGTTATCGTAAATAAGTTCTCACGATAACATTTTCGTCAACAACAACATCTTGTTGACGCAACCCCACTCAGGGTGGTTGCACCTAACGTTCCACACGCGCAACCATGTCAGCAAATTGCGCTCACACGGTTTGGCTGCACCGAATATTCTACACGCGCGGCCATGTCAGAAGAATTGCGTTCGCACGGACTGGCTGCACCGAATACTCTACACGCACAGCCATGTCAGCAGAATTGCGTCCGCACGGTAGAACGCTAGCAGAACAGCAGCAGCGCAGCGCGAAGCCGTGGGCTAGGTGTAAGCTAGGGCCCGATTGTAAGTTCAGTTTGAAAAACTCATTAAAGACAACAGCTAGTGCGCTGTAGAAAACAATCGAATAAAATTAAATCGTTTTATTTATATACTTTTCTATGTTTCTATGTTTTTAAAAAATAATGAAAAATTAATATTTCAATAAAAATAATGAAAAATGAATATTTGGAAAAAAATAATGAAAGTGAAATAATGTCACTTTTTTTTTTAAAAATAATTTTGAAAGTGAAATAAAGCCACATTGGTTTTTTTAAAAAAAAATCATGAAAGTGAAATAATGTCACTTTTAATTTGGAAAAAAAATGTTGAAACTGAAATAAAGCCACAGTGGCTTTATTTCCTTTTACAAATGGAAATAAAGACACGTGACTTTATTTCTCTATTTTTGCGAAATAAAGCCACTGTGGCTTTATTTCATGTGACATTATTGCACCCCACCATTACATTCATATTGCATTGATATTTTTCCAGCAGGGGTGATTGAACAACAGCACTAAAAACTACTATAAAAACACATAACAAACTTTTTAACATCAACTTCCTATTGCCTAGAAGTGTACTATAGTAAACTAAACTACTTTTGTAGGTCACCACGAAGCGAAGAGTAAAACTTGAGCTTATTTTTTGTTTTCGTTGACGGCATAATGTGCATAAGCATATTTTTGGGAGCACTTAAGAACGCCAAAACTTACATTGCTCCAGACAAAAAACAAAAAAAAAATGCCCATGCATACAGGTCAATTGCACTTAGTACACAGACAAAGAGAATACTTTTCCTGCTAAATTACTTTGATCCTTTTGTGTTGAGGAAGGCAAGTGAAAACGAAATTGAGTTATGTATATGACTCAAAAGCACATCTAAACTTCCTCAAATGCACACAAATAAAAATGCACAGTTTTGACTTTTGAGTTTTATGCCAAATGCGCACTAAAAATGGTTTTTATGCGAAGCTTTTTTTTAGCGGAATGTTTTCATTTGAGGTTTGGCGTTGAAAGCCAACCGTTGGCTTTTTTCTTGTGAGCACTGTGGTTATCGACCCTATTATCAACAAAATAAAAAGTCAACATTGTTTTACATAAGTTGAGTTAGCGGGGAATATCTGATATGCAGAATAAATATGCTGCTGCCAGAGTAGTTTTATTTTATTTGTATTAGTTTTGCGTGCAAACCAGTTGGCATTGGTAAATGGAGTGTACATGCAAAATAAGAAGGACAATTCCTGGCTGTTTGTGCGTTTAATAAAATTCAATGCTTGAGTCATCATAGATAGTACGATACGTTTGTATGTATGAATTTTTGATGGTGAATCACCTGAATTTATTTGCATGCACTAAGTAGAAGACGAGAATAATATTTACGATTTCCTTGTTACCCTGCAGCTAAAGCCTGTTCCTTTCAGCATTTAATTTGCGTAAAGTCGACACTACGAAAAGCTTCGAAGTTTCATACTGCGTGAATTTTTTAGCGATTTATTTCCAACGATTTTCCACACATGTCTGTTGAGCAATGCCATTAGGGCATATGTTTTTTTGTCGGCGAAATCCGCTTCAATTCCATTACTGAAATGGGGGATTTTAAATTTTTTTACATAGCAGTGCGTACGTATTCGCGTTGTTGAGTTTTCCAAATCAGAACACAGGAAGATAGCATAAAGCATAACACACAAATTGCAAAGTTGCTTCGATGTCCATCAGACAAAAACGATACGAAAGTTCTGCTACAAAATGTACATAACTCAGAATGTTTTTGTAACGAATCAGGGTTTGGCGGTTGAACAGTTTTACAGAAATGGCGTTGACTTGAGATGACAGACATTCGAGAATCTATGATTGCCACTGCTTCTCCAAAACCACAGTAAACAGTTGGGATAACTTCCAAAAAATGTGACTGACTGTGATTTAATTGTCACCGCGGATGATAAAAGTAGCAGTAAAAATTCCTTATTTCCTGAATAGCATTCCACATTTTTATATTTAAAACTAATATTCATTTTCCAAAGTTTACAAAAATGTCAAATTAAAAAGCGTCACAAAATGCAATATTCCCAAAAAGAAATATTTTGAACCAAAGAACGCGAAGAAAAATGATTCGAGCATAAAAAAAAATGGTGTGTAAATTTCTCATGAATCCATATGTGGTTTTAATATTGATAACAATATAGTATTATGGTTTCACAATGAAATATTTTTCTATTTGGTAAAAATATTCGTCACTAAACAAATGCCTTTTTGTAATCAAAGCAACCATACCAATACGACAAACGTATGTTGGCAGGAATTGAAAATTTATTTAAAAGAATTAATTAATTTCTGACGTAATTAAAAGTTTGTAAATTTATATTATTAAAATACCTGACCCCAACTTGCCATGTCAAAATTAAACTTTTGCAAACACACGCTCTTTATAAATTAGTTGAGTTTACTTTGAATATTTTTTTGTGTTTTTTATTACATTTTATTTAGTTCAAAGAGCCAAAGTTGATTGGAATTTCTATTTACTAATACGAACTTATTTTATTAAATAAACGACTAATAATTTTGTAAAAATTATATTAATACTTAGTAAGGTTTTATATTCACATTATGTTATATTATAATTTTTTTTTATTATTATTCATCTAGCTCAGTGTTTAATCGAGCTTCTCCTACCATTTGTAGTGTGCGTCTTTTATTTTGAACCATAAATGAAGCGACCTACAGTTTTGTGCCGTCTCTAAACGGCAGATGTAATTTATGAGAAGCTTTTTCATGGCAGAAATACCCTCGGAGGTTTGCAATTGTCAGCCGAGGGGTGAGTGCGATTTGAAAATAAAAATTTGTATGCTTTAAGTTTTACTTGGGGTAGTTTATAGGCTTAAATATTTAAGTGGTACTTATAATTGTGTGACAAAAATATCAATTGAAAAAAACGGACATCAAAAATATATTTGGAAATGATGGAAATAAGATAGAAATTCATAGTATAAAGTTCAATTTGAGCAAAAACTATTATCAAAATTAGACAACTGACAATTATGCGGAGCGGATAAAAACAATATTAACAAAAACTGGTCTGTCTTCATACCTACCATGAATGGCAGCATTGTATGGGAGCTGTATGTTGGAGTTCTCTGATTTCAAGTCTTTAGCTGCCTAAATGAAGGAGTTATGGTGCAAATAATAATATCTGAACAATTGGCCGATTCCGACAAATTACTGATTTCATCGAAATAGAAATTGAAGGACTAGTTTGCCATCAAACAAACGGACAGATAGACGGAGATGACTGAATCAACTTAGCTCATTATCCTCATCCAAGCTTGTACTTTTTGATGGGTCTAACTCTTCTCTACCTACTACTTACAAACCAAACTTACTATATCATTTCCATGTATGGTATAAGAATAAATACGAAAAAATTAAAATGAATATAAAAAAATTAATAAATCGAAAATAAATTCAATAAATTCTTTAAATACGACCGACCGAAAGTATTAATTAACTCAAATTTTGACTAAAAATTTCAACATTTAATACGGATTGTATAATTTTCCTGTTAGAGTTTTCGGTGCTATAATCCCATTCATTTATTCGTTGTTGGGGATCCGAACTCATCTTTTACATAAGCATACACTGTATACTATTTAATTCTATATCAGATCTCCAATCGCTAGAAGATCAGTGGACCAATAATTTATTATTTTTTAAGGAACGAAAATATCTTGAACTAATTTGATTCTTAGTTCACTTTAATTTCATTCTTGAGTGACATCAGTTAAATTTCACGCAAGGTATCCATATTCGTAGGTAAACGAGTACGTATACTTGTATGTAATTGTGCATATCGTATATATGCGAATATATGTACATTAGAGATTTTCGTGTGGATGACTAAAAGTTGAATGCAAAAGTCAACCCCGTGTTCACTTCTTGTCATTTCGGTTCCTGTTTTTGTAGCGCGTTGTTGAACTTCTGAGATGGAAGGTTACGGAATATGTCAAAACTTTTTAATACTTGTTTTACGGTACGTGGCTTCACTTGTCAAAATAAACTTGTACATACATACGACATAGTAATCTTTTGCGTAAAAAAGAGAATAATTTAATACTTTTAAAGTAAATTTGATTCGTTGCAAAAACATTGTTTGCAAAATACTTTCGCAAACATTAATGCATGTGTGTAGAGTTTAATAAGATGAAGAAATATATACTTTTATTCTTTCTAGCTATTTATTTGTATGTGTGTACATATATGTATGTACGTATGTAGATAAAGTTAACATTTTAGCATAAATTTCCAGCCGTTACAAAACTGTTGCGTGACCTTCTTGCATGATGGAAAAATTCTTGAGTCCTGAGTTAGAGCACACTTTAGTTAGTTCCACACCAAAAATATAAAGTTGAGCTTGTTTTTATGTAAATTCTGTTATTTTGGATACAATCTATTATTCAATACTGTGAAAAATGTTCGTAGTTATTTACTTGAAAATTCATTGTTGTAGTTGATGACTGAAAATGGACAAAGTGGTTCAATAAAAAATTATTAAAAACTTGTTATATCAAACTTTATGCTCGGCATTTATGTGGGGAAAAAGTGTGAATATTCAGAGAGCCTTCAGAAGAGTGCAAATCACTTGTGGCATTTTTTCCACAGGAAGGAAATCTGTCATACATTAGTATATCTTTGCACATGCATGTATTTAAAATGTCAATCAAAAACTGATAAGGTACTTTCTCCAGTCCATTTTAGCTAAAAAAATAGCGTGTTTGTTAATTGAACATATCCGAAAGTTCATATACTCGTATAATTATTTCTAAATAATTGTAAAACATTTATCATACTAGCCTTTGTTCAAAAACCTTTTTCAAATTACACACTTAAAATGCTCAAAATAAAAAAAAAGTCTAATTTCGTTTAATTATACACAATTTTTAGCGACTTTAGTAACAGATTTTCGTCACTTTGAAGTCGGTTCTAAGAGAAAAAGTCGACCCTAACTCGACTATGACCTTCAATGCTGTTTCTCAACAAAAAAGGCGTATAGCTTTGTATGAAATGTATATAGACTTTTCAAGTTGAGAAAAAAGTTAGTTCTTAATTTGAATTCCAATGTGATTCTTTAATTAGCTTCCCCCATTTTTTTTTATTTAATCTATATATTGTTCATAAAATAGTTTTTCACTTGGTATTTAAAAATAATTTTTCTTCAAATTTTTTTATCTTATGGCTCCAATATATTTTTTGTTAACCTGTGTTCGGCCAACGCTTCGCATTGTATACTTTTATACATTAAAAGCAGTGCTCTCTAAGATTAGAGATAAGTTGTAGAATGATGTTGGAAATCAACTTGAGAATTATGAATATGTATCTCAAGTTTGGAGAAATATTTCTTGGTTTTAGGTTGTTTGTATAATTTTCTTAAGTGAACTGTTGAAACAGGCAACAGTGCGGACGAATTTCCCAACAGTGAGACCACAATTTTCATCAAATGTAAATGGTTTTTAATAAGAGTTAAAGGAAAAAGTATTTTCGGTAAACTGCGTATTTATGAGAATGGTTTAATGTTAACCACAAACAAGACCCACAAGGTAGATTTTATGGGACAACGTGAAGTTAGTAAAAGGCTAGCTAAAATGAAAATAAAGTTGCTGGTAAATATGGAAGATTTCCATGGTCGGAACTTCAAAAATTATTATAGTCGATAGTCTGCGATCGAAACTGCGGTCTCTATAGATAGTTATAAATAATTTCTGAAAATTATATTAGTTCCTACAATATGCCATTATTTTATTGGAAAACAAACGTTTATCAATTCTTTGTCAGGTTTCATTTCAGACTCGCGATATAAAACATGGTTATGAGTAGTACCAGATTCCAGCATCGGAGCTTTGTGGATGCCTCTTCGGTGTCACCCGATCGAAGAAAGAAAAAACTTACTGATTTCTTTGTGACAGACACTAGATACACTTCGTACTTCTTGACGTGCGCTGAAGAATATATCGGAGAAAGGTGACAAAAACCCAGCGTCGGAAAGTTGCGATCACAATGAACACTTGAGAATTTTCTCGAACGCTGTTGAAAACAACATTTTCTTCGCCCGGATCCCGGCCTTTTTCAACTGCCGAATATCCCGGGATCGGTATATTCAAATCCCGGAATTGCAGAAAACAGTGAATTTAATAGCCATTTATTTTTTAAATTTTTAATTAATAAAACACACAAATAACACACTAAACATACTTTTCAGAGTTGTATTGAAATAAGAAAATTTAACACGAGACACAAAAACAAGAAGTTCACAGCTGTTGTATTACGATAACACAATAAGGCAAATAAAACGGCTTGTTAACTCCCTAAAGGCTTTGTTTTGCTCTTGCTATTATAAATGTGCTGAAGAATATCTTCCTCTAGTAGAAAATGAGCCTTACTATGAAATCGATGTTAACAAACCTAACGATGAGGTGCTTGAAGTGGATAAGGCAGAAAGTCTCAAAAATAAATGTCATCAAGTTTTAACGAGCAGCTCGCAAGTGTCCAAATATAGAAAGGCAATTTATCAGAAGGTTTAGTAAAAGAAATTGACAGTTTTTGTAATCAGACGATAAAGGCTATGTCCTACAGAGAGCATCTAAATTGTTGTCAACAATCCAACCAACAAATGTTTCGTCGATGCTTATACACTTCAGATTTTATATGCAACCTGGACCTAAATTTGTCCGGGTTAGACGATAACACACTTAAGGTTTTATTTGTTTAATTTTGCATTTCGATCAAAATAAGGAATAATTCTGCCTCTTTTAAAATGGAATGGGATATGTTTCTTACTGAATGGTAATATACTAATATTTAATATTGGTCTCAAACAGTGATTATAAATAATTTTACTTTATGTAGGTGCATTTGCTTCTGTACCAAATATGTATATTTGTTATTGAAGTATAAATTATTTTGTATGTGTGTCAAATTTTACGTTTATTTCTTTTTTGTTCTTAAAAAGCCCAATAAATACATAACATACATGAATCACAAAAATCTTTTTTTTTATATTAATGCTATTTTGCATACTTCTATAATACAACGATTACAGACGTGTTACATTTTTTGATAAATTAAAAATTACGAATCAAAACTTCGTGAAATTCGGGAACCCGGGATTGTCCGGGATTTTGTTATCAGAACTCGAAAATCCCGGGATCAATAAAATGCCCAAAATTGACATCCCTAGTTACTATCAAATACTTCGATATATGTAGTTGGTCGGGGGGGTATTGGTTTATTATTATTATAAAATCAGTTTTAGAAAATATGACTCACTTTTGTGCAATTTCTTCAATCTGGTACTAAATAGAAGGCGTAGTACGAGCTGCCAATATCAGTGGCAGTGGTGGCGGAAGACGTGGGTGGTACTACCCACCTTGGTACAATTAAGAGGTAGCCGCATTAGAAACATTTCAACCCTGCTTGTATTTTGTTGTTGTTTACAAAATCTAAAGTGTCTAAACAGAAACGTCAAAAGTGGTGATTGTAAACACAGTTTGACAAATCAAAATCGATGTCAAAGTAAAAAAAGTGAGTAAAGAAAATTTAATATTGAAAATTTATTGTACCAAGCTATTCACTAATTAATTTTTCAGACATTTACCCAAAAAACAAACGTTTTATTGAGTTCGGCAAACGTGCTTTCATACACACAAGTCAAACCGTTTAATTTTGCTGCCAATAAAATCAAATATGGACCATACGAAAATATTGCAGGTATTCCAAATTATATTTAAAAGCTGAGTTATACCAGATGAATATGATATATTTATATACTTGCAGCATTTACCAATCAGTCACTTCTTGTACACTATAAAACCAACGCCCATTTCTGACCACTACTCGCCTAGAACGTACAATAGAAGTATCGCACTGCGGAAATATTGCAGTTAAGAAGAATATTTTCATGCAACACACTGGCGCATTACTAAAAGGCTCATTTTTACGTTATGAATTCCAAAAAGACGCCCGTTCTGGTCATGCCGTAAAATCATGTAAAACGTTATTGCCTGCATCGGCAGCTGAGGTTTACTATCGTGATACAACCGGCAATATATCTACATCGAATATGATAATTTTGCGTGACTCTGTTGAAATGGAATTGCGATCCAGATTTCCTCTTTTCGGTGGCTGGAAAACACAATACACACTTGGCTATAACACTCCATCATTTGAATATCTCTTCAATGCCGAGACAGGTATCAATTAAGGATGCGTCTGATTGATCACATCGGCAATATGGTTACAAATGAAGCTGAAATTAAAATCATATTACCTGAAAGAGTTTCGAACATTGAACTAAGGACACCGTAATACGTATGAAGATGGTCTAAATATTTATTGTAACAAAAAATGTCATATCAACTTAAAAAGTGTATTGATATATGTATGTATGTACATTAGTGCTAATATTGACATTGATTAAAACGCATAAAGTGTATTAACTTTCGTATTACTAAATTTTTGATCTTTTTGTTAATTTTTTGCGGTCCTTAAAAGGACCTTTTAAAAAGTTGTGTTATTTGATCTTCATCAATTTAAGCTGAACGTACGTGCATTGGAAACATTACTGAAATGAAAGTATTGGGGAAAGTAAAATAAAATTTAACTAATGGAATATTGATTTGCTTACCAATTCAAAGTGTTAATTTGCTTAATTTTTTGTAGCGCAACACTCTTTGTTTCGCTTTTTGCACTTTGCGTTGCTTATTTAAGTGCCGAACTCTAAAGTATATCCGACATTTAAAAAAGAAGTTCTTTACGCTTTCTGGAAGATCCACCTGTGTTGCTTTTCTCTGTAGGCGCTCTTTATATTTAGGCAATGTGCTATTTCCTGCATGTTGACCGCGAGAAATACCAACTCCAATTTTTTAACACCTTCAACGAAACGAGGTGACGGTTTTTTCAGGTAACCCTTCGACACCTGATCGACCCACGTAAATGATGCGTCACTGCAATCCTCATGTTGTGTGAGATGCTGTTTTCTAATTATGTAACCAGCCATATATTCCAGTGCATCGTCTTGCAGGACATCGGAGTTACCATAAGCATGAGCAACGCTAAGAGCCTCGACAACTTTCTGCTCTTCTTCTTCTTCGGGATTTTCAATTTCTGGGTCTTCAACCTCCGGCTCATATTGCATAGAGTTCAACAGCGGTTGCGGGTTTGACGAATTCAGCCATTCGGTGGATTCTTGCTCAACGTTGCCTGTATTTGCCAAATTTTCGGAGTTTCTTGCTGGAAAAATTTAGGAATTTAAAAAAAAAGCAAT
This sequence comes from Philophylla caesio, assembly GCA_963971545.1. Lineage (NCBI taxonomy): Eukaryota > Metazoa > Arthropoda > Insecta > Diptera > Tephritidae > Philophylla > Philophylla caesio. Next base: position 101,770,340 of record OZ020607.1, on the reverse strand, counting down.
CATGCACATGCATACGTATAAATGCATACATATATATATATACATATATGTGAATAAATACACATTTATACATACCTAAATAACTACATGCATATGCATATATAAAAATACAGGTATACATATACCTACAGAATCAAATGGTAATAATCTACAAATTTACCTAAAATATATTTTCGAAGCCTGAATTTAAATTCCTTCGGCGTAGGGTGGTCATTCAGTCCACCTTTACTGCGGATATTGCCGAAGAATTGTTCCAGGAGGTCCTGATTAAGTTGCCGGGTAACTACGTACTCGAAATTGTACCTCTCTGTTACGTACTCGTACAATTGTAAGAGGGCATTATTGGACAACAAGACGCCTTTTTGAAATTGCTGCAAGCTTTTTTTGCCAGGAATTATATTTCCTGACATAAAGCTGGTCATGCGGTTTTAAATTTCTCGCTGCTTCTGCAACTGTAGCCCAAATGGTTCCTGTAATTAAACGATTTAAACATATTTATTTCTATAAAATATTAAAGTTATGCAAAATATCACCTTTCCAGGGTAGTTGAACGTTTGAACGGATGAGTTCAGCACATCAAACCAATCGTTCACCAACTGAACTAGTTCTGCTGTCTCCACCGCACCTGCCACGTTCATCCCGAGAGTATAGCAGCGCAGTATGGCATTTGCAGTGGTATTAGAAAGCAATTGAGCCGCTAGTTTCACCTTCTGCCTACCTAAAATTTGAATGCGTAACATATTTTTTACACGCTCATGTACATACATATGTACATATCAATATTTTATATTAACATACCAATTCCTTTAACAGATAGGTGTTCTTCTGTCAATTTGAAGGCAATGGAGAGATCAGACGCAGATGTGTGGTTAATTACGTCCACTATTGCACGCGTGGATACAATACCGCCTTTCCAAATAAAGCCCGTGTCGATGAAGTAGTTGCGAATTAGTTTAAGCAAATGCGGGGCATCTGCAAACGCAAAAACTTTTTCTTCCGAATTCGTGGGGTTGGTGAACCAGGGCTTTTCTAAATTGTTGGGAATTAGTTAGGAAACAAATATATTGGGAACTTTTTATATTATTTATACCTGTGGAAACGCCAAGTTCCCTCCATAACTTCTGATTGGAAGAGCCCATGTCACAGACCGTTACAACAACAGGAAAGCCGGCAACCTGTAGTGCCGAAATAATCGAATACAAAATATCTACAGTTATTTTGCAGTCAAAATCAAAAAATACAGGCTGCTTCCACGACTTCCATAATCCGCGCGCCATCACCACTTGGACATAATTCGCTGGTTTCCTAACGAAATCTCTGGTAGGCTCATATTCGTAAGTTTCCGTGACCTTCATTTCATCAAAAGCCAGAACGCAAACTTTTTCGACCTCACTGAGTTCATGCATTTGACGCATAAAATCCAACGCTACGGATAGTATACCCTCATTCACGCAAATTTTGCGGGACCACCGTTGGAGTGTGGTAACGTGGGGCAGAGGAAAACCTTTTAGGTATAGGTGTCTATATGCGCGCGGGCCGGCAGCATGAATGCATATGGCGTTCGAGATATCGCTCCACGACCATTGTACACCTTTGCCTACAATCATTTTTCGAAGCTGACCTTCCGTAAATATCGACCGAATGGAGGATATTACGGCGGCATTTTCGCGGAGCTGAAATTTCAATTCGCCAATTGTTTTGAGCAACTGCTTATTTCGCGATTTTAAATCGGCAATCTCTATATCTTTGGTATGCTCTAAAAGTATTGCGCTAAATATTTTATTTAGGAAAAATCGTATAAGCACTTATATATATCTATATACATACATACATGCATTATCTTAGATTACTTACTCAGTTTGTGTGTGGCAACTTAAATATGCAACATATTTTTCAGTGGTTCCTAAGGAACCACTATTTACCACTTCTGAGTTTTTTTTTAAACTATATCTAACGGTACTTCGGAAATAAATTCCACCTCATCATACCCATCTTCAACATCGTTTTCAATTCTAAAATTAATCCAATATTGGGACATACACATATCTATGCCCTCAGCAACCTTGTCTGCAAATATACTTACATCGGAACTGAACTTATATTAATTGTTGGAACAGAATTAGGCATCAGATGCGTTCGTTGTGCTCCACTAATCAAGTCAGATTTCGCAAAATGGTCCATACAAACCATTTCGTTTGCTGGGAACACGATACCGCAAGCTCTGTTCCAATCAGCCAATCTCCGCGGTTCCTTTGGTACTTTAAAAAAGGGACCACCCCCTTTAACCCATCTTTTGCAGCAAATTATACACTTACCCATTGTTTTTCGCACTATTTATTAAAAAATTACGATTTTTTCACTTCTAAACAAACTTTGACGAATTTGTTTGTAAACAAAGTTTGACAATTTAGATTAAATGCATAAAGAAAAAAATTCCAAAATGCAACCCTGAAGCGGCTACCTATTAATTGTACCAAGCTAATAGTGGGTAATTACCCACCTGAAAATTCGAGCAGAAAAAAATTTATTTTCATTTTGAAAGATTTTTGCGCGCGAGTTATCTTATGAAATAATTCACTTTATTCATTTTAACTTTAAATATTATATAATATTTTATCATGTAGTTTTTTTAATTTTGTGTATTCAAAAATATTATATTTCAAATTGTTCTTTAATAAATTTTCCAAGGTGAATTCATAAAAGGTGGTGTTAATCAATCAGCTGATTGGTGGTTGGTTGTCAAAATCAATTGTTTAGTTGCAAATTATCAATTATTTGGTTTATTTACAAGAAGTTTAAAGATATGGTTTACTATAACTTTTTGCGGTGGATCTAATAGTGTAAAAATTATTTCGCGAAAGTAAAATATAAAGGAAATACATTTTGACAATAACCCGCCAAGGGGTTGCATTTTTAGAATCGCTACCACCTTAAATCAATTCGCCTTGAAATATTCATTCAATTTTTTATACTTACATAATTGTAAACATCGTTTCATACGAATTTTTAAATATAAAATTTTAATGATATTTAAAAATATAAAATTATTTAATAATATATTTGGCGCAGTCGTTAAAACGGACAAAAAAGCGAAACTTTTGCGGACAAATTAAAAATTGATCCATTACGAGCAGTTTTTTGTGATTAATTTAAAAATTAATTGAAGATCTTAAGAGCATTTTATAACCAGGAGAATACAAATCCTGAAGGCAAACTCAAGGTCATTTCAAAAAGAAAATGGATTTACAACTAACATTCAGCGATGTCATCAACGATGCTCAACAAATAAAAGTATTTAGAGGCGATTTAAATTATGCTTTGACATAACCCTTAAGAGAAGTGAAATCGGTATTCTTAATAGAAAATAATGATCAACATAGGGAATATGTCTACCGAAGAATAGTTTTAAATAGGATTCAGTGGCAAGCATAGCATGTACTACGGACTTTGAGATCAAATCCAACATTGGGAGAAACTAAGAAAATTCTCGTAAAAAATTTTGGCGTGAAGGAAATTTACCATGCCCTTTATCAACGACCATTTGCAACGGTAAATAATAACATCCTAGATTATTTCAATACATTCTCTAATATATTATTCAAAATTAATGAAAAGTATGAATTTGATGAAAGTAAGCCCTTAGAGTTTTGTCCCAATAATGTAGAAAAATTTTGTTAAGGACGTTTTTAAATAATATTAATTTAAATTTAGCACCAATTATTATAAATAGAAATGTTAAAAATGTAAGAGATGCCTTCAATTTATTCGAAAGAGAGTGATTAATTAGAAAAGGAGAAAACAAAGCAAAATTCGATTTGAAAAGTAATACTTCATTAAATTTCAATAAAAAATGTAAGTACATGAAAATAGAGATAATTATGATAATCAAGTTTCAAATTCAACATTAAAGCATAGACATTTTTATCAAAATTATTCGCCGCAGAATAATAATAATTTATATACTTATATAATTATTTACATTTTAATCGAAATCAAAATAATCCGGCCGATAAATATAGTCATGGTTTTTCAAAACAAATTTCCAATCAATCAAAAAAGAGAAATAATATATAAAATAATGATTTTATGAAAATGGAAACTGATCATATTCAGAAAAGGGAAGGAGTTTAAAACAATTCTGGCTTTCAAAACTCTGATGTAAATTTTCGATCGGTAGCTTCTCGAAATCACTACCAATAATTCAACTAAGTAAACTTAGGTAATAATAAATTAAAAGCTTCAATTGATACTGGTTCAACTACTTCTTTATTCAATCAGTATAAATTACCTAAATATAAACGGAACTATGTCGTGGAAATTGACTGACTTTAGGGGAAAACAAATTGACGCTATAAATGCACAAAATATTGTAAAACCAATGAGGGCAATAATTGATATGAATAATGAAACTGTTAATATTAATGGCAATAAAATTATATTTATACAGTCTTGTCCATATTCTAATAATGAAATTTATCAATTAGAGACTTGCAATGTCGATGAGAAGGTATTAAATAATATATTTAAAGACTTGAGTATTAAAGAACAGAAAGCAGTTTAGAAAATTTTAGACATTTTTAAAGATGTATCACCGGTGATCACGACAAAAAACCGCACAGGTGCCAATGTATCACCGCTGGTACACGCCTAGGACCCTAAAATTTAGGGGCTGAGGCCCTAACGGAAAGAGTTTTAAGAAATATGTAAATTTATTATTGTTGGGTCCCCTAGCGAGACACCCTGCAAGTCGCCCGAGGCGATGAACAGCTGCACACTCATTCACTCAACACTCACTTGTACAAACAGATGTACATGCTTATGTACATACTAACATGTCACTTCCACACAACTAGCTGTATATACACACATACTCATGCTTACATACATACATATGTAAATAGATATATATTTAAGATAAACACTCATTGGAATTTCACTTTTAAATCACGCCACCGCATACTCCTGTTTTATGAACTACATATGAACATATAGCATGAGTTGGGAGAATAAAATAAATCAGTCTTCTGTTCACCACCAAGACGTGTTGATTTAATTTTGGTAATATTTGTCTTTCTGGCAGTACATATTTATTTGCACAGCCCAGCTTAAATAAACTATTGGTTGTTAACTTGTGGTTAAGGAAAACGCTCCCTAACATCCTACATTTGGCGCCCAACGTGGGGCAGTGCATTTAAAGGAATCGTTTGTCGGTCGCGCTAAATTAATAGTTTAAAACAAATTTAGTTGTTCGCGTTCTGCTCTTGGTGGTCTTCACTTGGCTCCTTACCATCATCATCACCATCTTAATCGCTGGAGGCTTGCGCTGTTGGACTCGTGAGATCGTAGCGCTTCCTACCGTTTGCAGTAAATCACAGTAAGGTCAAAAAGGGGTAATCAGGACCAAGTGCACGGAGCCGTACGAGTTTACCGTTCAAGATACCGCCGCAATAGCGCAGTCCAGGCAGAAGTCGTCTCCACTGCTGCGTCGTTATATGCTGAACGTTAACGCTTGCAAACTTTATTTCGCTGCCGTTGCAAGACTAACCGCTGCGGCTACTTCGTTTAATCGTCGCTGTCGTGCGCGATTGAGCTGCTGCCGTCGCTACTGCTGCACACTCTAACTTGCTGCCGCTGCAAACTCCTTCGCTGCGGCTACGCCGTTATTTCGCTGCGTTTGGGTGCTGCTGTAACTTGGTATATCGTTGCATCTGCGCTCCGCGTCGCTGCCATCGTCGCCGCAGCCTGGTTTCCACTGGTGCTCAGCTGTATCGTTTGCACTTGCTCACTTCGCTGCCTAACTTGTCGGCGCTACCCAACAAACATTTGAACGGGGTTTGCCATTTGTCGTTGCTCTCAGTTTCTCGTCGCATCAAAGGTCATCCAAAAATCGTCATACCAGGAGTATTTTGGTAATATCAACTGCTGTTGTTCAACTAATACTCTTTGTTGTTATTGCTATTTACTGTACTTATATATTGAATAAAGGTCACATCTGTAGTCGATCATATTTATACGACATACCTAAATTTACTAATTTCGTTATTTGAACGCTAACGTTTTTAATTAAACATGTCTCTAGAAGAATTGAAACAACAACGGGCCAATATAAAGAAGAATATTTCTCGCATCAAAAATATTGTCGAGGCCAGTCTACGGCCAAGTGGTAAGTTGCTTTCTGTAGCTGAGTACAAATGCCGACTTGGTATTCTTGAATCGTACTTCAAGAATGTATTGTCTACCCAAACGGAAATCGAAAGGCTGGACTCGGAGGATGGTGGTCGTGCAGATCTAGAGGAGTTATACATTACAACAAAATTGACCACTCAGTCGCAACTATCTGAAGATCACAACGGCACAATTTCAGATAGTACTTGTATCATGCAGGCAAGCTCGAAACTTTCAAAACTCAAACTTCCTTCATTCAGCGGTAAATATTCCGAATATACGAATTTCATAACATCCTTTAAGCAAATAATTGACCGTGAGTACAGCCTCTCAAACATAGAGAAATTCAATCACCTACGCAATTGTCTCCAGGGTCCAGCGTTAGAAACAATTAATGCGTTTCCAGTATCTAATGAAAACTATCCGAAGGCACTGGACAGACTCAAGGTTAGGTATGATAACGCAACCCTCATATTTTTAGAAAATATCTCGTCGTTGTTTGAACTTTCGTCAGTGTCCAAGTCCAATGGCGCCCAGCTGAGAAGTCTCATTGACAAGGCGTCTGCGATTTACGGTTCCTTATTGTCATTGGGCACAGAAAGCCAAATTTCACAAACCATGCTTATCTACTTAGTCTTACAGAAGGCAGATGAGGAGACCAACCGTAAATGGAAGGAGTCTTTAAATTTTAAAACTCTACCGTCCTGGAACGATTGCACCAAGGTTTTGGAGAGACATTGCCAGTACCTGGACGCGATTGATAGTTCTTACGCCGTTGAGCCCGTACGCCAAATTGCTGGCAAGTTGCCCAAAGCAAAGCATCATCACAAGGGTAATTCATTTGCTTGTTCTAGTCCGTCATGTTCGATGTGCTCCAGCAACAGCCACAAAGTACATAACTGTGAACGCTTCAAGGCGCTTAATGTGTCACAGCGTTTTGACCACGCAAAGAAAATGGGTCTTTGCATAAATTGCCTGTCTAAGGGCCACCAATTATCAAATTGTCCATCTTCGCATAAGTGTAAGGTTTGCTCTCGCCAACACCACAGCCTTCTGCATCGAGTAACTGTACCAGATTCGGATACCTTACCGTCCGCAGTTCATACGCACATGATCAACTCATCGCATGACCACATAATTCTCGCTACTGCTATGATTTTGATTCGGGACGCATCTGGTGGCTATCGACTTGGCAGAGCATTGTTGGATTCCTGCTCACAGGTAAATTTCATTACGGATGAATTATCGCAAAGGCTGATGCTTCCACGGAGAAAACACAACATTGAAATTCAAGGTATTGGTAAGTCATCTACAAACATCAAATATAAGACCTCTACCAATATAAAATCGCGAGTGACAGGTTTCGAATTACCACTCACGTTTTGTATTACGTCACACATAGCCTATCAGCCTGAACCGGAAATAGATACTTCGTCTTGGGAAATCCCATCCAACATTGTGCTTGCTGACAACCAATTCTTCAAACCCAAGAAAATCGACTTGCTTTTAGGAACAGAAAGTTTCTTCAGTATACTTTCAGTGGGCCAAATCAAACTTGGAGATAATCTACCAGTCCTGCAGAAAACTCTTTTGGGCTGGGTCGTTTCCGGACGTTATCGTGCGGGCGCTAACACGCTCAACACCAAGTCCTTCCTTACTTGCGAAGAAGATATAGACTCAAGATTGGAAAAATTGTGGCAGATTGAAGAAGTTTCTACAAAGGCGGACGTGTGGACTCGTGAGCAGCACAGCTGTGAAAAATTGTATAGCGACACCGTGACTCGGAGCCCAAGTGGTCGGATTGTAGTCAAACTGCCGTTCAAGGACGATCCTGCATGCTTAGGTGGATCGTACACAACTGCTTTGCGAAGGTTTAATGCGCAAGAACGTCGTCTGATACGCTATCCTAACCTCAGAACACAGTACGTCGCATTCATGAACGAGTATGAGAGTCTAGGACACATGCAGGCCGTTCCGAACCCGAACTTGAACCAGCCTCACTACTACATCCCTCATCACTACGAGGTAACGGAATTGCTGAAATTAGGTGGACTTGACCTGGCAAAATGGCATTCAAACCATCAGCGTTTTAGAGTGGAACATTGTATCAAAGATTTGAATCTCGATACTTCAATAACTAGCGCTCTCGGTCTGACATGGGATCAGATACATGATAATTTTTTGTTCTCTTTCCATTCAAAGCAGCCTACAAGCAGTCACATTACGAAAAGGACAATTCTTTCTACCGCATCGTCGCTCTTTGATCCACTTGGACTCTTAGCACCAGTGATTGTTACTGCCAAAATTCTTCTTCAGGAGCTATGGTTACTGAAACTTGATTGGGACGAGTCTGTCCCTCAAAATATCCAGTCGGCTTGGGTAAACTTTGTCAACAATCTTTCGGATCTCAGTTCAATCAGAGTCCCACGGTACTGTCTATCCACTAACATTCAGTCTCTGCAGATACATGGATTTTGTGACTCATCAATTCGTGCTTACGGCTGCGGACTATATACACGAATCATAGACACTGCTGGTAATGTTCGCGTTCACCTTCTTACGGCAAAATCACGAGTGGCCCCAACTAAACGTCAGTCGCTGCCAAAGCTGGAGCTTTGTGGCGCACTTCTTCTTGCTCGACTTTTTACAAAAATCAAGGCTATTTTCACTAATTATAAACTTGTTACATATCTTTGGACAGATTCGCAAATTGTTCTACATTGGCTCCAGATGCACTCGGCTACGCTATCAGCTTTCGTTGGCAATAGAATATCGTAAATCCAGGATTTGACTATGGATACTCATTGGAGACATGTACCCACAAAAAGCAACCCAGCGGACATTGTTTCCAGAGGAAGCACAGCACTTGAACTCGCTAGCTCAATTTGGCTCACTGGCCCTGCATTCCTCTACGAAGTCGAAAACAGATGGCCAACACAAATAACTAACAACGTAGATATGGAGGTTGTCAAGTTGGAAATGCGGAAATCGGTATTTAAAGTAACCATATCCAGTAACTACGTTCTTCAAATCCTCGACAGGTGCAGTTCACACACTCAAGTAGTCAGACTGGTTGCTTTGATGCTCCGGTTTTGCAAAAGGCTTAAGAAGACCGACACAGAAATTGGGAATGGATCACTAACTCCCGATGAACTACAACATGCCTTGCTATGCATAGTTTGGAACGTGCAACAACACCACTTTGCTGACGATATTCGACTGTTGCAGAGAGAGTCAACGACAAATGGCACGATACGAAATCTAAATCCGTTTTTGGAAACGACCCATGGATTTGAATTGCTGAAGGTTGGCGGACAACTTGAACTTGCTGATATCCCTGAAACACAAAAACATCCTCTTTTGTTGCCCAGCAAATGTGAATTCGTCACGCGATTTGTTCGATATCTGCACGTCAAAAACTTTCACGCAGGACCTAAGGCCTTGGTATCTTTGATTCGCCTACAGTTTTGGATAGTCAACGCACGCGATATTGCTAGGCGCGTCGTACGATCATGTATCCATTGCGTTAGATACAAGCCGAAACTACTCCAGCATATGATGGGCAATTTACCAGTTGAGCGCCTTACACCGTCGCGTCCATTCGCCCGCTGCGGCATCGATTTCTGTGGACCCATCAACATCTATCTTCGCATCAGGGGCAAGGCACCCTATAAGGCCTACGTAGCCATCTTCGTGTGCTTCGCGACAAAGGCGGTGCACATCGAGGTTGTCTCTGACCTATCCACGGACGCCTTTTTGGCATCGCTTAAACGAATGATTGGAAGAAGAGGTCTTCTATCAGACATTTTCTGCGATAATGCAACCAACTTTGTCGGCGCTTGTAACAAACTAGCAGAATTGAAAACCTTCCTATTCATGAAACAAAATCAAGATATCATCGTCAACTATTGCGCTAATGAATTTATCAATTTTCATTTTATCCCTCCTAGGGCACCACACTTTGGCGGCATTTGGGAGGCCGCAGTCAAGTCAGCCAAAGGTCATCTAAACCGCAGCGTCATGAATGCCCGACTAACGTATGAAGAGCTCACTACAGTCCTAGTGGAAATAGAAGCTGTCCTCAATTCTAGGCCTATATCACCGCTTTCGTCTGACCTCAGTGATTATGAGGCTTTGACTCCGGGTCATTTCATAACGGGCAGTGCCTTGAAATCTCTTCCGGAGCGAGAAGTAGCAGACAACATGAACCACGTCGGCAAGTGGTCTCAAATCACCGCCATCAAGCAAGTTTTTTGGAAGCGGTGGGCACACGACTACATAAGCGAACTTCAAGCGCGAACAAAATGGACCACTGACCACGCAAACATCGGAAGGAACGCCATGGTTCTCGTCCATGAGGATAATGTGCCCCCACAACGATGGCAATTGGGACGGGTGATAGATGCCATACCAGGAAAGGATACCAGAGTTAGAGTAGTCGACATACGAACGACAAAGGGAATCATTCGTCGCCCTATCCACAAGATTGCAGTACTACCGATTTGAAAGTCCTTTCAACGGGGCCGGGATGTTGGGTCCCCTAGCGAGACACCCTGCAAGTCGCCCGAGGCGATGAACAGCTGCACACTCATTCACTCAACACTCACTTGTACAAACAGATGTACATGCTTATGTACACACTAACATGTCACTTCCACACAACTAGCACATACTCATGCTTACATACATGCATATGTAAATAGATACATATTTAAGATAAACACTCATTGGAATTTCACTTTTAAATCACGCCACCGCATACTCCTGTTTTATGAACTACATATGAACATATAGCATGAGTTGGGAGAATAAAATAAATCAGTCTTCTGTTCACCACCAAGACGTGTTGATTTAATTTTGGTAATATTTGTCTTTCTGGCAGTACATATTTATTTGCACAGCCCAGCTTAAATAAACTATTGGTTGTTAACTTGTGGTTAAGGAAAACGCTCCCTAACATCCTACAATTATAAAGAAAAAACATTTTATTCCATAGTAAATCACAAAGTTTAAAAATAATACTAAATTAATAATAGGAAAATGTAATTTATTTCTGTAAACAAAAACAAAACTGTATTTATTCAATGTATTTGCTGAAAATGATTGAGACATAAGAATGGAGACCGCGGACATTCTAAGAGTTCCCTGCAGATGCGTTTTTCTATTTAAGTGAGCATTGCCCAATTCGATAGAAGTATAATAATTATCTACCGTGAGTGTCCGGTTCTCTCCAAAATAACCTTCCATCAGTTGAAGGCAAATATTTGTTGCAAGAGAAAGTCCTGTGGTTGTATCTGATTTTCCAGTATACAGTTTCAAATTATAAATGTAACCGTTCGTGTCTGCTAATTTGAACACCTTAATGCCATACTTATGTGCTTTATCAGGAAGATATTGCCGAAATCCTAAACGACCACGGAAAGGTATCATACTTTCATCAATTACCAGGTTTTTACCAGCTGCTTTATTTCGTTTAAAGGCATACTTATATATAATACTCATATATTGGCAGTAACCTATCTGCGCAATGTGTAAAAATTCAGCAATTAAAGGGGGATAGTTTTAGTGTAAATGTACGTTGTGCGCATGCGCAGGTTTTACATGTTTGACATACATATCTGCAGTTGCGTTGGTTGCTTCACTGTGGGGGGCTTATGCCCTTTTTTGACGAAGTTTACTCATACCAAATAAAGTGTGCTGATGAACTATTAAAATTTTATTTTGTAGCTCCTTGGAAATCAAAAAAAAAATCGATTTGATTTGCATTGATAAGCAATTTTTTATTTGTGAATGTTTAATTCATATGCATATTCAAAAATTTAAATTTTCAGTGAGTAAAAATTTAATCATTGACTATTCAACTAAAGAGAAAAAACATTATGTTGGCTCAACTCAAAACGGAAGTGATATTTTTACAATATTCGCAATGTCGTCCATTTGGAATTTGTTTGTTCATTTTTTTTGATGAAGATTTCTAATTTTTGCACATAGTATATATAATTTTAAAAACATATGGTTTTTGTCAAATGAACTATAATTTAAAATAAAAAATAAATAAACGAAAAATGTTGAAACTATAAAAACAATTTAGAGTTTGAGAACTAATTTTTGGCTACACCACTGGATTTTTTTGACTTACGTTTACTCGGTTTTCCTTTTCTAATTTTATATATCTGTACTGTAATGTGCAAAGCAAGTGCAGTCAGCTCATACTGCCAATATATGAGTATTATATATATGTATGTTTAAAGGTTACAATTGATTCCTGCAAGAGTTTGTCAACTTTTAAAGTTTAGACACTGTTTCACATGACTGGGCATTTTCTGTAAAGTGAATAAATTTCATTAAGATCTGGAACCAGTTGCGAGACATAACGTGTCGGACGAATGGATTTTTGAACAAGGTATTTGAAGGGTATTTTACCATACCCATATACATGACTATGGCAAGAAACTCCATAATCTCCTTACGATCAGTATCTTTCCACTGATTCAACCTACTGCTGCTGCGAGTATTGATCCCACGTACTTGACTGTTTGCATTTCTATTTGTCTCTTCAACAATAATATCCAAAATCCCATCGGTCAAAAACTTTATATAATATTCACATGGCGAACCAGCATCGTGTTACAAAGCATGGTGTGGATTGAAACATTCTTCAAAATTTATCAAAGTCACTCCGGTGGCAGGCGAATTCTATTCTGTCGTAGTTCCCGTCTGATGTTCATCTGCGCAGACATCCTGGCCTTCCAAAATACTGTCATCACTCGATGTTTCACTGTTGGAATCTGGGATGAACAAATCTTTATCTGGACTAAAATCTTCCCCACTAATACTGGATCACCGGTGATACACATTGCAAAAAAAGATAACAGTTTAAAATAAACAGCAAGTGTTCTCCGGTGATCACAGCATAAAAACGTGCTCAAACGCGTCGGGAGCATGACTTTTATTCATGATAAAAAAATCCCGTTATAATTCAAAGCGCAACATGTATTTTTTTGCTTGGCACCTCGGAGTAGTTTTTTTCTGTGATCACTGGTGATACACTGGCACCTAGGGGTAGTTTTTTGTTGTGTTCACCGGTGATACACTGGCAGTCAACGTGTTAAATGGACAAATATTAACTAATACGGATGTAATTCTGCATAAAATTCGCACAACAACAGATAAACCGATTTATTCTAAATTATATCGTTATCCACAAGTTCATGAAAAAGAAATATGCAAGCAAATTGATTAGATGCACTGCTGCTCTACGGCAGGGGGTAGATCCTTCGCTGGTAAATTGGATTCGTTCAATGCTGGCGCAGCGGATTATCAAGATTCAGGCAGAAGGGGATCAATGCCTAAAGTGCGGAGTAAATAAGGGTTGTCCTCAGGGCGGTGTGCTTTCTTCTTTACTCTGGGGCTTGGTAATTGACTCTCTTCTTGTCACTCTTGATGACTCGAATATCTACGCTCAGGTCTATGTGGACGATGTGGCCTGTCTAGTCACGTGCCCATATCTGTCGGCTGTTTGCAGGAAAGCGCAGACAATACTGAATAAGATTGACACCTGGTGTGACGATAATGGACTATCCGCAAACTCAACCAAAACTAGTGTTGTTCTCTTCACTAGGCGGAGAAGGTTGGATGGCCTCATTCCCCTCACACCTAAGGGAGTCACAATTCAAACTTCTCCCGAAGTGAAGTATCTAGGAGTAATTCTGGATGCAAAACTGTCGTGGAAATCTCACGTTGAGCACAAGACCTCTACAGCATTGGCAGCCTTCTGGCAGTGTAAACGGGTCTTCGGCAAAACGTGGGGTCTGTCACCAAAGGGTTCCCCCTGGATATATACCTCTATGATCAGACCCATAATCAGCTATGCTTCAGTGGTATGGTGGAGCAAACTCTCAATTAATAGCGTGGGGGACCTGCTTGCTAAACTTCAGAGAACAATCGCCGTGTGCTGTACAGTGGCATTCTCCACAACACCTGGTGCTGCTCTTGACGCATTGGTGCACTTACCGTCACTTTGTATATTCATACGTGGGGAGGCCTTAAAGGCCACCTGCAGACTTAAAAGAAACGGATATTGGCATAAAACGGAGTGGGGCGAGGCGGAAATTGTTGGCGGCAGAGATATAGACACTTGCGTCTTTTCAATGCCACAGGATAGTACGCCACCGTTTCCTTTGCTGATGAGACTCTATAACGTTGAGTTCCCTGAGGCTGAATTCTGGTTTAATGCCAACACTGAGCCCGGTCTTACACGTTGTCGAATCTTTACTGATGGCTTCAAAACTGACTCTGGGTCAGGATCTGGAGTTTTTATAGAAGATAATGAGGATAAGCTTCACTTTTCTCTTGGGGAACATGCCTCGGTCTTCCAGACCGAAGTATTTGCAATTCTCAAGGTCATGGACTACGTGGTGGAAAGTAGGTGGAGGGGGAGGAGTATACGTGTCTGCAGTGACAGCCAAGCTGCACTTAAGGCATTGGCCAGCCCTCTTACTACTTCCAAACTAGATCGGCAATGCAAGTCCCGACTGAACATTGTTGGTAAACGTAATGAACTTGCTTTACTCTGGGTGCCTGGTCACTCCGGAGTACCTGGTAATGAGACATCTGACCATTTGGCCAGAATTGGTTCGGATCAGGTGCTCCTTGGCCCGCCGCCAGCTATAGCACTCCCACCTTCGGCCATCGATGCCAACATCAGAAACTTGGTTAATACTTCGCTCAGCAATGACTGGGAGGTGTCGAGAGGTTGCAGATGGGCAAAACTCATGTTACGTTCAATCTCAGAAGGACTATCAAAACACTTGCTCTCGCTTAACAGGCAAGACTGCAGGCAACTTGTTGGACTGTTGACCGGTCACTTCACGTGGCATAGACACTTGACATGACAACTCCATGACGGCGGAACACCTTCTGTGCTTCTGCCCCGCCTTTGCAAGAACTAGGTATGAGGCATTTGGTCGCGACGTGTTGAGAGACGAACACCTGAGCTCTTTGACACCCCAAAATCTACTAAGATTTATTCGTAAATCCTGCAGATTTAAAACAGATTAAAAGGAACATGAAAACAGTACAATGGACGGCATGTAGTCTGAGTGCTGTTTTCTGCACGCGTTGTTTCGTGAATGATTCCAACAAAAAAAAAAAACAAATACAAAAAGATTAGATGTATGGGCAACAGGTTATTTTAGGCCATATATGTATCTATCCATTACGTTGGGTAAAATATCAAGGTAAAATTATGAATCCTAGACTTTTTAGATGGTTAATCAAACTTAGTGAATTTCATATAAAAGGGTAATGAAAATAAAGTAGCCAATTTTCTGAGTAGAGTAAATTCAAATAAGAATGAAATCAATATGTTAACTAATTCTAATGATTCTTTATACAATAATGCAAATGATGATATTATGGCAAATAAATATTAAAGAATATTTTAGAAATGAAAACATTCAATTTCATTTGGTAAAAGCAAATAGTCATACCGGTAATGCTGATATTGAAAGATTGCATAATACAATCGCTGAAAGAATCAGAATAATGTTCATTGAATACAATTCGTTAAATATTAATGATAAAGTGAGTAAAGCAATTGAGTTTTATAATAATAGTTACTATTCACTTATTAAAGAAAACCCCATAGATGTTGAATTTGGAAAACGTGATAAAAAAAATGTATCAAAATAATTTACATTAAAAAAAAAAGTTTTATATTGTTAAAAGAAATGAAAAAAGAGAAGTTTCTGAAGAAAATATAAACGAAGTATGTATATATTAAAAATTATAAATCCTTAAGGCATAAACCAAAATTTAAGTCAGAGAGTTTAGAAAATATTTATCCCTCAAATATTAAACGCTAATTAAAATTGATCCAAAAGAAATTGATAATAAGATCTAGAAATTTTAATATTTATAATATTTTATCACGTAGATTATTTATTTTCTGTATTCAAAAATATTATATTTCAAATTGTTCTTTCATAAATTTTCATTTCAATTTTTATACTTAATTGTAAACATCGTTTCATACGAATTTCATCAAATAAAATTTTAATAAGTGTTTGTTATTTTTCTGTTGGCCTAATAAATGTTAATAATTGACAATTTTATTGAGCTTAAGGTCAGTTTATGAAAGATTTTGTGAGAAAAAAAACAACAACAGTTTTTAATGGTAGAAGTTATAGTACTATTTCAGAAATCACCACATTTCCTCATCAGACTTCATTTTATTCAATTAATTAAATTAATTCATTATAACCACTTCTCCCAGGCTTTGAACCCAGGAGCTCGGAGTTGCAGAGCTAGCACGCTACATGCTGTGCTACGCTGGGAGAGCCACGAAATCCCCGAAAATAAAATCCCCAAACACAAAATCCCCCAAAAAAAAAATCCCCAGCACAAAACCCCCAAAATCAGAATCCCCAAACACAAAATCCCCAAACACAAAATCCCCAGATTTAAAACAAACTCAAAAATCCCAAATAAAAAAGCCTTCAAATCATAAAACCCATCACGAAATTCTTAATAATTTAACTAATTACTAGTATGTAAATACATAAATATATATATATATATACATATATATATATGTGTGCATATTTACATATACATACGTTTGTGTGTAATACTAGTGCATATAATTTTAATAAACCATAGCGAACACTACCTTGTGTATTTGGGCCGTTATAACATTTCGTCTCCTTTGTTTATCTTGTCGTTTTGTCGTTTTTTTATTTTTTCTTAAAGTAAATTTGCGGTTACGTATGTATGTACATACTTACACGTGGAATTTTGCTAAAATTGTTTGTGTGTAAAATGGAAATAATAGTTTCAAAGTCGAATAAAGGAAATGACGTATTGTTTGTTGACGGTTATTATTACCATTTGCATTCGCAAAATAAAAAGAAGGAATTTCGATGGTCGTGCGCCCAAAGAAAAGAGTTTCTTTGCAAAAGTTGTATGACAACAAATAAAATTAATGAACTGCACGAAATTAAAAAAGCACCTACAAAGCATAATCATGATCCGATGGTTCATCAGCTTGCAGTTAGAAATGCCAATAATGGATTGAAGGAAATGGCCAGTTCCTCGGGACTACAACCTTCCCAAATAATTAGAGAAGCAGTGGTAAACTGTGAAGAGGAGTGCCGTGTGTATCTTCCTGCCAAGCGAGCACAAAAGATGAAAGTGAGCCGAATTCGTAAAAACAATGGTGTCTCCTGTGAGCCTCTTGATTTACAGAGCATAAATATTCCAGAAGAATTAAAATATTTGGAAGGTGATCCTTTTGTTTTGAACGAATGTAATTTTGGTGAGGAAAAGAATATAATATTGGGTACTTCTCACTCACTGAAGACATTGGGCAGTTCGCACTGCTGGGTAATGGATGGAACTTTCTATGTTGTTCCAACAATTTTCCGTCAACTGTTTACCATTCAAGCCCTTATCGATGGCCAGTTTTTGCCTCTTATTTTTTGCATCATGAGCAAAAAGTCAAAGCAGGCTTATGCGGAGTTTTTTCACCAACTTCTTTTCTTAGCTGCAGCAGAAAATATTCATTTACATCCGGAAAGAATCATTACTATCAAACTATCTCATCCGCCGCAGTTGAATACTTCCCAGATGCCGAATATAGGGGATGTTTATTTCACTTCGGGCAAATCGTTTGGAGACGAGTGCAAAAAGAAGGGCTTGCCCGAAAGTATGGGAATAACGAACATTTCCGCATGCAGGTTCGTATGCTAAAGAGCTTATCGTTCGTTCCTCCTGAAAATGTTTTGGCTTACTATATGGAACTAAATGGCAGTACTGAAGATAAGGATTTTAAGAAACTAAGCAAGTGGTTTAAGGAAAACTATATAACTGGAAAAAATAAGGCAAGCACTCCAAAATACCATCCCAGTTTTTGGACTACAGCAGATTCTATAAAACAAAATTTTCCACGTACTCAAAATTCCATTGAAGCTTGGCATAGAAGACTGAAAGTTGTAGTTGGGAAAAAAAAACTGCGGTCTTTATGAGATCATTCGGCAGCTGGGAAAAGAAATGATATCAGTAAAAACCAACTTGCAAAGGATGCAGTCCGGGGTGTCGATACCGAGAAAAAAAAAAATTTTTGGCCCGTTTTCGTAGAATTAGAAAATTTGTTAAAAATCGTACAAAATTGGAGAAGCTTGATTATTTAAAATCTATATCCCATATCATTTTCCTTACCTGTTGAAGTTAATGTTTTTTTATTTGAATTACGCCTAACTGGCTCTTCGTGTATGTGAATTATTTACCTTGTGTTACTTTTGCAGAACTGTTAAATAATAAAAAAAAAACTTTGAAAACCCTAGTGGGATTTCAAACACGATTATTATTATTATTATTTTCCGTGATACTAATTTATATAAGGTAAAAAAATAACAATGTCTAAACTCTAAATACCCGTGTTTTTTGCGAAATGCGTTTAGATTTAGTGGACTGTTGTGTTTATTCATCTTCCTTAACCCTCTAACCGTTTTTTTGTAATATTGATTTAAAATCAACTATAGTTTTAGATTTCGGCAAATGGGGTTCTCCAAACAATATTCTGAAGATGGTATCAATTTACGTGAGAAAATACGTGCGCTAGGTGTAAAAACATTTTGACCGTCTGTAGTCGGTGATAACGGTTTGAGGTAAAAAAATAATCTGGCTACGAATTTGAATGTTATACAAAAGGGATGATTTATTTCTTCATATATTTGAACTAAATAAAGATAAATGACAAAATTTAAAAAAACTTTAAAGAAATCGTGGTAATAAAAATAATGCAATGAACCAAATACGAGTTTTAAATGTAAAACTAGAAATGGTATATTATTGGCTTATTTTGTGTCAAAATCCAAAAAATAGTTTTTATCAGGTGTCAAACAAAAATGTATTAATATCGTCTGATAGTCAAACACACTTTTTCCTTAGACCTGGCGATGATTGGCAAGAAGTGGTTGGTGGTATTCCACTTTCTATGCGACCGAGTAAGTGAAAAGCCAATTGCAATTTTCTCACGGAAATCTGGTATTTTCTTGTTGTTGTTTGGATTTACGCGATGGTAGAGAATAGTGATAAAATAGTCGTTTCATTTAATTGTGGGTCTTTAGGCGGATACGGTATGTTCCCATCAATACATCCATTATATCCGCTCCACCCATTTGACCATTGCATTCCTTTATTATTTCTGTCTACTTCGATATAGGTACTGAATTCCTTTGCGATCGAAGGATTGCTCTTTAAAAACATACGTCGATGCAAGTCGAACCCCTCGGTTGTCCTCCCTTAGTGGGTTTGAAAGATCCTTGCGCCGATGTGGACGGAACTGGTTCTTCTATATAATAAGTAAAATTTGACATCAATATTAAAATTACAACAACTTACCATAAAATTACCTTGTTCTGCAGAGCTGACATTCAAAGACAAATTTATATATTTTAAGAATGCACATTCGTTGTAATCTTCAGGTTAGAAGCCAAAATCAATAACATCATCATAGCGATGATGATGATGATAGCCATCATTACTTTGTTGGTCATCCACATACGTCATATAGGCAGTTATTTTTCCATCAAACAGCTTATATTTTCACCGGTCTTCGGTCTTCTGAAAATATTGCAATAATAGTAAAAAAATATTGCAATATTAGTAAAATTTTTGCTTAATTCAAAATAAAACACTTTATTACAAAAATATATAATGTTTCTTACTTACCATACATTTTTCAAGTCTTTAGAAAGGTATTTACTGAAAAAACACTGCAGTTTTTAAATCACAGACGGTCATAACGGTTAGATGGTTAAACAAACCAACTACAAACAGGAGCAACTCATCTGCCGCTATTTAAACTTGTTTGTGTGGTTGTTGTTTGTATTTCTTGCAAATTCTGATTATTTAATTATTCAGAATGAATTTTTATAAAGATGCTATACAACCAGGGGCGTCTTGTTCCAACGAGCGAAGCTTTTTTTTGCGTAGGGTGAAAAATTATTCGCGCTCGACAATGGAAATGGAGGACAAAGAAAAGTATATCGTGTCAACAAACAAAACTTACTCGCATATTGGGCCCACGTCACTGATGGCAAATATAAGTTTGAAGTAGTAAAGGAGTTTGTAAACCTAGGATTCAGCATAAAGACTACCAATATTGTTAATCTAAAGAAATCGAAAAGCAGAACCGTTTTTGATGAACAAAAACTTAGCTTTGCAAACCCCTCAGCACATATGGCTGAAAGTCGCGATTTAGTTAGTTCTGCAAAATAAATAGCAAATTTTAGTGGAAATAGAAGCTGTAAAGTGGGGATTCGCCACATGACATACCGGAAGTGCCTAGTAATCCATTTTTAAACTTCAGAGTGTCAGTGATATTGGTTTCAGTAAACTCGCGGTTTATTAAACTTTTTTTACTTTTTTCTAAATACGCGCGAAAGAGGGTGTGACAGCTGTTCAAGTTCCAAACCTTACAGTTGCTAAGGCACTGTAGTAGTCTAGTATAAGATCATTAGGGTAGCTCATAAATATATAAAAAATAAAAATATTACCAATAAATAAATTAAATTAAATAAAATAAATGAAATAACCAAAAAAAAAGAAAAAAAATAAAAACAAAAACTAACAGAATCCCTTAGAACATTTAATAATAATAATTACAATAATTATACATTATAATCACTTTTAGAAATAATCATAGAAATAAATAAGTCAAAAATTAAAATATGAGTGTCATTAGGTCGCCCCCCCAAGGGCGAAAGATCTCAGAGGATGTTGGTCCTGCTCAGACGGGGATTAGAGCAGTTGACGGTGGGCTGATAAACCCGCTTGCGAAGCCTCACAGACTCGCGTACTCTCCGCCGAAGTCACGGTCATGTTCACCAGTGCCCGAACAACCGTCCACAAATCTGCAAAGCCCCGCGTGGGTCAAGCTAGGGGCGAAAATACGTAAGCTCCTCGACATGATGGATGTTTGTAAGAGAAGGTCAGTTAATCAGCAGATGCGAGATTTTATCTCCAAGCTGTCGATACTCTAAGAAAAGACAAAGACCCATACCCCTCAAAAAACAATAAGCGTATCCTCTCAGATTTCTCCGAAAGCTACCATGAGGAAGGCGCAGTACAGGGCAGAAAAAGTAAATTTAGCAAGGTAGAGCAGTGCCAACCGAAAAAGAGAGAAAAACTAATGGCCTACATGAAGTACCTAAAATGAGGGAAGAGTCCCAGTGGGATACAGTTTGCCGAAACTAGCGTGAAGTTACTAAGAGGTGCCTACTGCGGCACTAAAACAGCCACACTATTGCTTCCAGTGTACGCTTCAGTATACGCGTGAAAACACAGCCAATAAAATGTTTCAAATGCCTCGAGTATGGCCACTTATCGAGAAACTGGAAAATTTCGGTTGATATAAAAATACAAGTTTTAATTATGGAGACCCAAACCACAAAGCTGCCGAGTGTAAGAAAGAATTAAAGTGTGCAATATGTTCAAAAAGAAATGCGCCACAAGTGAAGCACAGAACCGGTGGCATAGAATGCCCATTTTATTTAGAGGCGTTAAAGAAAGCACGAGCACAATGAAATTCATGCAATTAAACTCAAACCCTTGCAAGGCTGTACAAGAGCTTCTGGAGCAGTCGGTAGTAGAAAAAATTTCGACATAGCAATACTTAGTGAATCGTATAAGATCGGTTAAACCCCACTGTGGGCTAGTGACACTAACGGGAAATTAGCGGTATAGAGCTGTGCTAAAACGCCGATTGCGATTGAGCAACTGAAAGCGAAACCATGCTACGTTTGTGTAAAAATATCGAAGTAATTTTTATATAGTTGTTATATACCGCTAATAAAAATATAATGTTTAATAGAAAGGCACTTGGATTTCGATTTTAAATAGAAATTATTATAAACGTGCGTCACCATTAATATTTAATAATTCAAAAGAAAATTGTCAATACTGAGCCGCCTCCGCCATATTATGTTATTAAAATATATGTTACTAAATAATGAATTTGAAAAAAAAAACCAGAAATAAATGTGTTTTTTTTAAATCATTTAAGATGGTGGTTTAAACTTAGTCTAAAATAGTTTAAGTTAGATCCCTTGCGCTTAATTAAATTTGTTGCAACTAAAAAAATAGTTGTTATATACCGCCTAGTTATAGCCTTACTGAATTCGAAACCGTCTTAGAAGGTCTGGTAAGCGACGCGAGAGCCACATCACCAGTGATAATTGCAGGTGACTTTAATGAGTGTAAAACCAGTTGGCTGGAAGCTGCATACACTAGATGAAGAAGGGCTTAAGGTGAAGGTAACTCATGGGTTCACCAATCAAAGTCGTGACCAAAAAGATAAAAAAGTCATTACATCCGAAGATTTCATGCCCTGGAGAGTTGGCAAAAATAGTGAACGCACCTTTTCCAGTCCAGTCACTCTTTGAACGGGAAACATTCCCCCCTACTGAAAACGAAACGCCTCCAGTTACGGCAGAGGAAGTTTTAATAGCCGCTAAAAGCCTAAAAGAAAAAAGGCACCAGGTCCTGATTTTATCCTTAACCACATAGCTGCAAATACCAACACCGAAACGTCTGTACGCACGTATAATGAATGTCTTAAAGAAGGCATATTTCCACAATATAGAAGCGCCAACGACTGGTACTTCTACCAAAGGCCGGGACACCCCCAGGTGACCCGTCAGCATACCGCCCAATATGCATGCTTGACACAGCCAGAAAACTATTCGAACGAATTTTAAGCAATAGGCTGATTACAGAAATAGAAGCGGGGGGAAACCTCTCAGAAACGCAGTTCGCCTTTAGAAAAAAGCGATCAAGAGTAGGTGCGGTATGCTTGTTAAGAAGCTGGCAGAAGAAGCGATAAGTGGAGTAAAATAGAAAGGCGGATCTAAGAAATAATGCTTGGTCATGACACTTGACGTTAAAAATACGTTTAATTTCGCTTTTAATTCCGACAAACGGTTGAAGTGCTACAAAACAAAAGACAACGAAATTACATCACCCGCTGCCGCTCGAATTGTGTTATACTAGGCGAAAAAAATGCTCACACCAGCGTTAGCTGTTATTTTTGTGTTTATGTATTTTATGTATGTATGTATTTATTTTTGTATGCAACGCAATTGATATTAGACTTATTTTTTAGGCAAGATAGTTTAACAAACTTTCGCCTAGCACCATCCATTACAACCGCATTAAACATTTTATTGCCTTGACTAACTATTTAAATGATAAAAAGTTTTCAGTTTATGCGCAATTAAAAAGTTCTAAATATATTTCTCTACAGATGACCTTTCCGCTTTTAGTGAATTTATTTTTTTAATGCTTTGGGAAGTGTCTTGTTCTTTTATTTTCGCATGAATATAACGAAATAATGCACAATGGACGTAAACCTTGCTTCAGTGAATGGCGTTGCCGTTTTGGTATTTTTTTACAAAAACCGTTACTTTTTTTGTTATGGTTTGATCATATAACTGTAAGATAAAGCGTGACTTGCTTACGCTGTTTATTATTAAGGGATAATTAGAAAATTTAAATATTACAAAGTTATTGGAAAAATGTATTAATTAATTGATTGAATAAAATGAATTCGGCAACGACGCAAACGCTCCGAAGACTTAAAGGCATTGACGACTTGGAGATTCCGGCGACTTGGGTGCTTTATTGAGATTGTACCTAGCACATGCTTACGCTGGGCCAAATGTCAATTCGGTCAAATTTATTATTTCGCAAAAAGTGTTTATTTAAAAAATTAAAAAAAATAGATCAGCAGATGTCGTATCTGCAAATTATTGTCGTGTGTCGCGGAGTGTTAAGAACGTATAAATTGCGTTAAATTAAAAAAAAAAAGCTGTTTGCTTAACTTTAGTATGCCTTTTATGATAGCCCGTCTAGAGGCGGTCTTGGAATTAATACTCGTAGGAACAAAAAAAGATTAGATAAAATTTAAAGTGAAACAATTTAAAACGCATTAAAGCCGAAAATATGCGTTTAGTAGATTTGAATAATCGAAAAAAGTTGAAGTTATCATCGCTCAATGAAAAAAGACACCGGAAAAAACACTTCTCTGCCAGATGTAAATTGGAACGATTTTCCGTCCTCCCTTGTCAAATTTGGTTTGGTGGCATATCGGTTTCGGCATTGTGCCGTCTTCAGTATTTGACAATAACAATTATTTTTTCTTTAGTAAGATAAAAGTTAATGTTTCGCTTGCATTATTGCGAGAGTAATATAATAAGATTCAAAATTAGACCAACAGGGCAATTCTGGCAAAGATTGCTAAAGTCTTTCGAAAAATAAACGTAAGACGGGTGGCAAGTCGGTTTGAAAGTTTTTGGGTATTCTACCGCAGTAAGTATTACGAAAAAAGCTATCTCGTTCACCACATGTGGTGAAAAGCTATTTTGACAGCAAATTTCAAATAGCTGTCATATTTAAAATGGAAACGACTAAACAAAGGTTTTATTTATTTGCCTTTAAAAAACTACATAATAAGTTATTATTTTAGATTTTTCAGCACAAAAATGGCGGAGCGTACCAAACCAGAGCAGTTACGGGCGTTTGAGGAAAGTGTAATTCGTGTCCTTTGCATTGAATTATTAATTTCGATACAGCGTAAATAGTACGTGAAATCTTTGGCTGGCTCATTGCAGTGCCAAATGAGTTTCCAACACATTGTTGGTCAGAGCCATGCGCGAAAAAGCTAAGAGCAGCAAGGAAAAGATTTTTAAAAATAATACTCGATTGCTGCGTATCGTACGGTTCCAGTTTCTCAAGAAATGAATTACACAAACTTTTCGGCAATCGGTAATCTTTTTGGAAAACTTCTTCTGTCGCTCCAAACTCATCGTGCCCTGCCCGCATTTGTTGTAGCAGGCGTCTTCTGTGCAAAATACGGCATTTTCTGACGCGACGCAAAATTATATTATGTAAAAATAATTGGTCCATTTTTACGTTTGGTTTTTTTTATTACTACACTTTTTAAATGTAACTGTGTTTTTTAATTTATTTCATATAAACAATGCACAGCTGACAACGCTAAGACCTGCTCATTACCAAATCTTTCAATTTGAATTTCGAAAGTTGTAAAAGAGCTTTTAAAATATTTGCCAGAATAGACATTAGTCATACGAAAGTCTTTTGTACTTCCAAAGACTGAGGGGAGTTCAAAGACTGTTGCTAGAATTGCCCTGTAAAGCTTTACAATTCGAATTTGGCAAAATTTCCACGTTCGTAATACGGAAAATTTGTTTTCCTCGATCCTTTTCAGTTGCAAACCAAATTTCTGTCTTTAGATCGGTTTTCTGTTTATCTATTATGAAAAGTAAAAGTAAAAATGAACGAACATCTTAACACGGCAAAATACATATTCGCACGGATTTCCACTTAACAAATTGTTTCATAAGGTCTATATTAATGTGCAAGAGGGCAATATAAGTTTATTTCTTGAAACCTAAAATATTTTTATGATATTCCACTTTCCCAAATCTATGATCTCACGTGCTTATGTTTTGCGTAGCTGTCCCATAGGCATTTGGTGTATCCCCTTTGCTGTCTAAACTCTCAGGGGTTCATTAAACCATATCTATATTTTACCATTGCGTAAAATGACAAATCTAAGGCTTAGTTGAGAACTATCTATAAGAAGAAGTCTTCTATTGAGCTGCTATTATGAGAGACCCATTTTCATAATAAAGCATTGATCATCTGAAAAAAAACAATATCATTTTCCAAATAAATTCTGGTAAAATGATACTTCCCCTGAATTGGGTAATGGTTCTCTAGTAAATTCTTTTTTTTTAAAACGTAACAATTAAAATAGCAGATGATTTTCAAGTCTATACTGCATTCAAAGTTATTTTTTTGTGAAACAAGAACATTTTTGTAGGTCCATTTTCTCTACTGCCTGTTAAAATGTTTTTCCTCTAAAAGTCAATATTTGTTTCTGAAGTGCCCATTAAAGTTTATGTCGTCAACAAATTTAACCGGCAGTCAAGAAAACAGCCTTTAATCATACTTTTATAAATAAATTCGAGATTTTTTAGTGTATTGAAACTTGTAAGCTCCGTGTCAGCACTAAAAACTGAAGCTTTTTTAGCTTGAATGCAACATATGTATAAGTAGGTGAATTATTTACGAAAAGCAAATAAAAAAAATGTTTAATCTCGAAAGTTTGGCTTCTTTCAAATCCTTATTTCGGAACGCTCTCCACTTTAAGCATAACAAAATTGTGTAAAATTTCTCTGCTAAACCGTTGAACAACACCCTCTCCCCCGCCTCAAACGAACAGGGTACGGCCCTGTTCAAGCAGCATCGAATACAATTAAGATTTTGGTAATTTTAATTCAATTCAAAGTTAAAATTAGATTTTCTGTTACAACAGACCACATCGCAACACTAAAAATAATGTTTTTATAACCAGAACAACGACACTTTCCAGCTTTGCAGCGTGAAAGTTTGAAATTTATGGTTGTTGTTTTTTTGGGTTTCTGCTAATCGCGAATGTTCGAAAAGCACCGGAGGCGTTTGTAAGTTCGCATCAGCTTCCTTATCCTCCAAATATTAAGTTTAATGGCCCATAAGAAGATGGAGCTCACGGATGTGAGTATGTGTGTGTGTGTTTCCCGCCAGGGAAAATACTGTACAACTATAAGCTGAATGCATTTTTACTTTAAACTAACTTTCAGAAAGAAGCTTCGCTAAAAATTCTATAAATGTGTTTATATAACTCGTAGCATCGTTGTGTTCGAGGGTAAATGAACTTTGTTCAAACAAAGGCTATTTGTAACAGCCAAAAGAAATGAAAATCGATAAAAACAAAAAGATAAATTTGCGTGTGCAAAAATCATCATATTAAAGAAATATATTTAGAAATGTATGTACATATATCTGTCTATCCATTTGTCTTTCCATTCATGCACACCTGTACCTCGAGATATTTTAATAAACGTATGTAGGTAAAAACTTTTCTTTTTGCCTAAAGGTGGATGATATTTAAAATGGTAAATATTAACCTATGCTTCCCATAAACCATAGTAGTGACAAAACTCAGCTCAGGGACGTTTTATAATCTTGCTTTTAAATCGTCTAGACTACATGCACAATTGTTACTGCAAGTATGCCACGCCTTATCCACCAAATTTCGCTACTTTATCTTTGGGATATATTTATAACTAATGTATTCTTAAAAATTTTTAGTAAGAGTTAAGCATTGCATGATTATGCTTGTACTCGAAATTTAATTTAAGGTCAGTTAAATTTAACAGGAAGATGAGAAAACGATTCTTACATATTTTATTTTATCTGGATTTACTTTCGATTTACATATAAATTTTCATCTTTCACAGGTAAATTGATTATTTACAATCAATTTTTATGAAAATGACGAAAGCTTTAAAATAGGTTTGAACAGTTGTTTAGCTAAATACATCTTTAGGTTTACGCATCCGTTTTTAAAAGCATTATTCATAAAAGTACTTAAATATAAAGAAATATTGCTAATGAGAAAGTGAACTCAAACATCAAAAAATCCAAGATTTGTCAAACTATTTTTTTGGGGAAAAGAATTTCAAACAAAATCAAGTATGCAGGAAAACGTTTAAAATTTAAGGTGAAGATATCAGTCAGGAAGGCATTGTCTTGCTTCGATATAGGACAATTACTAGGTGAAAAATCCACTCTTTAATTACCCTATGCAACAAATTTAAATGGGTTCACAGTATGTAATTATGATTCGCCACATTAAAATTCTTCGAAATATTGAAATAAAATTGTTCTATCACGTCAAGTTTAGTAGTGAAACGGTTTTATTGATTTTACTTAAACTTATATAAAGCGGTGACAAATTGTTATTCTACATTAAAAAAAAAAAATGTTTTTTTTTTTGAACGATTGGCTTTCCTCTTGTAGTCAGTAGTGGCAGTATCCCTCTGGAGGCTCCAACAATAGTCTGCAAGCATGGCTGGCTCCCATCTACCCTGATAACGCTTCTCGTACTCTGCAATTTCTTGTTGAAATCTTTCACCGTGGTAATCACTTACTGAAACCATGTATTGATATATGCTTGTGACCTAATGCTGATATTAATCCATCAATATTATAGCAGAACACTAATCCATCTTCTTCTGAAAAAAAGGTGGCTAAGGTAATGCGACGTTTTCGATAAGATGTAATTTTAACACCATTTCAGATTTTTCTTTGGTCAAATCTAAATCTCTAAGAAGGTCATTCAGTTCTGATTGACTAATTAAATGTGGTACTGTATTTTTTCATTTTTAAATACCTCTTCGCTATTAGAAGGGCCTGCTTCATCTTCTTCTTCAATAGGACTCGATAAACTTGACGAAATACAAAAGCTTTTCGGTACTGGAATGTCTGGTGAATGTGGTAGCGGCTTTGACACTGAAGACATAGTAGCATAGTTCACCGAGTGTTTTGATTTTTTTAAAAACCTTTCACAGTTGTTAAAAACACACCACTGCATTGGTACACCAAAAGACATCTGTTTAATATTACCATTGTACCAACCCGTCAAATATTTATAACATTTTAAACAAGACACTTTCGGCACCCATGATTTCTCTTGATTTCTAATGGCAATTTTAAAACAGGCTTCATAACATTTTTCAAACAAAGGCGAAATAAGTTTTTTTTTACTTTTAGGAGTATATTGACCACAAACGTTACATAATGAGCTAGGAGAATTAACACAAACACGCGGCATTTTGTTGATTTATGAGTAATCTAAATGTTTTGATGACTTTTGTACACACCAATGATATAATTTTATACTACTCTTAACTAAGTGTAACGAAAATTAAATTATGTAATAAGATTACCGTTATTTATGTTTTGGGACGTGATATCTAAATATAAATTTGTTTTGACAAACTTGACAAGGGTGACGGAAAATCGTTCCAAAATACATTGTTTTCTGTTGTTTACTAAGTATACATACCTAATACGAGGTCAACAAAGCACGCCAGCTGTCCCTATATCGTGCTAACTGGCGCCAATTGGATATCCCAAGTATAGCCAAGTCTTTTTCCACTTGGTCTTTCCAACGCAGAGAAGGTCTTCCTTTTCTTCTGCTACCACCCGCGGGTACTGCGTCAAAAACCTTCAGGGCTGGAGCTATTTCATCCATACGAACGACGTGGCCTATTCAGCGAAGAATCTTTCTCTCGAACACTCCAAGAGCCCTCTCATCTGATGTTGTCATCGTCCATGCTTCTGCGCCATACAATAGGACGGGCATGATGAGAGACATATGTATAGAGTATGGTTTTTGTCCGTCGAGAGAGGAATTTACTGTGCAATTGCCTACTCAGTCCGAAGTAGCAGTTGTTGGCAAGAGAGATTCTGCGTTGGATTTCAAGCCTGACGCTGTTATTGGTGTTAATGCTGGTTCCTAAGTAAACGAAGTCCTCTACTTTTTCAAAGTTTATTTAATGACAGGAGATACTTCGTCTTGCCCTCGTTCACCTCCAGACCCATCCGCTTCGCTCCTCTACCCAGTTTGGAGAAGGCAGAACTAACGGCGCGGTTGTTAAGGCCGATGATGTCAATGTCATCGGCGTACGCCAGCAATTGCACACTCTTATAAAAGATGGTCCCTGACCGATTTTTGTTCTGCGCTCGAATTATCTTCTCCAGCATCAGGTTAAAGAAATCGCACGACAAAGAGTCACCCTGTCTGAAACCTCGTTTGGTACCAAACGGCTCGGAGAGGTTCTTCCCAATACGAATCACCACTCGGGATATCGGTGATTTTTTGATGTTGCATAGTGTGATAGGTGTAATTTAGTCGGTCTTAACAGTTCCCGTGACTGTATGTGCCAAAACGTTTCAGCCATCTTGCAAGCCGGTTCTTCCAAAATTTCCAAAATTCGGACACTGAAAGCCCTTCTATTCAGAAATTGAAGAGCACTCAGCTTATAGCTCTCTCTTTTTTAGAGACATTTTATCTATAAATTGTGTCACACTGCAATCATCCAATGCAATGATCCATTCTATTCGGCTACGTATGCATGAGAAAAAGTTCAACGTTGTATATCGAGTTTTTTTCGTGAACAATATGATTCATTTGATGGCGTTTTATTTTTTCATTGCGTCCAAACTATTTTTGCCCATGATATAGTTTTGCTTGTTTGATAAATTTTATAAGATAATAATGCTGATGGATATGTATATGAAAAAACATAAAAAATTGTGTCATGCAGATTAAGAAGTCGCAGATGACCTGAAAAAATATGAAGAGTAAGAGCATAATTGAGATACGCAAACAAATGTGAGTATATGGAATTAAAAATATTGTTATAACTATAACATTTATGAGATTAAAAGTATTTTCCGTGGACAATAAGAATTATTTTCCAATATTTACTTTTTACATATGTATGTACATATGTAGCGTTATAACTCTTATGTTATTATCATCTTAAACTAAAACTGAATCGTTAACTATGTACATATATGTAAAGGTTTCCGTCAGTTGGGGAACCAATTTTGCCATTTATAGACGTGCAAAATTTTTCTTTCAAATAAATAATAATTATAACAATTTTTTTCAAAATTTCGAACTTAAAAAATTAAATGTATTTTTAATATAATAAACTGAAAGTTTCACGTGGCTACCAATTCAGTAATTTCTTCCAAATTTTTTAATTTAAGCGGAAAAGCGGCAACTTAAAATTTGTCAAAAATCAGCAGTAATATTCAGTGCGAATTTATACATGGTGGCACAACGCAAACAACAATATTTTTGTGAGTAAGGATGCCAAGAGAATAGAGAATTGAAAATGGAAAATTACTTACCAAGCGCTGATTGTTATTTGATGTGTGCACTTTACCATAAGTGTTCACAAATATTGACCAAAGCACGTAGTAATATCACGAAATGATATATCGTGAATTCTTTTTTACTGGCATCCTTAAGTTTGAGGTGAATAGAAGAAGAAGCATTCGCCGTATTTAATGTCACAACCTGATATGAAATTGCCTAGATATTATTCAAGATACAATAAAAGAATAAAGTTCAACTTAATCACATTCCTTGTTGTTGTTTGCCATCTGACTTTTAGTAAAATTATTTATTTTAATATTTTTTTTTTTTAAGTTAAAAAATATGTATGGGTAAAGTAAGTTTAATTGAAATATTGAGCTTAAATAAAATAAAGAAAAAGTAATTTCAATAATTTCGAGAGTATTTTCAAGATGTTTAAGTTTATTACATAAGCGTAAAGGTTCTGGAGTGCATTTTTTTAAGATTGCAGTATCGTGTCTTTAAGTGAAGTTAAATTTAAATTTAAAGAAGGGGTAATGATATCTTCAAATTTTTAAGCGCGACTCCATGTAAAATCCTTGCACTTTATTATTAAATTAATTTCTAAATATTTAAAAGGAGTTTGAAGATAGAATCAAACAATTTCCGCCTATTCAATTTCGAAAATGGGGCTGGCAGAACTAGACTGCTCAGACGGGAAATTTAAAAAACCAATTAAATTTTGTATACGCATTAGGAATTTTAAATTCAAAACTTGTTTAATTGATGTTACATGGTTAACATAAACGTACCTTTCACGACTCAGTTAGAAATGGATTTCGACTGGAAAGTTACATATGTACATAAATATATACAAAGAGATGATAATTCTCAAAATTTATACAACTTCAAAAAATATATTAAATATCAAGATTTTTGTGGTTTGTATCATGGTATTATTAACACGCCTGGCACTTGCACTTTTTTATATCAAACTGCATTATTTATTAAAAAAATTAAAAAAAACCGTTTTACGTTTTCCAAACATATGGTAATGTAAATACAGTTAGTTAAAGATTTGTAAAAAAAAAAATTACAATGCTTTTGTAAATTCTGTCAACAACAGTTATATTTTTTTGTTTTCTTCACATATTGTCGCCTGAATTTTGTATTTCTTGTTGTCTTTGCATCCAGTATTATTTGTAGCTGCTGGAAGCGTGTCGAGATTATTTTATACATACATAGGTAAAAATGCCATATAAATATAAAAAAGTGTACGGAAACGGAGTGCAGAAATAACCAATTTATTTAAAAAAAAAATGAAAATATACAAGAGGACAATATCAGTCAAACATCAAACAGTGTAAAAATAAATGAAAATGTAGAGGATTTATCTAATGAGATCAATCGACCATCCAACAGTGAATATAAAAGCACTCGCCCAAGCTCTCCGGATTTGGTTTTGTCAGAATACAGTTCAAGTGAAGAAAGTGATGCAAATTCTTTAGAAGACGCAGCTATTGCGAACATAAAAACTGATTTGGCAAAATGCTTTATAAAACACCAAATTTCGACTGCCGCTGCAAATGAAATTCTACAAATTGTAGGTAGAGTTGTAGATGATTTGCCCAAAGATGTGAGAACTCTCAAAAACACTCCAACTACGATTGACAAGGTTTCACTCTTTGAAGGAGAATACTTTCATTACGGGTTGAAGGATTGCTTAACTGATTTTTTACTGAGTGAATCACATGACTCCACAATTGAACTAAATGTAAATGTTGATGGTTTGCCGGTGTCAAAAAGTTCATTGCAACAAGTGTGGCCTATTTTAATAAACGTTAATAACACTCGCCCAGTTTACACTGTCGGATTATTTTCAGCGAAATCAAAACCGCAAAATGCAAATGAATTTTTGGAACGTTTCGTGTCTGAACTCAGTACGCTAAATAGAGACGGATTTATTCTTAAAAATAAAAACTACCGCATAATATGTCGCGCTTTTATATGTGATACGCCGGCGCGGTCATTTATTCTAGAAACCAAAGGACATAGTGGATATCACTCTTGTATTAAGTGCGTTCAAAAAGGGTACTATAAATATAACAAAGTGATTTACACTTATCAAGCTCACGATATTCGAACAGATAGAGATTTTCGTAACAGATCCTGTGCAGAACACCATAACAATGTATTACCAATTGCTATTGAAAATTTGCAAATTAACATAGTCAAGCAGTTTGTTTTGGACTATATGCACGTAGTGTGCCTCGGCGTAACGAAAACTTTAATGGCATCATGGCTTAAAATTAAGGGAAGGCATTTTTCATTAAGTTCAGCAGAAATTCAAGTTTTCAATAAACAATTCTTATATTTAAAACAACAAATACCCAGAGAATTTTGCAGAAAGCCAAGAGATTTAAAAGAACTTGACCGATTTAAAGCCACTGAATTCCGTCAGTTTCATCTTAAAACATATTTTAGACGAAAAAATGTATATAAATTTTCTCAAATTAAGTTTGGGTATACGAATTTTATTGGATCCAGATAAATATAATGCAAGCAACGAATGTGCCAACGACCTGCTTTGCGAGTTCGTAAAAGAGATTCCAAATGTATATAGTGATTCATTACTGACGATAAGTTTTCACCTCTTAACTCATTTGGCTGCTGAAGCAAACAATTTGGGACCATTGGATACAATTAGTTGCTTCAAATTTGAAAATTATCTCGGAAAAGTCAAGAAATTTGTAAAGAAAAAAAATCATATAGCAACTCAAATATACAACAGACTTGTTGAAGAGAGTATTCATATGTCTACCAATCCCAAAGCTGCATCTGTTCCTCAAAATGGCAAATGTTCAAATGGCTGTTTAAGTTTTGTCAAAACAAAAAATTACTACTTCTCAAAAAAGTTCCCAGACAATTATTATTACATTGAAAATGATGTATTTGAAATAAAACGTATTACACTCGATTTCGACAATAAACCAAAAGTGTATAGCTACCAAGTTTTGGATCTTGCCGATTTGTTTGATTATCCACTAAGATCATCAGTACTTAAAATATTTTGTACTCCTAATATTCAATACTCTGGCACCATTTTTTGTCATGATTTAAATGAGATTTCACAAAAGGCAATGCTACTTTCTGATTTTTCAAACGAAACAAATGCATTTTTTCCAGTAATTCATCATGACGAGCAGTAACGATTCTGACTCAGCATACGCAATTTATTCCCAAGTGTTCAACAACAACAACGTGGTGGAGAATAATGGAGTAAATATCAGCGACGAAGCAGTGAAAAGTAAATTCCTAGTAACCAACACAAACAACAATTACAAATGAGTTCGTAATTTTTACTTTCAGAAATATCTCTAGCCGTTACCAAATCATTGGATCCTATATTCTTGAGGCTTACATCTGAAATACTCTCCTTAAGAGATGAAGTTAAGCAGCTAAAACAAAACAATAAACCCCCTGATGTATTGTCACGGAATCCATTTAATAATAATAATGATTTTGATCGTTTTGAAACCTTTCTAAAAGATGATCTAACTGCAATGACTGCTCTGGTATATAATTTCTAAGCTCATAAAAATCACACAATTTAACTAAATTTTAATTCATTTTCAGGAAAATAATTTAAAAGTTACTTTAAACAATGGTGGTCGCTTTGTAAAAAACTGCTGGCGTAAAATATTTACGGACAACTACGCGGAAAAATATTCGTGGAAGGGAACAGCAGATAAAAAATCTATTCAAAGCTTCAATATTACACTCGCCATAAAAAGTAAGTAATTACAACACATATAAAATTGTATGGTTTATAATAAAATAATTTTGTTACATTCGAATAGATGCTGCAATAAAGCGTGGCTTGGAAGAGGGCCATTTCGCTCAAGAAACCAAACCATTTTTTCAGTTTGCCAAAAATAGGCAAAAGCAACGCGCAGTATACACAAAAACACATGCATTCTAACCCGAAATAACTTTCATTCGTATTTTATAAAGTAAATATATTAAAAAATAGCAATTGAAATTATTTTTTTATTTACTTTCAAATAGTATTTATTTCTAATTTGGAAATAAATGAAAATACAAATTTACCACAAGCTTTCCAAAATCTTTATTATGTATTGCATTATCAAGTTTATTTCCAAATATTTTCCAAACATCAATACAATTGTAGAATAAGGGATCCCTTTTGCTTATCCAATAATTGGATGTAAACAAGTTACAATGCTTGCGATAAATATTTTCCAAATGTCATGTTTACTAATGTAAGCTTATAGTAAATTTATAGTAACTTTATAATGTTTATTGCGAAGAGGACGGAAACAGTTTTGTTTAACGCCTTACTGACAATAATACCCGAATTCAGTAAGCAGTCTCAAGGCCCCGTCACATAGACATTTGGCGTTAACGTATTTGACTGCGTCGCTGGATCAGGCAAAAATACAGGCGTCACATAAACTCCTTGATGTTTATAACAAACCTTGTAACAAACACAGCTGTTTGTATAGCGTCGTGTTATTATTACATTTTAGGGAAAGTAATATTTATTAAATATAAAATGGAGAGCTCCAAAATTTTTAAAGCGAAAGTTATGGTAATTTTGTTGATGACAGCCGGTGAATACCTCAGGACACTATATGCATCTCCAGGCCTTCTCTTTTGCCAACTTACTTCTGTAGGAAAAAATTCGATTTGTTAAACAAGCAAGGATGCATTTGAACTGACTCTATAAGAATATATTCAAGAAAAGACCCGCGTCGTCAAGTCAATTGTAATTAATTGTCATATTTGACAGCTGACAGTATTGCCGGACTTACTAGCGGCAAAAGTTGAGAGTTGACCGAGTTTTTCTGTTGCGGTAACGCATGCGTTGCCAATGTGGCGTCTTCTATTAAAAATCACAGAGTTAACTTTGATGTCAGTCAAAAGAATCCCTGTGACGGAGAAGAGAATTTCTATGTGACGGGGCCTTCAGTCTCTAATAGAAACAAAAGTCACAATTTAAGGCCAGTTGTCATTCATTAGTCTCAATATAAAGCCTCTAGTCTTGAAATAAAGTATCTTAATTGTGATCAGGTGAAGAACAGCGATATTGAGGAAAATTTGTTCACCAACTTTTGTGACGATACTTTACACCGTTATTGAGATAAAGAAATTTTTTCATAAGTCTGCGTAGCAACGCTCATTTTTCAAACTTTCATAAATACCTAATTCCTTAGTTCAAATTCGCTCTGAATACCGAATTTCACTCAATTTGTTTTAATAGATACCGAAAAATAGAAGCTTTTGCATTTTCCAAAACTCCCGTTATATGGGAGTTGGGCGTGGTTATTGACCGATCTTGACCATTTTAAATACCCTGTCCAAAAAGCAATCTATGTACCAAGTTTCATTGAGATACATATCTCAATTTTTACTCAAGTTATTGTAACCACGGACAGACAGTCAGGGCTAAATCGATTCCTCTTTTCATTCTGATCGTTATAGTATATATATAAGTCTATATTTATCTCGCTTATTTTTTGCAGAGCAATAATTTGTCATTTGAGACTTGAGATGTTACGAAGTTACTGAATTCGGGCATTAAACTAAATATTATTTTCGAAAGATTTCTTTCAAACAAATAATTGCATTTAGTTACATATACATTGATGAAGCTTTTTTCTTATTAGGTACAGGAACCGGCTTACCCGGTTTTTTTTTATTAAAAAATTAGGAACCGTTTTTTTTCAAATTGCCATTTTTCAAATAATTCGAAAACCGGTTTTACAAAAAAGTCGAACAATCGAATAGCCTAGTTACAACTAAAAAATAAACTCATCGAATGCATTAATGGTGCTTGATAAAAGTAAAAAATTATCCGGTCCGCGGATTAATATTAAGGGCAGCGCTTGGTGTAAGTGAAACTGTTCACATATCAAAGTGTAAATTAATGGAGGAGAAACAGAGTCAGCTGAAAAGAACGAAAAGTGAATGGTTGTGAGCTGAACATAGTTCCTAGTTATTTGTACGCTCATTGCGTATTT
Organism: Philophylla caesio; assembly: GCA_963971545.1. Taxonomy (NCBI): domain Eukaryota; kingdom Metazoa; phylum Arthropoda; class Insecta; order Diptera; family Tephritidae; genus Philophylla; species Philophylla caesio. Next base: position 101,733,347 of record OZ020607.1, on the reverse strand, counting down.
GTCACGACAATTCAAGCGTAAATGCCAACTACCAAATATTATTACAGAATATTCAAGTGATAAGTGTATTAAAATATTTTACAACCTGACAACCTTTGACCAGTAAAAATTATGCATTTTCTTGGCAAAAAAATTAAGTGACTTCTGAAGAGTTTCACTAATAAATATTTATGAGCTTTTGGCTCTATTCACATTCATGTTGAGGGTGAAATCAAACGCTGTACAGTGTACTTTATTGGGCATTTCAGTGCTCGTAGCTCTGTATCTGCGTCTTTTTGATTGTGTTTTTGCTTTTACATATACATAAGTACATAATTAACTCTCGAGTTGTGCACATAAGAATTGTACAGTTATCAAAGAGTGTTATATTAAAACAAAAAAATTGCCTGCAACGAAAATTTTGTGTCGAAAATGTCTGCCCAAAATTAAAAATTTTTTATTCGGAACTTTTAGAAAAATTTCTTCTGGAAAAGAAATATCTAAATATAATAAAAAAAAAAATACTTGAATAATGTTAATTTTGTAGTAAGCAACACAGGGAAAATTTAACAGGGGAAGGTTTCTTTTAATTCTTATCAAATAAGGCAGAGTTACTAACATGAAACTTGGTATATGGTCCAGATTGTTTTTTTTATAGCGTAGCTTAATTTGGATGTGTTATTTTGTGAGATTTTTTAAATGATAAAAATTATCGAACAAAGTTAAAAAACTAAAATCGAAAATTTTGTTGGTTGAACCAAAATTGCGGTTAGGCTTATAATGGTAATTTTTATACCCGAGCATACATGTACATATACTATTTTGTTCGCATAACGGTTTGTTTGTAACAGCCAGAAATAATCGGGATAGATATAGACATATATATTACAAATTGATCATATTGAAAAGAGGAATCAACGCTCTGACTGTCTGTCCGTCCTTGGTTATGATAACTTGAGTGAAAATTGAGATTTCATAATGAAACTTGGTACATAGATTGCGCTTCGGCCAGTGTAGGTTGGTACTGAAAATGGTCAATAACCACGCCCACCTCCCATATAACGGAAGTTTTGAAAAATGGTAGGGAAAATTTAGTGAAATTTGATATTTGGAATGACGTTAAACAAAGGAGCTGGATATTGAAGAGATTTGGAAAAATAGGCGTTGCCACGCCCACTTATAGTAAAAGTCTATATCTCAATAACAGTGCTAGGCATGGCCACTAAATTTTGTGAACACATTGTCCTCGATATCGATTTTGAAATCGGACCATAACCACGCCCACTTTTCATGTAACGGAAGTTTTAAAAAATGCATAAATGCAAAAATTTCATTCCTTGGAAAAAATTAATTAAAATTTGATTTTTATGAAATTTTGAAAAATGGGCGTTACCACGCTCACTTATGAAAAATCGCAGTATCTTAATAACGGTGTAAGGTATCGTCACAAAATTTGTTGAACATATTGTCCTTGATAACACTAGCACCGTAAACAAATTTTGAAATCGAATTTATTTTCCTATTAATTCATCTTAAATTAAATATTTCTAAGTAGTTTACAAAAGAATCAATCTTCGGATCAGCGGCAAGAACCAATTAGAGAAAAGTTGACCCGGTACAAAAACCGGTTCGTTAGTAATATTTATTTAAGAGAGATAAAATAACGCCTAAGAAATGTGTTTAATTTTCATTCCAAAAAAACCGATGTCGATTTAAACGAAATAAACAAGCTGAAAAAATAATGTTTTTTTTTGTTTTTTTTTTATAATTCTTTATAAGCTTTAAGGCCTATTAAACAATTAAAAAATAATAATTAAACCTATTACTTGTGTTTAAAATCATTTTGCTATGCGTTAAAGTTTGTTTAACTAATTGCTCAAACATACACCTTTTCGAACAGTATTATAGAAAAACACAAATATATTTCAGAAAAGATTAATTGTATTTCAGAAACCCTCAAATGTATTTCAGAATAACGCAAATGTATTTCAGAAAAACACGAATGTATAACTTTCGTCTTTTCTGAAATAAATTTCAGTTTTACAAGATGACAGACAAAATTAACAAATGTTTTTAAATAGAATAACCTTTTATTTTTGTAACATGGTATTTGCATAGCTTTATGTGCAATTTTTATAGAAAATATCCAAAAAATGCCTATTATAAACGTTATTATAAATAAGAGCGAAGCACCTTCAGTGAGCGCTCAGAGGACAAAAAAATCCACTGTCTGTACCCTGTTATACAAACTGAGCAAAAAATTTGAATATATTTATTTATTTGGTGTATAGTTATACATAAATATGTACTTACATATATATAGTTGTAGAATTTATGTAAATAAAAATAACGAATATTTTCTATCAAAGTAAATTTGCTACTTGAGCGATTTGCTGGCCATCCGCAAACGGAGTATCTGCAATAGGCACTTGTATTTTACGCTTGAAATGAGTGGCAGGTAAAATCTCTGCGGAAAATGAAAGCAACAGTAAAATAGAAATTCTTGCATTAAATCAAGAACACTTGAAAATCAAAAGAGCAAAGAATAGAAAGAGAATACGGAAATTCCGCAAGGACGTTTGTACGTGAGATTGGTGAATTCTTGAGAAACGCTTGAAACTCTTTCCACTTTATGTAAATGAATTTGTCGAATTAGATTCGTTCGAAGGAAACTTAAATTTAATAGCAATTATTGAAATAACTAAGACAATGTTTAAAGAAAAAAAAAGAACGAAAGGCAAACATACTAAATTGACCATTGATTGGAGTGGATTAAGGGCAGCTAAAACAGGAAGAAGATATTCATACAATTACTGAAAATTGGCAGCGTAAATCGCTTAATTTCATTTCTTCTTTAATTTATGAGTGTTTATTAATAAAAACCGGACCTTGTCATCTACGGATGATTGCCAACTACACTATGTGGCAAAATCACCAATATTGCACCAATTTTTTTAGGATTTTCAGCCATAAGTAAAAAAGTAGATTATCCATCCGTTGTTTATTTTAAACAAAGAAACTGGATTTTTATGAAATTTTAAAAAATAGGCGTTGCCACGCACATTTATGATAAAATGTCTGTATCTCAATAACAGTGTATGGTATATTCACTAAATTTGGTAAACATATTGTTCTTGATACCAATGGTATTATCGTAAAAAAAAATTTAAAACGAAAATTTCGTTTTTTTGTTATCTATTGGAACAAATTGGTAAAATTCAATATTCGCAGCGATTTGAAACAAGGAAACTGGGTTTTTATAAAATGTTAAAAAATGGGCGTGGCAAAGTCGATTTCACTCGAATTTAATTTTCGGTCGGGTTCATTATAGCGCCGCATGAATTTGGTTTATTGTGGCTAAACGCTTATACCAAACTAAAAAATTCAAATTCACATAGATGAACAACAAAATATCGTTTGGTTTAATTTTCATTTTGCAGAAATCAGTTAACACATTTTATTACAATTTAACTTTAAGAAAGCTATATTTTTGAATTTTTTCAAATACCGAGCCTCTAATGCATGTATTTTGGCACACCCATATTATTAATGCATATAAATTTTCACTGTTTTCAGAATCAAAACAGAGCCAAAGGCCGTTTATGTGCGGACAAAAACCACCTTCTCTTTACAAAAATAAATATACTCACACATTTTGTCTGCAGTTGAAACAAAAATGTTTGCTGGCAACATCGTCTCGATTTTGTATGAAAAAGGCTTATTTTTCCCCATTTTTAAGCGCCTCCTTGGGGCTTCATAGAGGGTCTAGAATAACCAGTGATTGCTTATGGGAAGGTTTATTCTTTCGGCTTTCTAAAAGTGGGGTGCCACGCTCCCTTCTTCTCCGCCCACCACCCCCTTTTTATGAGGCGCTATTTCGAACATTCCCATTACCTTTCCTTACTTGTTTTTTAAAAGATATTTTAAAGGAAAAAAATTACTAGTTAAATAATTAAGCCGAAAGGTCCTTAAATTATATAAAAACACGTTTCGGGAATAACGAAAACACGTAGGCGCAAAGGTATTATCAGTATAAGGTCGGCTGGTGACAGCTTGTCAATAAATTTTTATTTTTTTTATTTTATATCAAAATTAAACATATCATTAGATTTTTCTTACCAAAAGGCAATGGTTTTGCTCTCTAATCTAGTAACGTTCAGGTAAATCATTATTTAATTATTCTCTGGTTATCGATCTCCAGGTTCGTTACTTACGATCTAATAAGAAATAACTCCAGTCTTGTATTTTGTAAGCCGCCACTCATTCTGGTGTAGCCTTGTGATTGGCGTTTTTTACTTTTCTTAGTAACGCGTCATCTTTCATCTTACCAATAACAAACGAAAATAAGGTCTGGTCATTCCAAATGCATACCGTTAAATCATAGCTTCTAAAAGGATTGTCGAATTTTTATCGAAACTAAATCTTTTTTTTTTTAATAATGATAAAAATCCCAACGGTTTTATCCCTCCATACCCGCCCGACCGACGCGAGGGGCGCATCCGCATGACGCACGGATATATAAAAAAAATTTTTTTGTTTTTTTTTCATATATGTTGCGCCGAGTCATGAAAGGCAGAGGTTTGTTAATTGTCGAGATCTAAAACTGTTCAGCTACAGAACAAATGCTCATCAGTTGGTCGAATAGTAATATATGTACATGTATGTATGTATTAATTATTGAGAGGATTGAGTATAGTTTTCTTTATGTAAAAAAGTGAGTCTGAAATATCAAAAGAATCGGAGTGAGTGTTAAAATCCTGACACAAACTACGGAGTGGCTCATTTAATTCAAAATTACTTTAACATGGCTTCAGAAAGAGAGGCCGGAAATGTCTTGAAATTCTGGAGGGAACGTTTAGTTTTATTTCGCTAGGAAGAGATGGGCTAGAGATCAAGCCTGTCAGTAACTTGACCAAAAATACAATGCCTAGCATTTCTCTGAGACTAGCAAGTGTAGGAAGATTAATGAGTTTTAAACGACTTATATATGGCGGCAGGTTGTACTGAGAATCCCAACGAAAATTCCTTAAAGCAAAAAGTAGAAATTGTTTTTGAATTGACTCTATTCTGTCGGAATGAACTTGATAGCGCGGGTTCCAAACAACTGATCCATATTCCAGTATGGGCCTCAGTAACGTTGTGAATAGAGCCTTCGTGATGTAAGGGTCATTGAATTCTTTTGACCACCGTTTTACAAATGCAAAACACCCTTGGCTTTGTTAACTGTAACATTTATGTGAAGTTTAAAATTAAATTTCGGGTCCATTGTAATTCCAAGATCAACAAAGTTAAACACTTGTTCGAGGTTATGGTTACATATTTCATAAGAAGCTGGTTGAACTGCTCTGCGAGAAAAGCACATTACTTTAAATTTTTTAAGGTTTAGTGGCATGTAATTTATTTCACACCAGTTAGTCATGCTATTTACTTCTGAATCACTGCAACTTCAATCAATCGATATTACTTAGTGATCAAATTTTTTAAACATTTGTAAATTGTAAACAATGGTAGGCGATATCGAAAAATGTTTTGAACAAGGCGAATTTATCAAGGTGGTGGTGGTAAGCGTATATAAGTAAAAGGCGTCCATGTATATTGTTTTTGCTTTGCTGGAGTGAATGTAGGTGATTTACATCGCCAGCCAATCAGAACAAAGCCCTTTGACATTGAGTCCAGCAAAGCGAAAAAAGTGAAAAACCAGCTGGCCCCTTAACACCACTTTGTTAAATTCGCCTTGGTTTTGAAGAAATCAGACAGCTCCAAAAGAAATTTTGTATTGCCACAACTGATTTTGATGAAATAGAAGAAAAGAAGTTCGTTTTGGGTAAAAATAATCATTAGAAAAGATTTTACCATAAGTATGTAAGAGCACAACTTATGATGTCGATATTGTTTTAATGCACATTACATCATATATATACAAGTCCATTGAGTTGCTCAAAATTTTTTCGTAACTGTAACAGGTTAATGTGGATCCATAAACTGTTGTATCGAAGATAATATGCATAAAACAATAAAATTTTAATTTTTAATACTTTATTCATAAAACATGAAAATCGTATAAACAATAGAAATGTTTTGTAGCAAAAATTAAAAACACAGTTTTAATTTTTAGTGAATTAAAAGTATATTTATTCAAGTAAGAGTAGATTATTAGGCTATAAAACTGTGTACTCAAAAAATCCTTTGGATTATTATAAATTTTGTATATATGTAGTTTGATATTTTTATCTTAACGAGGCTTTCCTCTTTTACGGGTTTGGGTTTGCTATACGAAAAATTCAACTTACATATGTATGTATGTTACATGTGCATAAAGTTCCCCGACTCGGCACCCATGGGGCATACTTTCATTGAAAAGTAAAACTTCATTTGGAACTTACTTGCATCGGTTTGTGTTTGGTCGCTGTACGCAGCAGTTAGAACAAACAAACCTCAAAGATCGAGTTGCTTCACAAAACCTGCGTTAAGTGAATTTATTAAGAAAAAAAATCAGACACAACTTTCATGTATCAACCGCTGCACTATATCGGAGCAGAAAAACACGTAACCCGCAAAGATCGAGCTGCACTTGCGCAGGAAAGCCCACAAATTTGTAAAAACCTGGGAACAAAAAGGGTCGCTGACGATATCATTACAAATGATTGATTTGACCTTACTTGCATGTGCACTTGGCCGAGAAGTTCAAATAAAATTGTTGCTCCTGTTTTCAGCACTGCATTCCATAGATCTAATAAATGAAAAAATATAATATTTTTATACAAAAAATTTAAATTTAAAAAAAAAAAACTTACCATATTTCTCGTATTCAAAAAGTCACTTCTCAACGAATAGAAAGAAATCAAAATGCCAAGACAATCAATGATGCCTTCTCTAAGTTTCACATGAAGAACTTAATTTACTTCTGATATTTAAAGATTTTTTTTTTAATTTGGCAAAGGAGCAACACAGTTTCTAAGGGCTTTCAAGATGGCCGTTTTAGAGCGAGAAGTTGCCAACGTACAACACCTTTAATTATTGCATCATGTTGAATTGCTAAAAATTACATATTCACGACAGCCAATAGAAATGCGGGCTCTTTTACCTCAATCATTTTGAAATATTGTGGAAAATTTAGTTTGACATGATCTACACCATTGTGTTCACATATTTTAGCGTTGCCACAGAACAACAATCAACTGATGTAGCTAACGAAATAGCTTGTGGCTGTAGTACTGCATTCTGTTCAGCCAGAAAATCGCATTACATAACTTCAAAAGTAGATGGCAACAAAGACTTAATCGCTCCAATCATTAAACTATTCTGATGTGGAAAAGTATAGTTGGGATTTTCCGAATTTAAGAATAGATTTGATCTTTTTTATTTACCTTGCCTGTGAAATTAGCCTCAACGGAAATATGTTATGTTTCTCGAAACTAGGTTTGGTTAGGTAGAGTTGTTCTCAAAATTAGATTAGGTTATGCGGCAAACGTAATAATAAGCTCACTCAGACATACATTAAAAATCAATTGTACTTTTTCTAGATCGATAAAATCACCTTGGTTTAGGAAAAACGTAGAGTGCATATTCCACTAACGCCTGACCATAACTCCGTTTTTTAAACAACTACGCCACATGGGATCCGAGACAATATTTAGTAGCACCGCATGAATTATGCCCGAGCCATACCCTTATCAAAGCTGGCATCTTTGCTTTAGGCAGTGCGATTAACTACCGGCCAACCGGACCTTGTAACTTTGAATGTCAAGCATTCGCTGAACCGACTATAAGCCCCATTCTCCAGTAGTACTCGGCATCCGGGAACTGGAGCTCTAATATTCTCATTACCAGTCTACTGGTGCCCTGAATGGAAAACTCATCGTGTTAGTAGTCCAATGCAGTCGAAAGAGATGTAAAGCACTTTAAGACCAAATACAAACACATCTACAACGATCCTGAGCTCAAATGAGATTTGCCCACCGTAGACACTTTCTTTAACTCTGTCATCCGATCTATAATTATGCTCACTTCAACGGACATCCGATCAAACGACTGCTCCCTTTCACTCAGCCCTGGAAGAGTGTATAGTGTAGGATACTCTCGAAGCACACATCAGAACAAAGCGATCAGCTTTTCCCAGAAAACGTTGCGATGGCGAATACCACAGACGATGGAACGAGAAACTGTACGAGCTTTACAAGCACATACTTAAAGATAGAATACAGCGAATTAAGATCCAGCTTCTAGGTCATCCAGCATGTTGATGTCATGTTGAAAGTGATACCAGCTGGTGGTGGTGCAAAGGAAAAGGGAGGCCTCATCTGCGTTGGAAAACCAAGCGGTAAAGGACTTCGGTACTCTGGGTATTAATTGGCGATAGCACGCTGACCTCGGCCGAAATCGCCTAGGCGGTTATTGATCCAATTAAGTAAGTAAATACTACTAGGCAAATTTAATATATCGTAAAGTTGACACTTAAAATTTAATTTGGGAAATCATATGCTTTCAAAACATATGTACATATGTTTTCGTGATTGATAAGTTTTGAAGGTTTCGTGATAAATAAGGTTTTTTTAGCACAAAATAACTTTGCAGCATGAACCCGAGTTAATGGGCGGTATTAGTGTTAAATGTCAAACGCCACTCATAAAGACGGAGCGTGTTATAAAAACACTTTTCCGAATTTGGCCGCACTGTTGAAAATTGTGTTGACTGTTTTGACAGTTTTCATACGAGAAAGTAAACAAACAAATGTCAAACTATCCGAGTTTGTTAAACACACCAATGTGAACGCTTGAAATTTGTTCATAAATTAGGGCCCTTTCGCTCGCGTTTATGCCGCAATGTAAACAAAGCATAAGCTAGTTAATTTGCAACAGCATTCATCGTTAAAAACTTAATACTCTTCCACCAAAAAAAGGCACACACTTAAGTGAGTGAGTAAATGATTTTGACCTAATGTTGAGTATGGCCATTCCCTGTTATTTACCACTCTGAATTTATTAAGTAGTAAGTTTACGTAGTTGGACCCAAGCATGTCTATCTAATTGCAGAGATGCTAAATACATACGTATATATGTATGTATGTAGATAGGTATATTTCTGGTCATGTGCCAACAAACCTTCTTTGTTTTTGTAGCTGAAATGCTACGTACATACATATATTTCACTGCTACATACATACATACTTAGTAAATACAGTTACGAGTGCGAAATGTTGGCGCCGGTTAGTTGAAAAGGTTTTGCTCTCTTAAATTATACACATACAGTGGATGCAAATGTAAATAGTTAACATCATTAAAATCTACTCAGACGGGTGAACGTGTTCTATGTCGGAAGTATTTACTAACAGTAAGGCAATGAAATATTTAGCCGTAAATGAAAGGAAGAAATGAAGTTAAGCAGTGAAAGTTGTGGAGTAAAATAAAGGCAAAAATTAAACAAATATACTACTAAACATACTTAAGAACATATTGATATTTTGCTTCCACTGAACCTAACATTTAAATTTAATTATTGTTAAGTTGAACGTTATTGATAAGCGTGTTTCAATAAAGTCACAACATTTATAATCTTATGCCTGAATTCAGTAACTGGTATCATCTCAAGTCTCAAAATTAGCTAGAGATTATTGCTTTTTTCGCTTTTACGTTTTCTTCTTTTTAAATTTTTTGTAACCTGCTCATCACCAAGTCACAATTTAGAGACTTTATTTTGAGACTAGAGGCTTTATTTTGAAACTAATGAATGCCAACTGGTCGAAAATTGTGACTTTTGTCTCTATTAGAGACTGAGACAGCTTACTGAATTCGGGGGTAAAGTTTTTATTGTCAATTAAATAATAACAGTTCTAGACTTGCCAACCAGTTTTAGCATAGTTTGAACTTTGTCCGCGTACTTGTTCTTTAACATCACTTATCATTTCAATGTTAGACAACTCAATTTGCATTTTATTGTGGCATTTGCATTAAACAATCAACAATTTTATTTTAATTGTTCAAGTAATTTATCCGCGAATACAATGAAGAGATTTGGTTGATGCTATTCTGAAAATGAAATATTAAGATAGCAAGTTGGCCACATGTGAAAACAATAAAATATGACAAATGTTAAGACACAAGCAATAACCGCCTAAGTCGACTTAAGAAATAATTTAGTTTTATATGATACAGTATTCCTAGTACTTTTTTTTAAGTTATTAATAAAAACATATTGGCTTAAGTCTTGAGCAACTCTGTTACATTTACAATAAGCGCCAAAATGTACTTAATATTTTATTTTGTTTAAGTAGCTTATAATGACGTTAGTTGTTATTGCATATTATTCACTAAATAAATTTTCATAAATAAGAGTGCTGTTGTAAGAGCCAAGTTAGAGATAAGCGATTATAGCAAATTTACTATGTATATCGAGAAAAACTTATTAGGCACATTTGTTGAGACGATATAAAGAGAGCTAAATCGAAATAACCGATCAATGCTAATGGCATTTACTTTCAACCATTGAACAAAGTGCCGTTAGGCTATGATAAAAAAAGTACCGCTTTACAATGATTTTAGTTTTCGTTGAAAAGTACAGAAGCAGAAAAGTGCATTAATGTTAAAATTAAAAAAATAAATGTATTACATTTAAGTGAATTTAGTGAAAAAAAAAGATATTTAAAATGAATGTAGTGGAAAACCAAATTATTAAAGGAACCTTAAAAGGTGAGATTATTATAAAAAAAAAAAAAAAATACCAGTTACAATTTTTTTTATATTTTATTCCTAAAAAAAACCACAGACCACGATGCGAGCAGTCACATGTCTTTTTTGAAGAGCAGAAGTGAGAGTGACGCTAATTTAGCTCAACATTTTCGTAATACCCAACCAATTGCGCATGAAGATAACATGGGAAATAATCGAGAATCTTACCATTTTGACAGCGATGACTCAGTCCAAGATCCCGAATATGAGGCTTCAAGTTCTGATGAGACTGAGAACATAAGTGATGGACAAGAATACGAACTGCTAAATAAAACCGCGGGTACTTCTCAAAAAGCTTATTCGAGAAAAATCTCACGCGAAAGAAGAAACCACGGGAAAACGTACATCAACGTAAAGGGTAATGTTGTGACGGAGAGAAAATTTAGACCGCTGCTGCTTAACTGTCACAGAAAGGCGAAGGTACCACGTGCGTTTCAAAAAAGTATTTTTCAGACATATTTTAATTAAATTAAAAAACTTACTTAAAATGTTTTAAATTTTTCAATTTGGTTTCTTTAATTTTTATGAATTTTCTGTCAAAAACGTAACCGTTGAATTTTTATTAATGTTGGAAGAATATTAAAAATGTGGTGAATGCGAAAAGTTAAAATCACCGGTCGTAAAATAATTTGATCTGTAAACATACATACATACCTATGTATGCAGTGTACCGATAACAAAACTCTAACTAGAGTATCAATCTCATGGTATCAATGGCCAAGAAGTATTTGGGGCAAATTATCGATACTACACAGCATCAGAACATATTAAAATAGAAGATTTAAGGAAGATGGAATTACTTTATAGTCTTATTATTTACTGTTCAGCATCAGAACATATTGAAATAGAAGATTTAAGGAAGATGGAATATATATAAAAATTCAACTGACAGCCTATAAATCAACATATTGTGCTAGAGTGTGAAATGATACTGAAAATAAGTTAAAATATTTAAGCTCTTTACGAACATTAAATCAATTTCTTACCTAAAGAATGTTTGCCTTCACTTCAAATTAAAGTTTACTGCATCCCTCCAAATGACTGATGATGTTGGTAACTATTATGGGAATGACTGCACAGTTGATGCAGTTGATAATAAAGTACACAGCCAAGGGCGCTATGCTCTTGTTGACGCTCCAGTTGCGACGCTCATTGCATTTTCTCGGTTTTTGCTGGTGTCCTGGTAAATTGTGCTATCATTCAACTTGCATTGACATTGCGGATAAGTGGTTAAGAATACGAATGAACGTGCCAAACAGCAAGTACCTATACTTTCTTGCTTACAATTTACTTACACCCATACAAACATCTACTACAAGTCTGTAAATGTTATGTAGGATTTGTTGTGATATACCTACATATGTATGTATGTATGTATTAAAGCTCACTGAGTGTATGTTCATGTACATACATATTCGAAGTTATTGAAGCTAAATGCAACTGAATTGAAAATTGATTCCAGCAATGAACATTTTTAAGTGAGATTCCGAGAACTGACCTAATGAAAATTTGGGAAATTGTGCAAAACTCTGCTCATATTACCGTTTATTATGATTCGAGAATATTTTAACCAGTTTTATTGCGAAGAAAAATAATAAATGTAGCATACTTTTTGGCGCACAGTTGCCAACTTTAACGTGTTACTTAATTTAAACTAATTGTTTGATTTTAAAATAAGTTGTTAAACTTTTGGTTTCGTGCAGTGCAACATTTCTGGGGTTTACTTACATACCATTATACTTGTTTGTTTTAAAAAGTCGGTATAATTAGTAAAGCAATGGATAAATATTCTGGTTTATTTTAAACTATGCATTGCTCGACTAGATATGAAATTCTATTCATAGTCGTACCATCGATAGTTTTCGATGTTTTTAAAAAAAATATCGATAGTACTTTTAAACTCTAACAAAAAATATGTACATTCGTAATTTAATTTTTCAACGCATTTTATTAGTAAAAAGTTATTAATTGATTGTTCATTTTTCTGTTGGCCTAGTAAATGTTAATATTTTACAATTTTGTTGAGCTCAAGGCCAGTTCATGGAAGATTTTTGTGAAAAAACAACAACAATTTTTAATGGTTGAAGCCTGGCCTTGAGCTCAATAAAATTGTAAAATATAACCATTTACTAGGCCAACAGAAAATGAACAAACATTTGTATGCAAGGATGAGCACGCATTAAAAATGCGTTATAATATAAAGTAAAATACCTTATACAGAATTGGAGGAAATGTGTTGATTTCCGAAATAGTACTATAACTTCAACCATTAAAAACTGTTGTTGTTTTTTCACAAAAATCTTCCATAAACTGGCCTTGAGCTCAATAAAATTGTAAAATATTATTAATTGCTGGTATATGTACATTCGATCTTTGTACGTACATATGTACATATGTACGAGTATAGCTTGAGATCATACCAATTAATTTTGAAATTTTAGTAGCCAAGCTACAACAACAGCCGCATTAGTAGCTTAAGCATACACAGCTCTGATAAAATGATTCAGTCACCCGTTTGGATTATTTCTTTTAATATATTTTATTTTTTCAAATTGATTTAAATTTTTTTTTTTTATAAAACCATAGCTTGTTGTTTAAAAAATCCCTAGTAATCCAAATTTCAGAATTTTTTTAAGAACCAGCAATGTTTCATAAAAATTTTCTATTTTAAGAATTTTTTTTTAGAAATAATAGAACATTTTAAAATGTATATCTTTATCTATAACTCCATTTCAGAACATTAAAGTGCCAGTTTGAAATGTTTATCAAATAGTTTTAATGTTTGGTAATTTTGTTTTTTTGATTGTGCTGAGGGGTTTCTTTCATATAAATTCCATTATATGAAAAAAAGGCTTACCATAAAGTTAAAGTCAAAACTTACACTAAACGTCAATTCTAAATAAATAGGAAAAATTTCAAAACTATCGATACGGCATAAAAATCATGATAAGTTTGTAAGAACGAAAACTATCGATACTATCAAGAGGCTATCGATTTGTTTTCCAGCTCTAGTATGCACAATAATGTTTCTGCAAATACAATAGCAACGGCACAAAGAGTATTGCAGCAAAGTTGGCTTGCTATGATTACTCAAAAGTTAAAATATCCAAAATTTTGATTAACAAAAAACTAAAATATTCGAGTAACTCGTTTTTTTTTTATCCACATTATGATATTAAATAAGTAATAAAATTTTCAAAATACGCTTTTCATATGTATGTATGCATACATACATATATAGAAAAAAAAATGTAATGACTTAGCTTCTACTTTAATCTATTTTGCACGTCTTCGACTTCGAAAAGAAGCGCTTTGAAAACCATACGTGCTTAAATTCGTGCAATCAAATAAACAATCTATTCACATTATTTTAAGTATGTTTTTTAAGTGCCACAACCAACACAGACAGATTGTTCCACAAAAAAGATTTACTCAAAATTTCATATAGAAATGCTGACTACTTTCTATAATTAAGAAGGAATACTCGACCATCCCTAAAACTGAACGCAGACGCATATTTTTAAACTTCTCTCCTATAATATAACTCTTTATACCGCCAAAACTGACAAAGCACGTTAAGTTATTTGCAGCTCAGACAAAAAAGTATCTGAAAACCTGTGCAAGCATTGCAGCTGTCAGCTGAATGAAATGTCAACAAGGCAAAGTCAATCGTTGAAAAGAATTCAAAGATTCAGTTAAAAAAAAATCTTATTTATCTTTGGCTAAGAAGGCCGTTGTTTGTGGCCCTTTTGTCCAGTAAACTGTAGAATCACAGATACAAACCAATAAAGCCCCAGTGTTTTCATTGAATTATAATCTCAATGGTTTATATTTCCATGTTAAGCGACTATAAAACTCACGTTTTTTCCTATCGCAGTATTTAGTTTTGATATGCAAGGAATAATTTTAATCACAATTAAATATAAAGTCCCTTTTTTAAAGCTACCCGTAAGAATTACAACTCATTCACAGAAAACAAAACCCGAAGTGCTTAACATTTGCACCAGTAAAGAATCCAAATACTATCTACAAGTATTTGTGTGTACATTGCCGCAAAAGTGTCAAGTATTTAAATTAATAGCAGAGAACTTTTAATTGGTAATTTAGCCTTGTTGCGGCAAAGTCTTTCGCATGTAGGTTTACAGAAAGAGTATTTGTTGGTAACAGTGCACGCTCTTGTGCGCACTTGCTTTGTTCCTTTCCCCTTCAACTTGAAAATTAGGAAGTAAAATGATTTTCTTTAAATTTAATCACAAATTTATATAGCTTTGGTAAAATTAAAGAACAAAAGAACTATGTATGTACTTCAGCATTTCATTGTTTCCGAAGCACAGTTTACAGTTTCTGAAATTGATTTTACGCTTTCTGAAGTACAATTAACTATAGCGAAGTATGTTTTACATTTTCGGAAATACAATTTACAGCTTCTGAATAACATTTAAAAGTTTCAATTCCTGTATAAAAAACAAAGTCTGTCAATCTTACAATTTACATATTCGAAAATACATACATATGCCGAGACTGGCTCTACGTAGACGCTTTCAAGTAAAATCAAATCGCTGAGTTAACTTTATCGGGAATATTCTACTTACTTAGTTTATTGGCTGGATAACCGCCTAGGCGATTTCGGCCGAGCTTAGCATAGCACGCAATTTCGTACAGCCCATCGTTCCATCTTCTGCGGTTTTCGCCATCGCAAAGTTGTAAAGGTCCATACATCTTTTTTCCGTCAAGAGAGGACTTTACTGCTCAATTCCCTACTCAGTCCAAAGTAGCATTTGTTGCAGGGGCCGTAACTGTTATGACTTTATTTCAAAAGAGTCAATAAATAATTGTTATTTTTCCACCGATATATTTTCAGTCAAAAATAAAAGTTAAAATTTGACTTTTATTTTTTCGGTCAAATATAAAAGTTAAAATTTGACTTTTATTTTTTCGGTCAAATAAAAAAGTTAATATTTGACTTTAATTTTTTCAGTCAAATATAAAAGTTAAATTATGCCAAACGATTTTGGTCATAAATAAAAGTTAAAATTTTATTGCTAATCTATTTGATTGTAACTGTTTAAGATAAAAACATTTTGTTGCTACGTATAAACAAGACATTTGTCATTTGTTGTATGAATGATAACGAAACGTGTAAATAAGTAAGTAAGCGATGCAATAAAGCAATGTAAATTTCGAAGGTATTTTGTTCTTACTGCAAAACCGTTATGACTAAGTAAAAGCATACCAAGTATGCTTATTCTATTCATTTATGTCTCATTTGCATTTGCTTTTTTTGTCACTTCACATTACGTTCGAGATCACACTTTTTGAACTATTGCACATAATTTTTACTTAAATTTATTAAAAATGGGTCGCAAAAGAAATGTTTACATTCGCGAATACTTCATTGAAACCGACGGTGAAACTAAATGTAAAATCTGCAACAAAGTTGTAAATTCTTGTAGTATAAGCAATTTAAAAAGGCATATACAGAATGCCCATGCGGATATGTTTGCCGAGTAGAAGCAGTGCAAAGTTTTAAAGAGTGATAAAGTCAATGACGACAAGCGGATACAATTTACAGTGGAAATGTCACGAACTGAGGTAGTAGATGCTTGCATCGATATGATTACCAAGGAAACTTGACCTCTGAAATTTTTTGACTCAAACGCTTTTAAAACCTTAACAAATCCACTATTTAAAGGCATGAAAATGGAAATAATAAATTCAAAAAACATTATGAATTTCATTAACGAAAAATCCTTAACTTAAAATTGGACACGGCCCCGCGAAGTGATCGGTCAATATTAGGTGTGAATAATAATAAATAAAGAAATCGTTATATGTACACTTGCTATGGTTGAACTAAAAACAAAAAATACAGCACAAAATTTGCAGTTGGAAATAGAAAATATACTTAAAGATTTTCAAATAAATATTAAACAAATATATTCAATTACTACTGACAACGGTAAAAATCTGTTAAAGTGTGTGAAATTATTGTCGCAAAATGAGAGAGAAGAAAGCGAAGACAATGAAAGTACATGCAGTTATTATTATTATTATAACCCAACGGAAACCCACTTTCCCGCCCAACCGGCACGAGGGGCTCAATCCGCATAACGTACGGATGTTTTTTAAATATACAAATCTTAGGTGCCGAGTCGTGACAGAAGAAAGTTTGTTAAGCGTCGAGATCCCAAGCTGCTCAGCTACAGAATAAGAATTCATCAGCCGAATACAAAGTTAGAGAAATGCAAAGTAAGAAAATTGGATCGTTAGCTGTTATTAAGAGAGGATAGAATAGATCTTTTAATTATAAAAAGTGAGTCCGATACATCAAAGGTGCTGGAATGATTGTTAAAGTCTTGGCATAAACCCCGAAACGGTTCATTCAACTCAAAGTTAGTTCTGCATAGTTTCAAGAAAAGTGGTTTAAAGTTTGTCGTTGCACGGGAGGGTACATTAAAATTAATTTGCTCTAGAAGAAATGGACTTGAGATCCATCCATTGACTAATTTTACGAGAAATATTATACCTAACATTTCTCTGCGACTCGAAAGAGTAGGAAGATTAATAAGTTTTAAACGACTAGTGTAAGGGGGAAGATTGTATGGCGAATCCCATCGAAGATTTCTCAAAGCAAAAAGTAAGAATTGTTTTTGTATTGACTCTTGTTGGTCTGAGTGGACCTGATAACGAGGATTCCAAACTATGGAACCATACTCCAGTATTGGTCTTACTAATGAAGTAAAAAGTGTTTTAGTTATATACGGGTCGCGGAATTCCTTTGACCAACGCTTTACAAAAGCCAGTACACCCCTTGCTTTATTAACTGTGGAACTAATATGAAAATTAAAATTGAGTTTACAATCCATACCAACACCCAGGTCAACAAAACTGTTTACATGTTCTAGGACGTAGTTATTTATTTTGTAGGAGGCCGGCTGAATGGTTCGTCGAGAAAAGCACATGAATTTACATTTGTTAAGGTTAAGCGGCATATAATTAATACTGCACCAATTGACTATGCTGTCCAAATCTTGCTGCAGCAAGGATCTTTCTTCAGCCGAGGCATAAGTCTTAAAAAGTTTAACATCATCCGCGTACATCAATATTTTAGAATACTTTACTACTGTAGAAATGTCGTTTATGAATAGCAGGAACAGAATCGGTCCGAGGTGGCTGCCCTGAGGAACTCCCGAGGAAACATCGATGATCCCAGAATGAAAATTTTTAAAAACTACCTTTTGCGTCCTACCGGAGAGATAAGAAGACATCCAACAGAGGATACCAGGTTGAAAACCAAGCAGATCTAGTTTACGGATGAGTAAAGAGTGACATACTTTGTCAAATGCTTTACTAAAATCAGTATATATAACATCAGTATCAATGCATTCCCTAAACCCATTTGAAACATGGGTGGTAAATTCAAGTAAATTTGTAATGGTCGATTTGCCCTTACAGAAGCCATGTTGGCAATTTGCTATTATTGAGGAAATCGGATAAGTCATTTGATTGGTAACAATAGCTTCAAACAACTTCGGGATAGAAGAGAGTTTAGCTATACCACGATAGTTTTCAATAGAAGACCTGCTTCCAGATTTATGAAGGGGGATTATGTAAGACTGTTTCCATATTGACGGAAAAACTCCTTGCTGGAGGGACAAATTAAACAAGTTCGATAATGGCAGGTACAGGTGCTTTGCACATTTTTTTAGGAAACATGTCGGGATCATATCAGGGCCGTACTTGAATGATTCTTTTAAAGATATTAAATAATGAAAAACATCATCTGATGATATGACTGGAATATTAATAGAGTTATTGGGGCTCAGCTTGTATGGATAGGAAATACAGTTATATTTAAATTGAGTGGTGTAGTTAGATTTAAAGAACTGGCCAAATAGATTGGCAATAATCTCGTTATCACATGACACAGTACTTTGATATTTCATTGCGGAAGGGAATGCATTTACTCTGCGCTTAGAATTAACGAAACCATAGAAAGCTTTCGGGTCGTGGATAATGTTCATTTTCATTTTATTCAAGTATTTTTCATAACAGTTTTTATTTAATTCTAGATATTTATGTCGCAAGACTGAATAATTAAGATAATCCACATGACGACCAGTACTTTTATATATTTTAAAAGAATGCGATTTTTTATTTTTTAAAGTTCTCAAGTCTTTAGTGAACCATAAAGGGGCTGATTCATCACGAATACAAGAACCTTTAGGTACATGTTTAAGAAATAAGTTGTATAAAGTATTGTTGAAGTCCAAAACATTACGCTCAATATCGCCATTGTAGTAAGGCCAAGTTATTTTAGATAAGTCATAGTTTAATTTTTTAAAATTAGCTTTTCTAAAATCGAAGCTGTCATTAGAATTAAAAGCTTTCGATCCAGAAACCCGCTCTCCGTCTATGATCTCGTATGACAATTCAATTGCAGGATGTTATACATCCTCAGGCAAAACCAATGGATCACATCGATTTAAGGAGGCCCTGTACATGTTGTCAACAAAAACCAAATCCAAGACCCTCCCCAACTTGTTTTGTAGGGTATTAACCTGGTTCAGACAAAGTTCAGTCATTCCCTCCAGAAAGGCGTTGTTAATGGAAGGTACGATATGACCATCAATCATATTCCAAGAAATGTTTGGGAGATTAAAATCACCCAACACAATCAATGAGTCGGGAGGCCTAAGCATTGAGTCCACAATCCCAAGTAAGGAAATATGATCACTATATACCGACAAGTCAGACTGAGGAGGTATATAGCAGAGGGCTAAATAAATATAAGACTTGCTTAATTGCACTCGTATGCACTTAAATTCAGTAGACTCAATGATAGGGACGTTCACCACTTCAGATGGTAATGAAGAATGGACAGCAAAAATAACACCTCCACCGATCCTGCACTCTCGATCATTGCTGTAAATATGATATTCACTGCAAAGAATCTCCGAATCAAAAACGTGAGGTTTAAGCCAAGTTTCAGTAAAAGCTATAATGTTAAAATTACAGTGATAACTCTTCAAAAGCAAGTCAGTTAGTTTTGTATTCAAGCCTCTAACATTTTGGTAATATATATCAAGTTTAGTTTTTATCAGTTTTTTGACTCCGGATTAGGATTAGAGATTTTTGCTAAGTTTTTATTATTTATGTTGGGTTTAAACTCGAATTCGCGAACAAAAGCCCCAGTCGGCCAAAAAGAGCTATTTAAAAGTATATTAAAGTTTTCGGAAGTTACATCGATTTTAAATGAAGAAATGTTTCTCTTGTAATTAAAGTTAAATTTCCTGATAGTTATGTCATCAGTCTTAACCTTAGATGAAATGTGAAACTTGATATCCTCAACTGTGGTATCACTGGAAAATCTTGATATAAAAATAGATTTTCTCTGAGGAACCACAACCAGCCCCCTAGCAGGCGCCACAGAAACCGCAGCAGAATTTTTGCTTTCGCTGCTTTCCTTTTGAACTGATCTCTGTGCAGCAGCTTTTGATGTAGAAGGTTCAACAGCCTGAGGACAAGGCGAGGAGAAACTAATCAACTCCCCTGAGGGAGAAGAAATAATTGTCGTCGGAATAGGATTTGGCTCAGCTTCGTCAGACGGACTCTCAATACGTTTCCGTTTACTATTACGGCTAATAGGAATACTCGTATTCTCTAAGCATTTAAAAGAATTAAATACGTTTTCATAGTGTTTGAATTTTTCGGTAAGAACATTTAGCTCCTTACCAATCTCAGAGAAACCGTTCCTACACTGCCTAAAAAATTTAAAAAGATCAACTTCAGTTGACCTACATTTCAGACAAGACCAGCGGACACCCTTACCATCATCAATCAAATCTAACACTCTACCTGTCAAACCAGCACACTTCATGTGGGCAAGCCCATCGCAAAGCCAGCAAGACACAAAGCGTTCAGACCCACTCTTAACTTGGCAGTTAGGATAATTACAAGACATTGTATATTATTTAGGAGAAAATTAATTAGAATTAAAATTACAATTTATAGGACTAGCAGAAGAAAGGATCTAACAGTGGTAAGCAGTTTAGCAAAAAAAGCAGTTTAGCAAAAAAAGCAGTATAGAAGTCGGTAAGGCAGTTAGAACAGTTTGGGATACACAGTTTTATTGACACTTAACAAATCACGCAAACAGCTGTGAAAGCTAAAAGGAGTAACAAAGAGTGCGCGCACAAACAGCAACAGCCGCAAATGCAAAAACAAAACAATTGGCAACAACAACTGTACTACAAGAAAAATTATGACTCGGCACACAACACAACAAAGATTTAAATGAGATTTTTTATAAGTTAAAGATTATTAAATGAATATTGCACCAAATCACTTTATACTTAGCTTGAAGTGCACAAAATTGATTTAATCACAATTTAATGAAATTTCTTTTGATTAATTTGATATTAAAATTGTTTTATAACAATATTTTTAAGAGAGCAAAGTAAACACAACCACACAGCTTGACGTTTGCGTTAGCACAAAGTATTACAGATGGAATCGTATACGAAACCGTATTATTAATAAAACGCGCTGCCAACATACTACAATTGGCAAAAATTTAATTAAAAAATTTCGCGAATTAGCTAAGCTGTTAAGGTCTGCTTTATTACGGTAGATATCACAATCCAATAACAAAAATGCTTTCCTCATTTATATACATTTTTTTACTGTTTTTAATCCTATTGCTACACAATCGAAAACCAAGGACTACCAAAACCCCAATTGGACGTTCCAACACGCTGGAGCTCAACATATATTATGCGTAAGGGTGTTTTTGAATTTAAGGAGTTCTGTCTAGACAATGTAACCTTAACCGGGGAATTAAAAACTGAGGAATGGGATCAAATAGAAACCATTGTATCTGCTCTTGCTCCAGTGCACATCTTGACGCTACGTTTGCAAAGTAATCAATTGCTTTTAGGTGACTTTTATAAAGCATGGTTGCACATGTTGTTCGAGCTGCAGTTTGGACAGAGTGAATACAGTAAAATTCTTGTCGACCGTATTAAGTTAAGGCAATCAACTTTAATGGAAAACGATACTATGTATTCGGCCTTGTTCTTGGACCCAAGATTCAGACGTGTGTTGCCAAGAGAAAAAATTTAACGGGCAAAAAAACATTTGAAAAACATCATACTTCAAATCCATAATATTGAACAGGTAACTAACTATTTTAATGCTGCATATACATACATATGTACATAAATACATGTGTATATCGTTGTATATTAATTTTATTTACTCGTTGTAAGCAAGTGAGCTGGAAAGGCGGTTTTTATACCTTTCATGGGAATGGAATTGTATTATAACTTTGGTCCAAAGCTTGTAAATACAAGAAAGAGTATACCAAAATAATCATGATGATGAGCTGAATCGATCTAGTCATGACCATGTGTATGCGTGTATTTCTGTCTGTCTGCCTGTTTAAACGCAAACTAGTCCCTCAGTTCTAAAGATGTCTGACTGAAATTTGATACGCGGACGCTTTTAGTAATGTATTAATAATTTGTCGGAACCGACCAGATCGGACAACTATAATATATAGCTCCCATAAAAATGAGGATTCAGATATGGGTTTACGTGTTATAACTCTTCCAAATACACTGATAAGAATATAAAATGTTGCATTCTTTCCATTTATCTTCAATAAAAAATTTACAGTGACTACCACAATATATAGTTCAAGCGATTTAAAGCTGAAATACAATAATACATTTAAGTTACATTTTTTCTATTCATGAAAGGTATAGCCATACTCAGCACTGTTCTTACTTGGTTTATTTTGTTAATTGTAAATATGCAATAGATGTCTACAACTCGAACACCATCACCAACGACATCGAACACTGAGCCATTCCAATTTGATGAAGAAACAAACCAAAGCAGTTCGTCAAAATTACGAATTGGACTTTTGGATATGGAGCTATATGATGCTTCGTCCGACGATGAAGAAGTATGTTTCGATGATTACGTTCGAAAAGCATTTATAGAAATATACACCTAAAAGGAGAAGCGCATTGAGGTTGATGCGGACCTTATGGAATACTGGGAAAGTAAAAAATTTATATATCCCCGACTAAGAGATCTGGCATGTTTTATACATCAGGTGCCAATGTAGAACGCGCATTCTCAGCACTTAAGCTTATTCTTAGCGATTTGCGATACAAATTGTCCGAGCAGAACTTGGCAGCTATAATAATAATAATAATTTGGCGCTTACACTATATAGCTCAGTGTTTGGCCGAGCTTCTCCTACCATTTGTGGTGTGCGTCTTTATATTATACCACAAATAGAGGGACCTACAGTTTTGTGCCGACTCCGAACGGCTGATGTATTTAATGAGAAGCTTTTTCATGGCAGATATACCCTCGGAGGCTTGCCATTGCCTGCCGAGGGGTGAACGCTATTAAAAAAAACTTTTTCTATGATTAAGATTTTGCTTGCCCTGACTGAGATTCGAACCTCGAACTCACCAACTCAACGACATATTAATTGTTAAATTGAATTCCGAATCATTGCTGTAAAATGGGGAATAAATTAAACCTTAAATTAAAGAAATAAAATTATTGTCTAGGAAATATATTTACAGAAGACGGAAAATTGCAATTAAAAGGAAGTGAATTTTTTACTTTGATTTTTTTTTAATTAAAACATATTGTATTGTAATATGTAAACTGCTATTTTTGACCGAAAAATTAAAAGTAAAATTTTAACCGTTATTTTTCATCGAAAAAATAAAAGTCAAATTTTAACATTTATATTTGACCGAAAAAATAAAAGTCACATTTTAACTGTTATTTTTGACCGAAAAAATAAAAGTCAAATTTTAACTTTTATTTTCGACTAAAAATATATCAGTAAAAAAATAACGGTTAATTGCTGACTTTTTTGTAAGTAAAAAATATTTAAATCACATAGGATTAGCATTCCTTGGCTAACAAGCATTACATTGATATATACAAATGTTAAAAAACAAATTCTTTCCAGCTAACTTTTTAAATTGAAATTTCGAAAACAACTATTATTTTCGATCCCTGATTTGTTGGCAAGAGAGATCTTCCGTTGGATTTCGAAACTGACATTATTATAGATGTTAATTCTAGTTCCTCAGTAAACGAAGTGTTCTATTTTTCAAAGTTATAACTGTCAACAGTGATATTAGATCCCAGCCGTGAATGTGTTACTGTCTATTTGATGACAGGAGATACTTCATCTTGCCATCGTTCACCTCCTAAGACCGATGATGTCATTATCATCGGCGTACGCTGCACACTCTGGTAAAAGATGGTGCCTGATCGATTTAATTCTGCCGCTCGAAGTACCTTCTGAAGCATCAGGTTTAATAAATCGCACGATAAAGAGTCACCCTGGCTGAAACTTCGTTTGGTATCAAATGGCTCGGAGAGGTCCTTCCCAATCATGACGGAGCTGGTGGTGTTGCTCAACGTCATTTTACATAGCCGTATAGCAAATTCAGACATTGCGGCATAAAGGCAACTTCTTCTTGTGCGAAAGCGGCTTTGAACTCGACAAAAAGATGGTGCGTCTCGATTATTTTTTCTCGGTGCTTTTACTAGAACTGACGCACTGTGAACATCTCGTCGATGGTAGAATAACCAGCTCTAAAGCCACACAGATAAGGTTCAATAAGTTCATTGACGACAGAACCTTGTATGCGATGTTAAGAAGACTGATACCGCGAATTGAGGGATCACCCTTCTTATGGATTGGCCAAAAAACAGATAAGCTGGTGCATGCGCTTTACCAACTTTTCTCCACCGTATTTTAATAACTCAGCAGGCAGCTCATCAGCTCCGGGTGCTTCGTTGTTTCTGATCCGTGATATACGAATTTCGTCACAGTCGTATAGCGGAACATAAATTCCGTCATCATTGATTGGAGTATCGGGTTATTAATCTTCTCCAATTTGGTCTATGCTACTTTCTGAAAAATTTTCGGGTACTTTTCCTGTCGGCTAGCATCTCAAGCTCTTCGCACTCACGCATTTCGGCCTCTCTTTTCTTCTCACGAAAAATACCTCTCACTTCCTTCTTCAACTCACGATATATCTCCCGAAAGGCTTGCGTTGCGCTCGACCTCGTTCCGAGGCGTAAAAAAAGTAAAATTTAGTTAGCAAATTATTACCAAAAAATTGTGACTATGTATGTAAAAAATCGGAAATGATATTTAAAACAAATAAGAAAGCATCGATACAAATTCTGATTCGGCTCGGTTCTACTTGGCGAAATGTTGAGGTGTCTGTCAGCATATGTATGTACGTACGTATACATACATACGAGTATATCAGTATTTCGTGAAACAACAGTTTAATAAACTAAGAGCCCTTCAATACCATGATTCAATTATAAAAGGTTAGCTCGATAAGCAGCTAGCTCCCTAACTTTTTGTCAAACGGCTCCCTTAGCATCAAAACCGTGTTGCTTCTTAAAAATAATAATAGTAGCTACCTCAAAACTTTTTAATACCAAAAACTCACAGACAACACTTTTCGTTTCTAATGTTTCTAAATACAGCTTTTATTCTGATTACAAGATTGACCCCGTCTTGTAAATATTTCAAGTAAATGTTTATAAATGACGCGCTTTTTCTTTAAACGCTTTTCACGTGCATATAAATTCGATGTGACAAAGTGGAAAGTTTTCTTATTTCTAAAAGGAATGGGTTAAATAAATTAAAAATAATGCGACATAATAATCATCCAAATTCCTAAAACAAGAATTTGTAAGAACTAAATTCTTGAGTTATGAAGTTTGATTTATTTTTCTTTTAATATATAAAGATTTCTTTCTAGAATTTCAAATTATTGTGGTTTTTTCACAACTCCATTAACTCTATAAAGTCACTTACTATTTATCGGAATTAAAATGTTTGGTCCTTTCACCCTCCTTAAAAACATTATTAGAGCTTAACATAATTTTATAATAATAATAATCATAAGCACCAGGAATTATGTGAAAAAGCTTCTTTATTTTAAAACTCGGACTCATAACCACTTTGTGATTAAAAAAATTTTTAGAGCTTAACATAATTTTAGCTTGCAGTTTTAATATTCTTACTAAATAGCAGTTAAACTAATTAATTGAGGTAAGGCTACTTTTTATTGTCATTTAAGCACAAAATTTCTTGCAAATATGTTAAAATTAACATTTTGTATTCTACCACTATTTGCCAACTTTCCATACTATGCTACTCCTAGTTTCACAAAAAGGGAACGTATTATTTACCCTTTTTCCGTACTTCGTATATGCAACCTTTTGTAAGGGAGTGTCAAAACTCCCTTTTCAATATTGATCTAACCTTTTATTATTGAATCATGCTTCAATACTACTTAAACTAAATAGTTTCACAAACTTTTATTTTGCCATTCTCGTATACGAACTAATAATAGGATTGTGAGAAACCATGAGCATGGTCATAAAGCCTATGCTTCTACATGTTCTCCCTAATTATTCTCTTTCGACTGAGACGAAAATGCTTATATTCCTTATTTTTCGCCTCTTAAGCCTGAAAACTGTGCTTTTTATTTTAATAGCCCATTTTTACAAGCAAAAAAAAAGAAGTACTCCATAACATGTACATACATATGTAAAAAATAAAAAACTTAGAAGAAAATTAAATGACATTTTTTCACAGCCTAATACGTATAAATTAATATAAAAAGGAAGATTTTTAACACTTAGTTTAGAAAATAACATGCAGTATTTAGTTAAACTTTAATATAACTCATCATATTAATTATTCGTACAATTAATCCACAAGCGTTTGCTACAAGCCATACACATGCTTGTTTTACATTCTAAGCAGGCGTCGGTTTGTTTTTATTTTAAATTTATTAGGCCAAATGTAACATAATAAGCTTGACCGTAAAGTAACCGCTTTCTCCACAACAGGCCCTGAAAGAGAATCAGAACGCAATATCGAGTGGATAATATCCCGTAAAGAACGAGTTATTCTCTTGTTGTGTTTTCTTTTTTTCTAAATGTGGTACAACTAGATTTCCAGCAAGAGTTTTTAAGAAGTTAGCTTTTGAAATCTCACTGTACATAGTTACGCGAAGATTGATACAAAAAGTATGCACTTAAATCAATTAATCTGTAAAATACTGCTAAAGGTCAACGTCGTGATCGGCGACTACATGAGTAAATTGAACATTTTTGTCGAGCTTATCCACTCCTCCTTTTGTGTTATTAGAATCGGCAATAATTTCTGGCTGATTGACAATTGGATCATTTGCAGTATGATGATGCAGATATTGAAATAACTGACCTGGAAATAACTAACCTGGGCACATAAGAGATAAGTGTTATATCTTTTGTAAATCCATAAATATAAATAAATAAATAAATAAATATAACTCAATTTTTGTTTGGTAAAAATTCGAACGGAATTTCCCTTTTATTCCGCCTTAGAGTACTCAAATAAGTAAGTCGTCGTTCTTTTAGTATCTGTACTAATTGAATTGATGAAAACCAATTATCTGCGGTAATTGTTAGTCCCTTCTATATTCTTGCATAATCTTACAACCGCTTGAGTTGGCACTGCAAGCTGTTTTCGGCATTTGTAAGATTAATACCGTCTAAATTATTTCCATTATAAATATATATGTATATTTATAGGCGTTTGAAAGATAATGTTTAAGTTGATATGTTCAAGCCATTATCTTTAAAACATATTCTGCCGGTTTCTGTGGCATATACACTCTAAACTTAGATCTGCCCAGAAATAGAACTAACTCGAAATTCTATTCTATCCAAAGATTTTGCTTCAAGTTTATTTGTGGGCTGAAATATTTTTGCTAATTTCCTGTTTGTGTGTTCAATGATTATACATATTCTCAATACCGTGCTTTCGTGCTCACCTTGACTATGTGTATAACCTATTATAGTTGGCAATATTATGTAAGGGAGTTCTACTAAATCTTTGTGTTGATTTCGCCGACCACTTAAAACGATTTTTTACGTAGTAATACACTTTTTCAGAACCATTATTATTTATTATTTCAACCTCGTCCGCTTCAATGCTTTCTAAATCTTGCACTTCTGCTGAAAGCACTGCTGCGTTTATGTATTTCCTCTTCATTATCTATTTCTGATATTTTGGAGTTTCTGTCACTGCAAGTCTCCATGCAAAAATTTGGATCGATGTCTTCGTCATCGATTTCTCTTACATTATAATAATAATAATAATAATCCCAACGGTTTTTTTCCCTCCATACCCGCCCGACCGACGCGAGGGGCGCATCCGTATGACGCACGGATATATAAAAAAAAAAAATTTTTTTTTTCATATACATATGCTGCGCCGAGTCATGAAAGGCAGAAGTTTGTTAAGTGTCGAGATCTAAAACTGTTCAGCTACAGAACAAATGCTCATCAGCTGATCGAGTAGTAATATATAAGTATGTTTGTATCAATTATTGAGAGCATTGAGTATAGTTTTCTTTACGTAAAAAAGTGAGTCTGAAGTATCAAAAGAACCGGAATGAGTGTTAAAATCCTGGCACAAACTACGGAGTGGCTCATTTAACTCAAAATTACTTTTACATGGCTTCAGAAAAAGAGGCCGGAAATGTCTTGAAATTCGGGAGGGAACGTTTAGTTTTATTTCACCAAGAAGAGATGGGCTATAGATCAAGCCTGTCAGTAACTTCACTAAAAATACTACGCCTAGCATTTCTCTACGACTAGCAAGTGTAGGAAGATTAATGAGTTTTAAACGACTTACATATATATGGGGGCAGGTTGTACTGAGAATCCCAACGAAAATTTCTTAAAGCAAAAAGCAGAAATTGTTTTTGAATTGACTCTATTCGGTCGGAATGAACTTGATAGCGCGGGTGCCAAACAACAGATCCATATTCCAGTATTGGCCTCACTAACGTTGTGAATAGAGCCTTCGTAATGTATGGGTCATTGAATTCTTTTGACCATCGTTTTACAAATGCAAAAACACCCTTGGCTTTGTTAACTGTAACATTAATGTGAAGATTAAAATTAAGTTTCGGATCCATTGTAATTCCAAGATCAACAAAGTTAAACACTTGTTCGAGGTTATGGTTACATATGTCATAAGAAGCCGGTTGAAGTGCCCTTCGAGAAAAGCACATTACCTTACATTTTTTAAGGTTTAGCGGCATGTTATTTACTTCACACCAGTTAGTCATGCTATTTAAATCCGCCTGTAGTAAGGACCTTTCCTCAACAGAATGATACGATCTAAAAAGTTTTACATCATTAGCATACAATAAAATTTTTGAATAGTTAATTACAGAAGGTATGTCATTTATAAAAAGTAAAAACAGAGTCGGACCAAGGTGACTTCCTTGCGGGACCCCTGAAGATACATGAATAATGTTTGAGGAACTATTTTTAAAAAGAACTCGTTGTGTTCTGTCCATGAGGTAAGAAGATATCCAATGAAGGAGATTAGGTTGAAAACCAAGGAGATCGAGTTTATGAATCAGTAAAGCGTGACTTACTCTGTCGAATGCTTTACTAAAATCGGTGTATATAACATCAGTGTGCATAAATTCTCTGAATCCATTTGAAACATGAGTTGTGAACTCGAGCAAGTTTGTAACGGTAGATTTACCCTTAGAGAACCCGTGTTGAGTGCTAGAAATTGTAGAGGATAATGAATGCGTTAAATGGTCAACAACGATTGCCTCAAATAGTTTAGGAATAGCAGAAATCTTAGCTATACCGCGATAATTTTCTATAGAGGACCTACTCCCGGTCTTATGAAGGGGTAAAATGAATGATTCTTTCCAAGCTGAAGGGAAAACCCCAAGCCTAAGAGAAAGATTAAATAAATTAGTTAAGGGCTCATAAATATGTTTAGCACAGTTTTTGAGGAACCACGTCGGGATCAAATCGGGGCCAGCCTTAAAAGATTATTTTAAGTTACTCAAACAATAAAATACTTCCTCAGAAGATATTTGCGGAATAAAAGCAGAGGTTAAGGGACAAAGTTTATATGGATAAGGTTTGCTCAGAGGCAAAGTAATGGAGTAATTTGACCTGAAGAATTTGGCAAACATGTTGGAAATTGATTGGGAGTCACAAGACACGGTATTTTGATATTTCATGGCAGACGGAAAACCAGTCACTCTGCGTTTTGAGTTAACGAAATCGTAAAATGATGCAGGGTTTGTTATTAAATTCCTTTTAACTTTGCACAAATAAGATCTGTAGCATTTTTTATTTAATTCAAAGTAAGCGTGTCGGAGAACTGAGTATTTAACATAGTTAGTGTGCAAACCAGTTATTTTGTACAGTTTAAAAGATCGCGACTTTTTATTTTTTAAATTTCTTAGTTCTTTTGTAAACCAAGGTTGTGATTGCTCCTTTTGTACGCAAACCCGTTTAGGTACAAACTTTTGAAATAAACTATATATAGTATTATTAAAATGCTGGACACAACGTTCAACATCATCTTTATACGTCGGCCAAGATAATTTTGACAATTCTCGATCTAATTTCTTGAAATTGGCTTTCGCGAAAATAAAACGAGCGTTTGAGCTACTTGATTTATCGACATTATTTCCAAAATCCCCTATAACCTCGTAATTTAACTCAATCGCAGGGTGATAAGAGTCCTCTGGAATAACCAAGGGTTCGCACCTCTTCATAGATGATTTAGATATATCATCAACAAAAACAAGGTCTAGAATGTTTCCAAAATGGTTTGGAGTTAAATTAATCTGATTTAGACAGAGCTCAGCCATATCTTCTAAGAACACATTGTATCTATCCCTTGATGAAATTGGAACGATAAAGTCGTCCATGAAAGTCCATGATATGCCTGGCATATTGAAGTCACCAAGTACAATGATCGAGTCATGTGCAGTAATCATTGAACTTAAGGATGTAAGTAACGCAATATGTTGAGAATATACCGATAAGTCAGAATTAGGAGGGATGTAGCAAACAGCTAAATAAAAGAAACCATTTCCTACCATAACTCGTATTGCTTTAAATTCGATTGACTCGATGAGGGGGATATTAACATCTTCGGATGGTATAGAAGAATGAACTGCAAAAAGAACACCCCCACCGATTCTGTCCTTACGGTCATTTCTATAAATTTGATATTGATTAGGAAGGATCTCTGAATTAAAAATATGTGGTTTAAGCCAGGTTTCAGTAAAGCAAATTATGTTATAGTTACAGTCTAAGCCTTTTAAGTATAAATCGTTTAATTTAGTATTTAAACCTCTAACGTTTTGGTATAAAATACTTAAAGTAGAATTTAATATTAGTTTTTTGGCTCAGTGTCACGATTAGGAATTGAAGCTAAGTTATTTATATTATTTTTATTTTTATTAGCTGGTAATTCTGGTAAAGTCCTGTGTGTTTATTTTTTTTGAATGTTCCATTTTCACTATATATTTAAATTTTTTATTAAAATGTACCCAACATTTAAGGGCTATTTTATGAAAATTTGTTTGCAAACATTTTTCATAAAAAAGATACGCTAACGTAGATGTGTAGTAGTTTTTTTTTATATGAGTTACTTATGTACGTAAATTAAGATGTGGTGTAAAATATTTTCTATCCAAAAGTTACACTAAAAACGACGTGTGGTAAATTTTACTTAAATTTTTCCGTGTTACTTTTCGTTGCCAAGAGCGAAACAACACTGACAATAAGAGTGGAATTAAATTAGAGGGTACAGAGAGTATAAAGTTATGAAAGCGAAATTATGAGAAAAAAAGCATAAGGTGTAAAATTTACTACCACGTCATAAGTTAAAGGTTAATATTCGTGATACAGCCTTAGAATTTAAACCCAATTATATGAAATCATTTCCTCTGTCGATAATGGATCTTTATCAACTCTCGATTGCACTAGAGCCACAGTGACGTTGTCAGCGGGAGATTTCGCTCAACATTGTCGGTACTCGTCATCTACATACGGTGTAATCATTCCATATGCACTTTGGCATTCATTGAATATTTGTAGTAGCTTTAGCCGAAAATAATCACATAGCGATTGGTGGTTTTCTCTAATCTATCATGAGATTTTTTGCGTTTTCCAGTCTTTATTTTAACTGATTTAACAATTGCAAATTCTTTCTAAAACTACGACGGCTTACAGAAGGTTTTAAGACCGGGGCGAATTCCTGTAAGAACGACAACGGAGACCTGGTGACTGACGTTCAGAATATACTTAGCTTATGGAGGGAGCACTTCTCCACACTACTTAGTGGTAGTGGCAGAGACCACCTTGGAGAAGATGATGATCCCGAAACCCCAATCAATGATGACGGAATTCATGTTCCGTTGCCCGACTGCGATGAAATCCGTATGGCAATAGCACGGCTAAAGAGTTGATGGGCTGCCTATGTATATGCCGCAATGTCTAAATTAGGTATCCCGGCAAAACTTATACGGCTATGTAATGATGTTAAGCAACACCACCAGCTTCGTGAGGATTGTAAATGGCGTTTCCGAGCCGTTTGATACCAAATGAAGTTTCAGACAGGGTTACCCTTTGTCGTGCGATATCTTTAACCTAATGCTGGAGAAAATAATTCGAGCCGAGAACTAAATCGGTCAGGCACCATCTTTTATAAGAGTGTGCTACTGCTGGCGTACGCCATTGACATCATCGGCCTTAACAACCGCGCAGTTAGTTCTGCCTTCTTCAAACTGGACAGAGAAGCAAAGCGCATGGGTCTGGAGGTGAACGAGGGCAAGAGGAAGTATGTATCTCCTGTCATTAAATAAACAGTTGGCACATTCACGACTGGGATCAAACATCACTGTTGACAGAGTAAACTTTGCACAAGTAGAAGACTTCGTTTACTTAGGAACCAACATTAACATCAATAATAATGTCAGCCTCGAAATCCAAAGGATTATCACTCTTGCCAATAAGTGCTACTTCGGACGCAACTGAGCAGTAAAGTCCTCTCTCGACGGACAAAAATCACGCTCTATCAGTAAAGAAACGGCTAGCCGTATTTCCGTCATAAATATTACCGACGCTGGGCGTGAAAAAGTATATAAGCAAACCAGTCTGATTCTTAAAAGACGAGGGATGCGCGCATTTATAATATTTTTTTGTTGCAATTGCAGTGTTGTTACACTTTATTGCAAGACTTTTTCTTTTCAGTTGTACTTTTGCTATACGTTTTTGATAAATTAATTAGCCAAGTTCCAAGAAGTTGGACAACAAATTTAATTATAGCAAGTTTTGCAGCAGTGCTACTCAGCGAGTTAATATTGTTTTTAATAATTATTATAATAAATAAAAGTAAGAATAATAAATTAGGAATGTCGTTAACATGACACGATGTTAAAACTTAAGGTAAATTTAAAAACTAATGAAAAACTTATACTTTTTTCAAAAATTAATTTAAAATAGTCTAAAATCCCAAAATATTTATATTCGATCCTTTATTAATAAACCAGTTTCAAAACCTAGCAAGAGATTTCTAAAAGTATTGAATTGGCTTTATTTACAAAGTTTTTGGAAACACGCATATGGCCCGTTTCGGGGGCTGTTACTTTACATTTGTAACTACGTGTTTTTTTAATCTAAATGTTTGAAAACTCATATAATTTAAAGAACGCCTTTTTAGTGATATTTTCTATTATTATGCAAATTTGTATACGGCCCGTAATTTCAAAGTTATATACTTACGTATAAACATGGACTGTTACGTTAGAAAATTTGCTATTAGGTTTTATAGTTGACTTATATCATTGAAAAAGTCTGCTCCTCTAACAGGCTATTCACAACTTCATGTGCATAATTTAAGAGCTTTATAATGAAAGTGACAAATTAACTATCAATGATGTCGAAAAAGAAATGTTTTTTTTTCTTATAAACAAAAATGTCTGGACAGTTACGTTACAGAAAAAGACTGTTACGTTACATGTGCGATCGAGGCCTGAGGAATTGAGCATTGACAGAGCTAATATTTCTTTATTTCGCAATGGATAACATTATCTAAAATCAATAATAATGAATAACTGACATGGATTTTGGACAGACAAACAGTACTTGAATTACTCGATTCACTAACTTTATTTTGTTGAAATCAACTTATAAAAAACAGTTATAATTCTAATTTGTGTCCTTGTTCCGAGGTGTAGAAAGTGGCAATTGATCCATCAATTACTTGAATTTGGTGAGCCGACGCTATGTCGCGGATACTTTTTGCACTATTGATCAAAGCAGGTGTGTTTAAAATGTAATTTATATCAAAAAAATCACGTTCAGTAAATTCTTCGATAGCGATTTTAGATTTTGTTAAATTATATCATCGGTGCAACCTTTTCGGTGAGAAATTTTAAAGTAGTTCCAGTCGATTTTTACACCAAACTCGCATTCAAAAACAGGAATAACTGCCAGCAATGAACTTATTTTTGAATTGCGATGATGTACCCTAGGAAGTGATATCATATTTACAAGTTCATTTCTGTCATCATCAGACATGTTTACAAAGATTTTTGCTAACACAGCTCTTTTAAGTGTCTTAGAAGAAGGAAATGCTTGAATAGTTTTCTTCACTGCTTTACTAAGTGCTTGTGATGAATTATAAGCATTGGTTTCAGATTTTTTTTGCATCAACTTCATTTCAAAAATTTCTTCTGTGCTTCTTTACCCTTTCGCGAATTGCTACACGACGATTTTCAATAATAGTTTTTTTTTTTGGTTATCGGCATTTCGTCTTCTGCCCCCTTCATCTTCTTTCGCCTCTTCTTCTGGGAAGCTGCTCTTTTTTTCTTAAACTTATCAAATTTTTAAATTTTTGGATATAATTATTGTTCCTCTGAGCTTTATTTACTCAGCATTTCCTTAACACAAAACATGTTTTTGAGGATAGAAAATCGTCGTTGTTATAACTTTTGTTTATAAAGGAAAAATGACGGTTACATTACATATATTGTTTTTGGCAGTGCTGATATTATGTCATTGTCGGAAAATTTACCAAAAGTACTCGAAGGAAATTGGGAATTTTTCTATTGTCAACGTAATACATTTTCGTAAAAAAAACTTGTTTGAAGTATAAAAGAACAAAAAATGTGAAACAGGGCGCTTAGGTGATCTCCATGCACAGTGCAAAATCATTTAGCACAGCATTCTTCTTCTTAATTCCTTTACGTAGCCGATTTTCCGATGTCCATAAAAAACTACTGAAGCGAACAAACATTTTGGAATGGCTAAATTGTGCAACTGCTTCCCATCTGTTTATTCAAATTGAGCAATTGTGTGTCACAAAATCAACTGCGTTATGGAGATTTCTCTATTCCTCTATTCCACCTTTTATAGTAGAAAGATTAAAGCAAAGATGGTTTTCAACCTCTCACTTTGTGTTTGCACAGAATTCATCCTTTCGTGTTTTTGTTTGTGTTGATATATAGGTGTGTACGTAGTACTCGTACTCATATGTTGGGCACTTGGCAACCACTTGCGCCTTGTTTACTTGTTTCGTGCTCGCTTAACTCCTTACAGTTCATGTTGATAATCTCTCTGGAGGTTATAATTGATTTTCCGCAACACAGCTGACGCATTCTATTCATTCCATCTGCTACCAAGCATTATGGTAAGAATTGGACAGAAGGAAATTTTTGTTCAATAAAAAATAGCTTGGACTTAATATGTTTTACAGTTTACTATACTCTTTGCATATTTTATTTGGGAAAGGAACTTCGAGGAGGAGTATTTAAAAATGTCAGGAATCGAAAATAACATAGAACTTCCATATACGAAATTTTCTGAGATCATAACACATTTGTTTTGGCTTTAAATATTGAAAAAAAATCTTAGACGTATCAGTTATTTTTGAAATAATATGTGAAAATAATTTAATTTAACCCAATGTTTAAGTTCATTTTTTTTGCTCCTCGTAGAGTTTCATTGTAGCGAAAAAATAATCGCAGAAGAAAAACTTCAAATAAATAAAATCTTTGCTCTCTTTTTTTTCATTAAATTCAAATTTATAAAGGAGTTTGTCGAAATAAGGGTGCCGACGAAAGTGATTGGAGTGGGTATTTAAAAGTCGTATTAAATATTTTTATTCAAATTTAAATGAAATATACTGAAAATTGTAAAGACATAAAATCTTATTTGATATGGAATTTAGAAGTCGATTTCTAGCAAAAAGTTATATACATACATATGTACATACAATATTATTTGGGAAGAAGGTCCTTTGCAATATGAATTTTAAATCGCAAGAATTGAGAAATAAAGATTTTTTCATGAAATAATGAAATTAATAAAATTACATAATTTTCACGAGATTTTTTTTTTAAGTAAAAAAAAGAAAGAAATCTGCGTATCACGCAAGTATAAAAAACTAGAATGAATTTTAACTTGAAATATTATCGCATTAGTACACTCATAAATGTGCTCCGTTATTACCAAAATCTGCTAACAATTTTACAACAAGCCCCGACAATTCTTGAACCCTTTAAATGCAGTGAAGAATAGGAATCGATCGGGTTGGCAGCTCAAGCATTAACCCTTATGTTAGTAACCGGGTACCCGAGTACCCCTCGCGGTGTATTTTTACGAATAGTTAAAGGAAGATTCAATATTTTATTCTAAGCACTCGAATCGTCGTTTTGTAGCTTATATGAAAGCTAGTTCTGAGAGCACTTAATTAATTTATTTTTATTTTTCATTTTTAAATAATCTTAAACTTCAGCCGCATTAGCAACCGGGTACCCGGGTACCCACAGTAGAAAGTATAGAAACTAAATTAAAAACGATGTTTATAAATAGATGCAACCAAATTTCATTAAAAAACCAAAAAAGAGTTGTAACATGTTTTTTATTAATTAATAACATTAAACCTGACTATTAACACAATGTCTATCGAATGCTCGTCACATACTGGCTGGTTACAATTGAAACAGCTCTTATAAAGCCTTGCACACATGGCAAGATCCTGTCACTTATTTTCTCCATGTTTTATCCCTTGGAACCACTGGACCAGGATTTATTTCGATTGCTTTTGCTAGCGCATGCCCTAAAATACTTTCAACAGCAATCTTTGTTAAGAAGTGACGCATTACTTGAGGATTCTGCCATGAAAAAGCTTCTCATTGAATACAAAACTGAGGTATAATAATATAAAGACGCACACCACAAATGGTAGGAGAAGCTCGGCCATTTGTACCACAATTTCGAAAATACCAAGGTTGCGCCTACCGCAAACCGCTATTCGCTCTCAGTAAATTTGACATCATCATCTGTGTATGATACGTCACAAATCCGTTTGTTTTCGTTTGTATGTTTGCAAGCATACAATTGTGTATGCCGAAATTCAATGCCATAAGGTGGCTTTATTTAAAATAAGTTATATATCGCAAAGTCCCAATACTACCCTGCTTGTGCTTTTAATGGCTTCCAATTAAATACTGAGCATAAATGAAGTTATTTAAATGTAAATATGTTGCATAAAGTGGCGAAATTTTTGTGTTTTATTATCTTAGTAATGCGGTCACAATGAAGATGACGAAATTATAAATTTAAAAATTCAACTTATATTTTTTTTCCTTTACGATAATTTATTGAAATAAATTGAATTTAAATTGACAGTTCTTGCCTGCGTTGTTAACACAATTTATACTTAAGCGAAAATATGAAATAAGCTAAGTACGTTTTATTTGTCAAAGACTTAGCTATTAGCTTGTGATGGTCAAATAAAACACTCCTAATGTAATTATTTGCTAAAATTGATTACAAGAATAAAAATAACGACGTTATACTTCATAAGCTCATGTCAACTTATTTTAATAATACATTCCTGTGAAACATGTAAGTATAGTATGTGATATATTTTTATCCGGTGATATGAATGCAGTTCAATATAGTATCGAGAAAAGTGTTTGCATTGTGCCTGGTTGACGTCCCGAGCTCGTCTGTGTGCGGTAAAAGCTGACAAAAATATTTTTACAGATTCTGAAAGGTGAGCGATATATTTTGGATAATTTGATACGATTCTTATTTAATTTCATCGTGAAGAACACCAAAAAATTTGCAATTAAATAGCGAAAAAATAGCGCATACGTTTTTTTTGTGCATGCGAATACATTTTTTCGTTCAAGAGTTATTATTTTTTAATTTTATTGTGCTCAAAAGTATAACTTAAACAAATAATGGAATTTTCCCGAAATATTCATAGGGTGACATAAGCGCCATGGCACTTTTACGAAAAAGTACTTTTCCCTCAAATATAAAATTTGGTAAAAGTTTCTTGCGCACACTTGACGAGGCTTGGCCCATATATGCATTTACCATTGTTCATAATGGGATATTAGGGTGCGTACAGAGTGGCCGCTTGTTGCCGAGCCGAGCCGACTGACGCTTATTGCGAGAACCAATGCGAGAAAACTGGTACTATACAAATTAGTACAAATAAGCGCAAACAGGTCATAGTGGGCGCCGAGCTGGTCAGAGAGCAAAGCTGATTGAATGCGAGAAAACAGTTCCAAAGCGTATTTCAGCGCCGAAAACATTGTTTATTCTGCGAAAAGCTAGTTTTGGACATAAAATTCTTTGGAAAAAGTGAAATCAAAAATTATATGCTGGATATTTTCTTAAATCACTATATAAGTGATGAAATTCTCCAAATTCACTTCGTTTATCATTTATTGGATGTTTTCCAAATGATTTTTTATTGATAAAATACTTTAAAACAGTAGCCGAAGCTAAATACTCATCATCTGACGAATCCATATCTTTTCACTTCAATTTCACAAACACGAATGAACAACAAACCCAAATGCATACAAACATACATAAAACACAAATAATAGATAAAATATCAGCGCTGATTCTCGCATCCACTATGCACACTCAAACTTGTTTCTCGCATGAACAAGTTCTCGCAATAAGCGTCAGTCGGCTCGGCTCGGCAACAAGAAACAAGTTTGAGTGTGCATAGTGGATGCGAGAATCAGCGCTGATATTTTATCTATTATTTGTGTTTTATGTATGTTTGTATGCATTTGGGTTTGTTGTTCATTCGTGTTTGTGAAATTGAAGTGAAAAGATATGGATTCGTCAGATGATAGTATTTAGCTTCGGCTACTGTTTTAAAGTATTTTATCAATAAAAAATCATTTGGAAAACATCCAATAAATGATAAACGAAGTGAATTTGGAGAATTTCATCACTTATATAGTGATTTAAGAAAATATCCAGCATATAATTTTTGATTTCACTTTTTCCAAAGAATTTTATGTCCAAAACTAGCTTTTCGCAGAATAAACAATGTTTTCGGCGCTGAAATACGCTTTGGAACTGTTTTCTCGCATTCAATCAGCTTTGCGCTCTGACCAGCTCGGCGCCCACTATGACCTGTTCGCGCTTATTTGTACTAATTTGTATAGTACCAGTTTTCTCGCATTGGTTCTCGCAATAAGCGTCAGTCGGCTCGGCTCGGCAACAAGCGGCCACTCTGTACGCACCCTTACACAGCAGTGCATGAAACGTGAAACGACGAGTAAAACCGCATCGAAGTTCATTTTTGGAAGTGAACTTGGTTTGTCAAGCGATCTGAATGTGAATTAAAAATCGTCCAACATTTTGAAGGAACAGCAGAGAGAAGGGGATTACATGAAGGTTGTGTATGACAAGGCGATGAATTACAGTAAGGAGATTTGGTGTTGTGTATCAATCCGCAGAGTTGCGGAACATAACAATTTTTCTAGAAATCAAAAAGTGAGTTTTCTTGAACGAAAGTGTTGCAAATCCTAGCAATTTTTTTTTTACAATTTAGTGGGTGTATGGCCGTATTAATAATGGCAAAATGTCGACAATGAAATATAAGGAATGTACATACATCTGAACTGTTTCAATTAGATCAAATGATAACATACTCTTGAGGGTGTGGGTATAATTCATATTTAAAATTTAAAATTAAAATATAAATTTGAGGTTGTTTTCATCAATGCCACACCGTGCTGTGGTCGAGTTGGTAGCGGTGCGTGCTATAACTCGATATGCCGGTGAGTTCGAGGTTCGAATCTCAGTCAGGGCAAGCAAAATCTAAATTATAGAAAAAGTTATTTTCTACTAGCGGTCACCCCACAGCAGGCAATGGCAAACATCCGAAAGTATTTCTGTCATGAAAAAGCTTCTCGTTAAATACATCTGCCGTTCGGAGTCGGCACAAAAACTGTAGGTCCCTCCATTTGTGGTAAAATATAAAGACGCACACCACAAATGGCAGGAGAAGCTCGGCCAAACACTGAGCTATATAGTGTAAGCGCCAAAATTATTATATTATTATTATTATTATTATTATTATTATATTATCGGATATTATTACAAAATTTTACAAAAATAAATACTTATTTAGCAAATGCGACCAATCCAAATTGATGTCCGCTGATGTCACAAATTGTCGAGCAACTGATTAACAATTAATTTACTTAATTAAAAACGACTATTGTTCCACATTTTAATACATTTCAGGAACATAACAATAAAATCAAAATTAATGAAATCAACAAAGGGAGAGGTGTTTTTGGGTTTGTAAAACGATGGTCAAAAGAATTCAGTGACCCCTACATTACGAAAGCTCTTCTGGCCGAAGTGAAGTGGCCTCTTTTTCTGACACCTTGCAAAAATAAGCCACTCCGTTGTTTATGCCAGGACTTTAACTTTCACTCCGGTTCCTTTGATATTTCCGACTCACTTTTTTACATAAAGAATACCATACTTTGTACTCTCAATAGATGATGGATTACATACACAATTTCGCTTTAAAACCACTTTTACTATCCAAATTAATTTAAATTTAAAATCAGCTGATGAACTTTTATTCTGTAGCTGAACACTTTTAGAGTCTCGACACCCAACAAACTCCTGACTTTCTTGACTCGGCATGCAAACAAAAAAAAAATTAATCCGTGCGCCATGCGGATGCGCCCCTCGCGTAGGTTGGCAGTGAATGGAGGGTAAAAACCGTTGGGATTATTATTATTAAAAAATTAAGCTATAAACGAAATATTTAATGAATAGAAAATATTTTATTAATTGGTTAAAAACATTCCGCCAGTAAGTAGTAGCAAAAACTCACAGTTCGCTAAAGCAAATGAAAACAAAATTGTAATAAAACCATGTAAAAATAATAGAAAAACAAGTAAGAAAGGCTAAATTCGGGCGAAACCGATTTTTATATACCCTCACGATTTATTTTTGTATGGTCGGTGCCCATAATTTCATGAAAACGCCGATTTCTTTGTTTCAAATCGCTGCTAGTATTAAACTTTACTCATTACTTCCAATAAATACTGAAATCGAATTTTTTTTTATTTTTCAAAATTTCCGTTATATGGAAGTTGGGCGTGGTTATAGTCCGATTTCAAAAGTTTTTGACGGTGATGCTAATGATAGCAAGGACAACATGTTCCCCAAATTTTGTGACAATTCCTTCCATCGTTGTTGAGATACTAACAGACGCTTTTTTTAAGTGGGCGTGGTAACTATCTCTCTAAATAATAAATTAATATGTTCAGATAAAGAAAAAACTAAATTTTTGCATTTTTCAAAATTTCGGTTATATAGGAGGTGGGCGAGGTTATGGTCCGATTTCAAAAATTTTCTACGATAATAATAGCGATGTCAAAGAAAATATGTCCACCAAATTGTGTGACAATACCTCACACCGTTATTGAGATACAGACATTTTTTCATAAGTGGGCGTGGCAACCTTCAATTTTCTAAAATTTCATAAATACCTATTTTCTTAGTTCAAAATCGCTCCAAATACCGAATTTCACACAATTCCCTTTAATAGATACCGAAAAAACAAAGTTTTTGCATTTTCCAAAACTTCCGTTATATGGGAGGTGGGCGTGGTTATGATCCGATTTCAAAAATTTTCTACGATAATAATAGCGATATCAAGGAAAATATGCCCACAAAATTTTGTGACGATACCTTACACTGTTATTGAGATACGGAAACTTTTTAATAAAAGAGCGTGGCAACGCCCATTTTTCAAAATTTCATAAATGCCTAATTTCTGAGTTCAAAATTGCTCCAAATACCAAATTTCACTCAATTTGCTGTAATAGATACTGAGAAAACGGAGTTTTTGCATTTTTAAAAAACTTCCGTTATATAGGAGGTGGACGTGGTTATTGACCGATCTTAACCATTTTCAATACCAACGTACCCTGTCCAAAGAGCAATCTATATACCAAATTTCATTGAGATATCTCAATTTTTACTCAAGTTATTGTAACCACGGACAGACGGACGGTCGGACGGACGGACAGACAGTCAGGGCTAAATCGATTTCTCTTTTCATTCTGATCGTTTTAGTATATATATAAGTCTATATCAATCTCGATTATTACTTGCTGTTACAAACAACCGTTATGCGAACAAAGTTATAATACCCTTGTGTACAAGTACGCTCGGGTATAAAAATTAAAGAAACAGAAGAAGCTTCAAAAAGAGTATTTGAGTCAACCGACTGTTAAAGAAATTATTGGAGGCGAAATAAAGGCACATCAAGTAGGTAGCCGCAGCAAACTTTTTTTTTGAACTTTTTTCATATTTTATTTTAATTTGAAATGTCAAATTTTGAATTTCGTTGTGATAAGAATGCTTTCAGTACAATTCAAGGCGAATTGATTTAAGGTGGTAGCGATTCTAAAAATGCAACCCTTTGGTGGGTTATTGTCAAAATTTATCTCCTTTGTATTTAACGTTCGCGAAATAATTTTTAAACAATTAGAGTCACCGCAAAAAGTTATAGTGAACCATATCTTGAAATTTCCTGTAGTTAAAGGGAACAATTCATTATTTGCAACTAAACAATTGATCTTGGCAACCAACCATCAATCAGCTGATTGATTTACACCACCTTTAATGAATTTGCATTGGTACAATTCAAGGTAGTTAATAAAATACTTTTAAAATTTTAGCTTTTAAAAGCAAAAACAAAATATACAGAACTCAAATTTTTTTTTTTAATTTTTCTACTGCGGCTTCCTATTGAATGTGCATTGGATTCTTGCAAAAAAGTACATACAAAAAGAGAATTTGAAGAACAGAAAGCTAATAGAAAAAATGAAATAAAAAAGGTATTCAAGTACTTCTAAGGAATAGTAAAGGTGTGTATATGAAAATAAAACGAGAAGGCAAGAAAGATTCAACATTCTAGTTGCAAAACGTGACCCACCTTATGAAAGTATATTAAATTGTAAAATATATGCATGTAATTTCAGCAAATTTAATAGGATGAGAACGTTTAAATGCTAAGCACAAGGCAAGTGAATTGAAAATAAAAGTTTTAGTACTTTTTTATAACAAAGTGTAAGTTTCTAGCTCCTACAAATTGCCATCTATTTTTGATAATTTTTTTTTTACTGACTTCCTTTCGAAATTCCTTTCATATAAAAAAAAATAGTTATATGGAGGAAATTTTCAGTAAAGAAATTGTAAAAAAACAGTGGTAATTTGAAGGTACTTTAAATATGAAATTTATTATACTAAAATTGAATGAGCATAATGAACAGCATACTCAATACTAAAACAGCGTATTCAAAATTTTATTATGTTAAAGGTTTGAAATTTTCATGAAATTTTATGTAATCAATGCTCATTGTGTACAATAGTTATAAAAGGATTTTTGTAGTTTTTGTTACACAATACACGATATTTTAATTGGAAAACAGTTTTAAATAATTAGTCCAAATGTATCAATATGTGGTTTATTAGGAATAAACTACACGTACGTTTTCTTTTATGCGATATTTTTAAGTGAATTTGAGGTTTTTCAACCAGTTTTTTTTTGGCTTATACGATTTTCCTTTTTCAGAGTTAATACTTTTTTTTAGTCTGAAAAAGACATACTCGTCACCATACTCGTAACGCTGTTTTTTCTAATGATTTTATTTCAAAACCATTTTTAGATTTTCATTAAATACGCATACAATTTTGTTTATTGGATTTATGCTTGGATCAAATTGGTTTTAAATAGAATAAGATAAGTAAAGCTGAAGAAATGAATTATTCCGTTTTCCTTAATATTGCTTTATTGGATTTTCTTATGCGGTTTTTTGGGGCTGTTTACATTAAGTATCTAAATTTATGAGGTTTTTGAAAAATCTAAAATGAATTCTCTGGTTTTGTATGAATGTTAACAACTTTTTTATGCCAATTTTTTTTTGTCCGATCTTCTAAGGAACGCATATAATAATAATTTTGGCGCGTACACTATATAGCTCAGTGTTTGGCCGAACTTCTCCTACCATTTGTGGTGTGCGTCTTTATATTCTACCACAAATGGAGGGACCTACAGTTTTGTGCCGACTCCGAACGGCAAATTTATTTTTTCATGGCAGAAATACCCTCGG
Organism: Philophylla caesio; assembly: GCA_963971545.1. Taxonomy (NCBI): domain Eukaryota; kingdom Metazoa; phylum Arthropoda; class Insecta; order Diptera; family Tephritidae; genus Philophylla; species Philophylla caesio. The sequence goes on along the minus strand of OZ020607.1, from coordinate 101,689,261 downwards.
AGGTTTGCCATTGCCTGCCGAGGGTGACCGCTATTAGAAAAAACTTTTTTCTATTATTAAGATTTTGCTTGCCCTGACTGAGATTCGAACCTCGAACTCCCCGGCATGTCAAATTATAGCACGCACCGCTACCAACTCGACCACAGCGGCCACTGAGGAACGCATACACTGCATAAAAGAAGACCGAAATGTATATTTATCAATTGGAATCGGAAGCGGATTAATACGGATTCTACAATCTGCGTCAATCAGAAGGATCATCCCTGATGTTTGTGATAAAATGCGAAATTATCTCCTACATTGCTTTGGATAACATCCTATAGAAATTATATTTTTTTGTTCCTTTCATCATTAGAATACATTTAGTCATTATATTATTAATCAAGCAGTTATTTGTGAACCGTCTAATCTAAATGAAGATGACATTGTTTTCAGCAAATTATAATGTTTAACATTATCATTATCATAATGAATACCATTAACACATTTTGAGGGATTCACACATATGTACATACATATGTATGTATGACATGTGGTTTTTAAAAAAAAATAAAACGCATATAATTTAATGATATGGCCAAGAATTAAGTTTTATTATATCCAATATCGACAATTTTGTTTATTAACGTACCCATTCAACCAAAAGTGACTTTATCGCTGAAAAACATTTTCTTGTGAAAATCGAAATCGATGGCCATCTGGTTTTGGGCCCATTCACCGAACGTGCGACGCGCTTGTTCCGGATTAAGTATATTCATTATAAAATGGCAAACCAAACTGAGTATAAATCAAGTAACAGCTGTCAAAAAGACTAACTCCAAAGAAAGTACACAGAGAAAAATATGCCTTATAAAAATAAAAAGATTGTCTCTATGATCAGTTTCAGCCTGTAACTTTTTAGGGACCAAGAAGAGGGTAGAAGTAAAAGACGAAGATATTTTCATAGAGATTTCTTCTTATTTTTATGTTGGAAATCTTTTTAATTTTATTTAAAAGTACATCTGCTTAAAATAAAGTCAAAGCTTCTTGTTATGTCCGAATGTAGGAGAAGGCGGTCAGAAGAGAAGGGACGCGTACAATTGCAAGTTCCATTGATTTCTTTTGACATCTATTTTCTCCATATTCTTGAATTCAAAAATAACTGAAGTGTGTGAAAGAAAATAGAAAACAAAAACGAAATGAAAATCAACAGTTTACTAGTATTCCCTCCTTCTTAAGAGGAAACAAGCAGCAATAACATAATGATATGCATTGAACACACATTACTCGCGTCGAAGTGCACCGACTGTAGCCGTGCGTTATTAGTTAAAAAAAAAAAGAAAAAGAGCAAATGCACAAACAAAAACAAGCTATTCACAAGCATAAGCATTTGAATGTCGCCAATTATAACTGTTTTTATCGTTTCGTGTTTTTGCATGCTTAAGATGATGCAATAAGTTTTGGGCATCAGTCAGTATTAACGTGGCCGGCGCGTGAGTTATAGATTTTGTAAAATGGATATATTCTGTTCGGATGAAAGTAGCAACGCTCCTTGCACATTGGATGCAATTGAAACGTTGCTCATTTTTAAATCATGGGAGTTAAATGAAGATATTTGCTCCATTCTTGTGGACAGCATAATTTAATTATTTGTGTACATTTACACAAGTATTTTCAAAATATACCATTTATATGTGATGCAAGCACCTTATCTGCGAGTAGTCGAATTTTGGAGTGGTTGGAGAAAATTTCTGACGACTTAAATGCAGCTAAAAGTTCCAGGGAGTCTTCACCAGTACTCCAGCCAACGTATGATAACTGCGTGGACAGTCGAAGCTTAACCGACCTTTTAAAATGCACGGTTAAAGGGCAGCTTGTGCTCCAGTTTGAGCAGAAAAATGGTTTCCTGGACGCCAAACAACAAAACACATTGTGTCACAGCATAATAGAAAATTATACTGTAAGGCGGGCAAAACTGACATATGGAGAAATGCAAAAGTGGGCCAACATCATCTGCGATGTATTCCCCAAAGAAAATCCGGTATGTATGTCCATATGTACATATGTATACGTTTTATGTTTCAAAATGAAAAAGTAAGTTTGGCTAACTATTTCAATAATTTTTTTGAAATCCTTCGGCTCACTTATGTATAATGTTGTGCAAAACATGAACAACAAAACTAGGTTTTATTTTTATGCCTACCATAAAAATATTGTACAACATAAACCGTAAAAAATTAAAATTTTGCTTTTTTAGTGAGTTCAGTACAAAGTTTGATTTATACGGCTATACTTGTAAAAACAGTTATTATTAAAAATTAATAAATAAAAATAGTGGCAAATCAAAAGGAAAGGAATTTTGTTGCATACATTTTGCACAACCCTATAGATCCATTTAATTGTAAGAAGGTCGACATATTTTTAATGCAAATATTTAATATTTAGGAAACATATTTACTAGCAAGAAAAACCCTACGGGAAAACTATTTTCACGCTGGACGAACGCAGACAAAACCAATTATAACAAGTTTTCAACAAATCGTACAATCGTAAACAATTTGCTTATTTACTTTCACAAGGTATACTTATTTTTAAATATTTAGATTACTATTTTGAAAAGTTTGTAGTTTCATAATTCATTAAATTTTCGTATGTATGGTTTCTGTTGTTGAATAAACTATCTTTTAAAAATAATAATGTAAATTATTTATGCAACCAAAAGATCTCAAAACTGGTCAATAAGTATTTGTGCCATATTTATAAATTCATTATACTACTTATGAAAAGAATAGTGTTAAGTTTATTTAAGTTATTTTTTTACACAACCTACTATGTACTAAGTAAAAGTAAAATGTTTAAAATTGAAGGAAAATCTTAAAATGTAATATAATTTGTATTAGCAATTTATTGTTTTTTAATAAATGTAAAGCTCTATTATTATTAGAATAATAAACCAAGCTTTTAAATAAATTTAAGAAGATAGCCCTATAAAATTAATAATTAAAACTTCTATATGAATTCAAGAAGATAACCCTATAAAATTAATAAGGAAAACTTTTAAATGAATTCAAGAAGATATCCCTTTTAATTAATAAGGCAAACTCTTTAATTAATTCAAGGAGATAAACTTATAAAAATAACAAGACAACCTTTTTAATAAATCCAAGTAGGATTCTTATAAAAATAAAAAGATGGACTTTTTAATTAATTTAAGTAGATATCCCCATAAAATTTCGAAGATTTATTCTTGATTTCATTAAAAAGATGTTCGCAAGTAAAATAAGAGATATCTTCTTACTTTTGTTCTATTTTATTAGGTAGTTTTCGCTCTGTGTAGCTTCATTAAAAACCACACGTCTAAAAAAACACCCCATAACGTTAACCGTTATGTTTTTAGCACACAATATCAGCACTTACTCTTCTCGGTTATAGCGTGATTGCACGCGTTTACTCGATTATTGATAGGGTCTTATTCTTTAAAGCGTTTTCAACAGGAGTCAACTCGCTGCTCTCGCAATTTGAAATTCAAAATTTTCTACTCGCATACTCGTATAAAAACATAATTTTTTTTGGGTCAAACGCCAAACATGTATGTAAGTATTTATGTACGAGTATGTACGTATGATGCATACAATATTTGCACTACCGTGTTGACAATTCCATATTTTACTGCGAGTGAAATTCTACACCATCCCTCCCATTTGCTTCACACTGTTCATTTCCAATGGTTTTCATAGGTTCGTACTCGTATCTGTGCATCTGAATGCGAAGTGAAAATTGGTAAGATTTATTAGTTTGGATCACTGCACATATATTCGGATAAGAGTAAACAAACAAATAGTCGTAAACAGGAGTGTGAAATCTAATGGAGGACGTGTGAAAGGGCAACTATTGGAGTTTGGTAAGCTAACAAAAATTTACGGATGTACAAATATACATATTTATGTATGTACATACATATGTATGTAATTGAGCATGGGCGTAGCTAGAACGAAATATAGGTGGCTCCTCCATAAAAAGAAGAGAACTTAATTTATTTCTAAATCGTTCCATAATCCATAGACATAACAGTGGGTTACGACCAACTGATTTATTATAACATACCATATCGATGGATTTCGTAATTTTGAATGGATAAAATAAAAATGTTTTAAACTATTTGTATTTGTGATTCGCTGTGCTGAGGAGACGTAAGATTAGGTAAGGCGAGATTACTTCCGATGAAATATTCGCACGAGGTGAAGTGCGGTAAAGTGAAAGGAGTTTAATTATGGAGAGTTCAGTTGAAGCGATTTAAGGTGTAGTGAGTTTAGCATTGTTGAATTCAGTTGTGGAGTATTTATCATTTTCGTCTCATTTACAATGTCGATTTTCACGCTGCTAAAGTACATAACGTAAGTTGACACATCATAGCCTAATTTAACGTAGCTTAGCATTAAACAACAAAGCACAGCATAACATAACGTATCATAACATAAACGGCTGGGTTTCCGATGTGTTCACCATGTTGATATTTAAATTTACAACTGCATAGTTTTTAGTTTTTGATGCTTATTTTCAAGCTAGAGGTCAGATAATTGAAGTGGAGATTTTTGCAATTTAAATTTGGTTTTAATTCAGAGTCGATCAGCACTCCTGGGTATTTAATAAATGGCTGGATGCGAGGCGTTGTGATGATATCTCATGGTTACAATCAATATTTTAAGCGATCGTTTGGACCACATTTAAAAGAGTATTCTGGGACGCCAACTCAAGTTTTGCATTTGAGAGCCAATTTGTATTATTCCTATACCTTCAGCATAGCCAACAATAGTTGTATTTGAGGATAGATCAAGTTTTGACATACCATCATGCATTGCATTCCACATCATCGGACCTAGAAGGACTATCTGAGGTAAGCTATCAGTCCGTTTTTGCTTTCAAACCCCTTTGTTTGCAGCCCTAAAATAGTTTTCGGTTGTATTCCATTGGCATGCGGAAGCATCCAAAATTCGCAGTACCGTCATTACTTTCACCTAATTCAACGAATTAAATGTAATTTTTATATCATTGATCACGGGTGCCTGTATGCTGTAGCTACTCAAATATGAATTGCCTTATATTTACCGAGGTACTTAACTCATAGTAAATTATCAATACTTTAACACATTTACAGGGTTAAAAATAAATATATAAATCTTTGACTGCGGTATACTAAGCTCAGAAATTAAATACTTGACGCCTTAGTATTATAGTACCTGATATTAGGACATTACTTTTAAACACATAGAGAGATACTTATGTAGAAATTAGAGGGGGTCACCTTGCCCCTACCTGCTTACGGCAATGTGTATGTGCATTACCACTTGACTGCTTGCTAGTTAATATCAAAATAAAAGCAAATGCTACTAACATTTTTATTGATTTTTACCATTTGATTGTACAACACTTTAATATGAATGTGAATACTTTTCTTTCCATTTGGACTTTAATACAGATTTTATGGATTGAAACTCGTAAATGCTTGCGGGTTTGATAAAAAAAAGCCGGTAAAAGCTTAATAAGCGAGTGTTTTTTATATCAAAATATTTACACCAGTTGGGTTCTAATCACTTGTTTCTAAATTCAGGATTCATCTTGAATCATGGTGTTAGGATGTAGAGATAAGGAAAGACTTTTCTAATTTTTCCATCATGTCTTTATAGTGTAATTGGGAGTTTTTATTTCAACCGGTACGACGTGTTGCTTATATCACACCTGTATATCCCTTGTTGTATCAAAATATACCTCTTCAGCTTCTGCGACTCGTTCATGAGCAGCTCAACGATCTACCTCTCTTCGCTGTGATTTCCTGGAAATTTCACTTCTATTTTCCTTTGAAAGCGAAATGAGTTCATCTATTTATATTTGACTGATATTTGAGCTAAGCTTGCTTCCTTTTGCTGCATCTTTTCGCGACTGGGCGCTGTAGATGTCGAAGCCTGGACTTCATCGTCGAGCTGCAGGTTCTGCAGAGTTTATGTCGTCGGTGTGGCTGTCTAATGACAAGAGTCGTCATCGACTTTTTTTTATCAAACCCGCAAGCATTTAAGAGTTTCAATCTAGAGGTGGGTAACTCAACTCAGAGTTGAGTTATTGAGTTGATTCCCGTCAGTGAATCGGTAACTCCGACTCCCATCTCCAAAAAAATTTAACTCATTAACTCTGTTATGTCCCACCGCACTCATGATTCAATTGAATAAGGGTGGCTCATTTTTCTCCTTATAACTCTCTCATACTAGCTGCTTCAATACAACATCGTAACTCAATGTAACTCAATTTGCATAGACATTTTATGTCGTGTCACCCCTCGATAGTTTTAAATACGATAATGTAAATCATTGTTAGTGTCGAAGAAATATATATGTTTTTTAAAGTTTCTGTGGTTTAATTAAATTAATAAAAATAATTTTTAGATAAAATTTTATTCAACGAACAGAAAATCCAAGATGTCTTGTATATTAAATTTAAAAAATATATAACTATGATGATATTTATTTATTACCTATTCGTTTTTTTTTACAATTAATATAATTATTTTTCTCCTTCTCCTCCAAAAAAAATAAGATTATTAAACAATTTGCTTTAATTTTCGACACAAACTATGTGTTTGAAAGTAATGTCCTAATATCATGTACTATAATACTAAGGCGTCAAGTATTTAACTTCTGAGCTTAGTATACCGCAGTCAAAGATTTATATTTTTATTTTTAACCCAGAAAATGTGTTAAAGTATTGATAATTTAAAGCTCCGCTTATTCAAATTTTTGTTTAATGAGGATTTAAAAACAAGAACTGCATTATACAGACTTCGGGTATTAAAAGTCGCTATCACGCCTTAAAATTGATAAAACAGTCGAAAAACAAAAATTTTAACGATGCTGCTTAAGTGAATATGTACTAAGAAGGGATGTCATTTCTGGTCATTTTGTTGATACCGGGATTTTCGAGATCTGAAAACGAAATCCCGAGATAAGCCCGCGATCCCAAATTTCACGAAGTTTTGATTCGTAAATTTTAATTTGCGAAAAAATGTAACACGTCTGTGATCGTTGTATTATAGAGGTATACAAAATAACATTAATATAACAAAGAAGAACGATTTTTTGTAAATCATGCATGATTTATTAGTATTTTCAAGAAAAAAAGGAAATAAACGTAAAATTTTACCCAAAAAAAAAATAATTTATATTTCAAGTACAAATATACATACATATGTATGTCCATATTTGGTATAGAAGCAAATGCACCTATATAATGTAAAATTATTTTTAATCACGGTTTGAGGCCAATATTATATATAAATATATTCAGCAAAAAAAGAAATACATTAAGTAAAACTTAAACACACCACCCATTCCATTTTGAGCGAGGCAGAATTATTTTTTATAAGAAATAAAAGCCTTAAGTGTGTTATCCTCCAACCTGGACCTAAATTTGTTGCATTTAATATCTGCAGTGGGGAAGCACTGTTAAATGCCCTCTGTAGGGCATAGCCTTTATAGCCTCATTTCAAAAACTATCATTCCAAAAATTATCTATCTTTTACCAAGCCTTCTGATAAATTTTATGCCTTTCGATTATTGGACAATTGTGAGCTGCTCGTTAAAACTTAAAGCAATTTATCTTTAAGAATGTTTGCCTTATCCACTTCAAGCACCTCGTCAGGCTCATTTTCTACTCGAGTGGGATATTCTTCATCTCATTTATAAAGGCATGGGCAAAAGAAAGTCTTTAGGGAGTTAACAATTGGTCGTATTTTGTTATCGTAATACAGCAGTTGTAAACTTGTTACTTTTTGTTTCTCATGTTAAATTTTCTTTTTTCAATACAACTCTAAAAGGTTTGTTTAGCGTGTTTCATTCGATCTGCTCTTTCTGTTTTAAATCATTTGAGGTTTATTTTTGTTTGAAAAAATGTAAATTAAAAATTTAAAAAATAAATGGCTATTAAATTCACTGTTTTCTGCAATTCCGAGATTTAAGTATACTGATCACGGGATATTCGGGAGTTAAAAAAAGGTCGGGATCCCGGGATATTACCAATATGGATTTGTAATATCTTCAAGAACTGTAGGGAGATATACAATACACGAATTTGGTACGATGATTAAAATAAATTATAATTATAATTATTCAAACTAATGAATATGTACTAAATGAACATTCACAATTTAATTTTTGTCTAGTTTCCTAGTGTTAGAAGAAACAACTAGATTCCTATCATCGTAGCATAGAAAACACGTGTTTTAGAGGACGATAGCAATAGGCTTGCAGCGAATGGAAATTTGAAGTTTTGATCGCAGCAGGCTGTCACTCAACAAGTTGAAGATGTGAGAAAAGTATTACAGTACTCGGTTTTTGTACCGATTACTCGGTTAATGTCAAGGAATACAATTGTAAAGTTTGCAATAATATATTTTAAAATTCTTTTTGTTGTAAGACGGAAAATCTTTCAAATGTTTTGGAATTGGTTATTTGAATTTAAATTTTGGTAATGTATTACAAACTAAATTTAAAAATACGTGTTATGAGTACCTGCTAATCCGGTTGATTTTCCGCCATATTCGTTCAAAAGTATGCATCGCTACTGGTTTTACAAATTATTTGCTGTGAAAATTTGCAAAGTTTGGCGGTAAGTTCATTACAACTTTTGTTATATCTCTTTAAGTATTAATATCTTGGTTTAAATTACAGTGAAAACATCATCTGGGCGATATTAAAGAGGTAATCGTATGAATTTTTATGCAAGTAACATATTTTAACTAGTTTTGTTTATGTATATTTGCAGAATCTATATCATACACAATTGGAGAAAGTTTTGATTTATTAAAAGAGAGCCAGCTGTAATTGGAATAAAGTGAGTATTTAAATTAATAATAACAATAAAGTGAAGTGAAACAGTGTAATCCTCAATGGAAAAATGCAAAGTTGTGTACATATAGGCATGAACATACATACAAACTTGCATATGTACATAACAATTGGTTACGTACTTTCGAACATACATATGTGTGTATGTAAATTCGATTATTAAAATATTCTGATTAAACAAATTAATGGCAACTAAAATATGGATGAGACATGTTAAAAACTACCATCGATTTTAGTTCGAAATTAGACCGAAAGAAAAATGCACTGATCGTTTGCATTTAACATTTGGTATTACAAGATGTGGAATTTAAGCAAACTTTAAAGTTTACTACTAAATTAATTTAATTTACGAAAGATTATTACTAAGACTTCTTTTATATAACCATACATATGTATGTATACATATATCATAAAAAAAATTGAAAACTGGTATTCATTACAAATAACAATCTTTTTTCCAGATCACATGTAAACACCACCATGGAGCGGAGCACGGAGGAAATGTCAACAAGTGAGCGGTTTCTTCTTTGTGAAATAAAGGTAGGTACGTGTTTCAATTAATATATTAATATTAAAATATTTTACTTAAAACGAATTGCCTTTTGTTTCGATTTAGACTACAATTAAGTTCCTGCTTTCACCATCCTGACAACATCTTCACCAGCTGTTCGTGCATGTGGAAGGTGATAAGAACACAAATATTTATTTAGCTTAATTAATTCAAATGTTTTTTAAAAAATCGGTAGCTCAGTCTTGTTTTTCTCAAATAGTATTAGTGCATGTACTGGATACATATCTACATATGTACATATGTACATATACGGAAGTTCCCAAAGCTGCAAGTAAGGTATACATTTTTTAAATATGTGTTATAATTATTAATTGAAATGGATGTAGTTAAAAAGATAAATCAATTATCTTTTAGTCCAATATTCTTTTTTTTAAATTTAGTTAATTTTTTTTGTTAAAATATTCAACTTTTGAGAATGGCTTTTTTGGATGTATAGTATATACTCGTATGTATGTACATATATACTAGTTACATATCACATAGTTCTAAGTGAAGTACTGGTTTTTCAAAAATGTGTATTAATTTTAAATAGAAATGCAATGAATAGTCAATTATCTTTATATTCATGTTATTTTCTTTTACAATTTTTAATATTTTCTATAAAAATTTTTGACTTGTGAAAATTGCCTAATTGCATGTGCAGAGTAGATATACGGCATTTCACATACTTGTAAGTCCATTATTGATTGTTTTTAAATATTCAATAATTTCAAATCAAACCTGTTAAGTTTTGATTAATAATCGTAATCATTAGTAATCTGATTACTTTGTATTTGAGAGTGAAATAATTGATTACATTACGATTATCTTGGTCCCAACTAGATTACGTAATGATTACGATTACAAATAATCAAAAAATAATCATGATTACTCTAGATTACTAAAAAGAATCAAAAATAATCAAAATAAATAATTGATTCTTTTCAGCGATTCTTTTTGATTCTTTTCAATCCAAAACCACAAACAAATTATCTCTTTTTGCTTTTTTTAATTTTTCATAAATTTTTTTACGTAAGCGTACCAACAAGTTAACAACCGTTCTTGAATTCTAACACTACTCGCTGCAGCATTGTTGGTTTTCATAAAGGTGTAAATATCAGCTACGCTCATTGAAGCTTATTCTGATGATCAGAACTGGGAACTTTCGCGATGGGGCTGATTATATTGAATGGCTGAATTGCTAATAATAATAGCAAAAATATCATAATTTATAATATAATATTTATAATAATATAATTATAATATAATATTTATAATATAATATTTATAATAATAATATTATACAAAAAACAATTTAAAAAATTTTAATAAAAAAATGTCTTAAAATTGAAAGAGAAAAGTTGTTTGGTATTTTGGATTGAAAATAATCAAAAAGAATCAAAAATAATCAAAAAGAATCCTGAATATAATCAATTATTTATTTTGATTATTTTTGATTCTTTTCAGTAATCTAGAGTAATCATGATTATTTTTTGATTATTTGTAATCGTAATCAATACGTAATCCCAATATTTGAAAGGCACAATTAAATAATAATTACAATTCTTTTTTGAAAATAATCTAACCGATTACTAATCGTAATCATAATTTAACAGCTATGTTTCAAATAGAAATCGATGTTATAAGAAAGATCAATGAATTATCTTTCAATCCATTACATCATATTTTAAACTTTTGAGAATTACCTTATTGCATATTTACATACGCGTATACGGTATTTCACATAGTTGTTAGCTAAGCCTTATTTTTTTACAAATGCTAAATGATTTTAAACTAAAATGGATATTATAACAAAGATAAATCAATTATCTTTCAGTCCATTACAATTTTATTTAATTTTTCGATAATTTTTATGAAAACTGAACTTTTGAGAAATGCCTTATTGCAAGTACATATGTATTTATGTACATGTAATATATGTCAATTTACATAGTTATAATTGAATTATTAATTATCTAAAATAGAAATGTATATATTAGTCATTTATCTATCTGCTCATATTAATTTCTTATCAATAAATAATTTTTTATGAAATTTAAGATTTTTGATTTATAACTATGTTTTCTATGTGCTTATATATTTTCTGGCCAGGTGAAACGGAACGAGCAGGATTATACTGAAGGATGTGGTACAACAAAGCTTTTCAATGCACCTACAATCAACCAATTTAAAATGATTTTCTATATATTTAAAATGTATTTTAAATCCTTAAAGTTAGCTTACTATTTTAAGTGCTTTAATTAAGATTTAATTTCAATTAATTTTAGTTTTATTTGATGATACCTAACATGTAAAACTGTTCTCTTACATTAAGAAATTATGAATAACTACTGTTTACGCCAGCTATTTACATCAGCATGTACAAGTGATTCTGCCATTGTGAATTACTATAATTCCACTTGCAGATGTCGCTGTGATAGTACGGGAACAGGGACTTGTTACTTTCTCTCCCTTTTCTCAAGTCCTGTTACCCGTACCGTACGATGGGTTTCGCCTTCTGCGAAAATCCACCGCTCTTCCACTTTGTGAAGAGACGCCCCCTACGCTACACGTAAGGTCTTGCTTTATTTTGTATATATAGATAACCCCATTTAATTTTCAGCAGTGTTTTTTATATTATACCATTAATTTCCTTGCCATCTGCAAGCCCCAAGTTGAATTAAAACTTGTGTGTTATTTGTGGGGCATAAACTAAATCAGCATTTCAACGTAAGTAGGCTGTGACAAAAATAAATAAAAAAAAAACGAAAACTGAATTCCAAGGCGAAAACATAGAAGGTAGTATATTCCTATCAGCTGAGTGGGAAAGTGTGCTTTATGTGGCAAAGTTGTGAAACGTAGAACTGGACGGCTTTTCCATGTCCCAAGCGGAAGTTTTAGTCGCTTATTGTGGTCGAGGTCCTGCCAGCTGCAATTACGAACAAAGGATGTTGTTTGCGGAGATCACTTCTCGCCTGCGGATATGGACACTGGCGGAAAATGGGCGAGACTACTATCAAAAGCGATTCCGTTCCCAACATTTTACGCAGCGTCATTTTACAAACCGTAACAGAAAGCAAGTCAGATCCTGGCCTCTTTTCACAACTGAGGTAATGCTTACAAAGTCATTTAAGAAATAAATACTCATATGTTTATAATAAATACGATTTTCTTTGGGTCTACCTGCTCCTGATAGTGACAACATAAAAAAAAAGTTCTTGAAGATAAATCTGTAAAATTGGTAAGCGTGCAATCACTGAAGGTGTAACAATAAACTTATCAGTATCTAATATTTGTTATTGTTTTAGTCTTAAAATTTAAAAAATTAACTAATCAGTTCTATTAATTATTGGAAAATAACATTGCAACTAATTTTGTAATATTTTTAAACTTCTGTTCTCGCAGTAACGAGAAACATCGCTTAAGCCCACATCGTCCACGCTAACGCGTGCATTGTCCATGCTCACAACAATCCCTGCATCGACGCAATCTTTCCCGAAAGCGTTCTCGCTCCCGTGTAAATGATAATAATGTTTAGGTTTTAAACGACACTTACGTTCACGCTGCATGCTCTTTTAATAGCTTTGCTCTTATTATAAATTGTTAGTATAAATATTAAATATGTATATAGACGAATCTTTATTATACATAAGTATTGAGAATAATTACGTTAATTGCCGGGCATATGCTCTAATCTATCAAAATAAAAAAACACCGTTTTTAAGCTTATTTTGAATAGTGATAATCTTATTAAATAATAATTTATGAATATGTATGAGATTAGTAATGAAATGTATATGTGGCATTCTCAAATTCAATAAAAGGTAATCATATATGTATATACATATAACCTAAGAAAAGTTACAATAAAAAACACGATAAATTGTTAAGTTGACTTGTTTACCATTAGGCCAATGCCTATGCAAAGGCAAGCAGGCAATTTGACGAAGGTCTGTGATTTCGTACGATTGGCGGTTTGGTTACAGAATTTATATTTTCCATCTTTCACTTCTCCCAATATACTATATTCGTTCAACAAATGCCCAAGGCCGAGACGCGAGAACACTGAGGCGGCAAATTTAGCGTAATGGTATTTAAATTATTTCAGCAGTGGTAATAATACACATATCAAATATATGTATGTATGTATGTATGTATGTACGTAGAGGTGCCTAGCACTTTTTAACAATATTACACTTAATTTCTCTGCTACCAATAATACAAAGTATTATTACCCAAAACAGCGGGTGAAATATCTTTACATTAATTAAAATTATTATTTTATATGTATGTATGTTAATACAATTTTCACCGTACATTGTCATTTTGCTGATTTGAAAATTAAATTTTGTTTGTTTCAAGGCGGATTCAATAAGGTGGCGTTAATACGCCGGCTAGTTTTTTCGCTTCGGTGAGCATTATGTCAAACTGCTTCGTTCTGATTGGCTGCCAATATAAATGTGTTATGGTATTTGACATAATGCTCACCAAAAAGCAAAAACAAAATACATGTATATATATATATGGACAATACCACCTTCAATGAATTCGCCTTGATTGAATTCAAACATTTCAGATTGTTACTTCGTGCCACAACCACTAAGGATCGCTGGTGGAAAATTTTTTGGTAAGTTATTTTTTTTCTTGTAATTTTTTTTTTAATTGCCAGCCAGGATTTCTTTTACAATGTACATACATACATATATTATTTATATATTTTCTCTTTTTCAGATTTTTGCTTTGCTGTGCTGTGCCACAATCAATAAAAATCGCTGCGTCACAACGGATCACTAAGGATCGCTACTGAAAAATTGTTTTGGTAAGATTTCTCGCAACCTCTCCATATTAAATTCCCAGCAGTGACCGCAAAGATATTTGTTTTTGGGCTTTGACTTTTTAAAGAAAAAAGCAAGTTCAGGAATTGTAGTGTAGTTGAAGTGTATGAAAATTTACATAAAATATTTAAATAAAATTCAAGTTGATGTTTCATATTATAAAAGGAATGCTTGTCCTATTTCGTTGTTGTCAATATGTTAGTTTTGATTAGAATGGATATTATGTTTAGCTGGATAGTGATAAAGTCATCTCAATCCTTTAACGTATTGTGTACGTATAGTTACATATATTCGAATTGATTTTGCAGCATGCATGGTAGTTTGGAAAAGTCCTGTGCCAATACGTCGCAAGAATTCCATATCCGGCCATTTGTTTGCTTTATCGTAAGGAACTCATTTAAATTAGATCTTGTTCCTTGATGCAATTGCTGAAAGCAAGGAACGCCTATCTACAGTCAAAAAATAACTTAAGGGGTCGGATAAAAAAGGAGCTTTTTTGAATAAGTTGTTTTATTATGCTATTTTGGCCTAAAAGAACAAGTCATTCTTAAATTAAAAAGAATTCAAAGTAGTGCAGATTTTTAGTTATAACCCGTTATGAATATTCATTATATATTTTCGCTTTTTTTGATTTTTTTTTCGCAGTGCTGAATAATCGCTTCAGATACAAGCAAGTTTTAATTAAAAAGAAACATATTAACAAACCACTACTAATAATAACATTAAAATTTGTAATAAAAATAAATTTTTTTAAATTATCTGGAACTCTGTATTTAAAAAGTATTATAAATACATGTATAAGGGCTAACCTTCCTATAATAATAATTATAATTTAATCAAATAATATATCTAGTATGTTCTGGTTTTGTTTTAATATAATCCCTAACAATAAAAACGGTAGTGTTATATTATTATTAGCTACCTGTTTACCAGAATGTTAACCTGTGCAGTTGTTTATATTAGCTATTGTTAACCAGAATACTAACTTGTGCAGATGTTATTATTAGCTACATGTTGTCCAGAATACTAACTTGTGTAGTGGTTAACATTAGCTACATTTGAACCAGAATATTAACTTGTGCAGATGTTAACATGAGCTACAAGCTCACAAAAACATTATCTGGTACAAATGATAACATTAGCTTATGCTTTACATAATATTAGCCGCATAAGGGAAAATAAGAGTATTCCAGCTATAGTTTAGTGAAATCGAACAATTCTTTTAGTATGAGGGAGACGTCACACGTATGTATGTATATGAAAAAGTGGTTAATATTTTCACACAGCTAGAACAAAATTAGCTACTTTTTTACCTGTCTACAAGTGAACGAAACCCACCCGTTAACCAGATTTCTAGCTGGTAGCTGGCTTGCTTACTCGTTTTAATGCATGCATACATACAAACATGTTTTTCCTCTGTTACGCAAGTGAACCATTCTCTCAGTGTGCCTAGCAAACTTCTTGCTGTAGAAATCTTAACCTCGATTTCAAAGTCCAAGCAGCTGCAAGGAAAAGCAATATCAGCTATACTTGTCAAATATACATACATACATACATTTTTATGGATATACATAATGTACACCCAAATCAAATACAGTTGAACGAAATTTAAAAAAAAACAAACATTTTCATATGATTATAAGCTATAGGTAGCTGCCACAATGATACATATGTACATACATACACTTATACTCGTACATACACAAAAAGAGTTTTGGGGGACATCTCCAATTGCAAATGCGTGCCAAATGGCGAAAGTGACTAGTAAAAAGTTATTGCTCTTTCAGCATTAAAAATATCACATTGACCTCAATTCTAGAATTTCGCACATATTATGAATGCATAGTTGAGGATGCATTATAAAAGTTAAATGGTTTATTATAACGAGAAGAAGTTTACTTAAAGCATATCAAATCAACTAAATTCGTAACTTTTATCTTATTTGAAACAATTTTTTTCTACGAATTCCAGTGAAAAGAAAAATAAATGTTTAAATAAAAATGGTCGAAATTGGTGCTTAATCAAATTTATTAAGTTTTTCTTAAATATGCTGACATTTGTTTATCTCCGAAAATTATCGATAACTCAAATGTGTATTTCAATGAGTTCGGAGGTATTGTTTAAGACTGCCAAGCGCAATGGTTTTGTAGAAAATATCTGATATTTAAAAAAAATCCACTAACAATACATTGTTTAAAATGTACACAAAATATTTACACTTACTTTGAAAGCTATGAATGTATCGCAAATGGTCTTACCTTTATGTTGGCTTAATCTCCTGGGTAGAATCCACTTGAGACTGAACTTGACTGAATCAGTTGAAAGATGCATCTTGAGTTGAGTCTCTTTGACTACAACTAAATGTTATTTATGTAAGACGGAACGCTCAATACTGCTTCCTGCAATTAACTATTCTGATGATGTCAAGCGTTATACGGGATGCCTACGTGAACCGCATCGGCACCATATATGTATGTATAGCAGGTGATGCTTTGTGTTTGGTATGCAGCTGAAAAGCAGAGCCTCTTTTCGATGAACAAAATCTTCTTTTAAACATGGAAGAGTAACTGGCATAAATGAGCACAATAGGTCTCGGCCCAAAGCATGAAGAAGAAGTAGGCGAAATTTGAAACTCCAATTCGTCAACGTTTATGTGCTAAACACAATTGCAGCGGATAAAATTAGAACACACTGGAGCGCATACAATTGCACATAATAGCGGCGAAGAAGAATTACTTGCCGTCGGTTATTTTTACGGTGTCAAAAAGTTTACAGCTCAACCATATATTCACTGGGTGCGTTTCTCCACGCACATTTTTTACGTTTATTACACCGAAGTCAATTTGCGTGCGTGTTTTCTCTACGTAATTTTTATGTAAAATGTATATGAATAAATACGACTTCAAGCACAACCTAATGTTCACCCATGATTCAATTATAAAAGGTTCTTTACTTAGTGACAGCTAAAATCTGACACTCCCTAATCTATAGTTGTATTTTGGAAGTACACAAAAAGGGGAAACAATTTGATACCGTTTTGCGAAAAGTATTAGAAATTTACTAAATAAAATACGTATTAAAATAATATTTATGTAAGTAATTATTTAATTAATGTATTCACTAGCTAATAATTGGCGCATTAACCGCCTAAGCGATTTTGGCCGAGGTCAACAAAGCACGTCCCTATCCCTATCTGGTGCTAACTGGCGCCAATTGGAAATCCCAAGTATAGCCAAGTCTTTTTCCACTTGGTCTTTCCAACGCAGAGAAGGTCTTCCTTTTCTTCTGCTACCACCCGCGGGTACCGCGTCAAAAACCTTCAGGGCTGGAGCTATTTCATCCATTCGAACGACGTGACCTAGCCAGCTGATTGTACAGCTCGTTCCATCGTACGCGGTATTCGCCGTCGCAAAGACGCAAAGGTCCATAAATATTTCGAAGAATCTTTCTCTCGAACACTCCAAGAGCCCTTTCATCTGATGTTGGCATCGTCCACGCTTCTGCGCCATACAATAGGACGGGCATGATGAGAGATTTATAGAGTATGGTTTTTGTCCGTCGAGAGAGGACTTTACTGTGCAATTGCCTACTCAGTCCGAAGTAGCACTTGTTGGCAAGAGAGATTCTGCGTTGGATTTCAAGGCTGACGCTGTTATTGGTGTTAAAGCTGGTTCCTAAGTAAACGAAGTCCTCTACTTTTTCAAAGTTATAACTGTCAACAGTGATTTGTGATCCCAGTCGTGAATGTGCCGACTGTTGTTTTGATGACAGGAGATACTTTGTCTTGCCCTCATTCACCTCCAGACCCATTCGCTTCGCTTCTCTATCCAGTTTGGAGAAGGCAGAACTTACTGCGCGGTTGTTAAGGCCGATGATGTCAATGTCATCGGCGTACGCCAGCAATTGCACACTCTTATAAAAGATGCTGCTTCACCGATTTAGTTCTGCGGCTCGAATTATCTTTTCCAGCGTCAGGTTAAAGAAATTGCATGAAAAAGAGTCACCCTGTCTGAAACCTCGTTTGGTATCAAATGCCTCGGAGAGGTTCTTCCCAATTCTGACGAAGCTGGTGGTGTTGCTCAACGTCATTTTACATAGCATTATAAGTTTTACCGGGATACCAAGTTCAGACATTGCGGCTAATAGGAAACTTCTTCTCGTGCTGCCGAAGGCGGCTTTTTAGTGGACAAAAAGATGGTGTATGTTGATTCTTCTTTCTCGGTCTTTTTCAAGATCTGGCATATTGTGAATATCTGGTCGGTGGTAGATTTACCAGGTCTAAAGCCACACTGATTAGGTCCAATCAGTTCATTGACGGTGGGCTTCAGTCTTTCACACAATACACTGTCGGCCAGCATCTCAAGCTCTTCGCACTCACAAAAAATGCGTCTTGCTTCCTTCTTCAACTCACGATAACGCTCCCGCACAGCTCGCGTTGCGCCCGATCGCAGTGTGGCCCTGTAGGCAGCGGCTTTACGTTCCGTAGCGGCGCGACATTCCTCGTCATACCAGTTATTCTTTCGGGCTCGCTGAAATCCGATGGATTCTTCAGCGGCGGTATGTAGACAGCGAGAAATATGGTTCCACTGCTCGGAAATATCGTTATGTTGATTATTGCTCTCAGAGAGCAGGAGTGCAAGTCGAGTGGCGAAGTGGGTGGCTGTCTGTTGCGATTGCAGCTTTCCGACGTCGAGCTTTCCTTGTGTCCATTTGCGTGCGCTTTTTGCTGCACAGAGGCGCGTGCGGATCTTAGCTGCCACAAGAAAATGATCCGAGTCGATGTTGGCTCCTCGGATCGTGCGCACATTTTGGACACTGGAAGCATGCCTTCCGTCTATCACAACATGGTCGATTTGGTTTCGTTTCTTACTATCTGGAGACAGCCACGTACCTGGTGAATCTTCTTATGCTGGAACCTGGTACTACAGACTACCATGTTTCGGACCCCGCCGAAGTCGATCAGTCTCATTCCGTTATTGGACGTTTCGTCGTGGAGACTGAATTTACAGAACCTTTTATTATTGAATCATGATGTTCACCCACGCCGCAAATTTGATGTCAAAAGTGCCTCTTCGAAATATCACTAATGAAAAATATAGGAATTTTAATTAGCTTTTTGCGTATGTCGGATATACATATGTATGTACATATGTACTTATATGAACACGTTCTGGATATACATATGTATGTATGTTAACTACTCTCTTATCAATTCATAGCAACAATGACTTAAATCTAAATCCCACTGGCATTTTTCGACGTAAGATACGAGTATGTATATCGTACATGTACTTAGTTCAAGAATGAAAGACCAATAGTGCAATTTGTTTTGCATATCTTTCTCTTACATATATCTAGTATTACTTCCATTTTTGGAACAGTCGCTAAAAAATAGTACTTAAAACCAAAGGTTACTTTAGTTCGCTAAGACCACAAGACAATCAAAAACTATGTATATAATTGAAGAGGAAATGTAAAATGCATTAAAAAAGATCGTAAATTGGCAAAAGAAAAAAGCTTGAACGAATTATTTAACGCTAATCCTTCGTTGTCAAATTTTATTAAAATTTAAATTCCAGATCAAAGAAATTTAATAAAGATTGACATATCACAAGGCGAAATTCCATAAAGACTTGATTCAGAAAACAAAAAAAACGAGTACAAGTAAAATGGTTTATGAGATATTTTAAAATTTCGGGCTTTTGAGTTTAAACACTTTGTTTTCATTTTCCATGTTACTGCTAGATTAAATCGACCGGTTTGTTTTGTAGCCTTCTAGAGCAAAATAATCATAAAATGTAAGAAAATAAAAATAAATATATTCTCCTAAATTGTACAGCCAAACAAAGATTGTGCAATATATCGTACAAAGTTCACAAAAGGAGTAAAAATCTTGGTACATTTGCTTATGTCAATTATTTATTGGCCTTCTAAATAATACATACAAGCGAAGGTAATTTCTAAGTTTAATATAATAGTAAAACATTGCGAGTGAATAGAATGTTATACTCACTGCGCGCTAATGAGGTCATAGGTTTCGTTAAGTACATATGTCTGTTTCCATTTGTTAATTTTCTTAGTCAGTCATTGTTGCTCCTTTTCGTTACAGTACAGTGTTGTGTCTGCAGGTCATAAGTCTAGGTTGCTTAGTGGCATTTAGTTACGTCCGTCAGTCAAATATCACATTTATATATTTGAACCCTGAACTAATTACAATTACAGATAAGCCACAACCGTTCGCGAGATTTCTACGATTGTTCGATTAAATACAAAATTATGTTGCCTAACCTTGTGCGATATATCGTACACGCTAGTTATGTTCAGTTATTTTATTTGCCTAGAATAACATAAGTTTTACAAATCTTAGTTAAATTAAGAGTTAATAGTGTTATCCTAACATACTGTAGTATTTATCTAGTAGTTTAAAATCTGTATATATTAGATTTGTATGTATACAATACAATAGTTTAATCTTTTAATACTAATACAGTACCTTTATGCGTAAATTAAAATAAATGTTTTCTTAAAATGTGGTCTTAAAAATAAATGCATATGCATAGGCATCTTTCTGTATATTAGTGTGTGCTTATTTTTGTTAGTTTTATGTGTTGTCTAGAAATTGTTCAGTGTTGTATACTAGCTTTGGTAGATTAGTATTATAAGTATTGTATCGTCTATGCTAGTATAATACTACTAAGATCATTTTCAATTAATATTTTTATATACATACATATATACAAAGGAACTTTTCTGTAAGTGGTAGCATTACTACGTTTTGTTTCGTTAAGTAATTTTTTATGAGCTCGTTATCCATTTAAATTAAGCTTTCAGACGATTTGATTAGGAAAGAATCAATTCGTGATATTTTGTATTCTTGGTAGAAATGTTGATTCGAAAATCATTTCCTAAAAGTACGTCCGGAGTAAGGTTTTCGATTAATTCCATTACACAATCTAAGCATATGCCTCTCGAATATTCGCAGTCTCTCCATTTGACTTGAGGAGATGTTGAACGAAATGGGATGAGCCCAAGGCGAAATAATTAAAGGTGGTGGTAAGCGCATATAAGTAAAAGACCTCCATGTATTTCGCTGCTGCTTTGCTGGACTGAATGTCAAATTTCTGTAGGTGATTTACATCGCCAGCCATTCCCCAGCCAATCAGAACGAAGCCCTTTGACGTTCAGTCAAGCAAAGCGAAAAAAGCGAAAAAACCAGCTGGCTCCTTAACACCACCTTGTTAAATTCGCCTTGGATGAGCGTATGATCTGTATAGTGGACAAATTGTTTGTTTATAAATGTTCAGTTTGATACTGGTTTTTAGACACGCAAGTCTTCTTACGAAGTTTGCATAACTAAAAAACATTTTCTTTGCTTTTGCTAGGGTAAAGTCTAAATGCTTTTTAAAAATAAATCTATCATCCAAAACTACTCCCAAATATATCAGGTGATCTTTAGCATTTACAATTTCTCCATTTATTTGAAGTTCAGTGATTTTTCCACACTCCTTTAATAATAGTGCATTCGCCTTTAAAGATATTGGCCCGTATTCATAGTCAAGTTAAAGTCGACTCTAAAATTAGCATCAGATTTTTTGACAAATATCCAAAAGTATGGCAAAAAGCTACTACTAACTTTATAGTCAACTTTAACTTGACTATGACTACGGGCGATTGGCTTTAAATTCAATATTAAAATATATATTAATTTAATAAAACTGCTTTTAATTTCTTCCTATTTGTTCTGTACAAATTTATTAAAATCTATTTTTATGGCCCTTCGGAAAAAATAAAAATTCTTGATATAGAGTTTGGGAAGAATTATATTTGCTTTAAAAATTTGTATAACGATTGAAAAAATTTCAGATTCCATTCGACAGCGACTTGTTTAAAAAAACATATAGGTTTGTTCTGCATTTCGATTCTTATTCTTTTTATTTCGGAAGATCAAAGACAATACTTTAAAATTAAAAATATACATATGTTCGCTTTCGATGTGTAGCAATGTCTTTCATTCCGATTCCGACCAAATCAAAATTCAGAACGTTTTTTTCACGAAAAAGTGGATAACTTCTTAAACAAAATTTAAGTTACGTTAAGGGTTATAAAAAGTAATCATAATTTTTGTCTTTTTATCCCATCAAGGCCGCTGACTAAATTTGTGAAAATACTTCAAACATACATTTCCTTGGACTAAATTTGAATGGACTTTATTACTTTATTAGTGCAACTTCAATATTTGCCGATATGTGGGTGTGCTTTTTTTTCGTGAACTGTTTGTATTTACGAGTATGTACCTATATGCATATGTATTATGTACTTATACTATAAAGGTATGTATGTACATAGTTTTGAGTCGTAAGGGGTGTGATACAAAAAAACGAAAATATAATAAATAAAAGTTTTCTCTGTTCTTCTGATTTGCTTATATTTATTATGGGTTATTTTCAAACTTTATCTCCTTCGTATTTATCTTTCGCGAATAATTCTTACACTGTTAGAGTCACTGCAAAATGTTATAGTGAACCATTTACGTACCTTTAAATTTCTTTAATAGTTCAAGTTATTGTTTTTATTCAACAGTTTTTAGTTAATTCTAATAAAAAATTATAAGATTATTTGTTGATTACAAAAATTAAGAGTTTGTTTTTTAGTGCTGAGGACTTTATAATAATATAATATTATTATGGCGCGTACACTATATAGCTCAATGTTTGGCCGAGCTTCTCCTAACATTTGTGGTGTGCGTCTTTATATTATCCCACAAATGGAGGGACCTAGAATTTTGTGCCGACTCCGAGCGGCAGATTTATTTTTTCACGGCAGAAATACCCTCGGACGTTTGCCATTGCCTGCCGAGGGGTGACCGCTATTAGAAAAAACTTTTTCTATGATTAAGAGTTTGCCTTCCCTGCCTGAGATTCGAACCTCGAACTCACCGGCGTATCGAGTTATAGCACGCACCGCTATCAACTCGACCACAGCGGCCATGCCATCATATATATTCGAAATCGAATAAATTTGCAGAAAAAAACGCAACAAAGATATTTTCAAAGATTTTATATTATTAAACAAATGTCATCAAAAGAAGGGAGACCTTGAAAAACTGTATAACGCCTTACTGACAATAATGCCCGAGTTCAGTAAGCTGTCTCAGTCTCTAATAGAGACAAAGGCACCATTTTAGACCAGTTGGTATTCATTACCAGGACACAATTTAGAAAATGTTATTTTCAGACTAGAGGTTTTATTTTGAGACTAATGAATGCCAACTGGTCTAAAATTGTAACATTTTTCTCTATTAGAGACAGATTTCTTTCATGAAAATAATTGCATTTAGTTACATACGCAGTGATGTAGTTTTTTTTCTTATTTGGAACAAGAACCGGTTTTCCGGATTTTTTCTAGATTTAAAAATTATAAATCGTTTTTTTAAGTGCAATTTTCCAAATAATTCGAAAACTGGTTTTAAAAAACAGTTTAATAATCGAACACCCTAATACGTACATACAGTTGTATGCGCATACTTTTTATTTTACTGAGTTGTCCGACTTCGAGTACATAAGTATATACGTATACACATAATTTATTAATTGTAATTTAACACTGTATTTTAACCTTTCGAAATGTTCGTATAACTTGCAAGATATTTTTCGCTATGATAGCTAATGTTGTCAAATTCTAAGAAATTTCTTTACTGGAAAAGAACGCGTACAGACCTATCTACAATTTAATGTATAACTCGGCTGCCGAAATTATAATGGAGTTTTGACATTAAATTTAAATATTGCAATGTAAAGGGTAGTTTGTTTGCCATTTCAAGGCGTCTTGAAAGAGACATAACATTAAATTATACGCGTTTTATTTCTTCTTAAAAACCACATGTCTTAAAAAAACACCCTTTGGTACATTGCAATATCATTTTGATCAATTTCTTATACAAAATGACAAAAAAATATCAATTTAGCAGTTGTAAATGTGAAATTAACACTTTTTTGTTTACATTACAAATAACATTGCAAAATGTTATTTTTAAAAGGCAGTTTTTTTTTCGGTGTACAGAATGTTCAAATGCAAGTAAACAAAATGATGCTTATTCTGTTATTCTTAAAAATCGCCCATTTACAAACAACTTTAATGGAGTGAGTATAGTTTCACTCTCTTAAATGTGCGAACTAGCCGAGTAGCGGACTTGTTGTGCAATAGAAATGCATCAAAAATTGTGCTCAATAAATATGATACAAGAAAAGCTCGAAGTCAAAAGTTGTAGGTACACAAAATATACAAACAATCACTTGCCCACTCGATATGCATTTTCATGAAGACATTTACCATGCGAGCCTTTCGGAAATAAGCTATTTGACATTCAGTCCATCAAGGCGAAAAAAAACAGCTGCTGCCTCAATACCAGCTTACCGAATTTGCTTTTCCGAGTCAGAATAGTCGAATTTTTCTTTTGTGTTGTGGTGATTTTATTTTTATGAAATGAAACACCCAGCACCAGTGAGCTGTCTAGATCCAATGGGAACCAAATGATTGCTTTTCTTTGGATACTTTTCATATCGGCTGTTATGCAGTTAAGGTTCACTTGGATTTGTTTACTTCTCTTGACGAATTGATATAAGCTCAATATGCAAATTCACTGAGAAGTGCAAGGCATAACATGTCCGATAATTCTGGGTTGTAGAACTATTTAAGCTCTTATGCAACATGAAAGGATATAAACGTTCGAAACTAAAAAAAAAAAAAGCGGTGAAACCGACTGGTGGTCGCAATCGAAAACAAAGCCTTGCACTCTTGTACGGAACACAATTTTTTTACTGCCACCATATTGTAAGAAAAAATAACGATTGGCATGTAATTTTAACTTCGATCATAATCGCATTTTTCCCTACTAAAAAAACTTGCAGTTATTTGAAGCTGCGTTTATAATTAATCATATACAATTATATAGCACTTGCAGCTTGACCGCGTTTGTAACTCATTCATAAAATACCACAATGTACTATGTATCAATATTTTTAACTCTCATCTCACTATTTTATTTTGTATCACTAAATGAACGAAGGATGCGTACGCAAGTAATTGTTCTAAATTCGCGCTCATGCATTCATAGTCGCGGACAAAGAGGTCTATATAAAGTTCAAAAAACGCATTCGTGTCACGCATATAAAGCAATATAAACATAACTATATATAAAATAATACCCGATCAAGTGACATGAATAAGAGGAGTAGGTTTAAAATATTTATGCAGATACATACATATGTATACGAATATACTTATGTACTCGAAGTCGGACAACTCAGTAAAATAAAAAGTATGCGCATACAACTGTATGTACGTATTTCTTAGAATTTGACAACATTAGCTATCATAGCGAAAAATATCTTGCAAGTTACACGAACATTTCGAAAGGTTAAAATACAGTGTTAAATTACAATTATTAAATTATGTGCATAATGTACAAACACATGTTTGGTTGTTTTAAATCGCAGATCTGGACTACCGCCAAAGCATCGTCATTACATCGTTTCCATTGTAAACGACTTTATTTTATAATTTCACTAAATAAATTGAATTTTTTCGTTGTCTCGTTTGATTGAGATCACCTATTTTTTCTACTTGCAAGTTTTGGCTGGCAAAAATTTGTCCAGTAAAAATGATCAAATTCCCCTCAAAATGAAAAGTCAATTCGCTCTCTCGATTTCCCCTACTTCGCAAGTTTCCTGCAAGTTTTTGCGTACAAGAACGCTAAAACGTCATAGTTTGTAACAATTGTAACAATTGTGGTAGTGGTATGTAGGTAGTGTTATTGCGACACCACCAGGATTAACTTCTTTATATTCGTGTTTATAATGTTGCCAATTCAGATGCTGGTTATACTTCAAAGCAGTTTAATATATTATTTTCATTGATGAAGTACCAAATGGGTTGTAAGTATGCAGTCCAGAACTTAAAGCGAATTTCGCGGCTCTGTCTGCAACTTCATTACCAGATATGCCTGAGTGTTCAGGAACCCACATTAATATTGTATTTGGTGATTGTGATTTTGTTACCTCTTTTTGCTAGGTCTAGAGATTATAGCCTGTAATTCTGCTTTACATAAATACGTTCGCATACTGTGGTAGAAGGCCGTGAGATAAAGTTATTCCGGTGTCGTTAGTAATGGCGAATGCAACTCCATTTTTCTGTTTGGTGCCGTCAGTGATTGGCTTTGAGCTTATTTAATGGCAAAGTGTATTAAATTCTTTAGAAAATTGAGATAATTAACAAAAAGAAAAAGAGAGCGTAAAATATAGGACGAAGCAATGACAAGCTTACAATTTTGGTTACTTGCTTGACGAAAAACAAGTAGGCGGAAAAAGGACCGTTAGCGGGCGCTAGGTTCGAGGTTTAAATAAAAAATGTTTCAATGTCAGAATTGGTACGCATTTAGATTTTAAAATATTTACTCTCTCTATTTTCAAAATTTTTTCACTCATTGCATTCAATAGAATCACGGTAAATGAGGTTTCAAATTCAAAAGTATGCCACGCCAAAAAAGTGAAACAACCTTGAACACCTTGTAAACATAAAACAAAATGATTTTTACTTATGCAATCATGTCACATACATACATACATATGTATCTGTGGAGAGGATTAGAAAATGCGAAAAAATAGAATATTCCTTTCATTTTGATTTCGGCAATGACAACTACAACATGCACTGAAATGCTGAAATCAATTTCGCATCGTTCTATTGGCTCAGTAAACTGCTGACACCAATTCAATGTGTATTGTAATTTAAATTAAGTTTGTGTGTGTGTGTGTCTGAACGCTGGATGATATTCATGATTAAAATGCAAATCCGAACTAGTTGCAAGCGATGCAAATTAATATCTAGAGTGAATTTTAAAAATCTGAACACATAAAATATGCCAAATAAAGCTTAGAGAGTTAAAACTAAAATTGTGATATGCCCTCGAAGAGTTGTCATTGTAATTGAGTGGTGAGCGATGTAAAGCTTCAAAAGCTAAACTGTATATGTAGTGAAACAATGCCGTAACCAGGATAATTTTTCATGAAGGGGTTAAACAAACAACCAAAAAAACGTTGCTAGCTTTTTATGCTCTATACACTTATTGCCTGATTCTGCGCTTTTAATAAATTATTAAAAGTTTATATTTTATCAATATCATTTTTATATTTATAATAAAGTAAAGAAAAAAGCTTTTTATTTTTGTTTAAAATACAAAAAATTTGATAAACCTTTAACACAGAATCGGGCAGTTAATGTTAAAAGGAGGGAACAATAATTCGCAGCAAGTATACT
Source organism: Philophylla caesio (assembly GCA_963971545.1). NCBI lineage: Eukaryota > Metazoa > Arthropoda > Insecta > Diptera > Tephritidae > Philophylla > Philophylla caesio. The sequence continues at coordinate 101,661,692 of OZ020607.1, read as the reverse complement.
AGCCTGTCCCTTATTTTCCAAACATATCGCATACCCTCTCCATTTATTCTAAATAGTCTCATATACTCGAATCCAAAATTTTAACCCATTCGCACCATGTTAACCCTTGCCGCTGGAGGGTCAAAGTTACCTTTTCGGTCATATATGGGAAAATTTGTTATTTTAGCTAATATCATCAAGCATCTTCTTATTTAAACTTATAAAATGTATTTATTTCACGAAAATAGTATGTGGAGTCGATTTTCCTTTAATAAGTTCTTCAATGCCTTTTAATTAAAAGATTTAGGGAAATAAAAATATAATAAAAATCTTTTATTTAAGAGGGAAATTTTCTTTTTAAAGTTTCCTTTTTGCAGTCAGGATAAATTTTTCTGTGGTTCTGGACGCATCTTAGTAAAAATTGTTTTTGCTCGAATTGCACGAATTGCTTTCTTCTTCATTTCTAATAATATATCTCTTTGTGGAACAAGGTGAATCTTCTTTTTCCAAGTTGGTTACCATCTTTATTTTTGTATCAATGTCAACTTCATCATCAAACAAGGAAAAAACGGCAATTTCTGGTGTCAAGTACCAAAGGTGTTTCTCAAACTTTTCTAAGGTCGCTTTGGCTATTGCCTTATCAATGGATTCGTACTCTTTTAAAGCCTGCATGAAGCTCAAATCCTGAAAAGGAGCCTTTATTGCAGAGCTGCATAAGATCCAAGGTTTTACATATGTTGTTGTAATGAACAAGCTTAAGCTAAACAATGCTTGTTTTTCTTTTTTTTGTAACTTCAATTTGTGATTCCAGTAAGCACATTTTTATTGAATAAATCGCTCTTGCCATCCAACGAGCTTGGTGCATAGCACCGGGCGGCTTGATTTTCAATTTGTTGTCAGTATTTCCTCCTAAAAATATTACAGCTAGTTCTATTAGTTCGCGGTAATCATTTCTTGCATGTGTTTTTTTCAATTGAGCGAAGTAAAAATTAAGTAGGCTATTGATTTGCGGTTGTAAGAAATGTTTTTGAATTTTGGTTTGAAAGTTTTGTATTTTAGTGGCATCAATTCGGGTCCAATTATCTTTGAATTTTTTGAAATTTGAAAGGCGCTTTTTAGAACAAGCTCATAAACATGATGTCGGCAGGCGAAGAATAACAATTTTCGCTCTAATTTTTGCTCAAGGCGAACACAGGCACCAGTGGCGGATCCACCCCCAAATATAAGAAAAGTAGGGCGATAAAAATATAGGTCTGATGAGAGGGATTTTTATTTTAAATTGGCCTATGGTGTAAACAAATGAATGCTGTAACTTGTTTATTTATTTATTTTTCATTTATTTATTTCAAATTACAGTATTTATTCTTATTTATACGCAAATTATTGAGATATATCCAACACACTTCCAAAATCATCATAAGGTAAGGATTTAACATTATATTTTCCTTGGTCTTTTGAAAAATTCTTCTAAGACTTCGTCAACTGACAAATCGATATCTCTGTGGATATTCATAGAAGCTAGACCGTTGAGCCTTTCTTGACCTGTTGTATTCCGCAAGTAGGTTTTAATTCTTTTCAAAGATGAAAAACTTCGTTCAGGTGTTGCGATTGAAACGGGCAAAAGTGCTAATATACGTAGGATCTTGAAGACATTTCCAAAAGAGGTTTTGTTAATGACTTGTAATGCTTCAAGAGCGTTTCGGAAATTTTTGCCTGAAGTTCGCTGTTTCCACATCTTTACTTCCGCAAGAAAGTTTTGCTTCGAACAATCTATTACTTTTTCATAAAATATAAATAGATCTTCAGTTTTTTTGCATCAAAATCGTACTTAGGAAACAAAACACCAAAATTGTTTAAAACTGATTTGTGGTCAAGAAATCGGCTTTTTAAATGAGCGATATATGTATCGAGGAAGGGAATGTAGAAAGCAACGCGATAGTAAGTCTCAGCGTCGCTTGTTTCCAAATTGAAGCGGTTCATTTGTCGTCTACTGTATCGCGGAACCTTGATTTCTGTACCTAGATCAGTGCATAATTGTTCAACGTTTTCGAAAATCAAATGAAAATTTTTTCCTGCTTTGTGCCGCATTTCTTCGAACTCTTTTAACGCGTCATCTGCTAATCTCATTGCTTCTGTGAGATCTTCATCGGGTGATTGTAATTGCCGGCTGAGAGGTAAAACCACTGCATGTACCGACTGCATAATGAAGCTAGAAATTTGAAATTCTGCAGCAGAAATTGCAGTCAAAAGCTGGGACGCTGTGGATGAAGTTTCTGCATCTTTCCATGTTATTATTTCCTCTAAAGCTGCAACTATAAGCGGATGTAATTCAATATATGTTGATACGGCTTCGTGACTTTCAGCCCATCTTGTCGGGCATTCAGATTTAAGCCTCTGCTTCCGACTTTCATTTTCCATTGTGCCTATTTTACTTTTCAATACTTCCAATCTTTTGGGCCAGCGGAAGGAGTTGTGAAGTGTTCCAATCGTTGCTATCGCGTTTCTAATGCCAATAACATCGCAAGCAGAATTGATTGCTAGGTTCAAGCTATGTGCCGCGCAGTGTACGTATATTACTAATAGAAAGCTCGACTTGACATATGCCTGTGCTCCATGAAATTCACCACTCATTGCTGGAGCTCCATCATATCCTTGTCCATACCAAAAAGAGCAGTCGACACCAATTTTCAGAAGGTAATCAATTATCGTTCTTGCTAATCCTTCACCAGTAACTTCTGTCACGGGAACAAATGCTAGAAAATCTTCTCTAAGATTTGACGATTGATCAAAGTACCGAACGCAAATTGCAAACTGATCTATCCCAGCAATGTCTGTTGTACCATCAGCTAATATGGAAAATCCGTGAGATTCATTAACGTTGTTGACGATGCGTCTTGTTGTCAAATTATGACAAATGTCAATAATTTCATTCTGGATTGTTTTGCTAGTATACATTGCGTTTTGAGCAGAAGAGGTCAAATGTTGATTCAAATCATCATCTACTTCAGCACGGTATCGAAGGATTGCTCGAAAATTTCCTTCATTAGATGCTGAATCGCTTGATTGCTTCTGTGATGTGTTTGATTCTGTGATTAGTCGTCCGTCGTCCCTGTGCCCACGAAGTGCTATTCCCTGCTGGCCACACAATATGATTGCTTTGACAATAGGTTTTAATCTTTTCATAGCATCGTTTTTCGATTTTTCTTTTTGTGTATCAAGTTGAATATCGACAGATTTCCTAATTCCGCTCGCAATGTCACGTAAATTTTCAATATCAAGCACGCATTTTTTATGATACGCAAGTTGCGCGTGATTTTGAAATTCTTCCAGTGCTTTTTTCCAATTACTGAATGGTTGTTTCACCAATTTTCCCAAAGCAGTCGCTTTTTTGCCGCCATGTTCGATGCCGTACGCAACGCAATACATACAATAAGCACCATCATCTTGCGTAGAATATGCTAACCAATTGAAACGTGCTAACCAACTGTATTGGAATTTCAAATTTCTTGATCCTGATTTCGGGAATTCAAATGTTGCGGAGGGTTTCCATACGTTATCAACGATTTCTAATATCCTTTCAGCTGTCTGAAAATATAAAATAACAATACTACCATTTAATATATGATCTTAACTATTGCTGTTCATAAGAAAGTACTCTTTACACTTACCAAAATATTTTCCGGTTTCTGACTCGCAACTCTTCCAATATCAAATTTTGAAACTACCGCATCTATCCTGACTGACTTTTCAGCATGCGAAGAACAAACAGAAGAACCTGCTTCATTTACGATATCCTTAGTCAACAGTGATTCTGGTGTACCTTTAGAATTTCCGGAATCTTCCAATGATGTTGCTGGATTTGCAGGAGTTAATGAAGAATAAGACGTGGTGTCTTGTGAGCATGCTATATTGGGTAGTATTTCGCAAGAATTGTCGTCGTCTCCATTATCCTACATGCAATGATTCTTAAATAATTTGGCAATTTTAAAGAAGAACGAAAAAGAACGTACTAACCTTTTTGCACTGTTTCTTTGCATTAACTTTCTCCGAAGTTTCTGGACTGAAGTAGAAGAACAAGTTTCTTTTCATGATGTATAACAACTGCACTGAATTGGTATCTTGATGAATTTAAATATCAAAAGAATTAAAAATTGCACATTTTATTTTTCGCACATACACTCGTCCGTCAAGTGGATTTCCCGAATTAAAAAGATATATCTACACCTTTTCCAATAGTACGTCAGAAAGCATCAAATGTACTTCAGAACAGTTAATTGTACTTCAGAAACACTAAAATACATATATTTCAGAATAGTCAATTGTACTTTACAAAACGTTAAATTAATTTCAGAATAGTCAATTGCACTGGTCTGTAAAATATACTTCATAAACTCTACATTCTACTTCAGAAATTGTAAAATGCACTTCAGAAACTGTAAAATGTACTTCAGAATGTATAAAATCTATTCTGAAATATATTTTAGTGTTTCTGAAGTACAGTTAACTGTTCTGAAGTACATTTGATGCTTTCTGCCGTACTATTGGAAAAGGTGTAGAGTTGCGAAAATTAAAAGGAAGAGTAGCAGACACGAAGCAGTTAACGGAGTAACTTATAGAGTGTGCTGAGCGCAAAGCGCTCTACGTAATTCAAATTCAAATATCAGCAAGTACCAAAAGTAATACAATATTATAAAAAAAATTTTTGAGAAACGAAATTCTTCACAAAACCCCCCCCAAATAAAAATTCTGGATCCGCCGCTGACAGGCACCTTTAATAATTCCCATATTAGATGCAGTTGTATCGCAGCAGAGAATTTGTACCTTATCTTCTAAATTCCAATCGATGATTGCAGAAAAAACGGCGTTTGCTGCCTCTTTACCTGTAGAATCTTCAAGCTTTGGTACTGCGATAAGTTGTTCGTTTTCCCCATAAGTAACAACAATAGGCAGACGCTCTTCTTTGCCGCTGCATATATTTATGGAAGGCAACAATTTTTCATCCCAGTGTACTGTAACAACGTCAGGAGCTTTAGTTTGGAAATCTCTCAATATAGCTGCCGCACGTTCTTCTCTTTTCTTAGCTCTGATTCTATGGATGGTTGATTTATTTATGGGGAATTCATCGATATTGTGACCAAGTGCTTCCACTGTGGCTTGAATTATGTACACAGAATCTGGAATGCTCAATTGACACCTATCTAATGCCACCACAAGCTTTGGGGTAATGAAGTCCATCGTTCCACGTTTGATCTTATTATCAGAAGCACCTGAAACATTGAAACGTCAGGCGAAAGATTGCCATTAGAATTTTCACTTTGGCTTTCAAATGAGTCGTCGGTTGAAACGGTATTGCAATCTAAAGGACTGGACTCCAAAACTGATTTCAATCGCCTTTGCTCTTCAGCAAAAATTCTTATCCGTGTTCGTTCCTCTCTTTGAGTTAGTTTATTGTCCACACCAGCTAGATGGCCTGGACGACCATTTTCGCGCTGCCGTAACAAAAAGATCCTATCCTCTTCAATTTTAATCATTGACAGCGCGTCCGCATGCGCAACGTCAAACAAATTTTCCAAATTGTTTTTGAATTTATCTTCACGTTGTTTAAATGCTTCTGTGGTCCTCTTTGAACATTTTTGGAGTTCTCTCCAAATATTATAATAATCCATCATTTTTTTAACACAATTTGTTAACGCTCTTGTTGGTATTCTTGCTTTTTCCCAATAAATCAAGCACTCGCGTATAACCAAACTTGCACTTTCAGCTACTGTTTTTTTTTACCTCACGAGTGTTGAAAAACAGTACAGCGAGCATTTGTTTGTTTGATGGTAGTTTTGTTCTCATTAATTGATGGCAAACCTTACCCACCAAGTAAATTTCCTTATCACCACTACGTAATTTTGCGGACATATTAAAAATACACGTGTATTACTTGCAAATCTTCTTACTTAAATGATATTATTCTATTCTATTCTTACAATAAATTTTTTGCGCAACTAATAAGAATAACGGCGATTTTTCACATACGTCTAGGTTTTCTGTCGAGCCGAAAGTTTTGTCTTGCAGAGTACTTTTTTGTGTTGTTGTAGTAATTGCTTTTTTGTCTTTGATTGAAACGACAAATGTATTACCAAGAAAATTCACATTTTGGCTTTGCATAAAATCCCGCAGTCAACATTAATGATGTTTGACTTGCCTTCTGTTTGGGAACGCGATATTTGAATATTTTTTTCAATATGAATTGAAGCACTTATTAAAGGAAAATCGACTCCACATACTATTTTCGTGAAATAAATACATTTTATAAGTTTAAATAAGAAGATGCTTGATGATATTAGCTAAAATAACAAATTTTCCCATATACATATGACCGAAAAGGTATCTTTGACCCCCCAGCGGCAAGGGTTAACATGGTGCGAAAGGGTTAAAATTTTGGATTCGAGTAAATGAGACTATTTAGAATAAATGTAGATGGTATGCGTATCGGTTTTTGGAAAAAAAAACACATAAGGGACAGCCTAATGTATACCTTTTTTAAACGCCTATAAAACTAATTTTCCAAACACCCAAGACAGGTATCTTTATTTAAAATTTAATTTATTATGAAATTAACAGCCCTATTCTAATGAAATCTCACAACTGAGTTGTAAGCAAAAATCTGTGAGGTTTCTTATAAGAATTATGAGGTCTATTTTGTGTGGTTATTCGTAAGAAAAAAGCTCAACAAAATCACCACACGAAGTGAAAAGCGTTTTGCTGTCAAAAAGAAGCGAAAGACATAGGCATAGGCGCAAATAAATAATTATAATAATCTGCGTTATTATTTGTACAAACGAAAAGTGATTTTGGTTAATTTTCGTAACCTCTATGTAGCATAAGACATAAGGCGTTACTGTAATAAAAAATTGAATGAAAGTGAATATTAATAAAAAAGCAATACATTTTTTTTTAAATACATTTAGTGTAGTGAAATTAAAAATACAATATTTTTTAGTATTTAAAAGCTGTAGATTAATATAAAGTTACGTTATATAACGACCCCTAACTCTTACACACTCTCTTGCATTCTCTTTACTACCTCCTCTTGCTTTTCCAATACTGCTGCACAAACAAACAATAACTCCGTCATTCCTGAATATTTTTTTATTTAAAAAAAAATCAACATACGACACTGACTACGAATGAAAATTAACAAAATATTGTAATAATTGCTCAATAAAAATAAAAATCAGCTGCTTTCGTATTGTGAGGCTCTCATAAGCTCGTCACAAATTTTCCTCACTGTTGTGAGCAATTCAGCTTTTAATTTTGCGCTAAGTTGACGGAACTTTTGAGCTACAAAGTCAGCTATTATAAAATCTATTTCAATATCAAATCGACGATGGGTACTCATTTTGGTTTAGCCATTAAGTCGATCCTCTCCCGTAGAATTTCGCAAAAGATTTTAATATCGTCAGTGTTGAAAAGGATATTCCGGCATTGTTGCATTATTTGACAAATATAAATTTCTGGGAAAATGCCGCATTGTATTGACTTAAACCTTTAATTGCAGATGTTGGTTGCTTACAAGTTTCTTCTCGGCTATAATTTTTCTTTCACAAGATGTCAATAATAGTTTTGTAAGTTTCAATTTATTTTGTATCTGAAACAGTAAAATCAATTTCTTTTAAAGAGCAAATCGAAGGTATAAAGAAACATTTTATTGTATAATTGATTTGTGTTGAACAAATTTGTCTTGCAATTGTACATTGTATACCAGGGCTGCTAAACAAACGAAACGATACCATTTTGTTTTGTTAACGAGCAAAATTAACTTAACGAAATGAGTCTGTTGCGTTTCGGCGCCATGTTATCAAAACGAAATCAAATCGTTAATGTTGCAACGTTATAAAATTTCCGTTTTCGTTAATTTTAATGTGCCTTAAAGTATGCAGCGCTTCTGTTTGCGACGAGTGAATCTCCAGCGTTTTTCTTTAACGTTTTAACGTTTACGCCAGCATTTCCTTTCGGTTGAAAACGTAATGAAATTTATTATGATAATTGCTTTAACGATAATCTTTTGAAATGTTTAAACCGAAACAAGAGAAAACATTTCGGAACGGTTTAATTTAACGTTAAAATGCATCCTTGTTGTATACTCGTATGTTGAAATATCATCGACAAATGGTGTCACCCTGAAATAAGTTTCAGGATCTCTTGTATTATTGCTTGTTCTTTCTTTTTTTTGGATAAAGGATATACGTGGTAGCTTTATTTCACCAATACAAGTTTGCATATTACTTAGAATATTTCGCTGAACTTTTAATTTACGTTACTGCAAACATCGTACTAACTCGTAACACGATTTCGATATGTTCAATTACTTTTGGTAAATTCAAGGAAGGGAAGTGTAAAGCTTTTCATAAGAACAAAGTAAACTAGAACACTATCAATGTCATTAATCGGCTCAAAACAAACTCATAGCTGGTTGTAAATTTCAAAAATGAACTGGCTTAAAATAAAACGTCACTATCTCACTCAAGCAAGTAACTCCACAAAGGCTTCAGCAAACGTAGAATCATTTATATATTACATTGCCAGGAAATAAAGTCGTATTCAAAGATAATCAGTCGTTTGTAATGAGATCCTTTTCAACGGGAAATTTTAACCTTTTTCTTAAAAACTCAGCTGATTTCAGGCACTAAAGCTATGTAAAGAAAGACCACTTGAGTATAACTTTACCTTCAACAGACTCTCAGCATTTAATAAAACCAAAGTCAACAACAATTTATGCACGAAATTACTAAGCCCTAGAAATGAGACTCGTACAGAGTGTCCAGTTCTTGAATGACCTAGGAGTCTTTACAGACGTGTCAAAGATGGAATACGGGATTTGCGCAAGGGATTTTAGTCAACAACATAATCTATGTATGTACATATGTATATTTGGAGACCTTCTTACCAAGTACACACTAATATCTCAAATCAGTTCAGCGGGTGTTTATTCGTTATGCATTGCGTTCCCTGAACTTCTCTTAGCCTATTCCTTCTTATTTTTCGCGTTATCAATTAATTAATTTAATGTCGTTGCATAATCGTTGTATTTTTTGTATATTTCTTTTATACTCGTATTTGATGTTATTGCTGGTAACGTTGATGGCCCTTTACTACTTAGCAGTTTATATTTCCAAGTTCCTAGCAGAACCTTGCGCCATGCTGATTTATTTAGAGTAGCTATGAGTAAAACTCTATATAAAAAAATTCCCCTTGAGACAGGACGTTGCATGAAATCAATCTAATTCCCAGTTCTTTAGACATCGATCTCTCTCTGCTGAAGTCTATATATTGTAATCGACTTAAATCCTTTTTATGTAAATTATAATATTTCTAGTACGTAGTCTGTAAGAATAATTTGTTTATAGACTTCAGAAATAAATAAATAATGTTATCCTCTGCCTACCATACTCGTACTACGTAAACGATTTGCTGTTGATATTCTAGCAGTCTAAACTATGTATTTTTCTCAGATCTCATGAGATAGCGGATGAACTAAGAGCATTATTGCCGATATTTATCATCACTGATCCAGTTAAGAAAAGATTCGCACCATTACCTGACAGTTCGTTATGTCTTATGACTTCCTTAAACTAGTCTTGTTTAAGGAATGAGTATAGTTAGTATATTCAAACTTGAAGCTGTCTGCACAGGACACTGTAGGTTTTGCCATAGTTGCGAGGATCCATTAACACTCATCAGGGTAGGTTCAACCCTATCATATCAATTATTTTATTTAAAAAATTTACTTTATTCTGAGAAATGTTTGGTATAGCTGTTATTACTTGCCAAAATGATATATGTAGCATCAAAACCAACGCGAATTCATAGAATGTGGTATATTCCCATCAGCTGTTTGCTTGTTCTATCTACGCCTTATGCGGTGAAATTGTCAAAATGGTTATTTTGTCACATTTTAAATTTCTATTTACGTTCGTGATGGAAAAATCTATGTGTAACACAAGCAGCACAAAATATTATAAATAAATTCATTTGAATATTTTTACTATAAAGCCTCAGTACGTTGGCTTTTTGTGTCAAATTTGGAATTCCACTCATTGGTTTATTTTTGTTTTTCTAAGTTTCTCTGACATTTTCACCGCAAACTACACACAATTTTTTTACTTATATGTGGAGCATGGATACAATCATTTTTAAAGGTACTTTCACTCTCTCATTTCAGACGCCATGTTAACCATTTGACAGAAACAGTGTTCCGGATTCGTGCTGCCAATTCCTTTTTAAAAAAATGTTCTATTTTTCGCATTAAGAAAAATTAAGACAACAGAAACAAAATTTGAATATGTGTGCAGCACATTATATTGATACATATGAAAAATCGGTTACCTCAAAGGACATACATCGTCGTCCGTATAAATAAATGCCATATGTGAAAATTGGGCCAAATTTAGTTAATAATGCATTTGTTATTGTTTGGCCATATAACTATTTATTTTAAATATTTTTGAGCTTTAAGGCCTATCTGTTTATTGGAAAAATTATTAGGAAAAAAACAATACTCAAAGCGGTAGAAGTTATATTATTTCGGAAATCACCACATTCCCTAATCAGAGTTCTTTCATCTTGGCTTCTGCGGGAGTCGAAAAAATGTAGTTATACTTAACTAATTAAGGTCTTTTAAATGGTGCTATCCTTTTTTGGATTTCTCCTTTAGAGTCGGAGCTATTGAGTAAAATTAAGTCCAAAATATTTTTGATATACGAAAATTCTACATATAAATTCCGTGCTTTGAACACTCGAAAAAATATTGTCAATTACCCTGGACAAAATCTTAAAATCTCTAAAATATGGTAGTAAAATTTTAAAAAATTTTTCGTATTGTCGCACGGATAATAAAATGTTGTATGTGAAAATATTGCAAATAAATTTAATAATGCAGTTATTCTTCATCTATCAAGCCATTTCTAATGGGTTATTCTTTTTTTGATATCTTATTTAGTTTTCGAAATATTGAGTATAATTTGTATCACACTTAGTCGATTGTCATACACATTCCCGCAAATGTAACATACGACAAAATTTTATTGAAGAAAATCCTTCATAAATTCAAAAGTAATTAAGAATAAACAATAAAAATAAAACAATTTAAGATTTTCGTGAACTAATAATATTCTCAAAGACATTTTGGGAAATTGAATTTCAAACTTCAATTGCAATTACCTAAAAGTCTTCAAATGTAACATACTACATTAAATTATCTGCGCGACTGCAAGTTAACTTTGCAGGCAATTAAAGCCTGACAAAAAATGTCCTCTTGATTTTAACCCCACTATACTGTTTTTATTTTATTTTTTCAATTCGAGCATATCGTTTGCTCGGTTTAAAGAATAGGCCTAAATACGCTCGTCAAGGAGCAAAACATCAATTTTGTTTGCACTTTGAAAATACACTGATTTTGTTTTCGGTCTAGCGCAAATTGATTAAATTTCAACACAAATTGTGTGTCTGTGGACAATTCATGCTTTGTTTTCGGATCCTGATAATTTTCGTAACATCCCTTATTTCATAAGCACAAAGTGCTGAGGTATGATAAACATGTTAACAGCTTTAAAATATTAGCATAATTGCCATTTGCCTTGCGCTTGCCGTATTTGGTCTGCCAATGGACTACCATTCAGGCATAATTGCATGTTATGCATAAAAAAGTTGTCCTTTGTGGCTAATACGTTGATTCATTATAATTATCAATTGTCTCATTACATAATTTGCAGTTTGCTTCTTGCACTAAAACGCACAATGCAGTTCCACTAAACAATGTGAGAACATTTATAAAGCACAATAATGCATGTTGCAATACAAATAACGTACATATGTAGATGTAAGTATGTATGTAAGTATGCCAGACATACTTGAATATTTTAGAAAACGGGGACACTTGGTAATTGGTCGAGGAGGTAGCCAATTACCGCACACGCAAACAAAAACAGCATCGTTATATTATTTTCCACTACACAAATAAATACGAATGAACGAGAGTATATTTATGAATACAAAGCAAAGCAACTAAACGAACTTTTATTGCCATAATATTATATTTTATCGTATTAAAGGACTCTTAAATCATATTTAAATATTCTATTTAAGCAAGCAGTTTTAATTTTTCAATTAAACTCGTACTGAGCCAGTGATATTTTTTTTGCTTTGAGCTTTTTTTTAAATCTCTAGTTTACTATTACTTAGTTTTTTATATTATTTGTTGCAGCAATAAAAAGGTGGGTTAAGTCACACTTTTTTAATCTATGTTTCCGTCGTCTCTGCCTTTTCAATACAGGCATTGACGGCATGACACCTCGGGATGCAGAGACCAATATGGTGCATGTGAGAGCGAACATTGTTATGACCCCTCAGTGAACTCTAGTACTTGTCTCGTTCTTAGCTTACCTGTTCAGTCACTACAAGTCTCCAAGAGCATGACAAATAATAAATAAAATCGAAAATGGGTTCCAGTCCAACTAAGACAGAATACTTAATTTTCCTAGCTATTTCATCAGCGGCCTCGTTTCCTTCAATCTAGCAATCTCCTTGTAAACAGTGCCTTAGGCATGAATTTTCAATTAAACGACTCTGCTTCTTATAAGGAATTGGATAATTATCCAACGATGTTTTACGTTTACGCACGGTAAATTCTCTGCAGGTAATAAATATATTTTCGATTTTTGCGTTCAAAGATATAACAATGTTCACAATTAAAAATTGAGTTATTTTAATTTACAAAATCTATATGTTTTAAGTGTCACTTAGTTATTGCAAAATTTTTTGTGACGAAATCTTCAAATCGGGACGTTAAGAGGTAAACTGGAACATTTCTATGTTGGGCCCGGCGCAATAACTTGAGAAGTTTTCCAAAACCCGTATATAAACAAGCTTATATGCCTCTTCAAAAAAAAAGGTATAAATTCATCATAATTGAAAGCAGTTGAGTGGGGCACAGAGGTATGTTCCCTAAGGCCTGCAAAAATATCACACGAGCACTTTGTACAACGAACCACCTCTAAAAACATAAAAAGATGCAATTATAGTAGTTCAAGTAAAACTTAGACAGTGTTGCACAGATACGAATCTGCTTATCCAGATTGTGAGAAACCTTAAAACTTGAAGTTTAGTTGCCTTATGGATATGAGGCTCGTTCGATCGGAGATTAACGGAGTTTCCATCTTAAGTTGCTATTTAAGTCCAGCCTTACAAAAGAAAGAGCGTGGGAGCATTGTCCGGGCTTTATTAGCAGTAACTCATTTCTATAAAAATTGCTTGTGGAGGGTATGTAAGCCATCGAATAAACCCCATTAAAAAATTATGGTTCTTTTATACGTTTATAATTTTTATTTAAATGTTCAACTGTCAAACTTCATAGAAAAATAAAGGAAATCCAACCAAATTCATTCGAGTTTTGTACTAAAATATATTTTTTGAGAATGCGGTGTTTTTAGCGCATTCAATTTCAGTATTACAATGTGCAAGCTTAACCGTTGATTTTAGAAAAAAAGTTTGAAATATAATGCCGGCTCGAGATTTTTGAACTGAAATAAAAATATTTCGTTAAACAAATCATGATTGATAAACTGTTATGTAAAAGAAAAAATAGTAGAAATTCTTAAAAAATTGTCTGCGTGTAAGGTTCTGATATCACGGGAGGGGTCCGGACGCCCAAAACTCTCCCCCGTATGCGCGCCTGATTCGCCAGCATTTTACGTTGTATGGGAAAAAATTTATTTCAGTCTTGTTTTAAAGAAAATAAGCCGATATTAAAGACTTTCCAAACACACGGTACGACAACGTAACGTCATATTTTCATCGATACTTTTCGCCATATAACTTTTCTTTGAAAAAAAAAAAATCGACAGCAGCAGTTAGCGAGTTTGGTTTTAAATTTTATGAAATCATTTAACAAAATAATCTCTCCTGCATTAATTTGGTATTTTCTGAAATTGTATGGACCATTTCATCGATTTAAAATACATACTTGTTTTGTGTGTTAATTTAAAATTCGAATCTGCAAACTTTTAATTGAATTTTTTCATTTCAATAACACTGTGTGCAATTAGTGTATTTATCTCTTTCGGGTATAATAATCGATGTATTGATTAATGTACGCACTTAGGCAACGAGATTTTATGTGCGTCATTGGCATGTAAGCAGTGCATTCGCTTAGCAAAGCTATATTAGCTGGTTCTCACTCGAAGATATGATTTTTTTTGTTTTCATAAACAGACTGGTCGCCATTTATGTGCATTCGGGTATAAAAGGGCACACTAAGTCTCTTCTTAAGACATGCTCGAACAAAAGGGAACAGTTCATTCCAAGGAGATCAGAAGTGGTATTAGCCGCATGTTCCCCGGCTCACCCTAAACTAATCGTATTTTTCGCAGGTTAAGCAAAGAAGCATCGTCACTAATACAGATAAGAAGCCATTTACATATGAAATTAAAATCAAAATTTAAATTGAATTTCGGTAGAATTGTTAAATGCTACAAAAAGCTATTTAGGTGCATATGAATGTATGTACATACATACATATGTAAGTAAGAAGGCGTACGCAATAACAATAAAATACAAACTTTGCAAATATCTGAAGGAAATGAGATTGGTATGGAAAAAATAAATTACGGGAATATGAATTGGAACTCTTGGCTGCTGAACGAACGAACAAACCCATTGTTATCCCCACGCCAGAATTTCGAGCGCTTAAATTTCACTCCGCATAGTCAAAAGTTACCCACTCAATTATTTCGAGTGAAATATGACGCATGCGCAGTAGGAGTTTTGGTGAATTTCACCTAATAGCATGAAATAGTAGTTCGAGATATTTTCAACAAAGAAATTTAAGGAGGTTAACGATGCTTGAAAGTTTGCAAGTTAGCATACACGGCGTATACGTAAAGTGAGCGCCTCTGAATTAGCTGGGAGTGTATGACATGTCGTCAACGCAATTTTGTATAAATTCGTTGATTTTTTATATATCAGACATGCTTTTGGAAAGTTGTTATTTCAGTTTGCATTTTAATGTACTGAAAAAATTAATTTTCTGCACTATAGTCGACAAACCAAACGACACTTGAACTATTTATCCTGTTGGTATTTGAGAAGCCCGTATTAATGGCCAAACTTAAAATCCCTGGTACTGAGTTGCGAACGTATTTGTATTTCAAGATATTGTCGTATTATAATTTACTAAACAAATAAATTTTAATTGACTTAGTCCTAAGATTTTATAGTTTTCTAATGGAGATTTTGAAGATATGATATTTGTTGAATTGTTTGGAGCTGATCAATTTTATATTTATGTAGTTACAAATAGGCTAACGTGACAGAGTGCAAGTTAGTGAGTTTCGTTAATTTCCTTAGCTGCCTCAGGGGCGACAACCTTTATTAAAACAAAAACAGAAGCATTTTTACACATATTCATAATGATTAAGACATAAAATAACAATCACAGCTGTTGTAAAATATTAATAAACATTAATCAATATATATATTATATATATATATATATATATATATCAACAAACACTTACATGAAACATATAAATAAAAATAAAACTAAGCTTAATCACTAAACATAAGTACCAACTGTAGGTGTCGAACACTTGTCGAACTAAATTTGTTTTATAAACAAATTAAGTAGCTAGCTGCAATGTCGTGAGTGTCTTATTGTCATATGGCATATTACATATATTCACGCATCTTTAAAGCAAGGCGGCAGTAGACAGGATTTTGGAGGTGTACGGAGAATAATGAAGAGAAATTTTTTTTATATTTTTTTTTAATTTTAATTTTTATATTTTATTAACTAATCTTAACTGTTTAGCAGATAAGATATGCCATTGCAACTAACGTGATTTTATTTACATATTAACAAGCAATTTCAGTCGAATAGATTTTTATAGATGTAAAATAAGCAAAATGAAACTTATATAGTTAAATGCAATTATAAATTCATTTGCTGCTCCTAAATTCCAATAAGGTCAGGTACTGTTGTACGCTTGAGACGCCGACGAGATGTTGTCGGCATAAGCTTGGACACTTCATCGTTGACATGGCTTTCTAATCTCATTTTCTAAGCTCCGGCATACACTCTAGCGACGCTTGCTACGCACGTAAAATGGAGCATTAACTATGCGACGCAGTACCTTATTTTGAAATCGTTGTATGATTATGGTGCTGCTCTCACTGGCACAGCCCCAAAGCTGTATGCCATATGTCCAAACTGGTTTCAGGAATTGCCTATATATTAGTAATTTGTTATGGATTGATAGTTTCGATTGGCTACCAATTAGGTGATTTAGTTTGGTCAATCTCAAGTCGAGTTCGTGTCCCTTTCTTTCCTAACATGCGCTTTCCATCGAAGTTTGGCATCAAGTGTCAAGCCCAGATATTTGGCTTCGTTGACAAAGGAAACGCTTATCTCGTTAATATAAACAGGCTTGTGACAACTGGGTTTCAAAGTGAAATTTATGTGCACAGAATTGGAGTTGTTTAGCTTAATGCGCCATTTTTCCGCCCAGGATAAACAGAATTTACTGCAAATTGGAGCTTAGTAGTTGCGTCTTCGATTGCGTCGTCAGCAAAAGTTGCGGTTACATATTAATGATAATTCGATAAATCGTTTGTATATAGCAGATAGAGAATGGGGCCTAGAATGCTGCCTTGGGGCACCCCTGCACTGATTTTTTGTAAAGCTGAATAATCATATTCAACCCTTACACAAAAATGTCTGTCATTGAGATATGATGACAAAAGTTGGCAAAATGTTTTGGATAAGAGCGTCTTTAGCTTATTTAACAGCCCGTCATGCCATACTTTGTCAAACGCTTGTGACACATCAAGAAATACCGCAGAGCAAACTTTTTTCTCTTCAAAGGCAGATTCTATTGTTTTTACAACTCGATGAACTTGGTCAATCGTAGAATGATGCTTGTGAAACCCAAATTGGTGTGTTGGTATCAAGCCCTTTTCCCCTATGTATGGCGTAAGTCGGGAAAGTAGCAGTTTTTTTAAGACTTTGGACAACAAAGGCAATAGCGATATCGGTATATAAGAAGACACTGCGTTCGGTGTTTTGTCGCGTTTGTGAATCATAATAACCTCAGCCATCTTTCAAAATATGGGAACATATTTTAGGTTGAAGCACCTGTTAAACAAATAGGTCAAATAAATTACTGTACTGTATGGCAAGTTTCGCAATATTAGGTCAGTTTTCGTTTGCAACCAACTTCTTTGGGCCCGCATTCGGACTAAAGGCGTTTTTGAGATGTTTTGCGAAGAGATTTGCTTTCTGCACGTTAGTTTTCGCCCATTCATTTTCATATGCTCTAATCGGAGCTCTGTGCTTGACAGGTCGATTAACATTTTTAACTACTTTCCATAGGGAATAATCAGTGGTTTTATCTGCTGTAATACCGATCAACAATCTATTAAATTCGTCGTTTTTATATGCCTTAATTGCCACTTACAAAATTTTTGGTAATTTTGTTTAGACTGGTTTTGACTGCTGGAAACCTATTTTGTTGCCACCTCCTCCGAAGTTTTCTTTTAGTTGACAGCATATGCATAATGTGTTCTGGATATATTTTTCTATTTTTTTAAGATTTGTAAAATTTTTTATTCAAATCAAAGTAACTGTGTCGGAGAATTGAGTACTTAATATAATCAGTGTGTAAACCAGTTAATTTATATAATTTAAAAGATCGCGAATTTTCGTTTTTTAAGTTTCTAAGTTCTTTTGTAAACCAAGGTTGCGATTGTTTTTCATGAACGCAAACACGTTTAGGCACAAACTTTTTAAACAAGCTGCTCTCTGAATTCGTTTTGTCAATCTGAGGACTTCGTCATCCAGCTGCTCTGTGGTTGAAATTATATTATTCGCTGTGAAGGAAGATGTAAGTTCCATTTGGAAAAACTTGAAAAAACTTGAAAAAACGATTTTTTGCTCACTGACTCTTCGCTTACAACAAGCAATACCGGTGAATGATCTGAACTTAAATCAAACTCGTCTGATATTGTAAGCTGGCTTGAAGATATGTGTTTATGTACGAAAAGGTTAATTAGATCTGGAATTTTTCACTGGATATTTGAAAAGTTCTCGTCTTTTAGTTGTAGTAAGTCGTGAGCCCCAGTGCACATATGCTTCGCATTGTAGTCTCCACCTATAATAAAACTACCTTCATATCTATCAATTAGAGTCATATAATCACTGCATTTTAAAGCATGCCTTGGTGGGCTGTATACCGCTGTTAGTAGCAGTGGTCTCTTGAACATTTCGACAGAAACCGTAGTGGTTTGAAATTCTTTAGAGCTTATCTTGCCTTGGAAGTTGTGTGTTAATTTGTTGCTAACAACTACCGCGCTACCACCTCTTAGACAATTATCAGGATGAATTGAGGCATTTCTTACTGTTTCATTGAAAGTCGAATTTTGTTTCAGATTTTCATGTAAATTTAGTATGTTTCAGAAAAACTCATAACATACATACATATGACAAAACGATTGGAATTAAAAAAAATAAAAAAATTTTCAAAGTTATGCGACTTTAAAAATGTAAGGTGTCAGGTAAAGTGTAAGGTGTCGCGACGTAAGCATTTGTTTATCACTTCATAGCTCGCAATATATTAGTTCTATCAAAAAAAAAATATTAAGTACTTTTTTATAAACAAAGAGAGTCAGAGATTAATAAAAAAAAATGCATACTTTATTTTAAGTAAGATTTTACATATACATATTTGTTAATAAAAAAATCAATTTGCTGAAAAAACATGATTACAAAATATTAAAAAACTTTTTTAAATATACTTATGTGATAGAACGCTTATTACTTTTGAAAAAAACTTTTTTTTGCTTTATATGGCGTTTACAGACATTTTAGGACCTCCTCTACAACATATCCAGAATAAAGTTTTTGACAAATTGAAATAGTGTGTAATGCCTCCTAATATAAATTTGAATATATTTATGTTCATTCATTTACATATATATGTACATACATACATAC
Source organism: Philophylla caesio (assembly GCA_963971545.1). Taxonomy (NCBI): domain Eukaryota; kingdom Metazoa; phylum Arthropoda; class Insecta; order Diptera; family Tephritidae; genus Philophylla; species Philophylla caesio. Next base: position 101,642,677 of record OZ020607.1, on the reverse strand, counting down.
GAATATGAGTACAAGGGTTGCTGCTTGGGCGCATGTGTCCCTACCTTTTATCTATTTAGAATAAGAAAAAATATTTATTACATTTCTTCTCTAAAATGTAGATCTTTTCTATAAAATTTAATAAATATTTTTTCTAATCATATATTTGATATATGTACAAATGTATTTTTTATACATGTTTCAAGATATTTGAACAGCCATTATTTTGTAAAGCTCAAATTTAAATATTTCGGGTCTTATTTCGGCTCTTTTCGGAAATAAATAACAAGCACTAAAGGAATTTTCAAACACAATTGTAACCGTTACTGATTAATTCATTCTGTAAAAAAAATATATTATTTTTCCCATTCAATCCAAAAAATTATATTAAAATATTTTCGTCGAATACCGCACTATGGGCTTGTTTTTAAATATTTTACTTGGTAAAAGTACCTAATTTGGAATAGATTTGTGTTCCGTATATCAAAGATAATATGGACAAATGCGTGAAAACAGCTATCAGAATGAGATCGATTTTATTTGAATAAAATAACGAGTTAGCGTTATAGTCTTATGAACTGCGTGTTGAAAGCTCTAAATTCAATATTTATATAAAATATATTTATTGCATTTGCAGTTATTCTATTAGCATATTTCAAAGATGGTGTGGAAACTGCAAAATCCCAAAAAATACAATTAAAACTCCCAAACTCCTTTTCTGATATAGTGACAGTATTTTTTTTATTCAATATGTCTTAAAATTAATAGACAATAATTAAATGTGTTGTTAAGGTACAAAACAAATTGAGAGTGTTACTTTATTAAGTTACTCTCTTTTACTAATAAGAAACATTTAACTGTTAACATTTGATTTTAAATTAAAAATGTGATGTCAGAATATTAAGATCCCAAATATTTCTTCCTTAAATAAAAAAGAAACTAAAAATAAAGAAATTGGTTGGCTGACACCTTAGTTCTTAATTAATTAATATTTTTATAATTTTATTGAGCTCAAGGCCAGTTTATGGAAGATTTGTTTGTGAAAAAACAACAACAGTTTTTAATGGTTGAAGTTATAGTACTATTTCGGAAATCACCACATTTCCTCATCAGACTTCTTTTTGATTATTAAATTAAATTATTTTTAATTTAATTTTTCATAACCACTTCTCTCAGGCTTTGAACCCGGGAGCTCGGAGTTGCAGAGCCAATATGCTACATATTGTGCTACGCTAGCCGAGTTGGCTGTTGTGTTTATTTCATCTTCCTTAACCCTAGAGAGATAATCATATTCTGGCATACGTAAAAGATAATCATGCGTAAAATTGACGCAGGAAATTTAACCAGCTATATTGTCGTGTTGTAGTCCTTAATTGAGAATAAACTGAAAAGGATAGTATTTTTAAATACAAATGAAATAAAAATACCAGAATTTAAAGTATGTTTATATTTATTTATTATACAAAAAAACAAAAAAAAATTAACTTCTTCAGAAATCAACAAAACTTAGGAATCATGTTTCTTTAAGAACTTATCACTTATTTTTTGCTAGTTATTAGCCATTTTATCTTATATGCTTGACTTAAATATTTACTTAAATTTGAGTTTAAATTGTTCTTGTCATATAATTTACTGTCAAAAATTGCACTAAATATAAAATTGTCCTCACGAAATATACTGCGAAAAGTTGTTCAAGCGCCCAAATATGAAACTTGTGTGTATAGATGAGTACCCTTATTATATGTGTATTAACTTTTTACATTTTATTAACACAGATGTACAAAACTGTGGAATAAATGTAATAGGCCAAAATCTGCGGAAATAATAAAAACAGTTGTATCTTCGTATCTTGCGTTACAAGATGGAACTCGCTGTACGATTCGGTTCAGAAGCTAATAGAAATCAAAAGCAGATTAAGTGAACTATGCTACAAGCTGGAAATTTCTACTTTTAATGAGGAAGAAATATTGTATTTGGAAGAATATGCAAGATTAATGCAACCTATCGCAGAAGCTATCGACTTCCTGCAAAGAGAACAAAATATGTTCTTTGGGTATTTCATTCCCACTTTAGTGTCTATCAAAATAAAAATGCGACGTTTAGCTTCTGAAAACTTAAAATTTCTTACCGAAATTAATATTGAAATGCAATCAAAGTTACTGGAAAGGTTTGAAAAATATTTTCGTCTGCACTCTGACTCCTGGGATGCAGTTATTGCAGCAATCATCATTCCCGATATCAAATTAAAATTTTGTAAAGTCTTGTTGGAAAGTGCTGAGTCATACACTCTAGATGATGTTCGAGAAAAAGTTAAATCATATGCGCTGGAGTTTAAAAGACAACCGGTAGAGGAAGGAAATAATTTACAGCCATCCATAAGTGCTAGTACATCATTTCTCGAATTCGATGACGAGTCCACAAGTATTCGAGTTAAAGAAACCAACCTGCGAAATTTTTGTAAATAACTTCCTTTTTCAGATGAAAATCAATGTATACAAGTATACTCCCACGGCGGAGCTGTAGCAACCGAAGTAATTTTGTACTTGAATGACGCTGATAGAAGCATTGATGCTTTGCACCGCTTTCCTATTATAAAAAAAATGTTTTTAAAATACAACACACCTCTTCCTTCCTCTGCGCCAGTGGAAAGACTTTTTTTCCTTTGCTGGAATTGTCAATCGATCGACAAGGCAAATGCTAGTGAAACCTTATTGCACTTATTTTTTAGTGCACTATGCCCAACCCAGACCTTACCACAAGTAAAATATGAAAAATTTAGTTAGACAGAAATTTTAACCCTGAAATTTTGACTACTAACCATAATTGTGAGATCAGACTGCGCGGAGTAGAACTTTAATTTTACCCGAAATCAAACGAAAAGTAAATAAATACTAATTTATTTTCGATTTTCTATAATTTTATTTAGGTAAAATTTTAATGTTTTTAAAGTCATAAAGAGCGACCAGGAGTTTCATGTGTTGTCCTCCACAATACCCATACGCGAAAAAAACCGTCTTTTATATATATGTATACTCCTTGATAAAAAAAAATGTAAGCACTGGTAAAATATTTGACTCTTCTAAATGTTCAAAATGAGTAGTCAGCTTAACGTATTTTTTGCTAGATTTGGGTGAACACCAATACTAAGCATCTCTGGTTCAATCGATAACGTAAAATCTACATGCTGTCTTCAAAATCAAGTCCTGGATGACAGGCATGCTTAAGCGCATCCCTCCCTATATGCCTACTTATTTTAATATATGACCAGCTGTACTAATCAACAAGTAATTTTTCACAAATATCTTCCTATTATGTAGTCAGCAAGTTCTAAAAAGTGAACGAAAACCATAACCCAAAAAAAAGGTTGATCGAAATTAGCCGCGGCGCGAAACATGGCATCCACTAAGCCACTCGGGTGTCCCCTGATCAAAGAACGCGAAAACAAATTGATCACATTGTGATTGACACGACGAAAGTTCGTCGTCGAAAAGTTACAATCACAACGGGCAGCTGAAATGTTTCGATCCGACTGTCATTCCTGCTAAGACAAGCAATTCCTCATTTCCCCGACACCAACAAGCAATGGTACATCTCCCAATATCTTCGTACCAGCCACACAGAAACAGTTGGTATGACGACGAGTGCCGCGTAGTTGCTGTAGAGAAATGCGCAGCATACAAAGCCACCCTGCAGCCAATTACTACGTGTGCAACAGCCGAGTGATACCGGGAGAAGAGAAGGAAAGAGAAACGTATTTTCAAGAAGAAGAGACGAGAGGCGGAAAGGCGTAAGTGCGAAGAGCTTGAGAGATGCTAGCAAACAGGAATGCGGCCCTAAAGTTCTATCAGAAAATAAGGCAGCAAACAAGTAATTTCAAGACCGGAGCTGGTTCCTGCAAAGACGAGTATGAAAATATGGTGACAGACGTTTAGAGCAAACTTGAGGTATGGAGGGAGTACTTCTCAACGCTACTGAAAATGAATTCTGGTAACGCTTTTAAAGAAGAGGAGCTTAGAAAATCATTTACGGATGAACAAAAAATCCATCCACTCGATCAAGGCGCCTGAAGCAGACGGTATACCGGCTGAGCGAAGAGCTGGTAGGAAGAAAGTACAAGTTTTTAAGCACAATTTCGTCTCACGACTATATGTCAGAAGATTGGAATATCAGTATACTTTGCCCAATCGATTAGAAAGGTGATCCGGCTGTTTGCGCCAACTACCGTGGGATAACCCTTCCAAATATCGCATACAAGGTCCTATTGACGATACTGTGTGAAAGACAGAAGCCGTATATGAACCAGCAGATTGGACTTTATCAGTGTGGATTCAAGACTGGTAAATCCACCATAGACCAGATATTCACAGCTCGTCAAATCCTGGAAAAGACCTTGATAAGCCAATCGACACAAACCATCTCTTCGTCGATTTTAAAGCCGCTTTTAACAGCAAGAAGGGAAGCTGCCGGTACGACGTCATGGCTAAATTTGGAATCCATGGTAAACTAATACTATGTAGAGCCGTTCGAGATCAACGCGAATAACTTTCGTAAAACTTCTTTAATTTGATGCTGGAAACTGTAATAAGGCTGCCAATCGCAGTGGCACTATATACAAAAATAGTACGAAGCTGTTGGTCTAATTGCGAATAATATTGACAGCGTTGGCCTCAACAACAGGGCCGTTAGTGCAGCATTTTCAAGTTTAGAGAAAGAAGCAAATGAGATTGGTCTTGCAGTGAACGAGGACAAAATTATGATTACCTTAGATCCAGCATTAACGCCACCAATAATGACAGCGAAGAATAGCACTTGCTACCAGGTGTTACTTTGGACTCGGTAGAGAATTAAAAAGCAGAGTCCGAAGAAGATGGAATGGTGAACTGTATGAGCTGTATAATGACATGGATATAGTCAAGCGTATAAAAATTCAACGACTGCGATGGCTTGGCCATATGGATGATGTTCCGGTGAAAAAACCATGGAATCAGCACCCATGGGTGGAAAACGGATGCAAGGGCGCTCTCGAATACACTGGAAGTACCAAGTGCAGAAGACTTGTCTTCACTTGGTGTTAATACTTTAAAGGTTAAGGTCTCATCAATTCAAATATATAATTGAAATAACTAAACCTTGCAATTTAAGGATATAAAAAATCCCAAAATAAAAGTTATATTAATGTACCGAATTCCGGTTTGTGGTTTTAAGACAAACCGGTTTTGGCGTTGAGCAATTTTCACTGTCCTTTTCTGGGACGAAACCAGTCTTTTTTGAAACCAAAGTTGTCAAGGGATGACGGAAAATCCTTTCCAAATTCAGTACTTTCTTTGAAGCTGAAAAAAAGAAAATAATATAAATACTTTTATATTTAGAACAGTGCTTATCAAACATTTTATTTGCTATCCCATGGGACAGCTCTGCCGACGCAATGCTTGCACACGTATACTATAAGTTACTGCGTAGAACGAACGATGTTGAGTGGTCGGCCGTCGCGTTACTGCTAATTCGGCAAATCCAATCCATTCAGTTGCTATTCACATTTTGTCAAAGCAAAACCTCGCTGCGCAACATTAAAAAAAATACACACAAAAAAATTTACATAATATTAGATGCAACTTAGGAAATATATTTTTTTTTATTGAAAATATGGAAGGGGAAGCACAATGCATAATATGCTACGGAGTTGTTAGCTAAAAAAAACCATTATTATATTAAAAGGCATTATTATTATTATTATACAAATAATTAAAAGCAAACAGAGAAATAGTTTGATACAAAGTTAGAGGATCTTATGAGAATTAAACTCCACAAAACAGAAATAGATATACATATGTAGATGAGCTTCTAATAAGCGATTAAAAAAAACACTTGATAATTCATACAATTTGCATAGTGTGCTAACAACCGCTGCTTTGCTTACGCACACAAGCATATAATATTGTGTTTGCGCGCAGTCGCGTTTGAAAAGTACTGATTTAGAAATACGTATGTAAGTACTAAAGTTTCTAATGCATATATACTTACATAGTTAATCGCATAATACTTCTAGTGAACAACAGCACCAACACAAATGTGAGTGAACTCAAAATAGTATACTTCATCTAATAATCTCCAACTTCGTACAAAATAATGACCTTATTATATTAAACGATAGCCCAACCCATTTTTCCACACACACCTTATTGATCTAAGCATATGGAGCCCCACCACTTAACATTGCTTCCAACTGGCAAGTAGCAGATAATTTACATGGCAGCCATCACTCACCTAATTATATCTTACGAACCTCTAATAACTGCATCGATTCAACACCCGAGGAAATCGGTAACGCACTCAACGAAACATGGTCAAATAATTCAAAAGACACTAATTTGTCAACAGAATTTACCAATAAAAAGTATATTTACTTGAGTTCTATAAACCCTACACATGTTTTCAGTAACAAACTAAATTGTAATAACATAGATATAAGCATTACCGGCCAGGTCATAATAAATGTAAATAATTTAAAAATAAATACAATTGGAATGACCACACAAAATATCTATGTATGTAAATCCTTACAAAATAGACTTATTGTCATCAAATGCCCTAGTAACACAAAACTAGAAAGCAATACAAATACACTTATAAAAATATTTAAAGCAACAATATTAGCAAAAATCTACTAGGACCTCCCTATATTCAGATCAACTTCCCCAAAAAACCTTTCAAAAAAAAACCAATATATCATTCGGCAGCTCGATTATCAATAGGCGGATTCCGGACAACGCCCATAATCAACATCTTAACCGAATCTGGACTACCCCAATTAAAAGACAGACTTGCTTTTATCACTAGTAGCTTAGCTATGATGATAGTACATTCGGAAGAAACTTCGTTGAATACCTTAACCAAAAACAGGAAAAAAAAAAGAAAACAAAAGACAAAGATTCCACTTGCTCTACAAAAAATTATGGATTCAGCTAAAGTAGTGAACATTACCATCAAAACTATCAAACTTTACCGAATCCGAGCTCCACCTTGGCAACTGCAAATCAATTTCGATATGCTATCACTCTCCAGATACAAATAAAAAAGATACCGCACTTGAAATGTACCTACAGGAGTATCTGGTAACATCTGTAACAAACACGCCAACTGGCGCCGAATGTACCCCGACAGGTCAAAAACTTCACAATAACAACAGCTATCTTACCTACATCCGCCTCAATATTTACTGCTGAAGCAATGGCAATAATTTACGCCTCTGAGAATGCAAAAAAGAGACCACAAAAACACATTATTTGCTCTGACTGTTTGCTATTAAAGACATCAACTACTGGGACCAAATTATATCTAAATAAGATACATACTTATTACGAATCGCAACATAATTAAACTTCTATGGATGCCTAGTCATGTCGGTATACAAGGAAATCACCTGGCAGATGACTCAGCTAAATTGGCAACAAGATTACCTCTTGAACTCACCGACACCCCAAGCAAAAAAGATATAAAGCGCCCCGCATACAAGAGCTACATCCAAAAAATTAATCAAAACTGAAAATACCAACCCACCTTCATGTCTATTCTGCGACCACGAAAAATGTGTTCTTACCATCAACCACATTATAGAAACATATTCAGCATTCAATGACGATCGACAAGATATATTGAAAGGAAATGCTAGAGAGGCCCTTCGTAATGTTAATTACTCAAACATTAAGAATGTTGCAAGATGCCTTTGTAAAGCAAACATCTATTTTGAGGTGTGATATACATACTTATGTATGTATGTATATACATATGTATTTTATATGTTATTACACTAGTAATATCTAAAGCTTGATGGCCAAAGTCGCTAAAACTAAAATATATTGTTAAGGTTCAATTGTACTAACCTTTACAATGAATAAAATAAAAAAAATAAATTAACCAAGTAAGCACATTTTATTTCTCTAGATATGTACACTCTGTTCACAAATTATAGTACACACATATTTAGACAATTAATTCATCATCGTATTATTTCAAACTATTTTTCAATTAAAACACCGTTAAGTTTCTAAGAAAGGGTTCCTCTACAAATGTGTGTCAGGATGGCGGTTGATTCAAATGATGTTTATTCTTGTCATGTTCAAATACAACTGATTTTTGTGGCAAGCAAAAAGAATGAATAGCTTACAAAAGAATATGAATAAGAATGAATATATAACACAAAACAAAGAGTGACATTAATTCAGTGATGCCACATGTAATAGAAATGAGACTTAAAACTAAGATGACAGCACGGCCCTACCTGACAAAAACTCGTCCCGAGTTTATTCAAGTACATCGTTGTCATTTACATTGATGTCGTCGCTCGGCATCTCATCTATTTCAGGAAACAGTGTACATCAGGGCTTCAATTTATCTCTACTAAATCGACGTTATTTAAGCTGTATTCCTTTGACATCTTTGATGATATAGCGATCAAACCGGAGAACCTTGTCAACAACATAAAGCCCTCGATATTTGTGTTGTAGTTGACGAGATTCCCCTGTACTTGGAATTGCGCTCTCGACTAAAACAAGATCACCTTCATCATTCTTATGTGGCTGCTTGTGTTTAGCGTTAAATCTTCGCTTCCAGACATCGCGTGCTGACTCAATATTTTCAGTAGCGTTCGACCTCCGTTGACTCAATGTTAGTTGCTCTAAATTAACATGGTCATCGTGCAATGTGGCAAGTATTTTATTGCCACTAATATCGCGCAAAGGAAAGTCGTATATTAAATCCATCGCTGAATATTTAGTTGTCGTATTCACGTGTGTGTTCATAGTCCACTGGAGACGGCGCAAATCATCGTCCCACATTTTAGGGTTTGTTGTTGTAGTTTTTAGGAAACTTAGCACTGACTGATTGACTCGTTCAGCCAATCCATTCGATCGTGGTGTTCGAACAGCTTCTTTGATATGTTCTCTCTCAGTTCTTCACCGTAACAATTTGCATACTTTTTCAAAACTCTTTTTAATTCTACTTGTTCATTTATTGTAAGTTTATTGCCGATATTAAGTTTTTTTTCATCAGTTAATCCGATATAGCACTGTCCCTTCTCGATTACAACACGATGTTTCAACAAAATATCTGTCCCAATTATGGCATCATACGCCATCAGTTTATTATCAACAATCAAAAGTTCGCACTCAAATTCTTTGTTTTCAATATTTACTAACGTATTTATTAATTCACGGCACTGAAACTCACCCCAGCAAAACCATGTAACTTTTTATCGCATGACACTATTTTATGTGCATAATTTTTGACAATATCACATTTCACAAGCGACTTGCAACTACCTGAATCAATTTAAATAGTCTTAGTCAAATTCCGACTCCCTTGAGCACTATTCTCGATTGAATTAACCATTGATGCATTATTTGTCGCACTTTTGTTCACTTGCACATTGTCTTCAATTGTATTAACAAGCGATTTATTTCTTTTGGGGCAATTTTTTGTTTCATGCGTAAACTCAGCACAATTTGTACATCTTGATTTCTTTTGTGGTTTCATACAATTTCGAGATATATGCCCTCGCTCACCACAATTATAACATATACATATGTTTTTTTTTTTTTTTTTTTTTTTTTTTTTTGTTTTACGAGGAGTAAGCATCGAAAGCCTTCACCCCGTCAGTGTGGGACTTTAACCTGCACTAAACCTCCTACTGTCACGTACCGTTCCCCTCCCGGTACTACCGTCAAGTATTTCGTCGGGAGGCAGTTTGAGCACTAAGCTCTAAGTCCGTTACCGTCTTGATGCAGTCCGTGGAAGTTGCATCTACTTGGCACCACCTCTGTTGGTCTAACTAGCCCACCCGTGTCGGGTCCGTCGTCCCCGCCCACTTGTGTAATGTCCGCCTAATTGCGTTTATATGCCTGACATCTGACACTACTTAAATGTTCTAAGTTAGTTTTATTATCTATATAATTCGAAGTTGAACTTACTTGAGGCTGTCGGAATGGACGGGAATCCGAGCAGCCAATTTCACAGGTTAGATGATTTCCGCCTACTCAGCATTGCTGACACTATGAAGAGCGCTATAGTAAGCCGAGGCCGTCGGAACGGACTTGGTTCCGAGCGGCTTCTTGCCCGGCTATGAACTCTGCAGACAAAACGAGCCCGATGAACAAGTTCCCTTGCTGCGCAGACTCAGCGAGTAGCATGACCGAGGTGGTCCAGCAAACGAATACCAGGAGCCACAATAAACTGGAGCTGAAGAGCGTTTGGTTCCAGCCTCATAATTTCCTCACTTTGACGCTTAAGATTACCTACTCAAACGTAGAGCTTGTATCCAGTCATATTTGTCGGAACGGACGAGGTTCCGAGCAACATCTAGCGGAACTAAGCTTTGTGTGGGTGGTCCAACGAACGAGAGGAAAGCGTTCGGTTCCAACACGCGTTTTCTTCTCACTTTACCTTACCGTCCACAACCTGGCGAAACCGTTGGAACGAACTTGGTTCCAAGCGGCACCCATTATGTTGTATGCTGTGCAGCCGTAGATCCTGGTGGCAATTTCTACGGCAGCATCGGTTCAGCAGGTAGAGGGACTCGGATGTAGTTTTGCTGGTCATTCGCAGAGCATGTCTTTAATCGTAGCTGTCGGAACGGACGAGGTTCCGAGCTATATCTAACGGGGCTAAACTTTGTTTGGATGGTCCGGCGAACGATATCCAGATCCGTCCTGATTACACGGGAGGAGTGCGTTCGGTTCCAACCCGTGTTTTATTTACACTTTGACGATGTAAATTACTTAAAATCTCCCTAGCGATCGATTCTGTCGGAACGGACGTGGTTCCGAGCAAAATCGAATAATGCAGTACGCTGTGAAAGTGGTAGAAATCTCACCGGTTTTTTCGGGACCACTCCGCGTACTTTAGCTTTTTGTGTATTTCTGCTATAGCGCCACTTATTGCTTCCCAATTTCGGATAGAGCTAAGCATTGTATCGATTATATTATCCGGACTAAGCGGATCTGCAGATAGAGTACTTATGTTAATCGTAACTGCTGAAAATCGTGGACAAGAAAATAAGACGTGCCTCGCATCTTCGTCTACATTGCACGTTGGGCAGAGGGCGGAATCGTCCAGCCCGAAGCGGTTCAGGTATTTTCTATAGCAGCCATGGCCAGTAAGGAATTGGGTAAGGTGAAAGTTGACTTCCCCGTGCTTTCGACTGACCCACTTCTGAATGTTGGGAATAAGGGTGTGTGTCCATCTTCCTTTTTCGGAGTTATCCCAGCGCTCCTGCCATTTTTCTAAGGATAACGCTTTTTCTTGGACAGCAATTACCTCTGCGTTGTCGAACTGCTTTCTCCGCTGATATAGTCTCTCTCTTTCTTCAGCCAGTATATCGAAGGGAGTCATACCCGCGACGACCATTGCCGCGTCATCCGAAGTTGTTTTATACGCGCACGTCACTCGTAGAGCGCATAGTCTATACACAGTTTCGTAAGGCTTCCGGTAGGCTTTTACTTTCAATGACTTAGCCCAGACTGGCGCTGCATACAGCAAGGCTGAGCTGATAACTGTAGCTAAAATGGACCGTTTGCTGCTTCTAGGTCCGCCTATGTTTGGGAGCATTCTTGATAGAGCACCGTAAGTTTTTGACGCCTTATGTGTTACATAATCTGCGTGTGGTCCGAAACATAACCTATCGTCGATAATCACACCAAGGTACTTTAACTGGCGGGAGGATCGAATAGTGTGGCTATTTACTTTAAATACCGCCACCTCAGGTTTCTTCCGACTACTTATTAGAACAGCTTCTGTTTTTTCTGCTGCTAGAGATAAGCCTACGCTATCTAGCCATTTAGTGACCGTCTCTATTGTGGCGTTCACTTTGACTTCGACATCGGATATTTGCTTACCTACTGCTACCAGTGCAATGTCATCAGCGAACCCGATTATGTCTACTCCGTCGGGGCGCGGTAGGCGGAAGACTTCGTCGTACATTATGTTCCACAATATTGGACCTAGTACTGAGCCCTGGGGAACCCCCGCAGTAACGGTATACTTTTTAGTTCCAGCGTCGGTAGAATATTCCAAAACTCTATCTTCCAGGTAGCTTCTAATGATATTAAATATGTATGCCGGAACCTGTAGTTTTAGGAGTGCTGTTAGGATGTGTTCCCAGTTTGCAGAGTTGAAGGCGTTTTTAATATCGAGTGTTACTGTGGCACAGTAATGTTTATCGCCCCCTCTCCATCTTCTACCAGCAATTGCATTTGTGGCAATTGTCTCAATTGTTCTTCCTGTATTGCATCTATGGTCGACCTTCGCTTACGGAAGCCGTACTGACGTGGTGATAATCCCATTTCGTCTTCAGTGAACCGTAACAATCGGTTATATATGACTTTCTCCAGAACCTTACCCAAGGTGTCGAGTAGGCAGATCGGTCGATAGGATGAAGGTAAACCCGGCGGTTTGCCTGGTTTCGGAAGAAGCACGAGCTTCTGTTTTTTCCACACGTGCGGAAACACTCCTTGCTGAAGACAGGACTCCATCACTCTGGCATACAACTGCGGGTCCTCCGCAATGGCCATTTTGAGGGCCCTATTCGGGATGTTATCAGGGCCAGTTGCTTTGCGGTCACCGATCGCTTTGGCGATTTCCATCACTTCATCAGCAGTCACCCCGACAATTCCGCTAACGGAAGCGGGAGCGCGTGGTAGGCTCACCGTATCACGATAAGGAAACAAGGATTTTACAATTACGTCTAGCAACAGTGGGCATTTTTCCTGAGGCGCCTTAGAAATTCTTGACATTACAACCTTATAAGCGTTTCCCCAGGGGTTCTTGTCAGCTTCGTCGCAAAGAATCTTAAATGATGCTTTTTTGCTACTCCGAATTTCATCTTTCAATTTCTTTCTTAAAATTTTGAATCTTTCTCGCCTACCTTCATGTCCTGGCATCGCTATTTGCCTCTGACAACTTCTTCTTTCCCTAAGACAACTCGCTCTTAGCTCCCTGATGGTATCGTTCCACCAGTACACCTGTTTACGGGTTGTATTAAACATTTTACGTGACATCGCTGCGTCGCATGCCATTGTGAGGTCGGAAACCAACTCGCAGGCTCCCTTTACTGCTTCTTGTTCTGGACACATCTTGTTGGATGCTTCTCTTAAGACAAGAGTAAACAGGTCCTTGTCAAGAGTTGCCGGGCGCCAAGAGCGGTGATGGTGTTTATTACCGTGACCGCTTTGGTCGGTGCGGTTGTCTCTAGAGATATCTAGCAGGATTGCTTGATGGTCGCTGTGAGTGTAATGCTCGCTGACCATCCACTTAGTGCATCCAGCCAGTGAGCCACTCGTTAATGTTATATCAATGGTAGACTCTCTGTTATCTCTCCGAAATGTGCTGATATTTCCGCGATTCGCCAATACGAGGTCTAGAGGAGCGAAGGTTTCTAGCAGGGCTGCACCCCTTGCATTTGTTCTTCTGCTACCCCATTCTGTAGCCCAGGCATTAAAGTCACCAGCGATTATTAAAGGATGTCGACCGGATGCTGTCTCAACTATTTTGTTCAGTAACTCCTGAAAGTCCTGCTGCGTCCAGCTTGGTGGTGCATAACAACTGCAAATGTGGTAACCTTTGATAACCGCCCAAACAAAACCCTTACCTGTAAACTCAGGATGCGCACTTTGTATGGGGAAGTTTCCGCATGCCCATATTGCTGTTCCTTTGGTTGCATCGGCAACCCACCCATAAGCTGTGGGGATTTTGTATGGCTCTGATATAATAGCCACGTCCGTCTTCGTCTCTGCCACCGTTTGCTTTAGTAGGTCCTGAGCAGCTTGGCAATGATTTAAATTTATTTGTATAAGCTTCATTTTAGCATTTTGGCTATTGCTCGTTTGTATGACGGGCACCTGTTACCTCCCGAGACATGGTCAGACGGTTCTTCTTTTCCATGCTGGCATAGCAGGCACTTAGGTGTATTTACGCAGCCCTTCGCTGCGTGCCCTGCGCCACCGCATCTTTTGCACAGCTCGGATCTATCGCAACTTGTACATTCGTTTGAAATGTGGCCAAACGACCAGCATCGGAAGCAGCGTGTTGGCTGCAACACCTTTCGTAAACGGCACACAACCCAGCCTACCTTCACCTTACCCTTCGACAGAAGGGTACTTGCGGTATTCGCAGGCAAACTTAGCGTGGCGATTTGTGTGCTGCCATATGCCTTGCGAAGACTTTTCACTGCCGAGACATCTACATTTATGGACGTAAATTGCTCGTTAATTGCCTGCACAACGTCTTCTCTGGTAGATATTTCGTCCAGGTCTTTGCACTCAATGGTTATCTCGTGTGTGAGGGCTCTCACTTCAGCTTCGTCGTTCAGCACTTTTTTAACCAGGTCTTTGTATTGGGACCTACCTGCCTCCCCTCTGGTATTAAGCTGTAGCAACATCTCTCCTTTTTGTGTTTTACGGATACGGGTGACGAGATTTCCGAACTCGGATAAGCTAGGCTCAGATTTTATTTTCCGAAGTTTATCGGCATAGGACGTTTCACCTTTCTTGGAAATTATAAAAGCGTCAGGTTTTCCTTTTGCAACTGATTTTGGGGTATCCCTACGCACTATTTCCGAAAAGGTCGGTGTTTTATTTTTGCCCGTTTCTGAAACAAGGGGTCGCCTAGTTCTGCGCACCTCTGTCCAAGCCTCGTTCTCATTTGACTTGGCAGTGGGCTTAGGTAAATTGCCTTTCTTAACATCGCCTTTAGGGTGAGATTCCGGTACTCGTGGAGACAATATTCTGGTCCGCTTTCCTGATTGCGGTGGGGAGTTCTCCTTAGCAGAACCCGCATCGTTACGGGATCTAGACCTCTTCCCACTACCAAAGCTGGCTTTATCAGTTTGCGAAGCCATGTCTATTTTTACACCTAAGCATCTTTTTGTTGCTGGTTTCAAGCTCTCCGACTTCGCCATTTTCTGTAAGTCAGCCAGTGTTGAGACCAAGTTTCTCATTTGCTGATTTACGTGCCTTTGGAGTACCATCATTTTAGCCAGCTCATCAATCCTGGAACCGAGCAGGCTTAAAGCGTCGGTATTATCCAAGGGGGAGGCAGCGTTCCCCACTTCACTTTCACCTGGAGGAGAGCAGCTGATGGTTGCAAACTCTGCAGCGGTAGGATCGCTCCTGGACTCGGAGGCTCCTAACTTATCAGCATCCGCTCTGACAACATTCGGAGAAGTTGTCCTCTCTGGCGATCTTGCCACTTTGGCGCTGCGTGCAAATGGACTTACTTTCTCCATTACACTTCGCTCTGCCCGCAGCTTCCCGCACTGTGGTGAACGCGAGCTCATCCACTGGAAGCTCTTCTCCCACCGAACTACGATTTGAGATTTCGCACCGCAGTTTTTTCGCCAATATCAGTCAGGGTAAATAAATTTTCTTAAGAATATGTATATGTATATTATTTTGTTTTGACTTTATTTTTATCTTTATTATATTTTATTTGATTATTATAAAATTTATTTTAGTTTTGATTTGTAGGTATTTTCCTAAGTTTGGTTTTTATTTATTTTTATATTTATATGTATTATTAGTTTAATTAGATTATATTATTATTTTTTTTTTTTTTTATATATTCTTGTTATTTTATTTTTTTTTTTTTATATGACGCACCCTGTCTTAGACTCCTGTGGGTGGTGTGAGTATCAGATACGCAGGGTAGCTTCGCTATTGTCAAATAGACAAAGCCGATCTGTTCCCAGTGTGGGCGACAAGATCAGCTGTATTTGACAATAATCACAGCTTTGAGGATTTGTATTTGTCTCGTTCGTGCGTGCTTCCAGTATGAAAAATATAATTTATAAAATTTGTGGAAAATCTATGGAAAAATGGCTAGCAACACAGTGAAAAAACTTAGCCACGGGGCCTGCAATGGCCGCCTGCAGCTTGAAACGAACTCACCGGATATTCCTGGGTAAGTCCTTCTGGCTTTACGCTATATTGGCCAACTTCCTCTGCCTTAATGTGCGAATTTTCGTTATTTCAGCAGACCACAAGAAAACACCACTTATCACCACTTATCACCATACATATGTATGTATGTATGTAGGTGCATTTTGCACATTTGTTTTAACTTCTAATTTGCTTGCATTATAATTATTTTTAAACATACATAAGTATATGTTGACGCGTTAGCAATATGATCTTTTCCCATATTTACCATTGTATTATTTAGTGCTTTCAACAAATCGGAGCTCTTCACAAAATGCATGGCTATTAATGTTTTTCGTAAGCCATCATCACTTAAACCATTGATAATATACCGCATTATCGCATTGTCTTCTTGGTTTCCATGACGCCCTAGTGCTATCATTTTAAAATAATATTCATAATATAATTATGTAATATATAATATATTTATGTACATACATATGTGGCAAGCAAAAAGAATGAATAGCTTACAAAAGAATATGAATAAGAATGAATAGATAACACAAAACAAAGAATGACATTAATTCAGTGATGCTACAGAATAATATATGTATGTACATGTAATAGAAATGAAACTTAAAACTAAGATGACATGTGGTTTCAAAAAATCGGTTTTTATTTACATTTTTCTACTCTAAAACATTTTTTAAATAAACTCCTAAAAGCTTTAATTTTCATTTAATTTTTATTATTGAAAAACAGTAGTACGCTAACATAATAAGAACTTTTATAGAACAACGAGATAAATGTACAATTTCAGAACTTATAGAATTTTCACTTAAAGATTAACATTAAGTAAACTTAACGAATTAAACTAGTAACTACAGAAATAATCAGAAAATAGTTACATAGGGATTTGAAACAAATAGCAAAGATAGATAGATGGTCAGTCTGTCGTATTATAGGTCACAAAAATAATTAAAGATAGATTTCTTAAAATCGCTCTTGCTTACTTTGTTTCTTACATTTGCAGGAATAGAATTCCAATAACGGATAACGCTGACAAAAAAAGTCTCGCCGATGCTAAGGTGCTAAAGTGAGGGACTATAAAATCAGTAACTCGAACTGACTTGCTTTTCGTACAGGTAGTTCGGAGATTTTTAAGTGGTAATCCCATAAAAAAATATGCAGTTACGGGCTTTTAGATATGCCGATATTTCGCATCCCAGCCGACTTCGTTTCCACGGCGAGATGTGCTCAAATATTGATAGCCCATAGACGTGGCGAGTTACATTATTAAATAATACCTCAACTGTATGCATCGTGTCACCACCAAGCCTACTATAAACTACCTCAGCGTATGTAATTTGTGGCATAAGGACTTGTAAAGCAAGCCGACGTCTATTTCTTAATGGAGTATAATACCCAGACATCCTCAAATTTCGCAGAGGGGAATACACCTTTCCAACCAATGCATTGACATGATCTTTATCGGAATACGCATTACTTTGGTTTCCCGGGAGCTTTGAACATGGCTGCGCGTCTCCATCCATTTCAAACTTTAAATGCGATTTCCAAAAAGTCGTGTTTTCGCAAATGTTTGGCAATATAACTCAAAGCTAATTTATCAACCGACTTGAAACTTCGAAAAACCAACCTCTATCGTCTGACACGAGCTTTTTCTCAATTTTTCATTTTTACAAAACTTACGTTTCATTTCTAACCAAAAACACGGAAATTTTTTTTTTGTTTATTTAACCCTGACTCACCAATGTTAGTCGTTTCGAAAGCTACTACCGATGAACACAGTCACGTTGTGTGGATTAGCTGAAGGGTATGTACATATGTGTTTGTAAAAGTAAGGTAGTCGGTGCGACTAACATTGGGTTTAGTGCAACTTTTTTTAGCGAATAATATGGCTGCACATAGAATATCTGACGATGAAATTGAGAGAATTTTGAATCTTTTCGGTGATGAAGAAGATGATTTCAGTGCTTCCGAAAGCGAGTACGCACCAAGTCCATCCGAAGAAACGATGCAGGGAAGTTCGTCAGATGAAGCAGTAGATAGTGACGGTTATGAAAGCAGTGATCACAATCTGGAAGGCAGTAATTGTCCTACTCAACCGACTCACAAAAATATTATACCTTTTTCAAAATACATTTTACGTGGGAAGAATAAACACAAATGGGCGAGAAGCAAAGGAAGACGGCATCGTTCAGCGGGAAATATATTGCATCAGGCTAGAGGCCCAACAAGACAGGCTAAGGGTATTACTGATCCTTTAGAAGTGTCCAAGCTTTTCTTTACTAAAGAAATTATAGACATTGAGATTCACTATACCAATATTGAAATCTGAAAAAGAAAACAGAGCGCTAATGCAGAGTATGCAACTGAGAAGGCAGTTGATAAAAAAGAATTGAGGCTCGTATTGGAATTTTGGCTTTAAGCGCTGTTATGAAAGATAACCATTTGACTTCTCACGAACTATTTAACTCGGAATATTCTGGCACTAGATACATAGCAACAATGAGCCGTTCCCGATTTATTTTCTTGGTGGCGTGTTTGCGTTTTGACGATAGGTCTCAAAGAACTTTACGTCTTAATGATAGATTGGCTCCTATAAAAGATGTTTGGGAAATGTTTATGCAAAAATGTCGGGAGAACTATAATCCCGGGCTCTATCTCTCGATTGATGAGCAGCTTTTAGCATTTCGTGGAGGATGCCTGTTCCGAATGTACATCCCAAACAAACCAGCTAAATATGGGCTAAAGATCATAGTTCTCTATGATAGTGGAACATACTATGTAGTGGATGCAATGCGTTATTTAGGAAAGGGTACCAACTGTAGTAATATTCCTCTTGGTGAGTATTGCGTAAAAGAAATTACGAAAACCGTTCACGGCTCCAATCGAAATATTTCGATGGACAATTGGTTCACGTCAGTTCCGCTCGCACGGTCGCTTCTACAAGAGCCGTACAAGCTCACATTAGTTGGTACATTGCGTGCAAACAAAGCAGAAATACCGCAGGAAATGAAACTTCAAAAAGGGAGAAAAACTGGCACAGCTATGTTCTGCTACGATAACAAAATAAAACACTGCTTTCGTACATGGCAAAACCTAACAAGATTGTGTACTTGCTGTCTTCTTGTGATGAAGAAGGGACAATTAATCCACCAAGTGATAAGCCAAATTTGGTCGAATTTTGTAATAAAACAAAGGGTGGCGTTGACACTCTTGACCAGTGTGTGTTATGACGTACTCACGAAAAACAAAGAGATGGCCAATGTGCCTTTTTTTTGGCATATTAAATATTGCATTTATTAACAGCTATGTGATGTACACGCACAATATGATAAGCGAAAAGAAAAAACCACTTTCTCGTGGTGATTTCATGAAGCAACTTCACTCATCTCTAGTCACACCATGCATGGAAGAGCGCTTGAGGACTCCTACTCTTATGTCATGTGTACGCAAAAACATACAAAATGTTTTATCGACACAAGTCAAGGAGACTAACACCGAGAATGCTGCCGGAAAAAGTAGCTGTGGTGAGCACAAAGTTGAGCTTTGTGCCTTCTGTGCAAAATAATGATTTAAAAGTTTTTTTCTAGTTTAGTTACTTAAAGTAATGCTTCAATTTTATAACGGCAGAAAGCTTTTTATGTTTTTAAGCTATGTTCTATTTTTTTAAATTTTTTGTTAGTACCATGTGAGACTTCTAAGACTGAATAAGAGTAGCAAGTAATTTTATACCAAAATTAATCAAAAATAAACTAAATATGAATGATTTTTTATTTTTATAAACAAAAAACTGTAGTATTTTCTTCTTTTGATATCTTTTATAATATTTAATGAAGAACCGGTTCCATAGAATCGATTTTAAGGGCACATTAGTCGAATCGACTAACATTGGTTATAACACATAAAAAATATGATTGGTTCTGCAGGGTTAAAACTCAACCATTTTGCCTAATTTTCGAATTATAGAATAACCTTGTGTCAGACGATAACCAAGGGGACACAAATATAAATTATTTTTGATTTTTCTGTTTCAGATGAATTGCATGACCGGAAGAGGAGCCCCTTAAAAGCAAATGATCTAGAATTTTTTGGGGTATGCAGATATGTAGCTTTTTCAATAATTATTCAAAATAACAAAGTGCAAGTTTCTAACGGCTACAAATTACCACTTTTTTTTATCCTTTTTTTTAACGGACGTTATTTTGCAATTCCTTCCTTATAAAAAATAATCGCGGTTTCGCGTTGTATGGAGGAACTGCTATTAAAAAAATGTGAAAAATCAGTGATAGCTTGCAGATACTTCAAACTTGAACTTTCTTACACTAAAATTAAATGAGCCAAATGAGCCAACTGCATACTAAAAAAATTTTTTTTATTATTTTAAAAAGTTCAAAATTTTGTTAAAACTTTTGTAAAATTATTTTACATTTTGTAAATATAGTATTCATCAAGAAAGGATGACAGACGATGTGAGCTTATTTTGCAAATACTAATTTTTTTCAGCCGGATTTTAGCGATATACATTTTTTATGTGAAAATCATCTCAAAACCCCGGTTTTAATTTACATCTTCAACGCTTCTGTTTCAAGTCTACATATGTATGTGTCAGCCAATGTTATATAAAATTATTTTAGCCAAAATCTCAAAAAGTGTGTTTTTTTTTCTTTTGACGCAGTTTTATATACATACATAGGCACAAACATGTACTAGTGCATACATAAACAGCCATTTCTATAAGTAACGAAACTTTTGCATAATTTAATTTGCCATTCATATAGTAAGTTACAAAATTCTTTTTCTAGGCCGCCATCTGCATTCTTAATGGCAAATTTGCAAATTCACTTCTATGAAAGTTGTTTTTACAAGAATGTGCAGTCAACTGCTTATTGTATCAGACACAATGGAAAAATGTCAGTTAGACAAAAAAAAATGCCACAACTGGCATTCAACTGTGCCAAATTGCTCAGACTGAAAGATAAATGCTTGCCAAATTTGTTTTAGTTGAATGGAGAAAAGTGAAAAGAATATTAAATAGGCATCTGAATCGGTTCAAGCTACCTAAATATAAAAATATATTAATATTTATATGTTTTTATCAACGGGAGCACTGGGGCCGGGGTGTTCGGACCTATATAAAAACAAAAATTGTTCCGATGGGGTTGTTGTGCGCTTACGAATGTCTTCGCAGAAGGACCAATGAAGCCGCAATCAACATTATGTCTGACAGCTAGGCAGCCCTTAGGGCACTAGACTCCTTCAAGACGGAGTCAAAGCTGGTGGTCAGCTGCAGAACGGCACTGGACTTACTTGGAGCCGACAACAGAGTTACTCTGTTCCGGGTCATGAGGGCGTGGATGGCAATGAAATAGCGGACTTTCTCGCAAAAAATGGGCTCACCAGAGCTTTGACGACCCTCAACCGTTTTGCGGTCCCTCTAAGGGATACGTAGCAGAAATTCTGAGAAGGTGAGGGAACTCAAGAATGGCAGCCCATTGGCACTCGGCAAAGAGAAACAGACAAGCTAAAAGGTTTATAGGTCCATCTCGTGAAGCCTCTGAAAAACTTTTCAAGCTCAGTAGAGAGGGTCTTAGAACTCTCACCGGGTAATTGACAGGTCAATGCAGGCTGAGATACCATCTTCACAAAATATGACTCTCTGAGGCTGCAGACTGTAGGTTTTGCGGTTTAGATGCGGAGACTTCTGAACATATTATGAAAGTGCTGCTTTAAAAATAATTGTTTTATGCAGAGATCGAAAAGAACCCATTCCATCTAAAAATGTTTCAAAAATAACTCTTATTACTTGAGGGAAAAAATAAAGCACAAAACAGAACAAGTGTTTTATTTTTTGTAGATAATTGCTTTTGCTCAATGAGCAACATTATTTTTATACCCGAGAGTACTTGTACACAAGGGTATTATAACTTTGTTCGCATTACGGTTGTTTGTAACAGCAAAAAATAATCGAGACGAATATAAACATATATATACTAAAATGATCAGAATGGAAAGAAGAATCGATTTAACCCTGACTGTCTGTCCGTCCGTCCGCCCGTCTGTCCGTGGTTACAATAACTTGAGTAAAAATTTTGATATGTATCTCAATGAAATTTGGTTCAATTGCTCTTTGGGCAGGGTAGGTTGGTATTGAAAATGGTCAAGATCGGTCAATAACCACGCCCACCTCCCAGATATTGTCCTTGATATCACTAGCAACACACTTCCATATAACGAAAAATTTTGAAAAATGCAAGAAACTTCAAGTTTCAGTATTTATTGGAAGAAATTTAGTAAAGTTTAATACTAGCTGCGATTTGAAACAAAGAAACGGAGTTTTTATGAAATTATGGGCATCGCCCTTGCAAAAATACATCGCGAGGGTATATAAAAATCGGTTTCGCCCGAATTTAGCTTAACTTACTTGTTTCATATAATTCCTGTTACTGTTTGTTTGGGACACTTATCGCTGGGAAAGAAAAACTACGTATTATTTGGTAAGATAAAAGAGCTTTTACTTTTGCTTTTATATTACCTGTGTACGTATAATGTTTTTGCTGAAGTACTTGTTATTATTGTTAGCTCTTAGTAAACGTATAGTTTTTTAGGTCACCCAAATGATTTAATTGCAGTGACAAGTAGTGGAAATTCTATATAAAAATTTTAATTTATTAATAACTATTATAATGTTTAGAAATAGTGATTATATGGTTAAAAGTTTTTACAAGTTTGATGCTGTAAAATATAATTCTGTGTATATGTGTTATGTAAAAGTGAAAATGTTATGCAATTACTAGGGAAACTCTGTTCTAAAATCTTAATTGTCCAGTGAACTTAAGCAAATATTCCTTTATACATATGTTGATTTCGTTAATCTCAAGGTCTCACTTACATATATTTTTTGGAAACTTTTTTATCATTTTTTTCATTGCCAAGAAATCTGAAGAATTTTATTTAGCATGCAGATTTGATTCAAGTTTTGTGAGCATGTCTTCACAGTTTTATATTATATCTTATTTGCAATCATCCAAAGACAAAACTCGTATTAGTGTGTTAAATCAGCAACTTAATTCCAGTATAAAATTGGCCTAAAACTGCAGCGATCCCATTTGTGCTAAGATGTAAAGAATCAAACCACAAATGATTGGTGTAGCTAAAATTAACATCGAGCACTATAAAAATATTACGTACGAGTCATTAATACCTGAAAATTCATTAGCAATATATATTTTTGCTTTCATTTATATTTTTTGCTGATATACAATAGAATTTTTTAAGTCAATACAATCATTATATTAATACGAGTATATTGACAGATTTGCTTGATTCATTGAAACGATGTGCCCATTAAAAGCACATGTTTGTATGTACTATATTATATTATTGAATCTCGTTCTTATTTGTAGCATAAGTATCAGCAATTAAATTCATTTCATTTATATTTAAGTATGTATACCTATATATATATTTTAAACGTAAGTGTCAGTTTAATACTTGTAAAATGAACTGATTTAAATGTAACATAAAAAAAAGTATTTATTGAACCAACACGAAGATTTCACACGAAACATTTTGAAAATAAAAATTAATAAAATACTTATTGCGTTCAATGCAGTCAATTTCCCCTGCTCTTTGATATTATTGGTTAATAATTTTTAATTAATTTACTTGTCGTCCATTTAACAGACTGCCATACAACAAGCTGGTGAATGATAATTGTTATAATATGTGGATTCTTTATTGTAACCAAATATTCCGCAAATCACACAAATATACGTATTTATGTATGATACTCACAGAAATTCTTAATTGATAATATACGTAACAACCCTAGTGACGACTAATAAGCGTGCGATTTCAATATTGCCCATTGCAATGAATTAATATAATAATTAGTCATAATCAAAAATTTGTTTTATAGCCTTTCGATTATATAATTAATGTAGTGTAAAATGTTTTTGTCAGTCTAAATTTGGTAACTTCAAAACAGAGAGTGTGAAGCCTTAGTGGCCTCTTTGGAGGTATAAAGACCCTCGTTTGAGCTGAAGTGTAAAGCGATTTGTCTTTGCGTTTCTGTCATTTTTCTATCAAATAAGTAGTTATGTTCCATTTTATGTTTAATAAATCGCAAGTTTCGTTTCGAATGGGTTTCCTGAAAAATGCTGAAGATCATTTCTTTACTCGTTATCTATCCGCGGGAAAGATTTGTGAAATTTGTTACACCTTGAGAGACCCAAACAATTAATTACGGCAATGGACTCACATGCAGGTGTGAAAGGGGTTTTGGGGTTCAAACCCCTCTTCGCCAAAATGTATACGAAATTTATATTATTATAATAGAGTCGATCTTTTTTTAACGGGGTTTACTCGGACAGAAATTTGTTCACGTAAAAAAAAAACCATGTAAAATACCCACATTTCAGTTCAAATTTGTTTATTCGATTCTATTTTGCGAACAATCCGCGCAAAACAGGCGCTGTAATTTCTCTTTCTAAATGTCTTTATATAAGTCCCGGTAGCAGTCACACAAATCTGCATGAATAGCGAACCACGTTAAGAAATTTAGATTACGTAAAAAAAGCACGGGAAAGCAGAATAATTCGTGTTTAAAAAAAGATGTGAGTGTTTGAACTCAAGGTACATGTGTAAACTGTTAAATTTGCAGTATTTAGAAATATTAACCCCTATATAATACTTTACAATCTCGTTAATAATGGTTGTATCTTTAAAGGTATCATGGGCATTCAAGGGTTAAGTCAATCATACATATTTATCTTGTTTAATTTTTAAAATTTAATTTATTTTATTATTTATGTTGCAATAGTTAAAATAGGCTTATGATAGCTAAAGTAAGAAACGTACACCTTTGATTCAATACTGGTAAGTAGTCTGGAAAAAACGGCCAGCAGGCATAGCTTTAAGGTCGTTTTTAAACCACAATCTATCACACACAGCGCATGCGTATCCAAAGTCGTTGTCGATCATTTTTAATTTAAATTGTTTATGGGCATTAACATGGTTAGGATAATGCTCATATTGCAATTCAATGTTTTGGTAATTTGGTTGTTGTTGCTGTTGTAAATGTTGTTGTTGCTGCTGTAAATGTCCACGTAGCCTATTAATTTCTTTTTGGCGTTGACGTTCTCGGTAGGCACGTTGATATCCAGCGTTTCTGGATCTTCTTAATGATTGCGATGTTCTCTACAATAATAATTAATATTAGTATTTGACCTGTAATTTATTTAGAAACATGAATATTACCTGCATTTCGGTTATATACCTCCAGTTTAAACGTTTACACCCCTATGCTGTAATCCGAATGTTCGTAGTTACGAATTCGGATCCCCGTTCCGCAAATTCGAAAATTGGTATGCTGAAATCCGATCGTAACTATCAACCGCGTTGCCAACGAAAAATTAGAACTTCGAAGTTTTAATCAGCTGTTTTGACAGAAACAAATAAAAGTAAATAAATTGATAAAAGAAATAAAAAAGAGTGTTAAAGTATTGTTTTTAAAGACTTATTAATTAATAATGGATTCAGTGGCCGGTGCACTTTTAGCCCAGGAAGCAGAACATGCTGCAGCTAACAGTTGCATTAATGTTCAAAGAAGAATGCTGCGAGATAGTTCTAATCCATTTAACTTAAGTGATAAAGTGTGAGTTGTATAAATAAATCATAGCTATGCACACATGGTAACTAATCGCTTTAATGTTTATAGATTTGTGAAAAATTTCCGCCTCAACAAAGACGCTTTCAAAAGTGTTTTACTAATTATGGAGGAAGAGCTTGGACCAAATGTGAAATCATCATCGGTGGCTCCTATATGTAGATTGGCGGCAGTTTTGAGGTTCTTCGCTGAAGGAAGCTACCAACACGGTGTTGGGAAGGATTTCGATGTGGGGCTGGCGCAATCAACGTTCTCGAAATCGTTAACAAAAACGTTAAACATTTTGGAGCGCCGATTATGTCCAACATGGATTCAGCTGTCAATTTCGGAAGAGGAAAGCAAAGAATCCAAAATGTCGTTTTATAGGAAAACAAAATTTCCTGGCATTGTTATGTGTGTAGACGGAACGCACATTAAAATACTGCCTCCTACAGAAGAACCTTATCTGTATTATAACCGAAAAGGGTACTACAGCTTAAACGCAATGGTCGTAAGTAAACGTACACTAACAAACTGATTTTGTACAAGCAATTTATTGTAAATTTATTTAATAGATTTGTGATTATAAGATGCGAATAAGGTATGTTAACGCTCAGTTTCCTGGAAGTAGCCACGACTCCCATGTGTGGAATGTAAGTGATGCCAAAGTTCACTTCGAAACGAGATATCGGCAAGGGGACAAAACCAGTTGGATATTAGGTATGTTATAAGTGCAATTAGAGCAAAATATGCTAATTATAACAAAAAACTTTTTGTTTTACAGGCGATGCTGGATATCCATTGCAGCCGTGGTTAATAACACCGTTTCGCTCTCCTGTGGCAGGAAGTCGTGAAAGTGCATTCAACAAAACTCATAGTAAAGCTCGCAATATAGTCGAGAGAGTTATCGGAGTTTTGAAAAATAGATTTCGATGCTTACTAAGCGCACGCCAATTGCATTATTCACCCCAAAAAGTTGTGCAAATAGTTAATGTTGTATGCGCATTGCATAACAGGTGCATCCACTACAGTGTTGAAGATGATACACCCAATAGTGTAGATGATCAGTATGCGGATGTTAATGAAGAGGAGGCGTCATCGGAAATTTCCAGAGAAGCGTCAGAAATCAGAATGAGAATTTTGAGATCACTACCTACTTAATATAACAATGAAAACAATCGCATTAGTTTGCATTTCATATTTAATTAAATGATATGTAAAATGAACTGAAATAAATTCTCTTTTATACTTAAACCTACATATAAAAAAATTCATTTTTTTCCCAAAATCTAAAAGTTATCACAATTCAATTCACTTTGCTTAAACCTATATAAATAAAAAAATCAGTTTTTCTCTTAAAGCTAATAGTTTGTACATATTTACAGGTATCCCAATTCAATTAACTTTGCTTAAACTTAGATAAATAAAAAATCAGTTTTTCTCTTAAAGCTAATAGTTTGTACATATTTACAGGTATCCCAATTCAATTAACTTTGCTTAAACTTAGATAAATAAAAAATCAGTTCTGCTCTTAAATCTAATAGTTTGTACATATTTACAGGTATCACAATTCAATTCACTTTGCTTAAACCTAGATAAATAAAAAATCAGTTCTTCTCTTAAAGCTAATAGTTTGTACATATTTACACTTATCACAATTCAAATCAATTTCTTTTTTGAGTCTGCAATAATTTTTCTTGCAATTCAAGTTCTCTCCTCTTAAGAGCCTCCATTTCGCTGTTGTGCCGCTTCAGCTCTCGCAGTTTCTCAGCCTTCATATCGTGGATATTCTCATGGACTTGATAGATACGTCGTAAATTATGACTGAGTTCTTGTGTGCTTTCGGCTTGGCTTTCTAAGAAGGCTAAACTTTTTTGGTAGTAATCCCTCTGTAAATTGAGTTGCTCCTGCACCAGAGCTGCAGTGTCGGGTTTTTTTGCCGGATTGGGACGCCTTGAAACATTTGGGCTTTCCGGCTCCGTTGATGTGGAACGTGATGTTTCTACAGAAGACTGCAAAACCGTTGGAGCACCAAACGCTGCAGCGCCATTGATGCCGGATGTGCATGTGCGCAAACCGGTCAACTGAATAACTTGCTCCTCTAAATCGTTAAAGTTATACATCTTGTTGGGTCCACCACCAGTTGCCCTCGCCTCTGCTCTATTGGCGGAGAGTTTTCGCTTGATGTAGCATTTGTAATCTAGCCATACCTACAAATAGTTGATTTTAGGAAAACATTGATGAATACATTTTGAGCTATTAAAATTGTGTCTCACCTTTTTCCAACTAGAAACATCTTTAGTTGGTGGACCTAAGCTGTTTAGCTGCTGAGAAACATCCTCCCAAAAGGCCAACACATCTTCTTTTGCTCCTTTTGCAAAGCCTTGTGCAATGTCTGGTCTTTCGCTCATGCATTCCACCAATTTTTCAAATTGTGAGCGGTTTGTTGTGATCTTCGACCTGATAATTTTGTAAATTAATAATAGTTAATATATTTCTTTTGTTATCGACACTTTACTTACATGTTTTTGCGTTTACACAATTTATTTAATTAATATTATATTGATATTTTTTAATTTGTTTATTTTGTTCCGACACCAGTTGCTCTTCGTATAAAATTTCCGACAAATACATAAAAATGACAGCTCCGTCGGATTCAAGCATACCAACATTACGAATTTCGAAGATGGCTTCCGAATTTCGAAATTACGATCCGACAACGCGGATTTCAGCATACCAATTTTACGATTCGTATCGTAATCGAACGTACGACGGATTACAGCATAGGGGTGTTAATTTATTGTTTTAAAGAAAACCAATCAGCTGAGTTGTAGAAACACAAAGCGATCAGCTGTTCAAAAGTAGTACCAACGCAAAGCGAATAAGGGAATTTCAATCAAAATTTAGAGAACACGCTGTGCTCTAATTCACTCAGCAAAGAACGTACATAGATAATGTACGTTCTTTGCACACAGTTTGTAAAAATTTGCGCCTAATTGCATGCAACTCAAAGGTACAGGGTGCTCCCGATTAAATATAATTTTTGTGTCAATACCAAAGAACGTAGATAATACCCAAGACAGACATGGGAGCTTATCTGCATTAACAGCCTTTATTGGCATTAACTCGTGCATTATTCTCTTCACTGCATTTCTATCTGGCAAAGCTGTCAAGTGGACAGGTGTATGTTCGGACAAATCAAACAGGTTTTTTGTTCCATCAAACCAAGAATGATAGAATACAAGATTGCGCAATCCCGTTGCGGATGAAATATCTTGAGTAATAATAAACAAAGAATAGGGGGAGAATAGTGGGAAGAGAATAATGAGCAATTTGCAATTTTTCAAGGAGAAATGAGTTTTTTTGGTGCTTAAGTATAAAACTATGAATAATAGAAAGAATGCATCAAACAATAATTAATTGAGTGGTACCGCTTCTGTTTCCGCGAAATTAAAATTAAAATCTCCACTCAAGATAAGTGAATGCCACTGAAAATTGTTTCCTAATTCCCGTGCACCAGCAAACCGATTAAACTGTGTCAATCTAAATTTAGAGAACACCCTATGCTTTAAGCCGCATAGTTTATAAAAATTATGCGCCTAATTGCATGCAACACAAAGATAATTGATTTTGCTTTCTGGGTCAATATAATACTAACACATACGTCAGACGGCACACGCATTTACACACAGAGTCGTTCTTGACCAATCAAAAACGTCTTACTTTTTTTTATATGGAGTTTTTATGGTAGTATTAGCGTAAGAGATTTGCCCTACCGCGGCTATAGATGTTTACACATCAAAATCCGCGTTAAAAAATTAAAACCGTGTAAAAGATACAATTGGGGATTGTAGAAAACTTCGTGTTAAAAAGAACTGCGTTTAAAGAAGAATGTGTGTATTAAATTGAGTTATAGTCGATCTCCTTTACCGCGAATTTTTTTAACTCGGGGTTTTTAACAAACTGAAAACATTTCCGGAAAATATTAGAGCGCATGGCTATGTTGCAGATCAAATTTTTAATGCGGACGAAACCGGTCTATACTGGAAGAAAATTCCCACTTACTCCGCACTTACGTAGCTAAGCAAACCAGGTCGGTGCACAGTTTTAAGATATCAAATAAAGTATCACACGCTCTTACTGTGTAGCAATGCATCAGGCGGCAAGGTTTTGAAACTCCTTTTAGTGAACAAAAATCTAAAACCGCCAGCTTTAAAGTACAGTACACTGGATGGCAAACAAAAATACTTGGGTGACCGCATCGCTGTTCAAGGAGTGGTTCGAAAACAGTTTTGTGCCTGAAGTAAGAGGATACATGACCTCTAAAAACTTGGAATTTAAAGTATTGTTAGTAATTGGCAATGCCCCTGGACACCCAGTTATTGAGTACTCAAACGTCAAAATGCTCTTAAAACATAAAGCATTCGTTTAAATTAATTTTATATAAAATAGAAAGAAAATCCGAAATTAATGTGATTTCTGCATGTAAAGCTTTATATGTAAAATTTATAAACGATTGTATTAAAATTGCCGTAAAGAATATGACAAAAAACTGGAAAAATCTTTGGCAAGATGTTGTGTTAAAAGAAGAAAATGACAACGAAGGGCTTGTAATCTACGCGGAAATATTTGAATCAGCCAGAAGCATCGGCGGTGAAGGTTTTGAAGACATGAACATTGACGATATCAATGAATTGTTTATCTGTGTGCTCTAGACGATGGGAAAATTATTCATGCCATTGATAACAATAATAATAATGACCCTGAAAATGAAGAAGATGGTGACAGCTCTTCAGCCGTTCCACTTTCGTCAAGGATTAGACAAAGCTGCAGACAATGAAAATCATTTTCTAATTATATAATTCTAATGAGGAACGTTTATCAAAGTTTCGTCGAGATTTTAAAAAAGCTATGGAGTGCTACCGGTGGCCGCTGTAGTCGAGTGGGTAGCGGTGCGTGCTATTACTCGATATGCCGCTGGGTTCGAGGCAAGGTAAGTCAAATCTTAATCATACAAAAAGTTGTTTTCAAATAGCGGTCACCAATCGGCAGACCACGGCAAACCTCCGGAGTAGGCAGTGGAGTGGTCCCTGCATTTGCGGTAGAATATAAAGACGCACACCTGAAATGGTAGGCCAAGCACTGAGCTATATAGTGTGAGCGCCAAATCGTTATTATTATTATAATTAAGTGGTACTTCCCCAAATTTGAGTTTCGATGGAATCTTGATTATTTTAACTCGAAATTTTTCTTTGCACGGATTTTTCGCGTTTTTTTTTTAACTGATTTTTACGCAGTTTTTTTACGCGAACAACTTTCTGTCCCGGCATACCGCGTTAAAAAGAGAACGAGTGTATTCAGATCTCAGTTTTGTTAATTTATTTGTTGTATGGTAATGTGGACTAATTATTCGACAAACAATATAAATATGAAATATAATATTAGAGTAGTATACACTTCACCTAAAGATTATCTTTATCCATTTAGGATTATTTGTAATAATTCTAGGAGCTTGTGATCACGCCACTTACTCTAAAGTTTGGAATATGAACTTAGAAAGTAAGCTGTGCAAAGAAACTTATCGGTGACATAGTTGTTGAGGACATGGACCTCATAGAATTTTAAATCATAAATTTATGAATTCTTTATATAATTTAATCATGAAATAATTATTAACCTGAAATTATGAATGTAAATACCTTAAAATATTTATCTTAAAATACTTACCTGAAATACTTACCTCATACTTACCTAAAACATGTAATTAATTTTCTTTCTGACCACTATTGTGAATTAACAACTTACTAATTCGCCTAAAAATCCTAACGGGAATAATAATATACTTACCTATATACGTATAAAAAGGTGAACTTGGTCCTCCGAGTTAGCTAATTCGCTATTATTCCGCCTCGCACACGCAGTGTTGTTATTCGCGCTCTCTAAATAAAGTTATACTTCTCTATATTGTAAAACATTAAAAAAAAAGATTCCAAGTGTTTTTTATTTGAACCAAAGAAAAGCTAAAGATTTTTCGCCAAGTCGCGAATAATAGTTATGCGCGCTTCTTATATCAATTCGAGTGTAAACTATTAATTCTTGTTAAGAAGTGTGTTACTCGTATTTTACATACAGAAACAGTATTTATTGTAATTGAGGAATATTTTTTTGTGTTTTTACATGTATGTAGGTAAAGTTTGTATATTCTGCACGGATGACAAAAGTTCGGAAAAATTTCCAAATGAACACGAAAAATTACTATTATATAAGGAAAGGCGTGGTAACCACCAAACACTGGAGATATTTCGGGTTTAAAAAATATAGTATAACTTACATATATACATATATGTGCATACTTGCTAAAACACGATGCAATTTTTGTATCGAACCCGGTAATTTTTAACATAATTTTAATAAATTCTTCAGTTTTTGGTTGTTATCCTAAATTTTCGAAAATTATCTTGTTCTCTTGGTAGTTTTTCTTACTTTTTTACCTCTGTTTTTATGGTTTTATTTATTTCAGCAAAAAACACAATTTTTGGATTCCACACAATAACTCGTTTAGCGTTCAAAAGCATAGTAGCTGTCCCTTTATTGTCAGATAATATGCTTGAGTGTTAATCTCACAACAAGAATTTTAGTGGTATTTACGGTCAGTCTCTAGATAACGCGCGAGATGCGGTGAAAATTTACCTATTGGCATTTCAATCACGGACAGTTACGGGTTATTTGGAAATTAAACCGATACTTGAAGTGCTTCTTGTTTGGAAAAATGTAGTCGCCCCGACTGCGTTTTCGTGGAAGCCCATTCATAGATGCAAACACAACAAAATCTGATGGTCTGCAGCCATACGTTTTGCTTTCTTTAATTCGCACATCATCATTTCTTGTAACATTGATACTACTATAACCGATATTTATCTTGCATAATATCGTTGATAATATATTATTATGTTCTTCATTTTATGCTTTTTAACAGGTATACTTCAAATATACCATCAAAACAGAGACCGAAAACATTCACAGATGCTCTCAACAGTTGCGATAAGTCGCAAGTACACCGATTCTTGAAGATTGGCTCGACACTTCCTGTTACATTTGTTTCTAGCGAACGCTCCTTCTCAACGCCCAGGAAGGTCAAAAATACTACCGAGAGCAAAGATTAAATGGGTAAGCTCTTCTTAATATCCATTTCTCAGCGCATGTTCACTCTACTTAGTTGGGAAAAAACATCAAAGACCCAAATATAGACACGTTAAAACCATACGTAATTTAACTTCTAGGCTTACTGAATATACATATATTTTCTTCTGCACCGCTCACATGTATGGATTAATATTACATCACCATTTTGAATTTCGTATGTGGACTTCTTACAACCAGTGTTGAGGATTGTATGGCAACTTCACCGCCTTTACCACGAGCATTAAATCTTATAAAAACACTACCTACATTAAATTCTTATCGGTCTCTTCTTTACACAGAGGAAACAAATTAACCACAACGTTATTGAAAACGATTTTTTCATACATAAAAGGAACGACGCCAAATGTGAAAATAGTTAATTTCAACAATGAAATGATTAATTTTTAACAACTGTTTGTTGATTGTTTTTCAACTATTTCATGGTTGTTTTTACAAATAATATAGTAAATTTTACCATTTAATAACAAAAACAAATTTGTTCATACTTTTTTATTAGTTCTCAAAATAAATGTACATAGTATAATATAATACATTTAATACAACAAAAAATTATATAGTTTACAAACATTGCAATCTAATATAAGTTTTGGTATTATTTATCGTACAAATATTCAGTGGGGGGCTTACAAACTTCGAAATATTTATAAAACACATAAGTATTTCTTTTTTTCTTACCTACTTCGTAGGATTGAAAGTGGTAGTCAAATTTAATATTAATTTTAAAACATTTCACAATTACATCTTTATCATTTGTTAGAAATGATAGAATTTTGAAAAGTTTGTATTTGGAATCAAAAAAAAGGAAAAAAAAATTAATATTTTTCATAAAACAAGCTATTGTATTGAATAATATCAGAATCAAGGCGAATTCATTAAAGGTGGTGTTGATAGGGCAACACCAACAACCACAAGAAATTTGTTTCTGCTTCTGGTGGGCTATTGTCAAAGTAATTTGATTGATAAATTCAAAGCGAATTCAATTCATAAAATAGAAAACAAAAATATTTACACTTTTGTTAAGTTGCCGGAACGTTACCGATTTTTAATATTATGGTTAAAATGTTTTATTGTCGGATCTGTGCAACCTAAATCGCATTAACCGGTGCCTAAGACAGTGAAAAATAAGAAGGATGTGATACACGAACATTTAAGTACTGAATCTTCGATCATATGTATTACATTTTGTGCGTGCTATTTGGAAAACATTGATCTGAAACATAAACTACTGCAGCTAATTTCACTGGAGTCATTACCAGACCATCGTGAATTGTATTTGGAAACGAGAGTTAATTTACGAGCTCTGAAATATCTGAGTTGAACTCGATCTTTCATATATATTTTGCAAAAAAAAATTAAAGACATATGTTTGGATATTATCCTTTGAACTTTTAAATAATTAAATTGTGCTCTTTTCTCTGTATATGTATATAAATAATTTTAAGCCAATTATGAAAAATGTTTAATGGACTTGGACAAAACGTAATAGTTTAAAACTATTTGTATTTATTAACCTTACTGAAATTGCTTAAATAAATTTATTAAATAAACTTTTGAATGTCCACTTAAGGCAATGGTGTTCATGAAAATTTTGTGCCACTAGATTTACCATACGATATGCAGGGGTTACATTTCCGTTTAAGCATCTATTGTAACGGGTGTTTTTTTTAGGGGTATAGAACTTCGAATTGAAATAAAACACAAGAAATAAAACACATGCTGCGGATTAAGTGCTGCATTATGAACTACATGCTTTATACTGCGTGTATGTATTAGTAAACATAATAACAAAACTATAACGTAATACTTCCGTGCAGTTACATGGCGATGGGGGACGTCTCTTTTGCTAATGTTACTAAAAAGAAAGGCTCCTTCATTTCGACGCGTGAATTATCTATTTATTTCAATCAACCTCTTTAACAATGTTTCGATAAGTCTTATATAAACAAAAATTCATTACAAATCGTTAAGTAAACATAGGAGTATATACATACATATGTATATTGAGACAAAATTAGACAAAAAAAGTTTAAAATTTAATACAATTCTTAAAATAGTATTGGAAATACAAATACAGTGAAATAACCGTACTCAATATGTATAAAAGACAACGTTTAAATGCAAATTACAAAGTATGAATTTATTGAGATAAGTCACCATAATAAGTTTTAATTGCTAATCAGAGATTAATTTTGATTAACTTTTTGCATCCTAATATTTTCTGTTTTGCTTTCTTTATTTTGAGTCGTCTGTTTAGGTTGCGTAAACGGAAATGAATTCTACACTTAAAGAAAAAGCGTTTAACGTTTTCCGGAAGGATCACTTCCGCGCTGCTGTCAATCATCCTTTGGTTGATATGCTTACAATAAGCTATCTCCGACGCATTGATTTTGTAAAAAATGGACTCCAGCTTTTTAATATTGTCTAAAAAAATTTGCGATGGCTTATTCAAATATCCTTTAGATACTTGATCGACCCAAGTAAATGTGCTTTCGGCGCATTTGAATTCATCTAGGTTAAGCTTCTTGATAATATATCCGGAAATATATTCCAACGCGTCTTCCTGAAGTATACCACATTCATCGGAATGTGTTGTGTTAATTACGTCTATTACTTCGGGCTCAATTTCGCGATTCATTTCATCATCACAATCGTCGTCAATATGTAAATCATCTGCTGTGTTGCAAGACGTGTTATAACATGTTGACTGAGTCAGCGTGTCCGCAGAGTTCAGCCAATCGGTGCGATCTACTGCAACATTGCCCCTCCCTTGTAGATGCTCTGTGTTCCTAGCTATACACCAATATTACATTAAATTTGTTTAATTGTTATTAAGAATATAAGCATACGTTTTATACCTAAAATATACTTTCGTAATCTGTATTTAAACTCTTTTGGTGTCGGATGATCATTAAGACCACCTTTACTACGGATAGCACCAAAGAAATGCTCCAGTACGTCCTGGTTTAAGCGATTAGTTAATAAATATTCCACATTTGAATTTTGCTTCAATTGTTCGAACAACATAATTAAAGATCTGTTTGACATAAGTACGCCCTTTTGAAAGTACTCCAATCCCTTCTTGTTCGGAATGATAGGCATGGACATATATTCATTCATTTTTCTAAGCACTTCCAATTGATTTAGAAGCGCTGTCCCATAAGGTTCCTTAGGTCATAAAATTATTGTTAAAAAAGGATGCTTTAAACATTTTTATATTGTGCTAAGTACCTTTCCAGGATAGCCAAAAGTTTCTATCGTCGAATTAAGAACATCAAACCAATCGTTTACAAGTTGAACGAAATCGGCTGTCTCCGTGGATTTATACAAATCAAAACCCAAAGAATAACAACGACGAATTGCATTAGCTGTAGTGTTTGAGAACAATTGTGCGGCTAATTTCACTTTTTGCCTACCTAAGGTTATGTTCAGAATGTATTTACAAAGCAATTGGGTTGGACAAACATATTAACAAACCTATTCCTTTAACAGAAATATGTTCATCACTCAACTTAAAAGTTATGGACGCGTCTGACTTTGAGGTGTATTTTAATAAGTCACAAATAGTCCGCGAGGTTAAAATTTCACCTTTCCACAGTAATCCCGTATCCAAAAAGTGATTCCGTATTAATTTTAAAAGATGTGGAGCATCAGCGAATGCAAAAACTTTTGATTTTTCGTCTGCGGGATTTGAAAACCACGGTTTATCTAAATACAATAAAATTTTTGAAATGTTCCATAATCGTATTTTTCAATTGCCCATTAAATTTGAATGCATTAAATACAGCTTAATCTTACCGACAGTAATATTTAATTCTTTCCAAAGCTTACGGTTGGTAGGGCCCATGTCGCATACGATCGCTACCACTAGAAATCCTGTTTTGTGCAGTGTCCGAATAATGGAACATAATATTTCGCTTGTCATCTGACAGTCAAAATCAAAAAATATGGGAAGCTTCCACGATTTCTTTAAGCCCCGCGCCATAACAACTTGAACGTTGTTAGCAGGCTTTCTTACAAAATCTCCTGGGTCGTCATACTCGAAATATTCTACAACTTTCATCTCATCGAATGAAAGAACGCAAATTTTGTCGTCATTCGATAAACCGGACATATGGTGCATACATTCGATTGACGTGGTTATAATACCCTCCCTAATATCTTGCTTTCGATACCACCTTTGCAGGGTAGACACGTGAGGTAGAGGGAAGCCCTTTTCATACAAATGAACGTATGCTCTCGGTCCTGCGGCATGCAAACATATCGCATTCGAAATATCCTTCCACGACCATTTCACGTTTCGGTATATAATAGATAAATTTAAATTATGATTTAAAGCATAATAGAGACATAGTGTAACGTACTCGGAAAGATCATTTTTCGAATTTGACCTTCGGTAAAAATTTGTTTGGCCGTATCAACGAGGTAGGGGTGGGTAACACAGTATGGCGCCGCACCATTGCGCTGATACCGAGAGTTGAGTTACGAGTGCTGATACCGATTTTGACAACTCTGTAACGCAATGGCGCCAGCAAACACCGGAACACTGGAAACACCACCAACCAACCAAACCATGCAAAGCTTGCATTGCAAGCAACTCATGAACTAACAATTGCATGTATAGGTTGTGTGATGTGTTTACGCAAAATGCAACAATGCAGATGTCTTTGATGTCATCGTATTCCTTTTCAACTTCACATTCGTGATCGTTCTTAGGAAAATGTAAAATGCTGCGAAGTTGTTTTTAATTTTAGTGGAAAATGAGGTAATTTTGCAATTATTTGCACCAGGAAGCAAAATTGTTGAAATTCGAAGTAATATGTTCTTAAAATCCGTGTAAAACAAATTTATTTGAGCGTCGCTCGCGGGAAACAAATGAAAAAGCGTTAATTTGAAAAAATCAATGTGTTGCCCTGTAATGGCGCAATTGCGCTGACACACTGTTCTGATTCCGACCGTGGCGCTGGCGCCAGTGTGTCAGCGCCAAACAATTTGCGCCATTACCCACCACTACAACGAGGGCATTCGCTTCTTCGAGCTCAGATTGTAAAGCGCGGTTCTCCACTTTTAACTTCTTTACCTCTTTCTTCAACTCGCGAATTTCAAAAACCATATTGGATTCAATAACAACAGAGCTGGAAGAACATACATATGTATGTATGTACATAAATACATGTGATAATAAGAAACGTGAGTTTTCCGCTTATGAGCACTTACTCTATTTGAGTGCAGCAATCTTTTGGGGGCAGTGCAGCTCTTGGCGCGATAGAGTTAGGCAAGCTGAATAAATGTTACAAAATCTTAAGAAAAGTATATTACAAGAAATAATGAATTGTTCAAACCTAATTGTCGAATAAAAATTAGACCGGTTTGCTTGATTATCACTCGGAGTACTATTGAATTTGGCGAGAAGAATTTATATAGAGTACACAAATTAACTTACGATGTTGGCAAGAAAACTGCCAAATCTTCATTAGGAGAAGCTTGAAAATTTGCATTCCTGGCACTCTTTCTGTTTTATTATTTGTTTACATACATATGTAGATATATGTTTAATTTCTTAAGAATTTTTAAATTAAAAACTTACTCTAGCTTCAACGGTTTTGGGACAGCTTCCGGCAGCAAATTTGCCCTTTTACCAATAAATAAAATTTGCGAAGGCAAAAAATGATCTCCGCATATAAAGTCCTTTGCTACCAAGTGTTTCCGGCAATTCGTGCTCCACATATTCCTTATTTGCTCCTCTCGCGGAACTTGAAAAAATGGTCCACTTCCTTTTTCCACTCGCTTAGCGCACATAACACATTTTCCCATTTTTATTATTTTTTTTTTTATCTATTTAAAATAAAATTGCCTCACCACACAAATTTGAAACAAATTATTTTAACATTCATGTAATAACATAAATATTAAAGGAGAGAAGATGTAATGTAAACAAAAAAATAAAAATAAAAAAAAATTCATTTGACAATCACCCACCAATCATCTGCTCGATTACGACCACCTTAAATGAATTCGCCTTGATCAGAATTTTTAATGGTTTTTTTCATGGTACGCAATGACAGCTTTCGAATTATCTTTGTTTGTCAAAATTTCATGTACATTCAATGGCAACTGTAAAGGAAATATTGTAGATTAATGTGTACACATAACCCATAATACAAGAAAAGAAGATAACTAGATCATGCACATTACCAATTCTCCTGATCAGCGTTGCCGAAAAGCAACAAAGAAATAACGAAATAATAACAAACACATTAAAATAGTATACATATGTGCTTGTTGTTATTAGCTGATTTTTTTGTTGCTCGGCGACGCTGCTCCTGATTCTCACTGTAAATATCCAATTGTTCACTTTGGACGTCTCAGATGGCGTTTGTGTTATGGTATTGGCGTCAATATTTATTGTATGGACGTCAATGTTGAGCTTAAATAAAAAACAACGTAGAAAACAATAAAAATTATCCGGTTATAAAAGCCTTACTCTTTCCTTTTTCCATTTGAACAAACGTTCTCGGAACTCCGCTCGTTTTCCAACGGACGCTATAATATCCGTAATGTCATCAACTATTGTATTGGTATTGTAGTCGTTCAAATGTGACGTCGTTTTCTGCCAAAAAATTTATTTAATTATCAATATTCACAATATAATGTACATTTTAACGTTAAATTTAACCGTTCCGAAATGTTTTCTCTTGTTTCGGTTGAAACATTTCAAAATATTATCGTTAAAGCAATTATCATAATAAATTTCATTACGTTTTTAACCGAAACGAAATGCTGGCGTTAACGTTAAAAAGTTAAGAAAAACGCTGGAGATTCACTCGTCGCAAACAGGCGCAAACAGAAGCGCTGCATACTTTTAGCACATTCAAATTAACGAAAACGGAAATTTTATAACGTTGCAACATTAACGATTTGATCTCGTTTTGATAACATGGCGCCGAAACGCAACAAACTCATTTCGTTAAGTTAATTTTGCTCGTTAACAAAACAAAATGGTATCGTTTCGTTTGATGAGCAGCCCTGTGCTATAGTTAGTTTTCACATTTCAATTGCATTATTTCACATTTTAATTGCATTATTCACAATGTTAATTATTTATAACTCGATAGTAACCAACTCACCTTCTAATATTGGCAGAAGATATGCCATCCCCCATTCACTTTACAAATTTACCAGCAGCTCGTCCATATTACACACTTCACAAACGTCAACAGAACCAACTTTGTGGTTCTTTATTCGCAACTTCGTAATAATACAAACAAACAAACGAAATGTGTGTACTATCACGATTAAAGTTTTAGCGTCACATAAGATCAACCAATAAATAATAGCATTCTACCATAAATTGGTAACTTTTACCAATTCATTGTAGAATATATTATTGATAAAATAATCAACCAATAAATAGTAACATTTTACCATAAATTGGTAACTAAATTTTTGATAAAATAACCAACCAACAAATAGTAACATTTTCACCATAAGTTGGTAACTTTTACTAATTCATTGTAAAATATATTATTCATAAAATAGTCAACCATCAAATAGTAAACTCTACCATAAATTGGTAAATATTACCATATAATTGTTAAATATTCCATTAATCAACATTGTAAATTTCTATCAACTGCATAGTTGTTTTTACCGTGGTTCTGTTTTCTTAGTGTACATTCTTTTTCTTACAGCCACAAATGTTAATCAATGTAATAAGTAACTTTCTTTAGCATTTGCATTTCACCACGTGAGGATCTAACGTTAGATAATATACATAGATATGTATATTAAATTTCAATTTGTAAACTTATCTTTATTTAAGAATTTTTGAACCTACTCTGGAGTAAATTAGATTAATTTGAGTGGTTGCCTAAAATTAACAGGCCTATTCTAATGAAACCTCAAACTAAAACTGAGTTGTGAGCAAAATTTTGTGAGGTTTCTTATGATGTCTATGTTGTGAGGTTATTCTTAGCCACACTTCATAAGAAAAAAGCTCAACAAAATCACCACACAAGGTGAAAAGCGTTTTGCTCCAGCGTTTCCTTTGGTAAGTTGACTTTTCCAACTTTATTTGGATTAAGTTTACCAATTTTTTCGGGAGTACGCGTCTTTTTGACTAGAATGTACCGATGAATTCCAGTCTGCACTGTTGCTTGCTTTCCGTTGCCATTTGTATGCTTCATTGTTTATAGGCTTTGGTCATAGATAATATGATACGAAACTCTCTCTCTCTCTGCTACTAAGTTGGTCCCTTGAACTCTCGGTTCGAGCTGGTACCGAATCAGGGGACAACGAACAGCTGAAATTCAAATACTTAGGCACGCTTCCACGAATTTGTGCGACATAGCTGATGCGCTGTTTTATACGGAAATATTACATTAAATAAGTGATTTTAATTTAAAAAAAGGAGGTTATTGTGTTATTTTAATCAGTGCGGTTGCTTTAAGCAAAAAAACTAATTATTCCTTAATGTTTTAGCAAAAACATGCCGAAATCCAAAAAGCGATGTGTGCTAGGGTGCGTCGGTGGACAACACCTCTATAATTTTCCAAGCAAGGAGAAAGAGGAAACTATATGAGTAAAACAAATTAAATAGGATACGTAGAAGTACAACGTCTAATTAAGTAAGATTTCTATTTTACTATTTGTAAATGCTGAATTTTTTTCTTTTTAAGTTGATAGTATTGACATAGAATTACACCTACTTTCAATGTTTACATAATTAGTAGCTTAAGCACTTACCTACTAAGAATTTACTATACAATTGTAGTAAACTTAAGCATGGAAATGTTTATATGCAGTAAATTATGAATATTGTATTAGGGTGTGATTTTGTGTGTGTTTTTTATTTGTTATTATTTTGGTTATTCGAAAAAACTAGATGATAAATAAAATTGTAGCCTTAATAACATTTTGAAAAAATTGAACTATTATTCAATATACTATTTAATAAGTAAATTATGTATATATTGAATTGTGGTTTTAAGGGAATTGGCTTTTCTTATCTATAGAATATACTCAGTTTGGCTTGATCAGTTAAGTGTAAGGCAAAGTAGATCTAAGTACCTTTACGCTTGTGATCACCATTTCTCCAGGAATATGAGGTTGGACAAAAAATTGTTAGCAAACGCGGTTCCGGACATTAATATAAGTGATGTACCCACAGCCAGTTCTCAAATAAATATTCCGGACCCCAACTCGACTATTGAGTTTGGTGTCGAAGATTTCATTCCTCGGTCTAGCTTATCTGTCTATCTAAAAGACCAGCTAGCAAAAATCAGAAATTTAGAATCTGAAGTAAAGACTCTTGATGTGGGATTTAGTGATAATAATAATTTGTACAGTAGTCTTCCCCCACAGATAAGTTCTATAATTATAAATAGTTTAAAAAATTGCAGTCGCCAGCCCAATGGTCGAAGATATGATAGTTACTTAAAAACCCTGGCTTTAGGTGTATACTTCCTCTCGCCCTATAGACACCTAAAGCCTCTCCTTAGATTTCCCGATGAGAGAACTTTCAAAATATATTTTTGAAGCCATTACACAATTACAAAATATAGGCCTCATACCTTGATATTTCGTTTGCGATCAAGGTTCTAACTTTCTCAATTTAGGTAGAGTTTTAGGAGTTTCAGAAGAGCGTCCATATTTTCAAGTAAATGGCAAGGATATATATTTTTTCTTCGACTGCCCCCATCTTATAAAAAGTACTAGAAATTGCCTCGAAAGTTCCAAAAACAACGTTAGTTTCCGATCGCGCACTGTGGCTTGGTTTGATATTGTCCATTTTTATAACAAAGATTCCCAAGATGAGAACGGGTCTGACATTACTTCTTCTTTTTATTATATTAAGGGTTGGGTCCTTAATATCAGTAGTTTAAAACATTTGTGGCATTTTTTGTCACACTCAGGCTGCACTAACTTGCAGACAAGGCGGCTCTGTCAGGATAGCTTAGAAAATTACTTTGGTCAAATTAGGAGAGGGGGTGGCAGAAGTGTGAGAATAACACCTTACATGTTTTGCAATTTATTCAGAAAGTCATGGGGGTTACGGTACACAAGTGTCGTAATAAACGGAAATTGGGAACCGGCCTCGCAAAATGAGAGTTTTTACCCCAGATGTTCGAGCGAATTATATTTCACACAGCAAAGACAAGTTGATAGGTGCAGTTTGATTAGGTCCCCGCCCCAGGAATTTTAAAATTATTTTAAGAAGTTAGAAGATATTTTCCAAAAAGAATTTGATTCAACTTGTCACAGGATAGGCGTAGGTCAGATTTTATTTGATAAAATGAAACATGTCAGACCTTATTTATGTTGTAGCAACTGTGATAGTAATCTGGTTTTAGCATTATTTATTAGAGTTAGAATTTTTTTCTTACTTAAGGTTTTTAATAGGAGAATTAGCACCCCCAATTTTTAGGCAAAAAATTTGTGTGTATCACACAAATAATTAAAAGAAGAAAGTTGGCAAAATTGCATCAACATTTTTAATATTTTGCTTGTTTTCAATTAAATTTTTTACATAATTTTTCATATTTTAAATTATTATGCACTCGTATATTTCCTCAGCTTCTTAAATAATTTTATCTTTTTGAAGTAAATTAAGTTT
The DNA here is from genome assembly GCA_963971545.1 of Philophylla caesio. Taxonomy (NCBI): domain Eukaryota; kingdom Metazoa; phylum Arthropoda; class Insecta; order Diptera; family Tephritidae; genus Philophylla; species Philophylla caesio. Next base: position 101,599,305 of record OZ020607.1, on the reverse strand, counting down.
CTTAAATAATTAATTATTTGAAAACTGGGTGTGGGTAAATGTAAATATGTAAATAATCTTCATTTATTGTTGATTTTGTTTATTTATTTATTTGCTTTAAAGCTTAATTTCACTGTAACTGTTTAACAGTATATGAATATGTAATCGTATGATCTCAATTATTTGTGATATTTTTTTTGTTTTTGTACCCATATTTTTATATTTTAGTTTGTAATGAATTTTTGACTGTTTTGCTTATTTTTCGATTTGTACTATATTTGAAAAACTAAAAACTAACTTCGGTAACGCGCCTTTTGCAAACCTCAACGGTGGAGTGGAAATAGCAAAAATCACCAAAAAATAAAATTAAAATTTCCAAAATTTATTTTTTCCGTATTTTTTCAGAAAGAGTTTTGTATCATATCATCTTTGCTTTGGTGTTAGCTGTCCACTCTTTTCTGCTGCGACTGCTGACGCTGCTGGCTGCATGTTTGTTGTTGTGAGAACTGCTGCAGGCGCTGTTGATGTTGATGGCTCGTGTGCTCTTTGGTCGGCTATCGTATGTAAAGTTGTTGCACGATTTAGAGAATTCTATAGTATTATATAGTTCTTGTGTATTTTCTAAATCGTGGTTCTTGTGTGTATTGCTGTACTGAATTCTCCAATTCTCTCTCTGTTCTAACCTGTGAGGTTGCACGCATTCTGCTTTACATGATTTTTCGTCGGGAAGGCGCAATCTTGAATTCTAACGTTCTTGGAGTTGTAGTGGGCTTAGTGTTGTTGTTGTTGTTCGACGTTAAAGAACTGTATGCTTTTATTGTGAAGTAGGCATTTCTCCTATTATCACTTTGCGTTGAGTGCCTGCGCATGGATACATTTTCATATGAATTGAAATTTATATTTCTAAAATATATACAAGACGAATTCATTACAGGTGGTGTTGATAGAGCAATACCAACAACCACAAGAAATTTGTTTTTGCTTTTGGTGGGTGATTGTCAAAATCATTTGAAAGACAAAATCGAGGCGAGTTCAATTTATAAAATAAGAAACACAAATATTGTACAAAATTTCTATTTTAAGTTGCCGGTTAACGTTTTAATTTTAATATTCTGGTTTATATACAGACATATGTAAATAAATAGAGGCGCAGGACTTTGTGTTACTTAAATCACGAGAGCTCCTGCGTTACGTAGTTAAAAGTAAGAAAGGTCTGATACATAAACCACATAGATATGCCGGACCTTCTTCATTTAACTTTTTGTGGTGCGTGCTTTATTGGGGACATTGATTGTTAATAAAGTAGTGCAAAACATAAGCTTCTGGAGCCGACTGGATTTACTTACTTACCATTGGTGGGATAATGAATAGTTTTTAGAAATGGCAGTGGATTAGTGCATGTTCAAATACCCACAAGGAAAAAAAGTGCAAAAGCAAAAAAACAAAAATTAGGTTCTTTGCCTTATACGTTTCAGAGCTGGTTATATGTGTATCATTTGAACTTGTTAAATGTTGAGGAATATAACATATGATAGTGGCTAGATTTTAAATAATTAAATATTGTAAGTTTTCCTGTAATAATAATATAGCAAAATCTACGCCAAACTTGAAAAATATTTAAAGGATTTGGATGGAGCTTTAGAATATCGTACGATTTAATTTATTGGAATGAAGTTTTGTTGCATTAAACTTTAGTTGCTTTTAATAAATTCATAATTTTAAACTATTTGTTATATCTTTAACCACTGTTCGTATGGACAAATAAACATGCGTGGTGATTGTTTAAATAAATAAATTTAAATAACTAATTACTGGGTTTTTTTCTATGAATAGGAAGCATCTTTTGTCCACGTTATATATTCAAGTTCGACGTAGTGCACTTCTGATGGGACAGAGCTGTCTTAGACGCTACATATGAATGTATTGCGGGCCTGGACTAGCAGGACATCATAATATATATGTATATAAGGTGTTTTTGGTGCAGTCTTCGCCAGTTGGTTGTTAAAGAGGCTTGGCTGAAGTTAAAAGTATATAGTTCTTGCACTGCAGTCCCATGGGGCTGTTGGACATCTCTTTTCCCTAAAGTTATTTTAAGAAATATATAGGTATATCTAGAGCTAACCCTGTGTGCATTTGAATAAAATTTGTATACATGCTTCACTATATTTTTCTACAAAATTTTACTACGAGTACATCATTCAAAGGTATTTGAGGAAACAACCTTCTCTAAAATATCGAGCTTGACGTGCATGTATATAACAAAGTATTTTGCAAATTTTCCCTTTTCCCCACGCAAAAATTTAGGATTGCAAAAACTGATCATTGATATTTTTTGCATCCAACTGCTTTACATCATTCGCGCAAGTTCCTATTTAAACTTGCATGCCACGCATCACACATTTGCCCAATTTTTCTAATTTTTATTTGAAATTTCAAAAAATGTAAGCATTTCATATGAGAAAAAAAACAATAACAATGTAAACAAAACAATTTATTTGACAATCGCCCGCTTGATCACTTCCACCTTAAATGAATTCGCCTTGAATATATATGTACATATTTACAGCCGTGCCGAAAGATTACAGCAGAAGTCGGCGCAAACCGTGTTTCGAGGCATGTGTCTCGCGGAACGCCACAGGGTGGTGTACTTTCACCCCTACTCTGGAATCTAACTCTTGCGAGCGACGGAATGGGGTGCCGCCAGGGTTGTCGCATATGCAGATGACATCGCCATAGCATACATGGGCAAGTTCCCGCAGACCTTGTGTGATTTGATGCAAGGAACACTCCGCGCTGTAGGGAACTGGTGCACGCAATGTGGTCTTAGCGTCAACTCGGAAAAAGTGGAGTTGGTACTCTTCACTAGAAAATATAAGACACCGGAGTTAGTTACTCCGGTACTGAATGGTATTCGTTTAAATCTAAAGAAGGAAGCCAAGTTTCTTGGCGTCACACTAGATATGAAACTAAGCTGGAGAAATAATATTGTCCAGCGCACTCAAAAGGCTTCTGTGGCCCTATACTCCTGCAAAAGGGCCATTGGAAAGAAATGGGGTCTAAATCCAAGCGTATGCCGCTGGATCTATACAGCGGTAGTAAGACCAATTCTTCTTTATGGAATCATCGTATGGTGGCCTGCCTTGAGCAAAAATGCTAACCTCAATCTACTTAGTAAATTACAAAGAGCCAGTATTATCTGCATTAGCGGAGCTTTATGAACAACACCAAACGACGCCTTGAATGTTTTTCTGGACCTTCTACCCCTCGACTTAGTGGGTCAACAGATGGCGGCTCTTGCCGCGCTTCGACTAAGAGAGATGTTTTTCTGACATGTTTCTTCGGGTTTCGCCGTGTTTAACCGTCTTTTTAGTGAATTTTATATGAAATTCTTTACCTTGTGGTCTGCGCACAGTCCTGTTTGCGTCATTCCCAAACAAATTTATTTTGGTTTCATCGCTCCAGAGAATGTTACGACATTATCGTTTACCTTCTGGTCCACGCCATTATGCATGGGAAATAGCAAAGTCTTTTCTCTTTTTTAAATTAGCGTTTCTCATGAGCGGAACTTTGCGAGATTTTCTGCCAGGAAGATTTGCAATCGCTAACCTCCTCCTAACGGTTCTACTAGTGATTATGTTCCCAATTTCTCCTGCAAGTTCACCAAGGTCAAAATGTAAGTATAATTTTAACAACTTTCTGTAGTGTGTATGGCAAAACAGTTAGCAAACATTTAAAGCGACTTTTAAGCACCCCAATTACTCTTTCCACGATATTACGAGCTTTTGCATGTTGCAAATTAAATTTATGCAGCGATGTTCCAGCAGTCGGAGCACGATAAGGTGTGAACAAAAATGGTTCTAATGCATAGCCTGAACCCCCTAGTAACCAGGAGCTGTGATCACCGCTTTCAAAACTGGATAAAAGAGACCGTTTTAAACTGGATAAATTGAAAACAAAAGAATCATGACTTGATTCGGGGTGGCACCCATCCACAGCTGTTATAATCATTTTGCAGTCACATACCTGCAAAAGTGTCAATATTAATTTTGTATATACAAAAGTAGTATGAAGAAAGCCTTTTTATTTAACTTACTATTATAGCATTGACGCTACAACAACCTTTCCTATTCAAATGCAAATGCTCATTGTCGCAAGGTTTTAGTAATTTCATGTGTGTCCCGTCGATGCAACCAATAACGCCAGGTATCGCAAATTTGTTGTAAAAATGTAAGTTGGACTGACGATCTTCATATTGCGTCCTTCCAAACTTTACCCACTTTGGACACTGTGTTCGCTCTAAAACGTTCAGCATTTCTTTAAAAATTTTCGACACCGTCGTCCTATCACATGCAATATGTGAATCCTTTCCAATAGATCGTTGGAATCCTCCTTCCGCAAGAAACCTCAACGTGGTTGCTAATTTCAGCTGAACAGGTATGGATGACAGCTATATTAAAGACTTTATATCGTCAATAATACTCCGAAAGGCTTCTTTGCTTATCCTGTAGTATGAAACAAAACTGCAAAAAGATCTTGTGTTTTAATTTAGAACGCTTCCCACGTGCACTTACACAGGCTCTGGAATATCCAAAGGGTTGGAGTGGTCTCTGAGAAGACGTCGCGCAACTTTTTCATAACTTTTCCTGTTGTTTTGATTTATTAAATGAGCAGAAAGAATAAAAACGCTCATTTTAACCCAAAATTTCAATTTTAAATTAAACAGAAGTATTTGTTCTCTGACGACCAGCTCTTACGAATCTTAACTTCGAACTTCATTCAAATCGTGTGGATTTCAGCACACCCCAAACTTATTCGTGCGATTTGCAATTTCGGAAACGGAACGAAATCGCAAGATTTCTAGCACATGCCCGTATGCCCTTGGTCCATTTTTTTGTTTTCCTTTCAAAAAATGGCTTTTCTCAAGACTCTCCAAATAGGTGTTTGCCTAATGGCGAACTCTTCATTCGACCTAAAACTCTTACCACCTAGCCATTTTTTTAGGTTGGTGTAAATCTGGAGCAAATGCTGGATGTGCTAGCAGTTCGTAGTCCAAGACATGGATTTTTGCCATGGTGACAATGCACGTGTGCTCGATATTATTATTATTTATTGTTATTTACAATTAAAATTATAATATAACATTTAAGCACAAGCTACCAGGGCTATCGGCTTAGTCATTGCATTAAATATTTAAATTAAATGGTATATGTTAGTAAGTTTTAAAATTTTTTTCATGTTAGCTTCGGTAGTATTTGTTAAGATAGAGTATAAGAGGTTGTGATCATCGAAGATTTGATGCCGGATATTCTGAAGAGCTGAACAGTCGACTAGTATGTGGTGCACAGTGAGGTTGGAGTTGTTGCAGAAACGGCAGGAGGGTTGGGAAGTACGTTGTAAAAAGTATTCATGTGTTTAGAGAGTGTGGCCTAATCTGAGGCGTGTGAAGCATCTATTTGCCCATGTTGACGTGGTGGTTGGGAGTGTGATGGAAACGCCGTAAGGGTTTACGTCTTTATACTGATGTTGGTATGTTGCCCATTCGTTAGCTAGGTGCATTTTCAGGTTGTTTGAAAATATGTGTTTTAATGATTTGATATCAAATGGCATATAAAGGTGCAGACAAGATTTTAAGGCGAGTTTCGCGGCTTGGTCGGCTTGCTCATTGCCTAAAATTCCCGTATGCGCTGGGATCCACATCAATTTCACTTTTGACGACATACTTGTGAGGATCTGCTGAATGTAGTATAGTGTATCTTCCGTAAGGTGGAATTTTTGAACAGCTTTGAAAACTGATTGACTATCAGTACATATCACGTGTTTTCCATTGGACTCTTTTGCTAATATTAGTGCTGAAAGTACGCCTTGTAATTCGGCATCAAATATATTCGCATACTCTGGTAATAAACCGTGGCATTGTGTTGTGCCCTTATTATCTGTTACTGCGAATGAAACACCGTGATTTTGCTTGGAGCCGTCTGTGAAGAAAAAGTTCCATCCAGCTAGTTTTAGTGGTGTTGCTATGCTCGTTAATAATTGTTGGTAAGTTGAGTTGTTTGTATTTTCTATGCGTCGAGGGGACAGCTCGTTAATGAAGATGTCGACGTTGAGCTGCCAAGGGGGAAAGTTAGTTTGCGGAAGTTTTGCCGGTGATATGTCCATGTTTAGAAAGTCTGCTAGCTCTTTAATTTCGCATATTGCTGATTTGTTTGACAATTTGGTCTTCCGTTTCTTTAGAAGTTGAATTTGTAAATTATTTGGCTTCTAAGGTATTTTATGCGATATTCGATCGTCTGAAAACCTCCTTCGGTTAGCAGGTTTTTTATTGGAGTTGTCCTGAAAGCCCTTAAGCTCCTTCTTATCGCAGCGTGATAAAGTGCTTTGATTTTATTGAGTATAGTTTTTGCGCATTTACCATATATTTGTAGTCCATAGTCGATCTTACTTTGTATTGTTAGTTTGGTTAGACTTAATAAAGTGTTAGTGTGTACAAAACTTTTTTTTGAAGCTAATTATTTTACAATATTTAGCCTGGTAGCTAGTTCACTCCTTAGATTATTACAATGATACTTAAAGCTATGTTTATCATCAAATATTAACCCTAAAATTTTCATATTATTTACATTGGGGATTGTGTGGTTGTCATATTTGACGAAGATCTCATTGCAATTATATTTTCTGCAGACATGCAAATGCTTGCATTTATTAAGTGAAATAACAGCACCTGATTGCTGTGACCAGTTATTGATGGTATTTAGAGCGTCCGCAAAGGATTGTTCGACGTCCGATTCTTTTTTCTTGTTGCAAATTAGAAAGAGGTCATCGGCGTAGAGACAGTGTTTTATGTGGCTTTGTTTTGTTAAAAGTTTGCTAATATCATCGAGGGTCACTGAGAGTGGGGCTTAACTATTGGTATTATAGTCACGGATTTAAAATTTTGAGGAATTACACCAGTGTTGAGAATTGTATTGTAAAGATTAAGCAATCTATTTTTTATAACTGACGGGGAGTTACGCAACATTTCATAATTGATTTTATCAAAGCCTGGTGTTGTACCTTTAACATATTTTAAGGCGGAATATAGTTGTCTGTGGATGATGGCTACCTCAAGATGCTTGGCTAACTTGTCAATATTGCAGTTGGGGCGCATATCCATAAGGTTGTTGGGATAACTCTATGAACGTGACTGGAAAATTAGATGTTTCGGAAGATTTGGAAAAGTATTGCGAAAATTCGAATGAAATATCAAATGGATTTGTAATGGTTGAATTATTTGTAATTAGGGATGTTATTTTGTTTGGCTTATAGGTTCCTGTAAGAGTTTTGATCCCTCGCCAAATATCACCAGTTGAAGAGCTCGGGTTAAGTCTCTTTGTATATTCTTCTAGACTTACTCGTTTTGCTATTATCTTTTCTTTGTTAAACCGGACATTTTTTATTTTAAATGTAACTAGAGAACTTAGGCTACGTGACTTTTGGTATTCCCTCCAGGCTAGGACTTTTTCGTTGCGAGAGTGTTTATTTCAGGCGTCCACCAAAATATTTGTAATGGGAGTTTATTGGAATTGATTGATTCGCCGCTTCTCTCATGGCTTTTTGGATTATGGCTGCTTCTTTGTTTGTATTGTGGTAGTTGAAATCTGGTAAGCGTTTACGAGTTAGATTGTCTTAATACTTATCCCAGTTAGGTTTGTTAGTATTAAATTTAATAGGCTTGGTATTTGGGTGATTGTTTACGGGAGAAAGTGTGATAGAACATTTTATTGGAAAGTGGTCGCTATTGTGTAAGTCGTTTAATGTGTACCAAGAAGTAAGTGGAAGTAGTTGAGGTGAACAAATAGTTACATCAACTTGTGTGAATGTGTTGTGTGTAGAGAAGTGTGTCGGACTATTGTTGTTTAAGACACATAGGTTTGAGTTTAGTATGAAGTCCTCCAGTATTGTTCCCTTGTGACCCCCACAGAGGGCTCCAGCTATTGAAGTCTCCTGCAAGAATTATTTGGGTATTTAGATTCGAGGTGATCTGTGATAAATCAAAAACGGAGAATTTCTGAAGCGGTGGAATGTAAAGAGAAACAACGGTTATTGAGCAAGTTAATTTAATCTCGATTTCAACTGCAGAAATACTGGAAGTCAAGTTTATAACTTTGTGGGGTATGCTTTTGTGGACTAGTATTCCACAGCCTTGCTTGGCGGAGTTTATGTGTGGGTGGTTGTGAAAGTATGCCGTGTATTGTTTTGGGGGGTATGGTGAATAATTGAATTTAAGATGAGTTTCTTGAATGCACATTATGTGTGTATTACGATCTGTGATTAAAATTTCTAATTCTGAATAGTTATTATAATATCCTTTCATATTCCATTGCAGAATATTAAGAATCATTATTTATTAACTTTAAAAATTTCGTACATTATGATAGCTATTTTATATAAAAACAGCTTATAGTGTGGGTTCTAAGTGATCGCTTAATACATCGTCAGCGTGCATTTGGGATGATATTGGGATGTTAAGTTGTTTGTTAACATGATCCATCAATGTGTTGTATTCAGTAGGAGTTATTAAAGTTAATGGTGCATTGTCGCAAGAGTATTTATCAACCCTTTTCTTGGTTTAGCTATTTTGACTCCATTGGTTGAACAATAGCAAATTTTGAAAATTTATCAATACAGGTTAAATAATGTTTCGAGTCTGTAGAGTAAATATCAATGTGAAGCATCTCACCCGGATGGGTAGGAATGGGAGTGTTGGCAATAGGATGTTTCACAGGATGTCAATTATATTTGGCAAGTGAACATATTTTACAGTTTAGAGCGACCTCCCTTGCCAATTTGACCATTTTTGGAAAAAAATAGTCATTCAATATTTGTTTGACGTTTTCTTGTGAAGCTCTGTGCGCTCTATTGTGTTCAGTTACAACAATTTCTCTTTGCTCATTAGGGTCTACTACATCAATAACGAATTTCTTTGCATATAGAAATTTTGTTGCCGGAAAGGTCTCTATCAGTTTATGTTGAATATGAGCAAGAACTGGAAGTTCGCAATGAATCGCGTTCACTACCTCTGTATTTACCGTATCCAGAAGCAATTCTAAGAGACCACTCCTATCCGCGATGTTAACAATATGTCTGGTTTTCTTTCCAAACATTATTAAGATGCGCTTTGAAGGGGTTTCGGCTTCTTCAATTATAATTTGATTCCTGTAACAATTTACAGGTTTGTCAGTGGTGTCCATGGTGTAAGTAAGACTCTTCGCTGTGTATAGTGGCACAATCTGAAGTTGCGTCTTCTTCTAAAACATTAATTGGCTGTCGGGACAAGGCATCTGCCACGAAATTTTCTTTTCCTGGTTTATAATGCAATTTTGCATTATGCTCGTCAATGAAGGCTTTCCATCGTTTGATCTTTGCATTTGTGTTTCTGTCCGAAACGGAAAAGGTTAGTGGTTGATGATCAGTAAATATATTAAGATTCTTCACCCCATACAAATAATTTCTAAGGGTCTTTAGAGCCCACACAATAGCGAGCAACTCTTTTTCGTTGGCGGCAAAGTGCAACTCCCTGTCTTTAAGGGTTCTAGATATCATCGTTATTGGTTTCCCTCCTTGAGAGAGCACTGCGCCCAGACCATATGCCGAAGCATCTGTTGTTAAGTCAAATTCTTGATTAAAATTTGGATATTTTAAAACTACTTCCTCTGACATCAAAATTTCTTTCAGTTTATTGAAAGCATAAATTTGTTTCGAATCTAGCTCAATTTCTACTTTTTTTGACTGAGATGCTTTTATTTTACCATTTTCCCCTTTAAGCAAATCTGTCAAAGGCCTAGCAATTGTGGCAAAATCTTTTATAAAACACCTATAATAGCTGGATAATCCAAGAAATGATCTAAGCGCATAAAGATTTCTTGGTTGGTTAAAACTTCTTATTGCCTCTAGTTTTCCTGGGCATGTTTTTATACCACCTCTCGAAACCAAGAACCCTAAATATTCAACCTCCGTCCTGAAGAATTTTGATTTTTCGATAGAAACCCTCATGTTTGCACTACATAGAGCACTCAAAACCCATTGAATATCTCGAACGTGTTGTTCTTTTGTTTTTGAAAATATTATGACATCATCTACGTAAACGTGACAGATCTTACCTATTTTTTCTCTCAAGATGTCATCAATGGCCCGCTGAAAAATGCTGGGTGCATTTTTGAGTCCAAACGGTAAACGACAAAACTCGTATTTTCCATTGTTTACCGCAAATGCTGTTTTTTCTCTGTCGCTTTCTTTTAATTCTATTTGGTGGAACCCCGATTTTAGATCTAGGGTTGTAAAATATTGCGCTTTGCCTAGATTTGATAATATCACCATAACGTTAGGAATAGGATATTTATCATCAATGGTTTTTGCGTTAAGCTTCCTAAAATCTAGAACAAGACGTTTCCTTTTATGTCCGTCATTATCAGTTCCCTTTTTAGCAACAACCCATACTGGACTGTTATACGGGGACCGAGATGGTCTCACTATGCCATCATTTAAAAGTTGTTTGACTTCTTCGTTTACGAAATTCGCTACCCCATTGGGTACGGATACGATTTCGAGTAGACCGGGTCTTTGTCTGACGTTCGAATCGTAGCGACGATATTCGTATTATAGGGAAGTTTTTTCTTTGCGTCTGCAAATACCTCCCTTTGGTCTTTTATCATTTTCATAAATTGTTCTTTTACTTCTTGAGGAATTTCTTCTTTCTCAACTTTCAATACATTTACATCTTCACATTCCAAGAATAACACATTTTCTGTACCTAAATCGTGCCGTATAAATTTTTTTCCAAGATCTATTTGAGCATTCACCTTTGTTAAAAGGTCAAGCCCTATTATACCGTCAAAAGTTGTTAGGTTTTTCAAAATGAAAAAGTCGGTATCAACACCGAAAACGTTAACTTTACATTTTTCTGTTATTTTATTAAATCCGTGGATTGATTTAACTAGAAAAGGAGAAGACACCGGTCTGATGCCTCTAAGCTCACCTAAATTATTTATATAGTTTTTCGCAGTACCTGTGTCCACTAAAAGTCTGATGTGCCTCTTTGCCCTCCCAATGGTTCTAATGATCCATGGTAGAGCTGACCTTTCTCTAAAAAATTAACCTGTTCTTCTTCTTCAATGTCAACGCTTGCCGTCTGTGCTCTTCTTCTTTGTCATTGACTATATGGTTCACTCTTTGAAGCTTGGGAGCGGTATTTCGATCCGAAAATGCGGGCCTCTTAGGTTGCGTCTGGTATGGTTGCTTATCTGGGTAACTCTTAAAATTTCCTAATCTTCGAGTGGTGGAAGGATCCACGTCCATTGGTTCAATCTGATCTACTTTTTTAGGGGGGTCGCCAACCCGTTCCTTATTCTTATAATAATAGTGCGGATTCTTATTCATACCACCATTATTAAGTTTATTTTCAAAACTGTTTTTTTTATACAACCAATATTAGGTCTGTTCTCAATACTATTTCTTTGTTTTGCTATTTCTTCAGTTCTATTTGCAAATGTTGAGGCAAATATAATGCGAGCGTGGTTTGATTCTACCTCTTGTGCCAATGCAAGAGCTGATGGCAGATCTTTTGGTCGGGATGCGAATAAAATGTCACAAAGTGGCTTCCTAAGCCCGGAAACAAAAACGCGGAGAGCGTCACCTCTATATTTTTCATTTATTGTGGAAGCTAAGCTCTTATCATATGTCATAAGAGTTTTATTTGTGGGTAGCGTTAGTTTTTTCTCCACTTCATCGAAGAATTGGAGAACAGATAATCTACCCTGTTGAAGAGTAGAAATCTCTTGTTCTATTAAATAAATCGGACGCTTATCAGCGTACGTAAAATCAAGGCGCGCAATTATTGCTTTAAAATTTAACACTGTTCCGAATGAGGCCAACACGCTGTCGGCAGGTCCTCTAACTTTATTTCGGATTATTGCCAAAGCTTGGTAATGTTTTGAACTACCCTCAAAACCTTGAAATACCTTGTAGGCTGTGTGCGCCGCTTGGCGCCAAGAAACATAATTATTTTGTTGCCCGTCGAATTCGGGCAAAGATTTTATTACATCCATCGACTCTTCACATTTTACTCCTGAAACAATTTGCGTCTCGTTATAAACCTCTACTGTGTTAACAGAATTTATTTGTGAAAATTTCTTTTCTAGACTTTCTATCTGTAATTCAAATTCTTTTTTCTGTGCTTCTAGTGCCGTCGACACGGCAGATTAAATGATATTACTCAATTGATCAGCGTTCATATTGTTTCTATTGTCTTCACAAATGTTTAATCTTTCAAAAATCGATCCTAATTCCTTCTCACTCATAGGCAAAAATTAGGACTAATTGTATTGTAATATTTTGTTCTAATATCACTTTATTCAATATCACTTCACTATTTTTTTATTATGAGCACATCACTTACATTTTTTTTCTGCTTCTACTTCTTATATAATATTAATTGTAATGGTGTTGTCCTTCTGCTCGTCCTTTTTTGATTATAAATTAAACTTGTTTAATTTTCCCAGCCCCACGTTGGGCGCCAATTATTTGAATATGATTTATTGAGTTCTGGTCTTAAACTTAACTTACAAGTAGAAGTCAACTTATAGCTAACCTAATCTGATTTGGTGGCTGATGGCTTCGCTGCTGGCTGTGCTGCTGGCTCCGCTGTTCATACAGTCCCCTCGTCGGCACAAACATACTCCCACGATCTATGATATTAGATGCGCTGTTGTTGCAGGTGTTCATTTTGCAAGCTCAGCATAAACGGTGTTGTGCAGTGGCTGGCGACAAACTCAACATAATGATATTATGGAGTAGCTGGTGATAACTTACATGTGTGCACTATACACGCAACCAGGCAATTCTCAAAAGTTGAATATTTTAACAAAAAAAATTTACTAAAACTAAAAAAATATATTGGACTAAAAGATAATTGATTCATCTTTCTAAATACATCCGTTTCAGTTAAAATTTAAGGCACATATTTAAAAAATGTATACCTTCCCTCCAGTACGCGCTGTAGCGATTGCCTTTTTGTAAATAGAAATTTGCTTGTGCTGGGGTCAATCACCACCGCAGCATTACTTAGTAGATAGCAAAGTACGTGCATAGGATTCTATCGCCCTTTCTCACTTGCATTCCATTTCGTCTGTTGCCAATCCATTTTTCGTTTCTGTTCGTGCAATAGAAAGACGAATGGAAAAAAACCACTACGCAGTCAGTGAAACCAATTGTTAAAATATTACCTTTTGCTTTATTCTTATTCGCGTCGTTTTCAGTTCTTTTGGATTTTGCGAAGCTGCAAGATACAATTTTTGTTTGTAGCCATTTTTCCAAGTACTCGTGTTTTGTTAAATATACTTTGAATAATAAACAAAATGATTAGTAAAAGACATTTAAGGCGATTAAAGCGCATTGAAAAAAATAAATATTTAGAGCAGTTCAGAAGTGGGGAACAAAGGACGGGCGACAATTTAGAAAAAAATGTAGTGACCAGCAGTGGAAATAATAGTTGTGACAGTGACATGGAATGTGTGGAAATAAATGTGCCGATTCATTCTAGTTTGGAAGACTTCTTTTTGATTATTAAATTAAATTAATTTTTAATTTAATTTTTCCTAACCACTTCTCTCAGGCTTTGAACCCGGGAGCTCGGAGTTGCAGAGCCAATACGCTACCTATTGTGCTACGCTAGCCGAGTTGGCTCAATAAAATTGTAAAATATTAACATTTACTAGGCCAACAGAAAAATTAACAAACATTTGTATACAAGTCTTAAAAATTAATTTAATTTAATAATCAAAAAGAAGTCTGATAAGGAAATGTGGTGATTTCCGAAATAGTACTATAACTTCAACCATTAAAAACTGTTGTTGTTTTTCAAAAAAATCTTCCATAAACTGGCCTTGAGCTCAATAAAATTGTAAAATATTAACATTTACTAGGCCAACAGAAAAATGAACAAACATTTGTATTGTTATAAATAATAAATAAAATTAAAAAAAACAAATTTAATAAATAAAAATAATTTACACACACGCAACGAAAATATGTCGGAAAGGCCAGCCAAAATGCAGCGGATTTCATTCATGGGTAAGTAGTACTATTTTTAAATTCAACAACTTTTATTAAAATTTAAATAACTTTATTTTAGGACACTCCACCAACAAGGAAGACATTTTATCGTTTATAGGGAAGTCCACACCTCGAAAGAAAAGCCTCAAGAAAAATTCTCTATGGTCTGAAAAAGTAGTGAAGCAGTAATTATGACATTTGATTATGTATGGTGAACAATATTCAATAGAAGAAGAAGAGTGCATCTAATGTAAACAAATTCAGCTGGTTTTGATTAATCTGTAAGTTTTTGTATACATATATACATATTTTTAATAAATGGGAGAAATCATATTGTTTAATTTATTTTTACTCCATTTTAGGAAAGATAAATTAGATAAAAATACGCGTGGATTGCACATAGAAAACTTGTAAAACTTAAAATGAGCGACGATTGGTAGCATTCTATAAAATAAGCTGTTATTTTACTGATATTATGGTATTGCAGGAAGGATTTACTTATTACCATGAATTATGGCATAATGATGGCCGGAATGGAAGCAGTCGAAGAAAAGTGTGGGAGCAAAAATCGGAGTTGTCGGGTAAGTCCTTACCTATCGGAACGGAAGGGTAAAGGCCGGTTTATGACGGACTTTGAAAATTTGAGAAGTTCCCCAAAACTCTTCTTGGAAAACTTCCGAATGACCAGTGAAGTTTTTGACGAACTCCTAACATTATTAAAACCACATCTTCTTCCAAAACGAAACACCAGGCCACACGACTCTATATCTGTAGAAGAGAAATTAGCAATCGTTTTAGAGTAAGTTTCTTCTCAATACCTAGCAAAGCACTATTTTGTTCATATGTATATTAATATTATTGGTTTGCAGATACTTGGCTTCAGGTGACCTGCAGCGTCATATCTCGTCTTGCTACAGAATCAGCAAGCAACATTTCAGCAACATTTTGGGTGATGTATGTGATGCAATCTGTTCGGAGCTAAAAACAGAAATCCCAGAATGGTCACAAGAAAACCTGCACAAATTCGCAGATGGAATTTCCCCAATTGTGTCGCTGCCATTGACGGGAAGCATGTGGGAATAAAGGCCCCACCAAACAGTGGCAGTATTTTTTATAACTACAAAGTAAGGAGAATGTCAATATGCAGCATTTTATTAAAAAATATTATAATTTTAAATTTCATTTGCAGGGGTTCCATTCAATAATTTTGTTTGCTGCCTGTGACGCCTTTTATAGGTTCACATACTTGGATGTTGGCGCTTATGGTAGTGAAGGCGACTCCAACATAATGAAAAATTCGAAGTTTGGCATTTCTATTGCAAATGATACTTTGTCATTTCCTCCAGACTCTCACATCGGGGGTAAAAAGGTACCATACTTCATGGCTGGAGATGATGCATTTCCGTTGTGTAAACGGATAATGAAACCCTATAATAAGAAGCCATTGCCAAGAGAAGATCGAATATTTAACTACAGGCTAAGCAGAGCTCGAAGGTGCATCGAAAATGCATTTGGAATTTTAAGTGCAAGGTGGGTTTGTTTACGGAAGACTCTGTTTTGCAGTCCTGATCATGCTCAAAAAATAGTCACCGCATGCAGCTTGTTGCACAATTTTCTTTTAAAAAAAACACAGCCCACTTACAGCGCCAATACTTTTTCCGGGTTTGAGGATGCAAATAGAAATTGGGTTCGGGGAGAATGGGAAACTGTTCGCCCTCAAAGCGATTCAATAGCTCAAAGCTACCTGAATGCATACCGTGGGAGAAGTGCTAGTTACGGAAAATATGTACGAGATATACTTAAAGAATATGTTAATTCAGAATCTGGTTCTGTTCCTTGGCAAGACAGTGCTGCATTTCTTTAGCATGTAAGTTATGATTAACAGCAAGTAGTTTCTATTGTTTATATTCCATAAGATACACTTAAATTTTTAAATATAGCACACCTGCCATATGAATGGTAGGCCAAAATAGAGCTTTTGCTTTTTATTTCTGGTTTTTTATAATTAGACTAGAAAAGAACCCAACGTTGTTCCAGGTGATCAAATCAAAATCTAAAACAATTAATAGGAAGCTTAAATATAGAACAACTTAGAACTTAAGGCAACTTAAAATTAATAAAATTATATAAACTACAATGTAATCCACTTTTGTTATTAGAAAAGTTTAGCAATTGAAAAACATAAAATATTTACACAAATCCAAAGTATGCATATCGTAACCTTTTTTCACTCGTAATGTGTTTTGCGTTAATTGCTTTATAAAAACATTGTTCATTCTACAGACAATTTATTTGTTATATATAAAGTTTGAGAGATAGACCTTTTTTCATAAAGTTTTTTTTTTATCATAAAATCAAGCACATATTTATTTTTTTTTAAAGAAATTTACGAAAAAGGCTTAGCAACAGGAAAACATTGCGATTGTTCTAAAGATTTATTATAAGAACTAAGTTTTTGGAGCATCCAAAACCTTTCATTTCTCTTCCGCAATTTTTTCCAATAAGGTTTGTGTGAAGCCTAGACACGCTTCGTCAGCAATAGGTTTGGGTAGCTGGTTCAATAACCAGTCGAAAGAAGTGAATGCTTCTTTAAAATGCGAATTGCCCGCTTCCCGCAGCTTCATTAAATTTGACTGAGTTTCTATCAATGAATCAAATTTTTCCCATCTTTCTGAGTGTCTACCTTTGGATGTTTTGGACGGAGTTGGAGTCTATAAGAGCATATGGATTTGTGTGCATATGTGTCAGTTCTGTAATTAATAAATTTCTATGTTTGCATCAAAGTATACTCACATACTCATACTGGGAATCCAAATCGGTTGGTGTTGAAATGCTGGTTTCTTCAACCAGATTCATAGTGGTGTAAGTTCTAGAATATTATAATTGTTTTAATATATTTTTAATATATTTTAAATAAGCATTTATTTTCGCACATTGCCAGTGCCACCAGTGTGCAGTATCGCCAATGCTACAATTCAGTAACTGTGCAGTTTTGCCAGACTTACAGTTTCAAAACCGCCAGGTAAGCAATTTTCCCAGCGCCGCTGTATCTCCACTAACACAAAAAGGATAGCTGCACAGAAATACTGTACAGTGTTGTTGGGGATAGTCTGTAGCTTAGGCGAAATTGGTGAGAGTGTACCACTGGCCAAAGTATATACATACAATGGTAAAGTGGTTGCAACTAGTGGCTCTGCAACATGGACGTAGTTGTGGACTGTGTCAAAACTTGCAACTGTCAGAACTGTAGCACAGGCGGAGCAGCACACTGGTGGTACTGGCACTATGAGAAAAGACGGTGTTTTACATTATTTACCTTCGTTTTTGTGAGACATCTGGAAGGAAAGACATGTCCTCTGCGAACTCCCAATCGATGTCGGCACTGAAAGATGGTTCACTCACCATTTCCCCGCCTGCGCTGCCACTTTTTGCTTTTCGGCCGTTTTTGCACGGTACCGATAGCTTTCTCGTAAACTTATCCATACTGCCTTGCATTCAGTTGCTGCAAAAAATAAAATGCGAAAGATAACCCTGCAAGAACGATGACAGTCATTTGACTGGTCACATGAAAGTCAATGTTGATAATAATTTCTGTCCTTGCCTCGGTGCAAGTTTCTATCACATTATTAAGGCCAAAATGTAAAAATTGCTAGAAACTCTTGTGGGCAATGTTGATAATAATTTCTGTCCTTGCCTCGGTGCAAGTTTATATCACATTATTAAGGCCAAAATGTAAAAATTGCTAGAAACTCTTGTGGGCATGTGATTATGCATCCTCTTTTAAAACATATATGTTATGATAACAATGCCAGCATATAGTCTTACTGCTCGCTCGAATAGTAGTCTGTAATCTGCAATGATGTAAATATTTGTCAATCATGACTATTATGCATGACTTCTAAACTATGCAATTGTGACTATCATATGTGATGTGAAAACTAAGCAATTGTGACTATCATATGTGATGTGAAAACTAAGCAATTGTGACTATCACATGTGATGTGAAAACTAAGCAACTGTGACTATCACATGTGATGTAAAAACTAAGCAACTGTGACTATCACATGTGATGTGAAAACTAAGCAATTGTGACTATCACATGTGATTTAAAAACCATGCACATGTATATATGTTAATAAATAAACAAATTCTTTTATTTTTTTTGTTATTCAACGAATTCATAATATTTTATTTTACATTATTTGCTATTATTTTTGTTGCGCAAATAAATGCGTTGCTTTACTCTGTGATGGCTCAGCAAAACTGATTTTTTAACGCTAAGCTCGAAGTTCCTCGCTCCTTGCTTTTTAAATACGTCTAAATTAAATAAAAAAAAGACGTTATTAAAAGTTTCAACGGTATGAAGTTAACAGTTGCACATACTTCGCAAAATGAAATCGATAAGTGTCAACTTGCAAAGAGCCTTTTTGTCCCACCTTCCGTCCCAATTGTACTCTTTAATTACATCATCAGAAAAAATATTTCGCATTACGCTTGTGACATCTTCAGATCCCCCCTTAATTTTGTGAAGAAATGTCGTCTTTTAAAAAAATATAAGATAGACAATTAAATTCCAACAAGGGATGTTCAAGAAAAACGTTTGATTTGATTACCATTGTTTGGGCATACTCCGGGCATCGTAGTTTCTCCTCCACTTCAGCGACTGCAACCTCAGACTGGAGCGGCAGTGTGCTTGCGATGTCGTCCAACACGTTGTCCGGTATCTAACCAGTCATGCGGCATACTGATTCCTCTACTTTTTTTAATATTCGTATTTTAAATAAATTTAAGTTTCAAAAGCTGTAGCTCTGCTAACTTACTACTTTCGTCTTGAGTCTCAAATATGTTGCTTGGAGAACTCATTTTTATATTGCAATAAATAAATGTATATATATTATTGATTAAATATATTATGGAATGTATACAATTCATATGTTTATAAATATTTTATATGTTATATTTTATTTATGGTTATTTCTGTTTTCATTTTAGTTTATTGTTTATTTATTTATTTAAATTTTTACTATATGTTAAAATATTTTATTTAAAATATTTTTCAATTTTAAATAAAAGTGGAATGTTTAGATTAACTGATTAGTGGGAAAATTCGTGGAAAAGGGTATGCAAAATGGGTATCAGTAGAAACTTCTCCTCGATAGGAATGCAAAAGTATTTAAAATCTATGTCTTTAATTGAAACTGTTACTATTTCGTCACCTAAATCACTAGCGAGAACTATACCAAGACCACTAAATGATTCCACAGGTTCATTAAAGTAATTTTCAGTTTTTTTTTAAATTGTACATATGTACAATTTTGTTATGTCCTTCGGATTTTTTAATACTGATTGCCTTCATAGGTCCTGTCGATTTACTAAAACAAAAACTGTCCTTCACTTTATCGGTATTTAAGTTAAAGGATCCAAATTTTGATTTGGTCTCTGTATTTAATTGAAGGCCCTGCTGTTCATAAAGTCGTAGGTATATTTGCTGAAGGATTTTATTGGGTTTACTTACAAGTTTTTTTATATATTGCATGAAATTTTCGAATCTGTATGCTGAAAATGAGTCTAAGGGTCCAAATTGTTTAACACAGCCTGCTAAATGAAGCAGTCCATGGACATTAAAACTAATAAACTCATCGCCATATAATATTCCAAAAATATTGACGAAATCTTCTAACATTTGTTGGGAAACATCGGCCTCAATTATATGCGATTTTTCATTAGACATAAGTCGAATAGCACTATGCAGCAATAAAAAATGATAATATTGATCACTACTGATACAATCTTGAAAAATAAATATCCCGGTATATAACAAAACCTGTCTATACTCAGTCGACTTCCAATTATGCATTTCTTTTAAACATCTGGTTGCGCGGACAAACTCTGATGGTACATACTTAGATATAAATTCTAGCTTTTTGTTTATAATATTGTGATTTGATTTTTTAATAAGAAGTTTAAGTAACTTCTTAGTAACCCCTAAGTCGACTAAGTGCATACTATCAAGGGGAAACTGCGATACCATTCCAAACCCTGATTCTTCTAAAATATTTTTTTGTGATTTAAAATATTCCAGGTGATGAGAGGGGTTTAACCGAAGTTTAAAACTTGTATCTGTCCTTTGAGAGCCTATTTTTTTTTGAAAACCAATCCTATTGTTTTTGTACACACCCTCTTGACAACACTTGGGGCAGCCGTTCTTGCCATTGTGCGATATTACTCCTGTTACAAAAGCTCTAGCTGGGGAATCACAAACAAACAGACGTACATCAAATCGTAGCAAGCTTGGTTTAAATCCCACTTTTAAGCCATTTTCACGAAGTAACTTTACTTCTGCGGAAAAATCCGACATAAAAATATTTATATTGTTTGGCTTTTTGAACCCTGAGAAACACGCGATCATGAAGGGATTGACACTAGGAAAGCCTACAATGGAACCCAGGATAGGCCATAAAACCCTATTTGAACTTTTGTAAAGTTTTAGTCCATCAATACCTACATCGATAGAAACTTCACTTTGACCGTCTAAATAATTAAAATTACTCGAAAGAAAAAAATTTTGAATCCCTAAATATATAAACTCTCCATCCAAAATTTCCGAAATGTTAATTTTTTCTTTAGTAGTATTAAATAGCGTTTTCGCAGACAGGGGAAGATCCTCGACTCCTATTTGACGCAGCGTTTTCAATAAATCTCCTAAAGCGTTTTGTGAAATATTGTTCCTAACAGCCCATGATTTAATTTCCTCACACTTTTTAATTTCGTCAAAATTTACATATAAATATAAACGTTTTGTAAGCGTTCAAATGTAAGCAAAACACTGATAAAACGTGACCTTTACAAAAGACATCAAAGCAATGGATTTATAATCGAAAAGCACCCAACTTTATAAGCGTTAAAAAGACAATTGCAAAACATGTTTTTTAAGTAACGTAATTACACGTTTTCTAAATGCTTAAAAAACACGTTTTGAAAATGCTTAAAAAACACGTATTTTTAATGAAATTAGTAAGCGTTTTAAATATTTACTTTGTTTTGGATATGTTTTTATATTGATCATTTAAAAAATCATTTTCAAAATTAAATTTTTTTTCTTAATAGAATAATATTAAATTTAAATATAAAAGTAGGAACTTCATTGTGGTATCATTTAAAAAATCATTATTATCTACTTAGTATTTTAGTTTACTTTTTTGTTGTTTTAATTTTAATAGGATTTTTTGCGTACCGGAAATATGACTTAGAGGCAAACACAGGAAAGTTTCTGCAAAAGAATTTAAATATGAATATAAAAATGTAACTAGAAACCTATTAAACGTATTTCACCTACGACGAATGGCATTGGCGACAGTGAAGGCCCAAATGCACTTCTTATCTGCAGTTCCTCGGCAGGAAAAGCTCTCAGCAACGTTGTCAGTCTTAATCTTCTGCCACGCTTTCGTAACAAATTTTCTCGAATCGGATGTTGACAATCTTTTTAGATCTGCCTTCTAAAAATAGAAATAAAATCGACATCAGTATACAGTCACTGGACATTTCAAATTTAAATTCCTACCAGCAAGGAAAATGTATCTATATCTTCCAGTATAGTTTTCTCAAAATGGAGGAAGTCTTCAATACGGCTTGCTCGGTAGAATAGTAGCGTTACTATGTGATACCACTTTTTTAAGTTCAATGATTTCTTTGCGCATCCCCTCAACATTCTCTGTTAGGCGCAGCAATATTAGCTTATTTTTTTCTCCACCTTTTCAACAGCCTTTTGACATTCGTCGATGATTAATGATTAAATTGCTGCCAAAAAAAATATAAAAAATATATGAGAAAAGAGACGACGTTGCACCATCCAAAGAAGTTGTTGTTGTGCTTGGACTTGGTTGCATCACATAAATATGTAGTTTGTGAGGATGCGATATCATCATTAATGGGGTCGACGATGTAATTACGATTGTAAGACGATCTGGTTCAGAAATATAATCTTCGTTTGGCAACAAGGAATCTAAATTATTTTTGCTTCAGGCACACTCGTGTTCCACAAATTCACTCTGGGTACTTACAGAACTTGCAGCCGCGCCGTTCCATAGATGCTCAAAAATTTCGGTCCTGCTGCGCACAACACTTTTCTTCTTTTTTGCTGCAGACATTAAATAAGTAGATAATTACCTTTTTTAATAGCAAATGATAATAAAAGGTATCAAACGCACTTAATTTAACAACTTTAAGAACAATTTAACACAACTCATTAGCACAATTTTTTTAAGGCGAGAATGACACGTTTTGCTTAAATTTATGAAACACTTGCATTTGCAAACAAATTGTCAACGACGTTCGCAAAACACTTGCATTTGCAAACAAATTGTCAACGACATTCGCAAAATTCTTATAATTATTTATGCAAGCTTGCTGCAATCTTAATTTACAAAACGCTTGCCAATATGTTCGTAGGGGAATTCAATTCACTAATACCAACGCAACTTTTCCAGCTGTTACCAACACACTCGCATTTTGATATTTCGCTAGTTTCCTAAAGTTAGAAGAAACGGCAATATTCCGAATATTGTAGGCCAGAAATAACGTGTGCTAGAGAGGGCAAGCAATAGACTAGCAGCACCGCCATGTTTACGAATCGCAAAATACGATCACTTTGTTGTAAAATTTCAGTGGATTTGCGGTAAGTTGCCTTTATTTTCAGTATTAATAATTAATATATTAATATTTTTGTTTTTATTTTAGCAGAAGCAACGCGGAAATGATATTTTAAAGGTATGTATAGAAATTTAAACACTTACATACATATATTTTAACTTATTTTATTCAAACTTGAAGATATTGCGCACCCAAGCATACAATTCTCCGGAGAAGATGGCTGCAGAGGCACCATTGAAAAAAGTAAGTAGAGTGAATTACTTTTAAGGCCTAGTGAAGTGCAGTGAAAATATTGAAAATATATAAAATTTGTTGAATGGAAACAAGGAATGCATTAATGCCCAAAACCATTCAAGTTCCAAATCATAGATGCAAATGTTCAATATACGCAAACTAACTGAAATTTAACAATTTGTTTGGGTGTGCACGTTGGAAAAGATTATATATTAGGACTTCTTTTATTTAACCATCCATGTATGTATGTGTATATCAGAGAACTGCAACGAGTGCAGAAATTGTGTGTATACTCGCGCATGTAGCCGTATTTTGCATGCTTTATTGTTTTCGTGTACAAACCGTCGCTTGTCTGTTTGCTCATAGATCAATACGATCATGACGATGCATACATGCTCGCTACATTATCCGTCGGACAAATTTGCGTCAGCATACAAAGTTGCATGTATGTAACACACTCGCCGGCGACAAACGCTCGCGACACTCGAGGGTTGTTTGCGAGCCACTCGGGTTACCCGTAACAATATTTTTCTTTGCAAGCAGTAGTTGATTAGCGATCTTAAATGTGTTTTCTATCATATTTTTTGTATTGTTTTTTTTTTACGTGAGATGGCAGATACTGCAGATATTGTTTCTGAACAAATCCTTAGTGTGAATTACACTTTGTCCAGAAAACTTTAATTTTCTATCTAGCAGATTAAGAACTTTGAAATTAAATTAAGTCTTATGAAATGTTTATTTTCATTTTAAATTTAACTCCTACTATTTAAAAATTTTTTAAATAATAACCCTACATGTTGGATCTCATGAAATGTTTTTGTTAAATAAATGTATACAATACATATTAATTAAAATTAACTAAGTCGTTTCTTTTATCTGTAAATAATAGGATAAATACTTATGGCGTTTTCTTTTCTACAGAAAATGTTGCCTTAACATTGCCCTCTGCGCACGTACACACAAGAGCGGGGCAATGAAGTGCAACATTTTTTGTAGAAAAGAAATCGCCATTAGTAGATGCCCGAGTGCACTCAAGTGTGTACATGCGCAATAGGGTGGAGCGTTCTGTATATGAATTTTTTTTTTTTTTATGAATTTCCTTAACGCGGTCTGCGGAAAATATGCCCCAGGATAGTAGATGAATATTTTCATATGACAGCATTTTTATATTTTAAGTAGAAATACTGCCCCCAACCCCCTAAAGTTGGAAAAAGTAGGAAATTCCCTGTAACTTTACTAAAATTGATTTTATCTAAAAGTAACCTTTCGAAAAATTGTTAATCTAGTATATTTGAATAACTTTTACTTAGAACTTTCTTTTCTAATAAGAAGAACAAACAACATAAACTTGAAAATAAAAAAAATCCAGTAATTTGAGTCCAATTTTTCGATGCGATCATAAGAAATCAACCAAAACTAAAAAAAAACTTATATTCTGCGAAAAATACAGCAAAGTCGATCAACGAATTTTCCACACTAAGTACAGTAGCCTGTTTCTGTAAGTCTTCTCTCTTGCTTTTTCTCGACTGTGAGAGAATGTGACGCCATACCCAGTCGGAAACTGGGTAATCGATTACAATTTTCATTTATGATTTAATTGATGAATACTGATCAATTACGCTTTATATACGGAAAGTAGTGAAGTGGTAATGTCAAATATAAAAAGCCTACGTGCATTACCACGTACATTACCAAAATTGCATATGTTATAATGCATGGCATATTTCGTCGTTTTTTGTGTAAGTATTTCTTTTCCATTGAACGATTTTATGTGCCGTTATCTGCGACGGATTCTTGGCGCCACTTTGTGTCGCTGTTGCACGAACTTTGCGTTAAATATTCATTTCGTAGTTGAATGTAAAAATAAACAGACGCAATTGAAGTGAAGTGGCTGAATTAATTAAGTGTGGTAAACAAAATTTTAAAATAAATAAATAAATTGAATAAATAAAACATAAGTGAATCGTTATCGGACGTGTTCGGGAAAGCTCGTAATAATATTTAAACAAAGTTCAATTTTTCAATTTACTCTTAAATTTTTCCTTAAAACAATGAGCTTGCGTAGCAGTGCTAAGGTGTGTCTTATTTTTGGTACTGGCAAAGACTTGCCCAGAAATGTATTACCAACTTATGAGGATATAATGAAGTATTTCATATTCATCTCGCAACCAATGGGAAAAAAATTTAGAGATTTAGTTAGAGATTGTGCCGAAATTATTTCCACGGATATAGAAAATGTATGGAAAAAAGCTTCGTTGCCAATTATTGAACATCGAACTATTGTTGCGAAAATAAAATCGTATCACGACAAATACCGTACACTTCTTAAACCATTTAAAGGTAGAAAAAACAAGGAGCAATATATAAGAAAATTAGAATCCTTCAAAATAGAAAGTAAATGCCTATTTGATATTGCAACATGCAAATGCACCGCATCCATTATATGTAGCTGTTCTAAAGAGCGCAAAATACCTATTAAGGAAAGAGATTTTCTTAATGATCAGCGAAGTGAAAGAAAAATGATGATCGGTTCTGTTGATACTAAAGCTACCAACTCCATTGAGGCCAATCGTTCTAGAACACTTAAAAGGAAATTACTAGAAAACCAGACTGAAAAATCTGTCGCTTTGATACCACCATGCAGGAATAAAAGGTCGAATGATTATCATGCTAACTCTGAAGCTCCCTCTACTTCATCAGCACTTTTTCTATCTTCGCAAAAAAAAAATTCTTTTCCCGTGTTAGCAAGAACTTTGGATCGCTACGGGATTTCTGATAGATCCGGAGCTGCAATCGCATCTGCCACATTGCAGGATCTGGGCATAGTAACAGAAAATAATAAGTCGAATGTTATCGATCGCAGTAAAATACGTAGAGCTCGCACAACAGCTAGAAACACGTCAACTTCGACTAATTCTGTTGATTTTGATGAAGAAAATATATGCATCTCTTTTGACGGGCGAAAGGATAAAACATACGTTTTCGAGGATAATCGCAGAAAAACTGTAGGGGAAGAACATATAACTTTGTTGAAAGAGCCAGGATCCAAATACATATCAGTAAAATGTTGTGACGCAAAGAACATATCTTCTACAATTTATGAGTATTTGTTCGAAAAGTCAAAGTCTTTTATTAATGTTAAGGCAATTTCATGTGACGGCACTATAGTTAACACCGGATATAAAGGTGGTATTATCCGACTACTTGAGGAAAAGATTAAGCGTCCCATGCAGTGGTTAGTTTGTCAGCTTCATGCCAATGAGTTAATACTAAGGCATCTTTTTGAACATCTTGATGGAACTACAACCGGTCCAAAAAGTTTTTAATACGAAATAAATTAAATTTGGATATGACTAATTTTATTGCTGTATTTCTTTATTTTCAAGTTTATGTTGTTTGTTCTTCTTATTAGAAAAGAAAGTTCTAAGTAAAAGTTATTCAAATATACTAGATTAACAATTTTTCGAAAGGTTACTTTTAGATAAAATCAATTTTAGTAAAGTTACAGGGAATTTCCTACTTTTTCCAACTTTAGGGGGTTGGGGGCAGTATTTCTACTTAAAATATACAAATGCTGTCATATAAAAATATTCATCTACTATCCTGGGGCATATTTTCCGCAGACCGCGTTAAAGAAATTCCTAAAAAAAATCATTCGCTCCACCCTAATGCGCAAGTTTGCGCCTTCACATGCACGGCCAATCATGTGAACTACCACACTCGAAAATGTAATGATATATCCCGCACATGTCAGCCTTATGTTTATGAGTGAGCATGAATGAGCGCACAGCAGCAGACGGCTGTGCTTGCTTGTATCAAATTTTAGGGATGATGAATATGCACACTCGAGCGCACTCAATGCCGTTCTCTGGTGTATATCATAAAAAAATATTGAAAGTTAGTCATAATTAAAAATACCAATCTTTTATTCCAGATAACATAATATTTAAGCGGTTTCTTCTTTGTAAAATAAAGGTAGGTTCATTTAAGATACATTTCAAATGTTTACTTAAAACTAATTGCCCTTTCTTTCGATATAGACTACAATTAAGTTCTGCCTTCACCATCCAGACAACATCTTCACCAGCTGTTCGTGCATGTGGAAGGTAATAAGAACAAAAATATTTAATTAGTTTTATTAATTCAAATGTTTTGTAAAAAATTCGGTAGCTCAATCTTGCTTGTTTTTCAAATAGAAAATTGTAGTTGTAAATATTAATTAGAGAGTATGTTAATATACTAAAGCATGCGCACAGTACGTTCCGATATAATATAACATACATACATATGTATACGGCATATCACATAGTTCTAAGTGATGTACTGATTTTTCTAAAATGTGTTTTAATTTTAATTAGATATATTAATATTTTGTATGAAAATTTTCAACTTGTGAAAATTGCTTTATTGCATGTGCAGAGTAAATGTACGGCATTTCACATATGTACTTGTAAGTCAAGTATACATTTTTTGAAAATGTACGATTATTACAAATTTTAAGAATATTATTAGAAAGAATACTCAATTATCTTTCAGTCCATTCAATTTTTTAAATTTATTAAATAGTTTTTATGAAATTTTCGAACTTTTGGAACTTGCCTTAATGCATGTGCACCGCACATACTCGTATACGGCATTTCACATAGTTGTAAGTCAAGTATCAATATTTTAAAAACGTACGATAATTTTAAATAAAAATGAATTTTATTCGAAAGAATAATCAATTATCTTTCAGTGCATTATGTTTTTTTTAAATTTATTAAATAATTTTTATGAAATTTTCGAATTTTTGAAAATTGCCTTATTGCATGTGCAGAATACATACATATACTGCATTTCAAATAGTTGTAAGAAAGGTATAAATTTTACAAATATGCTAAATAAATACAAAATTAAAGCAATATTATTAGAAATAACAGTCAATTATCTTTCTGTTGAAGTTATTTTCTTTTAAAAATATAAATATTTTGTATGCAAATTTTCTACTTTTAATTTATAACTTTATTTTCATTTTTCTTATATTTTTAGCAATATTTACTGGATCATATGGGCATTGCAGGTTGAAGGATGACGTTCCTCGGGGCAGAATAGATATAAGTTATATGTATAAGTAGATATAGAAATAAATTCTTTAAAACAAAAATGTTAGTTTAGAAATTATTAATAATTAATATAAGCTCAAACATTGTAATTTGATTAAAATTGTAAAATAAAATACTTAAATTAAAAAAACCTTTTTTTGATTTAAACAAATTTTTGATTTAAAAAAATTTTTTTAGTCCATGGGTAACGGTTAGCTGGTTAGTGGTAACCAGTAGGTAACAAATAGAAGGGGTTAGAGGTAACAAATGAATAACAAATAGGGTAACTTACAAAACTGTTTCCGTAAAAAAGAAGCTAACTATAAGGGAAACAAGTACGAGTGGTTAGCAAATACAAGTATGTAGATAACAGAACCGGTAACTACTAAAACTGGTACTGCTAACAAACAACTACCAGACTCTGTAACCGACAATGTTAGAGCGAGAGTGGAAACAGATATACATATGTAAACGCCAATAGTAAGAGCGAGTAGGATGATTACAACGTCGTGAACCATGGAGGGGAAATGGTTATTTTCTTCCCACGGCTAGAAATATGACTGATTTTATAACTATCGAGCAAGTGAACGCTAACGCTTAGTTACTTTTTTTGCTAACCATTACCCGTCTTGTAGGGTACATTTCACATTTAAGTGGCAGCATTACAGCTGCTCAATATCGTTGGAAAAATAAGAAATGGATTTAATTTGCTGACAACGATAACTGCAGACCTGTAGTGCGATTCTGTAACTCTTAACAACCCAAAAGTTGTGTGGTTACTTAACAACTTTTGCTGTTTGCACTAACAGGTGTGTGATTCTGTAACTCTTTCTTAACAATGGAAAACAGCTGACTATTGGTATATATTTAAAATGTTTACATGTGGCATCTCAGTCGACGCAAATGTCAAATATTAGAAAAGCACAAAGAGGAGTGACAAAAATAAAACCAAAATATCACCTGCCAATGCACCGCAAAATTTAAAGTATTCCCGCCAGCAGCAAATTAAAAGGGAGTTTTTATACATATACTACATATGTACATATGTATATTGAACTGATATGCACTTTTTTTCCAGAATGTCTGTAAGTCAATCTAAAAGTAGCCGTGCATCGGGGAAACAATTAAGTGGAATGCTTGATTTCCTTAGCGAACATCCAAATGTGGCGACCGGCAAATTTTCAAGGCTCCATTTCAAGTTGGAGAACCGAAGGATGTGGGCAGAAATTGCGGAGAAACTTAAAATCTGTTGAGTAATGGCAAAATGTAAGTATAAGTGATAAACTTTCTTCAGGTGCAGTTGATGTATGTGGCACAGTTCGCGAATATTTGTTCGCAATTAAACATATCTAGATTTGTGTGCATAGATGTTCTTTTATATACCCCACACACAAACACAACACACTGCGCGTGACGAAATAATAAACTGCAACAAAAAAGGGGTCAAAATTATTTTCCTCTTAAAATATTGCACTAAGGTCTGGAGGGACTTAAAAAGTCGCACATCGGTTCATGTCCGTGATCGGAATAGAGAACAAGCACTTACCGGTAATAGACCACTCCAGCAGCCTCCATTATCGGAACTGGAGAAGCGGGTAATTGCTCTGGTTGGGAGCACTTATGTATATAGAGGGCCATCCGGATGTACGGGAAAATATTCCAGTGGAAGGGGTAAGTTGCATTAAATTATATTTATCAACAGCCTTAACATTAAGCAGGGTACGACGACACCGTTCTTCAACAGCCATTGACGGTGTCAACTCCGGTGTCGACAATCACTGACTCCTGTAAGGATGAGCTAAACGCCGCGTAGGACCATCAAGTCCGAGACGGAGGCAAAATTTTTAAAGATTGCCAAGACGCAGGCTGAAACGCAAAGGGTAAGTTTTTTTAATACTGATTTTTGGAAGGCGTATGACTACCTAAAGGATCACGGGTATGAGCACCGCAAAGTCAATCAAAGGCGAATATGACTATTTTTCTTATTATTTTATGCACATCACACATATGTATGGCAACACACTCATCTAATGTTAGTGGCAACCATTTTGCGTGTATGCAAGTGCGCGATTAGTTTAATTTTATTTTGCTAAACTTAATCGCAGCCTTGAAATGTCCCACTGTTCCCTTACTGGGCGTTGGTAGCATCCAGTGGCATAAAATCGTGAAGCAGCTAGAACCTACCACGAGTATATATGTATGTACATACATATGTACATATAATGCACATTTTACATGTAATAAAATTGCAAGATTAGTTTACCTGCTTTTCAGTTGATAGCGCTGTCACTCTCGACCCTCTCAACTGACTGTTTAATTGCAATACTAAATTTTCCACAATGCCGGGACTTAACCTCCGGAATTCTGTCGGGGTTAGCTCAAACGGGTCATCTATTTCACGGAGCCTACGCCGGTCAACCGTTGCCAAATTTGTTTGCTCCTCGTTATTTGTTAAATTGAGCGCGATGTATTCAAATGCCATTACAATTAGTATTAGTATTGCTATATTTTAATATTGTTAGAATTAGTATTGTTAGTAAACAACTCAAAACAAGACGTCGGCAGCTATACCACAAAAATAAACAGCTGCCTGTATTGCTGTTAATGATCAATAACAAATGCTGTCAATGCTGTTAGAGAATCACTAAACCACAAAAAAAAAGTTGCCAACTAACGATAACAATGTGAAATGTGGTTTAAATTAGTTACAGAATCGCACTACTGCTGCCGTGAAGTCGTGCTGTTCTCTAAATAACTGTGCCCAACAAAACGTGTTTGCTTTAGTTTTTGATCGAAAAGCATTACGAGCCGAGATGTCATCACCACACTAAAATTCGGAGATGGAAAAATTCGAAGGCCCACAAAGCGTTGTCTCAAAATTGAGCAAATGCCTTGAATTAATATTCTATTTTTATTTTTTTTTGTACTAAAAACGAAACTATATTTTTCTTTATTATGTATTACAGTCAATCTGAAGTATTAATTATATTAAATAAAATTGCATTTATGAAATTAATTTAAAGGTTTTGAATACAATGACACCAGTGGTTTTATTTGCTCAATTGTGTTACATACTGTATATTATAAATTAAAAGCCAAAATACGTCAATTCAAAATTCAGATAAAAGTTAAAATATGTTTATTTAATTTTTAATAACTAAAACAAAATCAGACTAGTTTCAAAACAAAATTGTAAATATGTATGTATGTATGTATATACAAATATCACATTTCTTAATTCATTTTCATATTAAAAGCTGCGTTTTAAATTGAAATTCAAAATCTAAAATATATCAATTTAAACTTTCATCACGTTAATTTTGGTTTCTTAATTTGCATAATTCTTTTAAATGTTTTCCCTTTTCGAAATGCAGCGTCTTTCATAGTCTTCTCCGGCGTCAATTCCTTCAAGGGGAATTTTTGCTTAGCTCCTGCAATTAAACTAAAAGTTTAACAAAATCAATTCATAAAGATAGTCCTGAGTACCTGCACGAACGTGGTAAAAGTTTTTGAAAGTTTTCAGCCCAACCTTTACATGCGATCCATCCATATTATGGCTTTTATATGTAACGTCAGTGTTTATCGCATATCTTATATTTTTAATGTTTATTAGTAGGATTGAAGACATCGCACTCTCCTACAAAAATTGTTGAAATGGCTTTACAAATGACAGGCATTATGGCGAAGAAAAGTAAATTTAAAATGTTTTTAATCTCCCTATGGCAGGTGTTATCTTCTCCTCAAACTGCTTCATTTCAGATAAGCTACTTATGGGGGAACGTATTTTACAACTGGGACAGTTACGAAACTTAAATAAAATTTTGTCAAAACACAATGAAATGTGTTTACTTAAATTTTTTTTTTAGTAGTTCAAAATTATGATTTTTTGTTTTTTATATATTTTACTTAATTTTTTAAACACCTCTTAAAATTATGAATTTGGTTTGGGAAATAAAAAATATACACTGCAACTTGTTAAAACTGAAAAGACAAATTTAAAAAACAATGAAATCTAAATTAAATATGTGTTTTATCTACATTTTTTTTTTAAGTTAAAAATTCTGATTTAATTTTTTTTTTTGAAAAATTTATAGCATCGAGTAAAAACTATATTTAATTTGTTACTCACCTCTTAAAAGTATGAAGTTAGCTTACGCAAAAAAAAGTTTGCACACAGAAAATTGTTAAAACTGAAAAAGAGGGAAAGTTACGAAAATTAAATTAAATTTTGTCAAAACACAATGAAATGTTTTTCACTTCATTTCTTTTTTAAATAGTTCAAAATTTTGATTTTTTGATTTTTTTTATTCATAACATTAAGTAACAATCTAATTTACTTAATTTTTTAAACACCTCTTAAAATTATGAATTTAATTTGGAAAATAAAAAATATACACTGAAACTTGTTAAAACTGAATAGAGAAATCTAAAAAACAATGAATCTAAATTAAATATGTGTTTTATCTAAATGTTTTTTTTAAGGTCCAAAATTCTGATTTAATTTATTTTTTGGAAAAGTTACGAAAATTTAATTTACTAAATCAAATTCCAAATTAAATATTTACTTCGTTTTAAACTTTTTTAAACAGTTTGGAAATCTGCGATTTTAATTTTAATTTTCAAAACATGTCTGATTAAATAAAAAAAGCATATTAGCCCTGAATAGATTGCCCACAAATATGTTTAAAGCGATACTATATTACACTAAACATACATACATACATATTTCAATTATAATTACACTTACCAAAAATCTTTCTGGAAATTAAAATCACTTTAAAAAACCACTTTTAAAAAATTATACTCTTGGAGCACTTGCCGACTTGTCAATTTGAGTTACTAACAGCGAATGAATATTGTAAATATATTTCCTCTAAGCTGCGAAGTTGCAAGAAACAGCGGCAAGTAACTGTATAATATCATTCCTTTCGTGCTGTCTCGTTTATTGCTCGCCTTGCTTACTGCCATACCTACCAAAATTCTAATGTTCATACAATTTGTATGGCTAATACCGAAATAACGCGACGGCAACGCTGAGCGGTTGAAAAATTCAAATTTGACAGAGCGTTAGGAAATGAAGTTGGTTGCAGAAAAAGGAAAAATAGAAAAGACAAAAATAAAAAATGAATTGCGCGCAAAGTTGGAATGTT
This sequence comes from Philophylla caesio, assembly GCA_963971545.1. Classification (NCBI taxonomy): domain Eukaryota; kingdom Metazoa; phylum Arthropoda; class Insecta; order Diptera; family Tephritidae; genus Philophylla; species Philophylla caesio. The sequence goes on along the minus strand of OZ020607.1, from coordinate 101,566,124 downwards.
AGAAAATGGAGGTGAGTATATTATTACTAGTAATTTAATTAATTTATATTAATTTTATTTGTACTACCTGTAGAATATAAATGAAAAATTAATAGAGCTAGTGCACGGGAATTCCTGTGTTTACGATAAAAAATATATAAAATATAAAGACGTGAAGTATAAGGAGAAGGTTTGGGAAGAAATGGGGAAGCAAATTAATATATCTGGTATTTTAATTGACATATATATTATAAAATTACTTATAATAAAATATTGTCCTTGTTAATGCAGCTAAAGTATTCAAAGTGAAGTGGAAGAGCCTTAGGGACAGATACAGGAAAGAAAAGTTGGCTGAAAATCTTCCTTCTAGATCATCTCGACGAATTGGGGCCTCTTGGAAATATATGTTCAGTATGGACTTTTTAAAATAGTCAATGAAACCTGCAAGGCATTTAAGTAAATTTGAGTTTTATTTATTAAATAAATTAATAAAAACAGTGCACGTAGTACGATATATTCGAACAGAGTTCGAATACTAATAAAGCTAAAAAATAAACATGAAATTCAAAAAGCTTTTGCCTAAGTTCTTTTAAAACAAGTAAGAAAAGCTAATTTCGGGCGAAACCGATTTTTATATACCCTCGCTATGTACTTTTGTAAGGTCGGTGACCAAGATTTCATAAAATTCCCGCTTCTTTGTTTCAAATCGCAGCTAGTATTAAACTTTACAAAATTTCTTCCAATAAATACTGAAAAACGAAGTTTTTTGCATTTTAAAAATTTCCGTTATATGGAAGTTGGGCGAAAAAAATTATTGACGGTGATGATAGAGATATCGGAAAATATTTTCACCAAATGTTGTCGCAATACCTTACATCGTTATTGAGATACTTACAGACGTTTTTTATAAGTGGGCGTGGTAACGCCCATTTTTCAAAATTTCATGAAAATCAAGTTTATTAAATAACTATCTCCCTAAGTATCAAATTTTAATAAATATGTTCCAATAGATAAAGAAAAAACGAAATTTTTGCATTTTGAAAAATTCCCGTTATATGTGAGGTGGGCGAGGTTATGGTCCGATTTCAAAAATTTTAAACGATGATGACAGTGATATTAAGGATAATTTGTTCACCAAATCTGTGACGATACCTAATACTGTTATTGAGATACGGAAAATGTTTCATAAGTGGGCGTGGCAACGCCCATTTTTCAAAATTTCATAAATCCCTAATTTCTTAGTTCAAAATCGCTCCAAATACCAAATTTCACTTAATTTGTTGTAATAGATACCGAAAAATTAAGTTTTGCATTTTCCAAAACTTCCGTTATATGGGAGATGGGCGCGGTTATGAACCGATTTCAAAAATTTTCTACGATAATAATAGCGATGTCAAGAAAAATATATCTACCAAATTTTGTGCCGATATTTAATAATGTTATTAAGATAGAGAACATTTTTTATAAGTGGGCGTGGCAACGCCTATTTTTCAAAATTTTATAAATACCTAATTTCTTAGTTCAAATTCGCTCCAAATACCAAATTTCACTCAACTTGCTGTAATAGATACCGAAAAAACGGAGTTTTTGCATTTTTCAAAATGTTCCGTTATATGGGAGGTGAGTGTGGTTATGATACGATTTCAAAAATTTTCTACGGTAATAATAGCGATATCATGGAAAATATGTCCACCAAGTTTTGACCATTTTCAATACCAACCTACCCTGTCCAAAGTGCAATCTATGTACCAAATTTCATTGAGATATCTCAATTTTTACTCAAGTTATTGTAACCACGGACAGACGGACGGACGGACGGACAGAAAGTGAGGGCTAAATCGATGTCTCCTTTCATTCTGATCATTTTAGTATATATATGTTTATATTCGTCTCGATTATTTTTTGCTGTTACAAACAACCGTAATGCGAACAAAGTTATAATACCCTTGTGTACAAGTACTCTCGGGTATAAAAATATATTGAAACACCTTTTAATTTTTATTTATAACACGACGTGGAATTGATGCAAGGAATTAGACTCAAGTGTGGAATTCCTCCAAGATGATAATAGCAGCCAGTCGCCCCGTATTACAAGCAGGAACCAAGGGAATGATGACCTATTCTCCGAAGTACTACTGGCCATGAAAAAGAAGTACGAAGAACCAACCACAAATACCAACGCCGATAAATACAAAAGTTTTAAGGTTATACTCCGGGAAAAATTCGACAAGCTCTCTGAGAATGAGGTAGACGATTTGCAAATCGAAATATTGCAAATTGTCAATCGGAAACTAAAATCGAAATAATATATTAATTGTTATTATTATTACATTATTATTTTTATTATTTTTATTAATATTTTTATTATTATTATTATAATATATTACATTTTTTGATTTTATACTCGTATGAACTCTATTTAATTCTTTTTATGTTTGTAAATTTTATCAAGTTATTTGAGCATAATGCCGAAATTTAAATGCTATTTAATTTAATTTAAAAGGAATTTGACTTAGATTTAAAGCAAAAATTGTATTTTATTTATTTTGATTTTTTGTTAAATAAATAACTATACCTTTTTCAATAGTACTTCAGAAAGCATCACTTGAATTTCAGAATCCGTAAAATGTACCTCAGAATAGTCAATTGTACTTCAGAAACCATAAAATGGATTTCAGAATAGTCAACTGTACTTCGGAAAATGTAAAATTAACTTCAGAATAGTCAATTGTACTTCGGAAAACGTAAAAAGTATTTTAGAATAGTCAATTGTACTTTAGTAACCGTTAAATGTATTTCAGAAACTGTAAATTGTACTTGAGAAAGTGTAAAATGTACTTCAGAAAATGTAAATTGAACTTCCGAAATTGTAAAATGCACTTCAGAAACTGTAAATCGTATTCATCGGCGAATATGGCCCAAGACGAAGGAGCGTTGCTCTGTCTATCGCGTTAAAATTAGTGATCGCACTTTCTAAACGGGAGTGACACGGAGCGTTATGTAGGTGTTCCAGCTACATTTGGTCTGGGCGTCGTAATACAAAGGCTCTCGTATTTGGAGCGACTTATTGACGAGGCAAAAGCGACAGTTTTCGGTCGTGATTGTGGCCGATCCATTCAACATTCTTCCATTTTTCATTGGGATATTCTTTTCTTATTGGATGTGCCAGTTGGTACATAATTTTATTTGCCTTAACTGATTAAGTGAATCGTTATTAAAAAGAAATTGTGCCAAAACTGCTTCTATGTACTTTTAATTTGAAATATGTATGTATATATTAAAAAAGTAAGTACTGGAATATTAAAAATCATTACTAAAGTACAAATTGCATTTACTGAAATAAATTGTACAGTTTCCGAAGCACAATTTACAGTTTCTGAAGTGCATTTTACAATTGCGAAAGTTCAATTTACATTTTCTGAATTACATTTTACACTTTCTGAAGTACAATTTACAGTTTCTGAAATACATTTTACGGTTACTGAAGTACTATTGACTATTCTGAAATACTTTTTACGTTTTCCGAAGTACAATTTACTGTTCTGAAGTTCAATTTATGTTTTCCGAAGTACAATTGACTATTCTGAAGTTCATTTAACGTTTTCTGAAGTACAATTGACTATTCTGAAGTTCATTTTACATTTCCCGAATTACAATTGACTATTCTGAAATACATTTTATGGTTTCTGAAGTACAATTAACTATTCCGAAGTACATTTTACTGTTTCTGAAGTACTACTGGAAAAGGTGTATAAATAATTCAAATATTGGCAAAGATCATTTCGTAAGTTAAGTACTGTTTGACTCGATGTATTGGCGGTAAGTAAATCGTGTCTATTTACACTTGTAATGTGGTAAACGTTATTTTCCTCCGAAGCAGTAGCATTCACCGTGTCGAATCTGAGGAAATTATGGAGTACAACTGTTGCTAAGACATTCTGAAAATAGTATTAAACTGCTTTTTTTCATACATTGCTTAATATTTTACTGTTATTACTTTCTTTGCATTTTCCGGCGAAAACCCCAAGCATGTCCTCAAAATTCTTCATCGGGAAGTTTATATACATACTTACCTGAAAAATAAAATTAGTAAAACCACGTAATAATGTTGCTGCAATTAATAGAACAGGTTAAATGTACTATATAAATGTACATATGGACATATGTGTAACCAGTTGACTAAAAAGTTAGCATTCGTTACCGGAAGTAATCTCTATGCGTATTCTTATATATGTATGTATGTACATACGTCCTTACTACCATCATTAACTGTAGCATTATATTTTCCTTTAAAGGAAATGTGGCATCAGCTACAAAGTAGTATGGAAATACTATGTCTGAGTTAGGCAAAGTTGTTGCTGCTGGGACCTCCAGAGTTTTATCCAAAATCATTTTTCCGAACTTAGAATTTCTAAACACACCGCCGTCACTTTGGCTGCCATATGCACCAACGTCCACCATAGTAAACGTATAATTGCTATAGCAAGCTGCAAGTAAAACCTGTGTATCCAAAAAATATTGGTTTGTGTACATTAAGTTAATCATTCATGTACTTACGATGCTATTCTATTTTTTATAATTAAAATATTGTGATCTTGAATTCGGTGGACAATTAATTCGCACATGTTTGCACCTAAACAATATGGTAATTTGGTTACATTCCAGAAATCTTCAGAAATTGTTTTCCACTCGTCATTATTAGAAGGGCTCACATAAGTGCCTGCCAATACTTGCCACAATATATCGCATGTCTAGAATAATGGATCTGGCTGTCTCAAGGCCAATTCGAAACTTCATAGAGAGGGTATGAATTGTTCTTCCATGAGCCAAGTAACTAGGAATAATATAAATATGTAATTAATAAAGTTAATCAGTTCATTGTACTTACTGTAATGTTTTGTATAACCTATGCTCTGGCTCAATTGGTTTTCTGTGAGAGTACTTCTGCAACCATGGCTTAATCAAATTTAGGAGCACTTCGAACTGTCCATGGGTAAATCTAGTGAATTTTGTAAAAAGCTCTGTGTTTTTGATGTGTAAACATCTATAGCCGCGGTAGGGCAAATCTCTTACGCTAATACTACCATAAAAACTCCGTATAAAAAAAAGTAAGACGTTTTTGATTGGTCAAGAACGACTCTGTGTGAAAATGCGTGTGCCGTCTGACGTATGTGTTAGTATTATATTGACCCAGAAAGCAAAATCAATTATCTTTGTGTTGCATGCAATTAGGCGCATAATTTTTATAAACTATGCGGCTTAAAGCATAGGGTGTTCTCTAAATTTAGATTGACACAGTTTAATCGGTTTGCTGGTGCACGGGAATTAGGAAACAATTTTCAGTGGCATTCACTTATCTTGGGTGGAGATTTTAATTTTAATTTCGCGGAAACAGAAGCGGTACCACTCAATAAATTTTTGTTTGATGCATTCTTTCTATTATTCATAGTTTTATACTTAAGCACCAAAAAAATTCATTTCTCCTTGAAAAATTGCAAATTGCTCATTATTCTCTTCCCACTATTCTCCCCCTATTCTTTGTTTATTATTACTCAAGATATTTCATCCGCAACGGGATTGCGCAATCTTGTATTCTATCATTCTTGGTTTGATGGAACAAAAAACCTGTTTGATTTGTCCGAACATACACCTGTCCACTTGACAGCTTTGCCAGATAGAAATGCAGTGAAGAGAATAATGCACGAGTTAATGCCAATAAAGGCTGTTAATGCAGATAAGCTCCCATGTCTGTCTTGGGTATTATCTACGTTCTTTGGTATTGACACAAAAAGCAAAATTAATTATATTTAATCGGGAGCACCCTGCACCTTTGAGTTGCATGCAATTAGGCGCAAATTTTTACAAACTGTGTGCAAAGAACGTACATTATCTACGTTCTTTGCTGAGTGAATTAGAGCACAGCGTGTTCTCTAAATTTTGATTGAAATTCCCTTATTCGCTTTGCGTTGGTACTACTTTTGAACAGCTGATCGCTTTGTGTTTCTACAACTCAGCTGATTGGTGTTCTTTAAAACAATAAATTAAACGTTTAAACTGGAGGTATATAACCGAAATGCAGGTAATATTCATGTTTCTAAATAAATTACAGGTCAAATACTAATATTAATTATTATTGTAGAGAACATCGCAATCATTAAGAAGATCCAGAAACGCTGGATATCAACGTGCCTACCGAGAACGTTAACGCCAAAAAGAAATTAATAGGCTACGTGGACATTTACAGCAGCAACAACAACATTTACAACAGCAACAACAACCAAATTACCAAAACATTGAATTGCAATATGAGCATTATCTTAACCATGTTAATGCCCATAAACAATTTAAATTAAAAATGATCGACAACGACTTTGGACTTTGGATACGCATGCGCTGTGTGTGATAGATTGTGGTTTAAAAACGACCTTAAAGCTATGCCTGCTGGCCGTTTTTTCCAGACTACTTACCAGTATTGAATCAAAGGTGTACGTTTCTTATTTTAGCTATCATAAGCCTATTTTAACTATTGCAACATAAATAATAAAATAAATTAAATTTTAAAAATTAAACAAGATAAATATGTATGATTGACTTAACCCTTGAATGCCCATGATACCTTTAAAGATACAACCATTATTAACGAGATTGTAAAGTATTATATAGGGGTTAATATTTCTAAATACTGCAAATTTAACAGTTTACACATCTACCTTGAGTTCAAACACTCACATCTTTTTTTTTCAATTAAAACGTTTACTCCTGTTAAGTAAAACCCATGTTTCTCTCGCGTTTTAAACACTTCCCGGTTTTCACTGCGTCGTTCACTTGGCATCATCCTTAAAAGTAACAAATCCTCCAGAAAGTCGATATCGTCCATAATTTTTATATTTTGTGTTTTCGTTCACCGTTTCGTTTATTTAGGGATGCCACTTTGCCGTTAACGCGTATTGTAAAAATTTATGTACTTATGTGCATATGAAGCAATGCGTCATATACATATGTATGTAAGTAAGAGGACTTGCCACGATTGCAAGAACCGTTAGCTTAATATTCATCAACGACAGCAAGTATGTTCATTTTGACGACTTGGTGCTGCGCAAGTTGCTGATACAGCGACGCCAATACGAAGTGCATGCGCTCATACACTTCTGCGAAAATATGTATGTACATACATGCAAACATATTATATAAAATCGAGAGAAAAATGGCAGGCATCTTCTTTCGAAATTGAAAAAATACACATAAGTACATATGTAAATTTTTATGTATGTTTATGTGTACATTTAGCGCCCACAATGGTAAAGGCCATGCCACATAAAACTTCTGCTTCGCTTTACGTCAGAGTTTAGCTTTGACAGCAAAGATGAATACATGCCATTATACGAAATTTCCCACATAGCCAACACCGTCGCCAAAGCGAAGCGAAATCTTGGGCAACTATCATCTTTTCGCTGACTTTGACAGTTCGCTCATTACCAATTTTGTTTATTTCTGACATTCGTCTGCGTTAATATAAAAAAAAGTCGGCACTGTGGTGATATCGACGGTCTGTTGGATATTTTTGTGAGACGTTGCTGCAACAGGTTAAAAACCTCACAATTCATTCGAACACTCTTCTTAAATTGCTCCGGATCTCGCTGAAACATTTTGCCGAAAGCAGCCGCGAACAGGCCCGCCTTGTCACGATCTTGATACAATTCCCTTACCCACATTTTCCGAATTGATATGTTTTTTTAAACATAATAATAAGTCGTGAAGTAAAATAACTATTAACAAAACTTTCATAATGTCCATAATTACGCCGAATATACATATGTAAATATGTTTATAAAGTTCCGTGCGATTTTCACAACTCACAATAAACAAACGAAAAGTATGTATTGTCAAAGTTTTATTGTGGCATACCTTTTGCGTTTTTCGCTTTTCTGACAAAGTTACAAATGTCACGTAAAGCGAAGCAAGTCTTATGTTGCATGGCCTTAAGCGCTTGTTGCTCTCATAGCGTAGCTACACGAAAATATGCACAAGAATATTTGTATGTATGTATAATAACCATGCAAGAACGATGACAGTCATTTGACTGGCCACATGAAAGTCAATGGTGATTACATTTCTGTCCTTGCCTCGGTGCATTATTAAGGGAAAAATGTAAAAATTGCCAGATTTAAAAACTATGCAATTGTGACTCTCACATGTGATTTAAAAACCATGCACATGTATATATGTACATTAGGGTGACAGTTAATTTCGAAAGTGATATTTTCTTTGGTCTCAGTATTTTTTTGTGTGTAGTTTTATTAAAAAAAATTCTAATAAAATTTCAAGGTCGTAGGAAGAGGATTAGGGGGCGCGTCGGCCCCCCAAAGTTACACAAAATACGTTTTTTCACGCAAATTCTTACTTTGACTGCTTGTAACTTTCTCTGTGTTTTTTTTTTTTAAACATTACTGGCGAAAGATGTTCATTAATATGTCTACAATAACATCTGTCAATAACATTTTTGTCTAATGTTAATATTTAATGAAAAAAACTTAAATATAGGAGAAAAAGTACGCCTCAATGTCGATTTATTATACTTAAATAAAATTACTTATATGATTCAAATTTTGGATTTTGTTCAGATTTATTTAATTAAAGATTCATATAGAAAATTCCTTATGATTTACGTAAGAGTAGCTTCAACAATTATATACAGTAAGACCTCGCTAGTCCGAACTTTAGACTTTTTTTGTTTACTTTTGTTTTCAAGTGTAAGAATTGTCTTTAAAAGTTTGCTTCAAATTTTTTTTGCCTGTATGCTGAAGCGATCTATAATATTGACAATTGTGACCGAGAATATTCCCGTTACAACCTCAACAATATTATTCTCAATGCTTGCGTAAGCTACCGACAAAAAATCAGCACCAATGTTTCTCGGAAAATAGATTCTTATTTTACAGTTATATGCAGCAGCCGCAAACATTTTTTAATAGCATTAAATTTGCAAAAAAATCATTCGAAGTGAATATTTGAATGTGAAAAGTCGAAAATGTCTGCTAGAAATTTACGTGAACGCATATATGTAATTGGTTATTGTACCAACTCATTAACGGGAAGTAAACTACCCTCCAATATAGAAGTGTTGAAAGTTTTGTTTTTCAATTTACGTGTAGTAAAAAAAAATTTACGGGAAAGTTCAGATTTAGTTGTAAAAGAACTATTCGTGTTCTGGGAAAAAGCCCGCATTCCGGTCAAGGATAAACAACACTGCATTACAAATGTAGAGAAATTGTATAAAGAATGGCAAAGCTTTCAAAAAGATTCAAAGAAGACTTCTAATTTCCATAAGAGCAAAGTAAACACGTGGAAAGAAAAATTGGATATGCTTTTTGACGTGGCGCATGCAAGTGCATTAAAAATAATGTCGAATCAAGAAGATATTGATTTCTTGATAAGTCAACGAAAAACGGGGCGCCCAGGCTTTATGTATGGTATCGATTACGAAGAAGTACGCCGAGAGTGCCGACTTGAAGAACGCAACAACAATTTATTACAACAAGTGGAGCGGAATAATCGTGAAATTGCATTAATTGGTTCGTTGTATGTTATTGTTTATTTTTTATTTTCTTTAAATTAAGTCGTTTTTATTAGATGAAACTGCAGAGTTGCTGTCATCTGAATCTTCAGAGAATGATAACAGTTTTCCAGATATGGAATGTGACCCACGTTGTAGTCAACCTCCAGCCAAAAAATGTAGGGGAACAAATAAAATACTAACACCAAAACTGGCGGCCGCACTCGATGTCTGTAAAATCAGTGACAGACATGCGGTTCATCTAATAAGCGCAGTCGTTGAAGCTCTGGGTAATAATGTTGAAGATTATATTTTAAACCGAACGTCTGTACACCAGGAAAGGGAACAAATCCGTGAAGAAAGAATTTCAGCATTAAAAAATAAATTAAAATTAAATGAGCTCGACGCTATCTGCCTTCATTGGGATGGTAAACTTTTGCCGGCGCTGACGGGAAATGATAAAGTTGATAGGTTGCCTATAATAATATCGAGCGGTAAATTGAACAGCTTCTTGAAATACCTGCACTTGATTCCGGTACTGGAAAAGAACAGGCATCCGCTGTATGCGATGCTATTTATGAATATGGTCTGCAAAATCACATCAAAGCTTTAGTGTTTGATACAACAGCGGTCAATACTGGGCGTTTCAATGGTACCTGTACGTTAATTGAAAATAATTTACAAAGACAACTTTTATGGTTACCATGCCGTCATCATATATACGAGATTGTTTTAAGATGCGTTTTCGAAGAAAAAATAAGCTGTTATGGAAGTCCAAACGTTAAAATGTTTGAGAAATTTAAAAATGCTTGGGCTAAGATTGATGCTAAAAACTATGAGTATGGCATCAACGATCCAACTGTCAAGACGTACATGAAAGAGTCTGCTGTTCGCATTATCGGTGCAGTAAATAATATCTTGGAAGAAAAACAACCCAGGGAAGACTATAAAGAATTCTTGGAACTCACTTTGCTCTTCCTGGGTCAAAAACCAGAAAAGACACATCCAAACAGCCTAATGTTTCGATCGCCAGGAGCTGTTCACCATGCAAGGTGGATGGCAAAAGCGATTTACTGTCTAAAAATATTTTTATTCCGTAACGAGTTCCAGCTTTCAGCAACTGAATTAAATGGGCTTCGTCAAATTTGTGTTTTTATTGCTGAAGTCTATGTCGAAGCGTGGTTTTCTGCTCCTTTGGCCATTAAAGCGCCATATCAAGATTTTTTATTTTTACAAAAACTTGAAAACTTCAAAAAAATTGATGCTGCTATATCTTATGTTGCTCTTAAAAAGTTCAGGAACCACTTGTGGTATTTAAGCCCTGAGGCGGTTGGTCTTGCATTTTTTGACAGCAACGTATCCCTTTTTTCAAACAAAAAATGGTGGCGGCTTTGGAAAATGATTTTGAACAAGAGCAAAACACAAAGCGAGCTACAATAAATGATAGAGAAATCGTTGAAATATTCCATGACGGAATTCAACAGTTCGTCTCTGCCGAAACAAAAGCATTATTTGAAAGATTTCAAATAAATACTGATTTTTTTAAATTAAACCCAGACAAATGGGAGCAGGACCAATCTTATTGTAAAGCGGCTGAACTGATGAAAAAATTAAATGTTACAAATGACACTGCCGAAAGGGGGGTTAAATTGATGGAAGAGTATAATAAACTATTTACCAAAAATGAACGCCAAAAACAATTTGTTTTAAAAATTGTTAGCGATTTCCGCCATCGGTTTCCGGACTGTAATAAAAAGACATTGTCTCAAATGCTTTAAACAATATTAATAAAAAGAGAAATCATATACATAAGTAGTTTTATTTAAGTATAATAAATCGACATTGAGGTGTACTTTTTCTCCTATATTTAAGTTTTTTTCATTAAATATTAACATTAGACAAAAATGTTATTGACAGATGTTATTGTAGACATATTAATGAACATCTTTCGCCAGTAATGTTTAAAAAAAAAAAACACAGAGAAAGTTACAAGCAGTCAAAGTAAGAATTTGCGTGAAAAAACGTATTTTGTGTAACTTTGGGGGGCCGACGCGCCCCCTAATCCTCTTCCTACGACCTTGAAATTTTACTAGAATTTTTTTTTAAATAAAACTACACACAAAAAAACACTGAGACCAAAACAATAAAGAAAAAAAAAAAATACTCCATACATTTAATTGTCACCCTAATGTACACTTGTTAATAAATAAACAAATTTTTTTATTTTTTTGTTATTGAACGGATTTATAATATTTTATTTTACATTATTTGTTAATATTGTTGTTGCGCATATAAATGCGTTGCTTTACTCTGTGCACATTGGTTGAAATGACCGGTTTCAGCGGCAGAAAGTCCATTTTTAAAGTTATGTTTCTGTTAAAACTAAGCATTGCACTTTGTAGAGAACTATTTAGAATACCCGAAAACGAAAAAATTATGACCAGGTGGCATCTCTGTTTTTATAACGAAGCTGTCAAAACAACTGTTATTTTTTCATGTTCGTTTTGTGTTGATTTACTTCAAAATAGTGAATTAGAAACATATGTTTTTTTAATAATAGTTGATATAACAACAAATATCTAAAAAATGGAAATTACTTCTCAAGGTATGTATAACAATATGTTGGAATTATTTTCTAAATAAAAGTGTTGTGTTTGATGAAAATCTGCGTTAAAATGTGTCGTATTTGTAGTGACGTTTTGGTGGTGGCGTCTGTGTTTCTTGGAATAGAACCGTCTTCATTCGCAAAGTTATTTGTATCTGTAGATATGTCAAGATGTGAGCTTTCATATCGTGAAAAAATCGTTTGCCCCAACTAACCCCAACTCATAATATATCTCAATTTAGGCACCATCAAAATCAACAATTCCGATATTGTAAGTTTTTGGTTAGAAAATAACCACAATGCTAGACGCGTTTTTAATTGGATATCTGCAAAATTTAATAGAAGTGGTGATGAAGACTGCAAAACATTTGTCAAGAAGCAAATAGATAACATTTGTGCTAAAATTAAACAAAAATGGATCAAAAACAAAAGATGTTTCGACCGATTTAAGAAAAGGAAAGCTTGTGGTTGTCTCGTACAACTTTTTTAAACTGTCGAAAAATAATTGTGAACGCAAAAAGGGTCGTCCTCATCTCAAATACAGCGATGGAAGTGAGCGTCTACAACGACAACTCGCTTCCAAAGTATTATCAACACAGGAAAATGATTCCAGGTTATTGCTTCATGCTGCTTCAATGTCAGCCCATGCTGCGAAAGAACACGATTTAAATTTTGTCTTGAAGCATACAGCTAGTTCTCCATCAAAACCTAAAGAAGTGAGAAAACTAATAGTTTCTGCTGATAAAAAACCAACTCGACTTTCCCCTGCAGAAGCATTTGTTTTTTTATTGGGAAATAATTTGTTTTTTACAGTTTGAATAAGTATTGATGAACCGTCTGGATAGATGTTATATATAAACCTTTCAGAGAATATTGTTTAAGTTATTTAATGTATTTGAGTACAGAAATGAATTTGATAATATGATTTAATAAATATTAAAAAAAAGAAAAAAATTGGTTGGACAATACATATTTCGACGGACGGACATATAAATCGATATAACTCCCCTATATATCGATCCAACTAGCTGATTTTTTCACTGTACACTTCTTTAACTGTCACTAATACATGTGCCAAATATTACAGCTCAAACTTCTTCCTGTGAATTACTGCCGCTGAAACAGGTCATTTCGACCAATGTGCTGTGATGGCGCAGCAAAATAGATTTTTTAACGCTAAGGTCGAAGTTCCTCCTTGCTTTTTATATACGTCTAAATTAAATATAAAAAAAGACGTTATTAAAAGTTGCAACGGTATGAAGTTAACAGTTGCATATACTTCGCAAAATGGAATCGACAAGTGTCAACTTGCAAAGAGCTTTTTTGTCCCACCTTCCGTCCCAATTGTACTCTTAAATTACATCATCAGAAAAAATATTTCGCATTACGCTTGTGACATCTTCAGATCCCCCTTAATTTTGGGGAGAAATGTCGTCTTTTAAAAAAATATAAGATAGAAAATTAAATTCCCACAAGGGATGTTCAAAAAAAACGTTTGATTTGATTACCATTGTTTGAGCATACTCCGGGCTTCGTAGTTTCTCCTCCACTTCAGCGACTGCAACCCGAGACTGAAGCGGCAGTGTGCTCTCGATGCCGTCCAGCTCGTTGTCCGGTATCTCACCAGTCATGTGGCATACTGATTTCTCTACTTTTTTAATACAACTTTGCATTCCCTTATTGCCTCGTTTTGTGCCAGCATTTCACTCTTTTCAACAATCTGAAAATAAGGAAAGTTAATTTTTATAAATACTTACTTAGCAGAATTAATAAACTAAATATAAAATGGACAGACATAAGGTTATCAAACACCTACCTTAAGTTCTATCGCGTTTATTTTTTCGCACATCACACATTGGTTATGAACCATAGAATATGGACCTTCACTCAACGTCCGTTGGTTTTGTAAAATGATGGTCTGATTAAAAAGTTGAAAAAATGAAGTCGAGGTAGGAACAGATTTTTTATAATAAAATTTGTGGTCATAGAATAATAAACTTACTTTTTCGTCAATTTTTTCCAGCCTGTCATGCATTTCTTTCTGTCCTGATAAAAGCTCTTTGAGCGCTTCTAGAATATCTTAAATTCAAAAAAGGTAATTTCAGATCCAATAGGGTTCATTTAAAGGCTTAAAATAGCAGTTACCCGTGTTTTGTTGCACTTTTGCACTTCCAACAGAATATTGCCGCATCTCAATAACTGAATTATTCGCTAAAGGAATATTCGTATTTTAAATAAATTTAAGTTTCAAAAGCTGTGGCTCTGCTAACTTACTACTTTCGTCTTGAGTCTCAAATATGTTGCTTGGAGAACTCATTTGTATATTGCAATAAATAAATACATATGTACATATGTAGATACATATATATTATTGATTTAATATATTATGGAATGTATACAATTTATATGTTTATAAATATTTTATATGTTATATTTTATTTATGGTTATTTCTGTTCATTTTAGTTTATTGTTTATTTATTTATTTAAATTTTTACTATATGTTAAAATATTTTATTTAAAATATTTTTCAATTTTAAATAAAAGTGGAATGTTTAGATTAACTGATTAGTGGGAAAATTCGTGGAAAAGGGTATGCAAAATGGGTATCAGTAGAAACTTCTCCTCGATAGGAATGCAAAAGTATTTAAAATCTATGTCTTTAATTGAAACTGTTACTATTTCGTCACCTAAATCACTAGCGAGAACTATACCAAGACCACTAAATGATTCCACAGGTTCATTGAAGTAATTTTCAGTTTTTTTTAAAATTGTACATACAATTTTGTTATGTCCTTCGGATTTTTTAATACTGATTGCCTTCATAGGTCCTGTCGATTTACTAAAACAAAAACTGTCCTTCACTTTATCGGTATTTAAGTTAAAGGATCCAAATTTTGATTTGGTCTCTGTATTTAATTGAAGGCCCTGCTGTTCATAAAGTCGTAGGTATATTTGCTGAAGGATTTTATTGGGTTTACTTACAAGTTTTTTTATATTATGCATGAAATTTTCGAATCTGTATGCTGAAAATGAGTCTAATGGTCCAAATTGTTTAACACAGTCTGCTAAATAAAGCAATCCATGGACATTAAAACTAATAAACTCATCCCCGTATAATATGCCAAAAATATTGACGAAATCTTCTAACATTTGTTGGGAAACATTGGCCTCAATTATATGTGATTTTTCATTAGACAAAAGTCGAATAGCACTATGCAGCAATGAAAAATTATAATATTGATCACTACTGATACAGTCTTGAAAAATAAATATCCCGGTATGTAACAAAACCTGTCTAAGCTCTGTCGACTTCCAATTATGCATTTCTTTTAAACATATGGTTGCGCGGACAAACTCTGATGGGACATATTTAGATATAAAGTATAGCCTTTTGTTTATAATATGGTGATTTGATTCATCTAAAATATTTTTTTGTGATTTAAAATATTCCAGGTGATGATAGGGGTTTAACCGAAGTTTAAAACTTGTATTAATCAGACCATCATTTTATCTTTACTTCTGCGCAAGAATCAGACATACAAATATTTATATTGTTTGGCTTTTTAAACCCCGAGAAACACGCGATCATGAAGGGATTAACACTAGGAAAGCCTACAATGGAACCCAGGATAGGCCATTTGAACCTATTTGAACTTTTGTAAAGTAATATTCCATCAATGCCTACATCGATAGAAACTTCAATTTGACCGTCTAAATAATTAAAATTACTGCAAAGAAAAAAATTTTGAATCCCTAAATATATAAACTCTCCATCCAAAATTTCCGAAATTTTTTCATTAGTAGTATTAAATAGCGTTTTCGCAGAAAGATGAAGATCCTGGACTCCTATTTTACGCAGCGTTTTCAATAAATCTCCTAAAGCGTTTTGTGAAATATTGTTCCTAACAGCCCATGATTTAATTTCCTCACACTTTTTATTAGCATCAAAATTTTCCGCAGGAAAACTAAAACCAAAAGAAGTTGACGCTTCGGGCTCTAATTCTGTATAAAAACTATCAGTAGCCAAAAAATCACCAATACCGCTACTAATGTCTACTGCAGCTGGTAAATCTTCAGGTGCGGGTTCAATTGGGGATATTAGAGGAATATTTTTCACAAAGGCACTAGAATTTTCTTCACTTTCACTACCCGCGCATTCCACTTCTAGCAATATTTTATAATTTTTTACATTGGAGTCAAATGTCCTTTTTTCTTTAAAAATACAGTTTTGGAAATGTCTTCTTTTCATTTTTTACTTATCTTTTTATATGACCCTTTGTATTTTATATTTAGAAAATATTTTAATTTAAAGAAATGGTTATACAAGTTTCACGGCTTTTCGTTTTTTTTTTATTTAAGCGTTCCCGTTTGAATTTAATAATAATAATAATCCCAACGGTTTTATCCCTCCATACCCGCCCGACCGACGCGAGGGGCGCATCCGCATGACGCACGGATATATAAAAAAAAAAAAAATTTTGTTTTTTCATATATGTTGCGCCGAGTCATGAAAGGCAGAGGTTTGTTAAGTGTCGAGATCTAAAACTGTTCAGCTACAGAACAAATGCTCATCAGCTGATCGAATAGTAATATATGTATATGTATGTATGTATTAATTATTGAGAGAATTGAGTATAGTTTTCTTTATGTAAAAAAGTGAGTCTGAAATATCAAAAGAACCGGAGTGAGTGTTAAAATCCTGACACAAACTACGGAGTGGCTCATTTAACTCAAAATTACTTTTACATGGCTTCAGAAAGAGAGGCCGGAAATTTCTTGAAATTCTGGAGGGAACGTTTAGTTTTATTTCGCTAAGAAGAGATGGGCTAGAGATCAAGCCGGTCAGTAACTTGACCAAAAATACAATGCCTAGCATTTCTCTGCGACTAGCAAGTGTAGGAAGATTAATGAGTTTTAAACGACTTATATATGGCGGCAGGTTGTACTGAGAATCCCAACGAAAATTCCTTAAAGCAAAAAGTAGAAATTGTTTTTGAATTGACTCTATTCTGTCGGAATGAACTTGATAGCGCGGGTTCCAAACAACAGATCCATATTCCAGTATGGGCCTCACTAACGTTGTGAATAGAGCCTTCGTGATGTAAGGGTCATTGAATTCTTTGACAAGTAAACATTTTGGAAATAAATGTAAATGGGTTTGTGAGAAAAATATTCTATCACTCAATTCTTGTAGGGAAGCAATAACAAAGAATTTCATATTATGCAAGTGCCCAAATTTAAATGCGAAAGATAGAGCAAAAATACTTGTTGCAAATTTGGAATATGTAATATTTGTGTTCATTATTTAAGTGTTTTACAACACCCATGTAAATATGGATACTGCGTTAACTTATGTACATACATATGTATATATGTACATACATACATACATGCACATGCATATTTGTAACCCAATCAGTTTTAGTAAAACAAAGTGCAAGATACAGTTGACTAATAGCGTTTTCATTTCTCATAAAAAATTGTAACCTCATTTTTGGTAATATTATCTTTATCTCACACCCAACCCTGAGATATGGTAGCATTAATTGTGCAAGAAAAGAACATGAAGGCTACCCTCGATATCAGCTGATGATAATAACCACAAAATAATTTCGCAAGTATTTTTTTGTATAGAATTCGATTATATCAGTTTATTAAAATGGATACAAAAAAAAAAGATGTGAGTGTTTGAACTCAAGGTAGATGTGTAAACTGTTCAATTTGCAGTATTTAGAAATATTAACCCCTATATAATACTTTACAATCTCGTTAATAATGGTTGTATCTTTAAAGGTATCATGGGCATTCAAGGGTTAAGTCAATCATACATATTTATCTTGTTTAATTTTTAAAATTTAATTTATTTTATTATTTATGTTGCAATAGTTAAAATAGGCTTATGATAGCTAAAATAAGAAACGTACACCTTTGATTCAATACTGGTAAGTAGTCTGGAAAAAACGGCCAGCAGGCATAGCTTTAAGGTCGTTTTTAAACCACAATCTATCACACACAGCGCATGCGTATCCAAAGTCGTTGTCGATCATTTTTAATTTAAATTGTTTATGGGCATTAACATGGTTAAGATAATGCTCATATTGCAATTCAATGTTTTGGTAATTTGGTTGTTGTTGCTGTTGTAAATGTTGTTGTTGCTGCTGTAAATGTCCACGTAGCCTATTAATTTCTTTTTGGCGTTGACGTTCTCGGTAGGCACGTTGATATCCAGCGTTTCTGGATCTTCTTAATGATTGCGATGTTCTCTACAATAATAATTAATATTAGTATTTGACCTGTAATTTATTTAGAAACATGAATATTACCTGCATTTCGGTTATATACCTCCAGTTTAAACGTTTAATTTATTGTTTTAAAGAACACCAATCAGCTGAGTTGTAGAAACACAAAGCGATCAGCTGTTCAAAAGTAGTACCAACGCAAAGCGAATAAGGGAATTTCAATCAAAATTTAGAGAACACGCTGTGCTCTAATTCACTCAGCAAAGAACGTAGATAATGTACGTTCTTTGCACACAGTTTGTAAAAATTTGCGCCTAATTGCATGCAACTCAAAGGTGCAGGGTGCTCCCGATTAAATATAATTAATTTTGCTTTTTGTGTCAATACCAAAGAACGTAGATAATACCCAAGACAGACATGGGAGCTTATCTGCATTAACAGCCTTTAATGGCATTAACTCGTGCATTATTCTCTTCACTGCATTTCTATCTGGCAAAGCTGTGAAGTGGACAGGTGTATGTTCGGACAAATCAAACAGGTTTTTTGTTCCATCAAACCAAGAATGATAGAATACAAGATTGCGCAATCCCGTTGCGGATGAAATATCTTGAGTAATAATAAACAAAGAATAGGGGGAGAATAGTGGGAAGAGAATAATGAGCAATTTGCAATTTTTCAAGGAGAAATGAATTTTTTTGGTGCTTAAGTATAAAACTATGAATAATAGAAAGAATGCATCAAACAAAAATTTATTGAGTGGTACCGCTTCTGTTTCCGCGAAATTAAAATTAAAATCTCCACTCAAGATAAGTGAATGCCACTGAAAATTGTTTCCTAATTCCCGTGCACCAGCAAACCGATTAAACTGTGTCAATCTAAATTTAGAGAACACCCTATGCTTTAAGCCGCATAGTTTATAAAAATTATGCGCCTAATTGCATGCAACACAAAGATAATTGATTTTGCTTTCTGGGTCAATATAATACTAACACATACGTCAGACGGCACACGCATTTTCACACAGAGTCGTTCTTGACCAATCAAAAACGTCTTACTTTTTTTTATATGGAGTTTTTATGGTAGTATTAGCGTAAGAGATTTGCCCTACCGCGGCTATAGATGTTTACACATCAAAAATATAACCTACATACATACGATAAGTGAAATTCTAGTTTGGTTAAACAAAAGATTGAAATAATATGTTTATTTAATTTATTTTCTAATAAAAATGCAGTTAACTGCAATTAATGTCTGAAATTACAGAAATGGTTTTTGAGTTCGTTTCGCTTCAGTTGTCCTAGCTGCGAAGTTGTCTCTTCTGTCAGCTCCTTCAATATGGCCTCTTTCACTTTCGATGTCACAACTGGTGTCAATGTTACAACAATCATTTCTCTCTATACAAATGTTATGAAGAGCTATAATGAATTTCGCCATGACTTCCACGTTGTGAAAATCTAGATGCATAAGCTGGCGAAAACGAGATTTTAGCACACCGAATGTGTTTTCAATTTTCACTCGCGTTTGGCAAAATTTCAGGTTGAACAGTTTTTCCGATTCGCACAAGTTTCTATAATCCCGAAATGGAGTAAGTAAATATTCATGAAGGGGATACACAGCGTCGCCAAGCAAATGACATTTAGGAGCGCATACACTCGAAAGCTCTTTCCCAATAAAATATAATTTTAAAACACGGCAATCATGAATTTTGCTAGGAATGCCTGTATGTACGTCTTTATTTTTGATGTACAATCATGTCTATTTGTGTAGGTTGAACGTATTTTACCCTTATAGCGTCGTTACCCACCGACGTTTACGTAGCCGTAGCGAAACCGTCTATAGCAGCGCATATGAAACACACTCGGATTTACTACGTAAACTTTACGTCAGCACGGAAATTCTGCGGTGGTGAGTTTTTATTTACATGCTCTCATAAGATAGGTCATCTCATCTGCCAATTTCTCTGAACGTGGTTTTAGTAGCGCTAAACCTAATCAACGAAAACTTTGTAAAACACTCTTACAGATTTATTGCACCCTACCATAAAAATAAATAAAGATTCCGCTGTAGACTGCAGTCTGCCTCCCTTGTAGCTCCGTTTTCCATACCACCTGCTCAAGGAATACCTGGCCACGAGATATTCGGCACTGCCGAGGGTAATGCGGAAGTTTGTTTTGAACTGCAATGTAAATAGAATTGATGAACAATTCCTGCCTTAGCCGAATTGGAACACTTTCCTCCAACTCGGTGTACGAGTGAACACATTTAATATGAAGTCTTGCACGCGTGAATAAGGATTTCTTTTTAATAGAACTGCTTCAATTTCTTCTTCTGATGATAAAGAAGAATCCAGCAATTCGTCTAAAAATTCACTTATTACAATAGGTACGTTCGTTTACAATCTCCAACAGAAAATATCCAACAGCAAAATTCAGTGGAATTGTCTTCTCTTCTCTCACAAAAGAAAAATATTCAAAACAGTACGCGAACGCAAAATTTGCAGAAACTTGCAAATTCAACGAACAGCTGATTGAATTCTTGTCCGCATCCAAATATGCAAAATGGAAAACATTGTATACATAAGTGTTTTCTTGAAACATTATACTAAGGAAACTTAACCAAACTTGCTACTAGCATGTTTAACACTCATATTTTATAATTTTCACCTTTAAAATTCTTAAACAATAATTTCGTAATTATACGAATTGCAATCATCTGTTTTTGATCAGCTGTTTTGCTGTTGGCAAATTTCTGCTGGCAAAAATTTTTCCAGCAGAAACCAACAGCTTCCCCTCAAATTGAAATGTCACTTTGCTCTCTCAATTTCCCCTACTTTGTTTGGCGTACGCGAACGCTAAAAGCTGATAGTTTTCGAAAACTTTCAATAATTATCCGTACCCGAACGTACCTAATTACTGCTTTCATTTCATTTTTCTTTCTGCTCCAAATTTTAAAACGTATTTCTGAAAAATAATTAAATCTCAAAATCAGCTGTTTTTCGTGCTGATATTGCCACACCATCGTTATGCAGACGTAAATAATACAAATACAATGAAGTAACAGGTAAAATACGGGTATTAATGAAAAAATTATAAATTTATGAGTTCAGCATGAAAACTTAATAGTATACCAACAATTTTAACTGAAATAAAAAATATCAGTTTCCACATAATGAAACATATCAATTCAATCGAAACGTGTATATGTTTGAAAATTTTTGTGAAAAGTACAAAATTTTACACGTTGTTTTTTTCTTTTGAGATTCTATCACTTTTTTTTTGCAAACAACAAACACTCAATATCTTATTCTGCTCAGTTAGAAAGCGCACTGATGTTATTGATAATTTACACATTTTGCCTCTGGCATCTCGCTATTTTAATTGTCAGCAGGGGGACTCATTCAGTTTTGCTGCCAGTATGAAGAACGAGATCAGTAGCGCGATTCTCTAACTCTTAACAATGTTTGCTGTTTGCAATAACGAATGTGCTATTCACTAACTTATGCTTAACCACACTGAACAGCTGATTTTTCTTTTTTATTCAAATTAACAAAAAGTGGCACCTCTGCTTTACGAAATGTCAAAATACGCGAAAAGCACAAAGAGGAATGAGCAAACACAAACTAATTTCATCGCGCCAATAGACTTCGAGCACATTTTTCAATAAAAGGGAAATATTTTGGATATATTTATTTAATTTTAACAAAATACTGCTTATAAATCTTTAGCTTTTGTTTTAGAATGGCATCAACGAGTGCAGCTGCAGCTAAACGGAGTCGGACGTCGACAGAGCAACTCCTTGTGTTGCTTGACTTCTTAACGGAGCACCAGGGGCTAGCCACCGGCAAATTCCAGCGTCTCCATGGGAAATTAAAGGAAGTGGGCATTTCCGCCCAGACAAGCTCAACGCCATTGGAGGAGCAAACAAGGCTGTGGAGCAATGACGCACGGTAAGTACCAATCTTGTTTTAAAAGTGCACGTTCAAAGGAAGCATAGTTCCGAAAGTGTTTCAATTTGTGTTAATATATTATATAATTAATGGTATATAGTTAATATATTATATATAACCTTAAAAGCCGGACGAGCACGAGAGTGCGTGACCGGCAACAGGCGCCATTATCAGAAGTGGAAAGGGGCGTAGTTGCTCTGATTGGCGGCAGCTATGTCGAGGGCCACGAGGAGGTAGCCGATAATGTGCCCCTTGAAGAAGTAAGTGTATGATTAAGCAAAGCAAAATGCTAAAAAATTTATTACTTTACTTTTCTATATAATTTAATTTAATTTAATATATTTTAGGAGTTCCAATTAATAATGAAGGACGGGGAGTCAATAGACTTCGATGACATTCTGGCAGCGCAATTTGTGTAAATTAGTAGTTATAAGAAAAATAATAGTTTTTAAGTCTAGTTTAATTAGTTTTAAGTTAAAATTTTTCTTTAAATTTTCAAAATGAATTTGTTATTTTCCTTTATGTTTAAAATTATTTATTTAGTATCTTAATTGCACCTTAGTACTTGTGAATTTGTACCTGAAGTATGTACCTTGAGTTTCTATTAAATGTGTTAATTAGTTTAAAAATTAATATATTATTTTTTATAATTAAATTCATTTACCTTTTACAATTCCGTCGTTAAATGAAGTTTCTTATTATATACATACATTTATTTTCGAAAAGTTGAATTCTTATCATAATTAATATTAATTAAGTCTAAGAGAATTTGCATATACTTATGTACATATAATATATAATAAAACTTTAATTTTAAACAAAATTTTTCGATATTTTAATTTTTTAATTAGCTTACCATTTGCACGTTTAAAGAGTGGTATCCGTGATGGTTCACGTAAGCCTCCTCATGATTTTTGGGAGCCAAAATCTACACATGGGTGCAATCGATTGCCCCGATAGTGCCTCCAATGAATGGAAAAGGTGCTTACGCAAATATTTCTTTGGCAGCTTGGCGCTCAACTTGTGTCATTGGGAATTTGACATACTTGAAAATAAAAAACTGTTGATGGCATCTGTCACCCGGTGGATACAACGGCTTATCGATGACTGGGTCATCGAAATGCCCCACTGTTCTCCTAGTGGATAAAGTTTCCGGAACTCGGTGAACGGCAATTCGAAGGGATCGTCCACGTTTTGGAGTGAACGCCCATCCACCGGATGCGCGTTTAGTTCACGACCACTTCGATATAAATTTAATGCCAAATATTCAAACGCCATTTCTTTTATTAGATTTTTTTTACACGCATATAGCCTTCAACGTTTCTTAACAACACAAAACTAGATGCCGGTAGCTTAACAACACAGCTGATTTTACAATAACGTATGTTGTCAAAAAAGAGCTACTAAATAGCAGTATTGTTATCTTCTGTTGTTTAGCTGATTTGGCAACTTCGAGTGTTGTTAAAAAAGTTACTGAATCGCGCTACAGTCCCCTTTTTTTAATAGCGGTTGAGAGAGTTTCGTATCATATAATCCTTGACGCAGCGCTGCGTTGCGTTACACATCACTATTGCATAAGCATATTTGTTCAGATTTTCAATTAAAACTTTGCAGGATAATTAACATTTTTGACACGGTTTTTAGAAACCAAAATTTCTTCTGACTGAAAAGTGTCAAAGCTGCATATGTGATAATACGTTATATCATCTTATGAATCTTCTACAATTTTATTCATTCTGAATTGATCATCACCAAGAGAAATTTAAACAGAAACTAGTTTTTTTTTATGTTGGTTTCAAAAAACAGAAGTCGATTTAATTTTACATTTAAATTGCTTTCGTGAAATAAGTTAAGAGCTTTACTTTCGTGTTATTTGCGTTTTCAATTTTAACACCCCTGTTTTTGTTAAGCCCGCGTCAAGCGGTGAAAAAGCTTTAAAAATGATGTTTAAAGGAATCAAAGTGTGCTATTATTGATGCACTTTTTAGGAACATAAATAGCTTTCTTATCCAGAGGTGAAGGTGCAAAGTAAATTTACCCATGCATATACATACTTATGTACTTATATTTTCATTAAATCAAACATTTCTTTTATTCAGATGTCTGCCATTACAAAATTAATAGAACGGAAATTTTTTTCCTATTCGGATTTTGAGGAAGCCTTAGAGAGGCTCAAAATTTAGATCGTGAAGCTTTCATTAAGAGAGATTCTCAAAAGCTTCATGCTACTATAACAAACAAAAATTTGTTAAAGTCAAAAATTGTTTATAATTGCGTTTTTGGCAAAACTCGACCATCGGAAAATAAAGGAAACCAATAGTATTTCTAAGTTCTAAGTTACTAGGGAAGCGTCTTGTTAAAAATAATATTTTTTTCAAATACATAGAACAATCAAATGTGGATGTCCCGCCCAAATTGTCGTAAAAGCATTTAAAGATGAAGCCAGCACTACTGAGTATCTGAAACTTACATACGCAAACCTTATCCATGAAAACCATGATCATTCAAAAGTAATAACCAGCTAAAAACATTTAGGAATTGAATTTAATTTATTTTTAAATTTTGTGAAAGCCTTTTATAAGTATATTCCAAGGGTTCATAAAATTGAAGAATCAGTTAAGGAAAAAAAAAGGCAAGCAAAATCTTAATAATAGAAAAAGTTTTTTTCTAATAGCGGTCACCCCTCGGCAGGCAATGGCAAACCTCCGAGGGTATTTCTGCCATGAAAAAGCTTCTCATTAAATACATTTGCCGTTCGGAGCCGGCACAAAACTGTAGGTCCCTCCATTTGTGGTATAATACAAAAGACGCACACCACAAATGGTAGGAGAAGCTCGGCCAAACACTGAGCTATATAGTGTACGCGCCAAAATTATATTATATATAGTTAAGGAAAAAATTGAAGATGCTTAGAAATTAAGCTGCAATGTACCAGAATTGGTTAATCGCATGTTAGATGCGCACGGTGTGGGTCGTAACGCTAAATATTACAGAAATGTGAAAGCAAAAATAAAAAAATCTCATTCCGATATGGAAAGCCTTTTGCAATTTATTAAAGAACTTAGTAACACATATGTATGGCGCCTCATGCGTTGAAATTTTAGTAGAAGGTGACGATGTTTTCAAAGATGTAAATTTTTGCACAAATGAAATAAAAAGTGCAATGAACAAATGGGGAGAATGCTTATTTTTAGATGGTACATAATAATTATTATAAACGGACCTAACACTGATGATATTTTTGGTGGAAGATTCGAACACGGGAAGTGAAATTGCTGGAATTTCAATTTTATTTTAGAGGATCGTGCCACATTTAAATGGCTTCTTGAAACTTTTAAAAGGTCCCACGGTCACAACTCTTTGAAAATAAGTTGCTTTATGGCTGACAAAGATTTATTGGAAAGGCACGTTCTGAAGCAGGTGTTTGAAAATGTGCCAATATACATTTGTCGATACCATGTAATCAAAACGTTTTCCCGGCAAGTACCTAAAAAAGCATTGACAGACATATGAAAGAAAATTGCCTTAAATTTCTTCAAAGAATGGTATATAGCAACTCAGAAAGCGAGTATGATGAATTATACAAGGAGTTGCATGTTACAGCAAACGAGGAAATGTTGAAGTATTTTAATTTGAATTGGCATAATATTTACCATGATAGCTACCAGATTAGAGTCGATTAATGAGCATATCAAGTCCGTGGTTCCGAAACGAAGCACTTTACTTGGATTTTTAAAAAGTTGTTTCGTTTGGCTTCGATTTCATAACAACGAGTCCGATTTTAAGACATCAAGCGCTGTTCTAAAACACCAGGTGGTTACATCTTTAATGACTGAATATGAACAACTTTTTATGAATGCTTTGATGCCAAATCCGTTCCAAGAAGTAAAAAAAGAAATTGCTGGTGCCAACAACCGTTTTACTATAACAAAATCGGAACATGATCAGCAATGTTTTGTTAAAGTTGGCACCAAAATGTTTAAAGTAACAACAAGCGCTTGTGAATGCAACTTTTTCTTATCAATAGTGTTTTTGCAATGTATACACATTTGTGCCGTACGAAAATATTTTGGTTTGGCACTTTTTGCTGGTGAGCTATATCCGAAACGGTGGACAAAATCCTCTATCCTTCAGTCTCATCCGAGACTGGAAAACGAGGAACCTTTTAAAGATAACGTTCAAACTACTCCTATTGTGAGTCGGTCGATTAAAAAAAATAAAACCCTAAATGTTAACGAGAAACGGAAGATAGAGAAGCCAATTTTAGATGATATTTTAACATCATGCAGTGAATCATGTGGGGACGAATTTGAATTAAAGAAAAAATAGGCGAAGAATCAGACGTCGATAACTATTTCATTGAGGCGGTTCTAAATTTATCGGAGTTGTCATTAGATTTAAATAAGTCGATAGGTAAAGATTGTGGAATAGCAAATGTAAAACTACCAGCTCCGCGGAAAGCCAAAGGCCGCCCATCTAAGTTTTCATAAACATTTAATAAAATTGACCTTTAAATATCTGTAAAATCTCCAAAAATAAATTAGTTGTCCTGAAAATTTCATTTTTTTTGCAAACAACAAACACTCAATATCATATTCTGCTCAGTTAGAAAGCGCACTGATGTTATTGATAATTTACACATTTTGCCTCTGGCATCTCGCTATTTTATTTGTCAGCTAATAATAGGGGGACTCATTCAGTTTTGCTGCCAGTATGAAGAACGAGATCAGTAGCGCGATTCTCTAACTCTTAACAATGTTTGCTGTTTGCAATAACGAATGTGCTATTCACTAACTTATGCTTAACCACACTGAACAGCTGATTTTTCTTATTTATTCAAATTAACAAAAAGTGGCACCTCTGCTTTACGAAATGTCAAAATACGCGAAAAGCACAAAGAGGAATGAGCAAAAAACAAACTAATTTCATCGCGCCAATAGTCTTCGAGCACATATTTCAATAAAAGGGAAGTATTTTGGATATTTTGGACAGAGCAACTCCTTGTGTTGCTCGACTTTTTGACGGAGCACCAGGGGCTAGCCACTGGCAAATTCCAGCGTCTCCATGGGAAATTAAAGGAAGTGGGCATTTCCGCCCAGACAAGCTCAACGCCATTGGAGGAGCAAACAAGGCTGTGGAGCAATGACGCACGATAAGTACCAATCTTGTTTTAAAAGTGCACGTTCAAAGGAAGCATATTTCCGAAAGTGTTTCAATTTGTGTTAATATATTATATAATTAATGGTATATAGTTAATATATTATATATATATTTCACTGTTTTCAACAGGAGTGGCGCGACCTTAAAAGCCGGACAAGCACGAGAGTGTGTGACCGGCAACAGGCGCCATTATCAGAAGTGGAAAGGCGCGTAGTTGCTCTGATTGGCGGCAGCTATGTCGAGGGCCACGAGGAGGTAGCCGATAATGTGCCCCTTGAAGAAGTAAGTGTATGATTAAGCAAAGCAAAATGCTAAAAAATTTATTACTTTACTTTTCTATATAATTTAATTTAATTTAATATATTTTAGGAGTTTCAATTAATAATGAAGGACGGGGAGTCAATAGACTTCGATGACATTCTGGCAGCGCAATTTGTGTAAATTAGTAGTTATAAGAAAAGTAATAGTTTTTAAGTCTAGTTTAATTAGTTTAATTAGTTTTAAGTTAAAATTTTTCTTTAAATTTTCAAAATGAATTTGTTATTTTCCTTTATGTTTAAAATTATTTATTTAGTATCTTAATTGTACCTTAGTACTTGTGAATTTGTACCTGAAGTATGTACCTTGAGTTTCTATTAAATGTGTTAATTAGTATAAAAATAAATTCCGTCGTTAAATGAAGTTTCGTTTTATTTAATATTTAATTATATACTCTTTTTGGTTGTTGTGGTTTCCGACAGGGTAATTATACGCTGTATTTTGGAACGAATTTCCGTCATCCCTTGTCAAGTTTGGTTCTCCGAACGAAAAATTACACTGAAGATGGCACAACGCCGAAACCGGTTTGTCTCCAAACCAAACTTGACAAGGGATGACGGAAATTCGTTCCAAAATACAGCGTTAATTATATACATTTATTTTCGAAAAGTTGAATTCTTATCATAATTAATATTAATTAAGTCTAAGAGAATTTGCATATACTTATGTACATATAATATATAATAAAACTTTAATTTTAAACACAATTTTTCGATATTTAAATTTTTTAATTAGCTTACCATTTGCACGTTTAAAGAGTGGTATCCGTGATGGTTCACGTAAGCCTCCTCATGATTTTTGGGAGCCAAAATCTACACATGGGTGCAATCGATTGCCCCGATAGTGCCTCCAATGAATGGAAAAGGTGCTGACGCATATATTTACTTGGCAGCTTGGCGCTCAACTTGTGTCATTGGGAATTTGACATACTTGAAAATAAAGAACTGTTGATGGCATCTGTCACCCGGTGGATACAACGGCTTATCGATGACTGGGTCATCGAAATGCCCCACTGATCTCCTAGTGGATAAAGTTTCCGGAACTCGGTGAACGGCAATTCGAAGGGATCGTCCACGTTTTGGAGTGAACGCCCATGCACCGGATGCGCGTTTAGTTCACGACCACTTCGATATAAATTTAATGCCAAATATTCAAACGCCATTTCTTTTATTAGTTTTTTTTTACACGCATATAGCCTTCAACGTTTCTTAACAACACAAAACTAGATGCCGGTAGCTTAACAACACAGCTGATTTTACAATAACGTATGTTGTCAAAAAAGAGCTACTAAATAGCAGTATTGTTATCTTCTGTTGTTTAGCTGATTTGGCAACTTCGAGTGTTGTTAAAAAAGTTACTGAATCGCGCTACAGTCCCCTTTTTTTAATAGCGGTTGAGAGAGTTTCGTATCATATAATCCTTGACGCAGCGCTGCGTTGCGTTACACATCACTATTGCATAAGCATATTTGTTCAGATTTTCAATTAAAACTTTGCAGGATAATTAACATTTTTGACACGGTTTTTAGAAACCAAAATTTCTTCTGACTGAAAAGTGTCAAAGCTGCATATGTGATAATACGTTATATCATTTTATGAATCTTCTACAATTTTATTCATTCTGAATTGATCATCACCAAGAGAAATTTAAACAGAAACTATTTTATTTTTATGTTGGTTTCAAAAAACAGAAGTCGATTTAATTTTCCATTTAAATTGCTTTCGTGAAATAAGTTAAGAGCTTTACTTTCGTGTTATTTGCGTTTTCAATTTTAACACCCCTGTTTTTGTTAAGCCCGCGACAAGCGGTGAAAAAGCTTTAAAAATGATGTTTAAAGGAATCAAAGTGTGCTATTATTGATGCACTTTTTAGGAACATAAATAGCTTTCTTATCCAGAGGTGAAGGTGCAAAGTAAATTTACCCATGCATATACATACTTATGTACTTATATTTTCATTAAATCAAACTTTTCTTTTATTCAGATGTCTGCCATTACAAAATTAATAGAACGGAAATTTTTTTCCTATTCGGATTTTGAGGAAGCCTTAGAAGAGGCTCAAAATTTAGATCGTGAAGCTTTCATTAAGAGAGATTCTCAAAAGCTTCATGCTACTATAACAAACAAAAATTTGTTAAAGTCAAAAATTGTTTATAATTGCGTTTTTGGCAAAACTCGACCATCGGAAAATAAAGGAAACCAATAGTATTTCTAAGTTCTAAATTACTAGGGAAGCTTCTTGTTAAAAATAATATTTGTTTCAAATACATAGAACAATCAAATGTGGATGCCCCGCCCAAATTGTCGTAAAAGCATTTAAAGATGAAGGCAGCACTACTGAGTATCTGAAACTTACATACGCAAACCTTATCCATGAAAACCATGATGATTCAAAAGTAATAACCAGCTAAAAACATTTAAGAATTGAATTTAATTTATTTTTAAATTTTGTGAAAGCCTTTTATAAGTATATTCCAAGGGTTCATAAAATTGAAGAATCAGTTAAGGAAAAAATTGAAGATGCTTAGAAATTAAGCTGCAATGTACCAGAATTGGTTAATCGCATGTTAGATGCGCACGGTGTGGGTCGTAACGCTAAATATTACAGAAATGTGAAAGCAAAAATAAAAAAATCTCATTCCGATATGGAAAGTCTTTTGCAATTTATTAAAGAACTTAGTAACACATATGTATGGCGCCTCATGCGTTGTAATTTTAGTAGAAGGTGACGATGTTTTCAAAGATGTACACTTTTGCACAAATGAAATAAAAAGTGCAATGAACAAATGGGGAGAATGCTTATTTTTAGATGGTACATAATAATTATTATAAACGGACCTAACACTGATGATATTTTTGGTGGAAGATTCGAACACGGAAAGCGAAATTGCTGGAATTTAAATTTTATTTTAGAGGATCTTTTAAAGGGTCCCACGGTCACAACTCTTTGAAAATAAGTTGCTTTATGGCTGACAAAGATTTATTGGAAAGGCACGTTCTGAAGCAGGTGTTTGAAAATGTGCCAATATACATTTGTCGATACCATGTACTCAAAACGTTTTCCCGGCAAGTACCTAAAAAAGCATTGACAGACATATGAAAGAAAATTGCCTTAAATTTCTTCAAAGAATGGTATATAGCAACTCAGAAAGCGAGTATGATGAATTATACAAGGAGTTGCATGTTACAGCTAACGAGGAAATGTTGAAGTATTTTAATTTGAATTGGCATAATATTTACCATGATAGCTACCAGATTAGAGTCGATTAATAAGCATATCAAGTCCGTGGTTCCGAAACGAAGCACTTTACTTGGATTTTTAAAAAGTTGTTTCGTTTGGCTTCGATTTCATAACAACGAGTCAGATTTTAAGACATCAAGCGCTGTTCTAAAACACCAGGTGGTTACATCTTTAATGACTGAATATGAACAACTTTTTATGAATGCTTTGATGCCAAATCCGTTCCAAGAAGTAAAAAAAAGAAATTGCTGGTGCCAACAACCGTTTTACTATAACAAAATCGGAACATGATCAGCAATGTTTTGTTAAAGTTGGCACCAAAATGTTTAAAGTAACCACAAGCGCTTGCAAATGCAACTTTTTCTTATCAATAGCGTTTTTGCAATGTATACACATTTGTGCCGTACGAAAATATTTTGGTTTGGCACTTTTTGCTGGTGAGCTATATCCGAAACGGTGGACAAAATCCTCTATCCTTCAGTCTCATCCGAGACTGGAAAACGAGGAACCTTTTAAAGATAACGTTCAAACTACTCCTATTGTGAGTCGGTCGATTAAAAAAAATAAAACCCTAAATGTTAACGAGAAACGGAAGATAGTGAAGCCAATTTTAGATGATATTTTAACATCATGCAGTGAATCATGTGGGGACGAATTTGAATTAAAGAAAAAATAGGCGAAGAATCAGACGTCGATAACTATTTCATTGAGGCGGTTCTAAATTTATCGGAGTTGTCATTAGATTTAAATAAGTCGATAGGTAAAGATTGTGGAATAGCAAATGTAAAACTACCAGCTCCGCGGAAAGCCAAAGGCCGCCCATCTAAGTTTTCATAAACATTTAATAAAATTGACCTTTAAATATCTGTAAAATCTCCAAAAATAAATTAGTTGTCCTGAAAATTTCATTTTTTTTGCAAACAACAAACACTCAATATCATATTCTGCTCAATTAGAAAGCGCACTGATGTTATTGATAATTTACACATTTTGCCTCTGGCATCTCGCTATTTTATTTGTCAGCTAATAATAGGGGGACTCATTCAGTTTTGCTGCCAGTATGAAGAACGAGATCAGTAGCGCGATTCTCTAACTCTTAACAATGTTTGCTGTTTGCAATAACAATAACTAAGCTATTCACTAACTTATGCTTAACC
The DNA here is from genome assembly GCA_963971545.1 of Philophylla caesio. NCBI lineage: Eukaryota > Metazoa > Arthropoda > Insecta > Diptera > Tephritidae > Philophylla > Philophylla caesio. Next base: position 101,533,926 of record OZ020607.1, on the reverse strand, counting down.
ACACTGAACAGCTGATTTTTCTTATTTATTCAAATTAACAAAAAGTGGCACCTCTGCTTTACGAAATGTCAAAATACGCGAAAAGCACAAAGAGGAATGAGCAAAAAACAAACTAATTTCATCGCGCCAATAGTCTTCGAGCACATATTTCAATAAAAGGGAAGTATTTTGGATATTTTGGACAGAGCAACTCCTTGTGTTGCTCGACTTTTTGACGGAGCACCAGGGGCTAGCCACCGGCAAATTCCAGCGTCTCCATGGGAAATTAAAGGAAGTGGGCATTTCCGCCCAGACAAGCTCAACGCCATTGGAGGAGCAAACAAGGCTGTGGAGCAATGACGCACGATAAGTACCAATCTTGTTTTAAAAGTGCACGTTCAAAGGAAGCATATTTCCGAAAGTGTTTCAATTTGTGTTAATATATTATATAATTAATGGTATATAGTTAATATATTATATATATATTTCACTGTTTTCAACAGGAGTGGCGCGACCTTAAAAGCCGGACAAGCACGAGAGTGTGTGACCGGCAACAGGCGCCATTATCAGAAGTGGAAAGGCGCGTAGTTGCTCTGATTGGCGGCAGCTATGTCGAGGGCCACGAGGAGGTAGCCGATAATGTGCCCCTTGAAGAAGTAAGTGTATGATTAAGCAAAGCAAAATGCTAAAAAATTTATTACTTTACTTTTCTATATAATTTAATTTAATTTAATATATTTTAGGAGTTTCAATTAATAATGAAGGACGGGGAGTCAATAGACTTCGATGACATTCTGGCAGCGCAATTTGTGTAAATTAGTAGTTATAAGAAAAGTAATAGTTTTTAAGTCTAGTTTAATTAGTTTAATTAGTTTTAAGTTAAAATTTTTCTTTAAATTTTCAAAATGAATTTGTTATTTTCCTTTATGTTTAAAATTATTTATTTAGTATCTTAATTGTACCTTAGTACTTGTGAATTTGTACCTGAAGTATGTACCTTGAGTTTCTATTAAATGTGTTAATTAGTATAAAAATAAATTCCGTCGTTAAATGAAGTTTCGTTTTATTTAATATTTAATTATATACTCTTTTTGGTTGTTGTGGTTTCCGACAGGGTAATTATACGCTGTATTTTGGAACGAATTTCCGTCATCCCTTGTCAAGTTTGGTTCTCCGAACGAAAAATTACACTGAAGATGGCACAACAAGGGATGACGGAAATTCGTTCCAAAATACAGCGTTAATTATATACATTTATTTTCGAAAAGTTGAATTCTTATCATAATTAATATTAATTAAGTCTAAGAGAATTTGCATATACTTATGTACATATAATATATAATAAAACTTTAATTTTAAACACAATTTTTCGATATTTAAATTTTTTAATTAGCTTACCATTTGCACGTTTAAAGAGTGGTATCCGTGATGGTTCACGTAAGCCTCCTCATGATTTTTGGGAGCCAAAATCTACACATGGGTGCAATCGATTGCCCCGATAGTGCCTCCAATGAATGGAAAAGGTGCTGACGCATATATTTACTTGGCAGCTTGGCGCTCAACTTGTGTCATTGGGAATTTGACATACTTGAAAATAAAGAACTGTTGATGGCATCTGTCACCCGGTGGATACAACGGCTTATCGATGACTGGGTCATCGAAATGCCCCACTGATCTCCTAGTGGATAAAGTTTCCGGAACTCGGTGAACGGCAATTCGAAGGGATCGTCCACGTTTTGGAGTGAACGCCCATGCACCGGATGCGCGTTTAGTTCACGACCACTTCGATATAAATTTAATGCCAAATATTCAAACGCCATTTCTTTTATTAGTTTTTTTTTACACGCATATAGCCTTCAACGTTTCTTAACAACACAAAACTAGATGCCGGTAGCTTAACAACACAGCTGATTTTACAATAACGTATGTTGTCAAAAAAGAGCTACTAAATAGCAGTATTGTTATCTTCTGTTGTTTAGCTGATTTGGCAACTTCGAGTGTTGTTAAAAAAGTTACTGAATCGCGCTACAGTCCCCTTTTTTTAATAGCGGTTGAGAGAGTTTCGTATCATATAATCCTTGACGCAGCGCTGCGTTGCGTTACACATCACTATTGCATAAGCATATTTGTTCAGATTTTCAATTAAAACTTTGCAGGATAATTAACATTTTTGACACGGTTTTTAGAAACCAAAATTTCTTCTGACTGAAAAGTGTCAAAGCTGCATATGTGATAATACGTTATATCATCTTATGAATCTTCTACAATTTTATTCATTCTGAATTGATCATCACCAAGAGAAATTTAAACAGAAACTATTTTATTTTTATGTTGGTTTCAAAAAACAGAAGTCGATTTAATTTTACATTTAAATTGCTTTCGTGAAATAAGTTAAGAGCTTTACTTTCGTGTTATTTGCGTTTTCAATTTTAACACCCCTGTTTTTGTTAAGCCCGCGTCAAGCGGTGAAAAAGCTTTAAAAATGATGTTTAAAGGAATCAAAGTGTGCTATTATTGATGCACTTTTTAGGAACATAAATAGCTTTCTTATCCAGAGGTGAAGGTGCAAAGTAAATTTACCCATGCATATACATACTTATGTACTTATATTTTCATTAAATCAAACTTTTCTTTTATTCAGATGTCTGCCATTACAAAATTAATAGAACGGAAATTTTTTTCCTATTCGGATTTTGAGGAAGCCTTAGAAGAGGCTCAAAATTTAGATCGTGAAGCTTTCATTAAGAGAGATTCTCAAAAGCTTCATGCTACTATAACAAACAAAAATTTGTTAAAGTCAAAAATTGTTTATAATTGCGTTTTTGGCAAAACTCGACCATCGGAAAATAAAGGAAACCAATAGTATTTCTAAGTTCTAAATTACTAGGGAAGCTTCTTGTTAAAAATAATATTTGTTTCAAATACATAGAACAATCAAATGTGGATGCCCCGCCCAAATTGTCGTAAAAGCATTTAAAGATGAAGGCAGCACTACTGAGTATCTGAAACTTACATACGCAAACCTTATCCATGAAAACCATGATGATTCAAAAGTAATAACCAGCTAAAAACATTTAAGAATTGAATTTAATTTATTTTTAAATTTTGTGAAAGCCTTTTATAAGTATATTCCAAGGGTTCATAAAATTGAAGAATCAGTTAAGGAAAAAATTGAAGATGCTTAGAAATTAAGCTGCAATGTACCAGAATTGGTTAATCGCATGTTAGATGCGCACGGTGTGGGTCGTAACGCTAAATATTACAGAAATGTGAAAGCAAAAATAAAAAAATCTCATTCCGATATGGAAAGTCTTTTGCAATTTATTAAAGAACTTAGTAACACATATGTATGGCGCCTCATGCGTTGAAATTTTAGTAGAAGGTGACGATGTTTTCAAAGATGTAAATTTTTGCACAAATGAAATAAAAAGTGCAATGAACAAATGGGGAGAATGCTTATTTTTAGATGGTACATAATAATTATTATAAACGGACCTAACACTGATGATATTTTTGGTGGAAGATTCGAACACGGAAAGCGAAATTGCTGGAATTTAAATTTTATTTTAGAGGATCTTTTAAAGGGTCCCACGGTCACAACTCTTTGAAAATAAGTTGCTTTATGGCTGACAAAGATTTATTGGAAAGGCACGTTCTGAAGCAGGTGTTTGAAAATGTGCCAATATACATTTGTCGATACCATGTACTCAAAACGTTTTCCCGGCAAGTACCTAAAAAAGCATTGACAGACATATGAAAGAAAATTGCCTTAAATTTCTTCAAAGAATGGTATATAGCAACTCAGAAAGCGAGTATGATGAATTATACAAGGAGTTGCATGTTACAGCTAACGAGGAAATGTTGAAGTATTTTAATTTGAATTGGCATAATATTTACCATGATAGCTACCAGATTAGAGTCGATTAATAAGCATATCAAGTCCGTGGTTCCGAAACGAAGCACTTTACTTGGATTTTTAAAAAGTTGTTTCGTTTGGCTTCGATTTCATAACAACGAGTCAGATTTTAAGACATCAAGCGCTGTTCTAAAACACCAGGTGGTTACATCTTTAATGACTGAATATGAACAACTTTTTATGAATGCTTTGATGCCAAATCCGTTCCAAGAAGTAAAAAAAAGAAATTGCTGGTGCCAACAACCGTTTTACTATAACAAAATCGGAACATGATCAGCAATGTTTTGTTAAAGTTGGCACCAAAATGTTTAAAGTAACCACAAGCGCTTGCAAATGCAACTTTTTCTTATCAATAGCGTTTTTGCAATGTATACACATTTGTGCCGTACGAAAATATTTTGGTTTGGCACTTTTTGCTGGTGAGCTATATCCGAAACGGTGGACAAAATCCTCTATCCTTCAGTCTCATCCGAGACTGGAAAACGAGGAACCTTTTAAAGATAACGTTCAAACTACTCCTATTGTGAGTCGGTCGATTAAAAAAAATAAAACCCTAAATGTTAACGAGAAACGGAAGATAGTGAAGCCAATTTTAGATGATATTTTAACATCATGCAGTGAATCATGTGGGGACGAATTTGAATTAAAGAAAAAATAGGCGAAGAATCAGACGTCGATAACTATTTCATTGAGGCGGTTCTAAATTTATCGGAGTTGTCATTAGATTTAAATAAGTCGATAGGTAAAGATTGTGGAATAGCAAATGTAAAACTACCAGCTCCGCGGAAAGCCAAAGGCCGCCCATCTAAGTTTTCATAAACATTTAATAAAATTGACCTTTAAATATCTGTAAAATCTCCAAAAATAAATTAGTTGTCCTGAAAATTTCATTTTTTTTGCAAACAACAAACACTCAATATCATATTCTGCTCAATTAGAAAGCGCACTGATGTTATTGATAATTTACACATTTTGCCTCTGGCATCTCGCTATTTTATTTGTCAGCTAATAATAGGGGGACTCATTCAGTTTTGCTGCCAGTATGAAGAACGAGATCAGTAGCGCGATTCTCTAACTCTTAACAATGTTTGCTGTTTGCAATAACGAATGTGCTATTCACTAACTTATGCTTAACCACACTGAACAGCTGATTTTTCTTATTTATTCAAATTAACAAAAAGTGGCACCTCTGCTTTACGAAATGTCAAAATACGCGAAAAGCACAAAGAGGAATGAGCAAAAAACAAACTAATTTCATCGCGCCAATAGTCTTCGAGCACATATTTCAATAAAAGGGAAGTATTTTGGATATTTTGGACAGAGCAACTCCTTGTGTTGCTCGACTTTTTGACGGAGCACCAGGGGCTAGCCACCGGCAAATTCCAGCGTCTCCATGGGAAATTAAAGGAAGTGGGCATTTCCGCCCAGACAAGCTCAACGCCATTGGAGGAGCAAACAAGGCTGTGGAGCAATGACGCACGATAAGTACCAATCTTGTTTTAAAAGTGCACGTTCAAAGGAAGCATATTTCCGAAAGTGTTTCAATTTGTGTTAATATATTATATAATTAATGGTATATAGTTAATATATTATATTTAACCTTAAAAGCCGGACAAGCACGAGAGTGCGTGACCGGCAACAGGCGCCATTATCAGAAGTGGAAAGGGGCGTAGTTGCTCTGATTGGCGGCAGCTATGTCGAGGGCCACGAGGAGGTAGCCGATAATGTGCCCCTTGAAGAACTAAGTGTATGATTAAGCAAAGCAAAATGCTAAAAAATTTATTACTTTACTTTTCTATATAATTTAATTTAATTTAATATATTTTAGGAGTTTCAATTAATAATGAAGGACGGGGAGTCAATAGACTTCGATGACATTCTGGCAGCGCAATTTGTGTAAATTAGTAGTTATAAGAAAAGTAATAGTTTTTAAGTCTAGTTTAATTAGTTTAATTAGTTTTAAGTTAAAATTTTTCTTTAAATTTTCAAAATGAATTTGTTATCTTAATTGTACCTTAGTACTTGTGAATTTGTACCTGAAGTATGTACCTTGAGTTTCTATTAAATGTGTTAATTAGTTTAAAAATAAATTCCGTCGTTAAATGAAGTTTCGTTTTATTTAATATTTAATTATATACATTTATTTTCAAAAAGTTGAATTCTTATCATAATTAATATTAATTAAGTCTAAGAGAATTTGCATATACTTATGTACATATAATATATAATAAAACTTTAATTTTAAACAAAATTTTTCGATATTTTAATTTTTTAATTAGCTTACCATTTGCACGTTTAAAGAGTGGTATCCGTGATGGTTCACGTAAGCCTCCTAATGATTTTTGGGAGCCAAAATCTACACATGGGTGCAATCGATTGCCCCGATAGTGCCTCCAATGAATGGAAAAGGTGCTGACGCATATATTTACTTGGCAGCTTGGCGCTCAACTTGTGTCATTGGGAATTTGACATACTTGAAAATAAAGAACTGTTGATGGCATCTGTCACCCGGTGGATACAACGGCTTATCGATGACTGGGTCATCGAAATGCCCCACTGTTCTCCTAGTGGATAAAGTTTCCGGAACTCGGTGAACGGCAATTCGAAGGGATCGTCCACGTTTTGGAGTGAACGCCCATCCACCGGATGCGCGTTTAGTTCACGACCACTTTGATATAAATTTAATGCCAAATATTCAAACGCCATTTCTTTTACTAGTTTTATTTTTACACGCATATAGCCTTCAACGTTTCTTAACAACACAAAACTAGATGCCGCTAGCTTAACAACACAGCTGATTTTACAATAACGTATATTGTCAAAAAAGAGCTACTAAATAGCAGTATTGTTATCTTCTGTTGTATAGCTGATTTGGCAACTTCGAGTGTTGTTAAAAAAGTTACTGAATCGCGCTACAGTCCCCTTTTTTTAATAGCGGTTGAGAGAGTTTCGTATCATATAATCCTTGACGCAGCGCTGCGTTGCGTTACACATCACTATTGCATAAGCATATTTGTTCAGATTTTCAATTAAAACTTTGCAGGATAATTAACATTTTTGACACGGTTTTTAGAAACCAAAATTTCTTCTGACTGAAAAGTGTCAAAGCTGCATATGTGATAATACGTTATCTCATTTTATGAATCTTCTACAATTTTATTAATTCTGAATTGATCATCACCAAGAGAAATTTAAACAGAAACTAGTTTTTTTTTATGTTGGTTTCAAAAAACAGAAGTCGATTTAATTTTCCATTTAAATTGCTTTCGTGAAATAAGTTAAGAGCTTTACTTTCGTTTTGTTTGCGTTTTCAATTTTAACATCCCTGTTTTTGTTAACCCTATTCGTACCACGTAGTGACTTTGAGTCACTTTTTAAATTTAAACTGGTGTACTTGTTGTAATATTTTTTAATTTTGGGCAATATTTTATGTATTCGTTCAATCATAATTCACCTTTGAAAAAATCCATAATTCATAATAAAATTATTTTTTTAGATATTTGTTAAAATAAATTTATGTTTATAGCTGCGCAAAGTACCACGTAGTGACTAAAGTGATAAAGATAACGGATCAACATGTGCAAAAGATAACGGATCAACATGTACAAAAGTTGAGTTCTTCATAATTTGTAAAGCTGATGTTTTTACTACATATTTATTTAATTTCTTCTTGTATCAATCACAACAGAGAAAAAATCAGTTACATTTGTCTTTCGTAGCAGCAGGTTGTATTATTTAGCGCAGTTTATGTTTATGTAAAGAAAATTTGGTACAGTTATATGTTACATACTTGAAATTTTTAATTACTAAAGGTTTGTGTTGCAAACTTATATTGTTTCTAGTCTGTAGTTTTACTATAAAATTATTGAAATATTTAGAAAAATGGCAAAGAGGAGAGGATTGGCAGAAATGGAAATTCGCGCAGCTCTATCAAATAGTGATGATGAGAGTAGTGATAATGAGGCAGAATGTGCAGTAATTGTTGATGACTTGGAAGATGTAGTGTCTTCTGATAGCGAAGAGGACTGCTGTGAAACTGTTTCTGAAGTGGATGATGAAATGTGTGTATCAGATACTGAAGAAGTGGAATCTCTTGTAAATGTTTTTGTTGGTAAAGACGGGACTGAGTGGAGTGAACTTCCAAATATTACCGGGAAGACACCTTCTCACAACATAGTGACAGGAAGCGTAAACAAAGCAATGTTGCCGCCAGGCAAACACATTCAATCTCCATCGGATGGGTTTTCCTTATTTTTTGACAATGAAGTTCTGAAAATTATTGTTGATTGCACAAATATAAATGCTACTGAACACCTGCAACAAAAATGGAAGCAAACTGATGAAATTGAGATGCGCGCCTACATAGGCTTACTGATTGATGCAGGAATCCGAAAAAATGGAATAAGTGACTACAAAGAGTTTTGGGGTCCTTTATATGGAAGTTTACTTTTTCGAGCTTGCATGTCAAAAACCAGGTTCTCTGACTTATCGCGCTACATACGATTTGATGAAAAAGCAACAAGAAATTCTCGTAGAGCGGGAGATAAATTTGCTGCTATACGAGATATTTGGGACATCATTATAAAAAACTTCAGAAAATATTATATGCCTGGTGTTAATTTGACAATCGATGAACAGCTCGTTCCCTTTCGAGGTCGTGTTTCATTTCGACAATATATGCCTGCAAAGCCAGACAAGTATGGAATGAAAATTTGGTGGATATGTGACAGTGAGACGAGTTATAAATTGCATGGAATACCTTATTTGGGTAAGGAAGGCGCTAATAGACAGACAAATTTGGCGCAGAATGTTGTCAAACAGCTTTGTGAATTTTATGAGGGTACAAATCGAAACATTACTTTTGACAATTTTTTTACCAGTTTTGATTTATCGCTCGATCTTTTGTCAAAGCGTCTTACATGTGTTGGAACTCTTCGAAAGAACAAAACATGCGTTCCTTCAAATTTTCTGCCTTCCCGGCAACGAGAAGTAGGAAGCAACCTTTTTGGCTTTCGAAAGAACATGACTCTAGTAAGCTTTGTCCCAAAAAAAAATAAAGCTGTTCTCTTGCTCTCGTCGATGCACCACACTGCCGATATTGACGCAGAGACAAAAAAATCGGAAATAAATTTGTATTATAATGCCACTAAAGGCGGCGGAAATACGTTTGATCAATTGTGCCATGCTTTTACAAGCAAAAGAAAAACTCGCAGATGGCCTGTAGCTCATTTTTACAATTTGATAGACGCGGCTGGTATAGCATCCAAAGTAATTTGGTTGTCCTTATATCCAAAATGGAATGATTCAAAAAAAGGCACTCGCCGCAAATTATTTTTAAAAGATTTGTCCCGGGAATTAATTATGCCAAACATCGAAAGAAGAAGTTTAAGCCGATTGTCAAATGCTAATAAAGCAGTTATCACTGACACTATATCAACATCATTATCCCCCAATAAGTGTTTACCGCCTCCATCCAAAACAGTTCGCCGTCGATGTCACTTATGCCCCTACAAAAAATGCAGGGTTTCTATGCAATGTTGCCAAATTTGCACCAAAAATGTTTGCAATGAACACTCGCAAAAGGCTATAATATGCGTCAGTTGTGTGCAAAATAATTAGTAGTTTCATATTAATTATGAATTCGTTTCTTTTATATATGTAAGGGCCAATTTATTCACTCTCCATTAAAACTTAATGCTCCATTAGAAATGTCAAATTGTATGAAAATTCCAATTTTAATGAAGCATTAAGTTTTAATGGAGAGTGAATAAATTGGCCCTAAATATCTTTGCATTTTATGTTTGTTATAATTAATTACTTTAACCATTGAAATAAAACCAATTGAATAATACTTAAGCCGTTTTATTTATACGAGTGACTCTAAGTCACTACGTGGTACTCTACGTCCGCACAAGCACGTGGTACGAATAGGGTTAAGCCCGCGTCAAGCGGTGAAAAAGCTTTAAAAATGATGTTTAAAGGAATCAAAGTGTGCTATTATTGATGCACTTTTTAGGAACATAAATAGCTTTCTTATCCAGAGGTGAAGGTGCAAAGTAAATTTACCCATGCATATACATACTTATGTACTTATATTTTCATTAAATCAAACTTTTCTTTTATTCAGATGTCTGCCATTACAAAATTAATAGAACGGAAATTTTTTTCCTATTCGGATTTTGAGGAAGCCTTAGAGAGGCTCAAAATTTAGATCGTGAAGCTTTCATTAAGAGAGATTCTCAAAAGCTTCATGCTACTATAACAAACAAAAATTTGTTGAAGTCAAAAATTGTTTATAATTGCGTTTTTGGCAAAACTCGACCATCGGAAAATAAAGGAAACCAATAGTATTTCTAAGTTCTAAATTACTAGGGAAGCTTCTTGTTAAAAATAATATTTTTTTCAAATACATAGAACAATCAAATGTGGATGTCCCGCCCAAATTGTCGTAAAAGCATTTAAAGATGAAGCCAGCACGACTGAGTATCTGAAAATTACATACATACGCAAACCTTATCCATAAAACCATGATGATTCGAAAGTAATAACCACCTAAAAACATTTAAGAATTGAATTTAATTTATTTTTAAATTTTGTAAAGGGCCTTTTATGAGTATATTCCAAGGGTTCATAAAATTGAAGCATCAGTTAAGGAAAAATTGAAGATGCTTTAAAATTAAGGTGTAATGTACCAGAATTGGTAAATCGAATGTTAGATGCACACGGTGTGGGTCGTAACGCTAAATATTACAGAAGTGTAAATGCAAAAATAAAAAAATCTCATTCCGATATGGAAAGCCTTTTGCAATTTATTAAAGAACTTAGCAACACATATGTATGGCGCCTCATGCGTTGAAATTTTAGTAGAAGGTGACGATGTTTTCAAAGATGTACATTTTTGCACAAATGAAATAAAAAGTGCAATGAACAAATGGGGAGAATGCTTATTTTTAGATGGTACGTACAAATTATTATCAACGGACCTAACACTGATGATATTTTTGGTGGAAGATTCGAACACGGGAAGCGAAATTGCTGGAATTTCAATTTTATTTTAGAGGATCGTGCCACGTTTAAATGGCTTTTGAAACTTTTAAAAGGTCCCACGGTCACAACTCTTTGAAAATAAGTTGCTTTATGGCTGACAAAGATTTATTGGAAAGGCACGTTCTGAAGCAGTTGTTTGAAAATGTGCCAATATACCTTTGTCGATACCATGTACTCAAAACGTTTTCCCGGCAAGTACCTAAAAAAGCATTGACAGACATATGAAAGAAAATTGCCTTAAATTTCTTCAAAGAATGGTATATAGCAACTCAGAAAGCGAGTATGATGAATTATACAAGGAGTTGCATGTTACAGCTAACGAGGAAATGTTGAAGTATTTTAATTTGAATTGGCATAATATTTACCATGATAGCTACCAGATTAGAGTCGATTAATAAGCATATCAAGTCCGTGGTTGCGAAACGAAGCACTTTACTTGAATTTTTAAAAAGGTTTTTCATTTGGCTTCGATTTCATAACAACGAGTCCGATTTTAAGACATCAAGCGCTGTTCTAAAACACCAGGTGGTTACATCGTTAATGATTGAAGATGAACAACTTTTTATGAATGCTTTGATGCCAATCCCTTCCAAGAAGTAAAAAAAGAAATTGCTGGTTCAACAACCGTTTTACTATAACAAAATCGGAAGATGATCATCAATGTTTTGTTAAAGATGGCACCAAAATGTTAAAAGTAACAACAAGCGCTTGCGAATGCAACTTTTTCTTATCAATAGCGTCTTTGCCATGTAGACACATTTTTGCCGTACGAAAATATTTTAGTTTGGCACTTTTTGCTGGTGAGCTATGTCCGAAACGGTGGACAAAATCCTCGATCCTTCAGTCTCTTCAGAGACTGGAAAACGAGGAAGCTTAAAAAAAATAAAACCCTAAATGTTAACGAGAAACGGAAGATAGTGAAGCCAATTTTAGATGATATTTTAACATCATGCAGTGAATCATGTGGGGACGAATTTGAATTAAAGAAAAAATAGGCGAAGAATCAGACGTCGATAACTCTTTCATTGAGGCGGTTCTAAATTTATCGGAGTTACCATTAGATTTAAATAAGTCGATAGGTAAAGATTGTGGAATAGCAAATGTAAAACTACCAGCTCCGCGGAAAGCCAAAGGCCGCCCATCTAAGTTTTCATAAACATTTAATAAAATTGACCTTTAAATATCTGTAAAATCTCCAAAAATAAATTAATTGTCCTGAAAATTTCATTTTTTTTGCAAACAACAAACACTCAATATCATATTCTGCTCAGTTAGAAAGCGCACTGATGTTATTGATAATTTACACTTTTTGCCTATGGCATCTCGCTATTTTATTTGTCAGCTAATAATAGGGGGACTCATTCAGTTTTGCTGCCAGTAGAAGAACGAGATCAGTAGCGCGATTCTCTAACTCTTAACAATTCAATATGTTGAATTGTTAGTTAACAATGTTTTCTGTTTGCAATAACGAATGTGCTATTCACTTACTTATGCTTAACCACACTGAACAGCTGATTTTTCTTATTTATTCAAATTAACAAAAAGTGGCACCTCTGCTTTACGAAATGTCAAAATACGCGAAAAGCACAAAGAGGAATGAGCAAAAAACAAACTAATTTCATCGCGCCAATAGTCTTCGAGCACATATTTCAATAAAAGGGAAGTATTTTGGATATTTTGGACAGAGCAACTCCTTGTGTTGCTCGACTTTTTGACGGAGCACCAGGGGCTAGCCACTGGCAAATTCCAGCGTCTCCATGGGAAATTAAAGGAAGTGGGCATTTCCGCCCAGACAAGCTCAACGCCATTGGAGGAGCAAACAAGGCTGTGGAGCAATGACGCACGATAAGTACCAATCTTGTTTTAAAAGTGCACGTTCAAAGGAAGCATATTTCCGAAAGTGTTTCAATTTGTGTTAATATATTATATAATTAATGGTATATAGTTAATATATTATATATATATTTCACTCTTTTCAACAGGAGTGGCGCGACCTTAAAAGCCGGACAAGCACGAGAGTGTGTGACCGGCAACAGGCGCCATTATCAGAAGTGGAAAGGCGCGTAGTTGCTCTGATTGGCGGCAGCTATGTCGAGGGCCACGAGGAGGTAGCCGATAATGTGCCCCTTGAAGAACTAAGTGTATGATTAAGCAAAGCAAAATGCTAAAAAATTTATTACTTTACTTTTCTATATAATTTAATTTAATTTAATATATTTTAGGAGTTTCAATTAATAATGAAGGACGGGGAGTCAATAGACTTCGATGACATTCTGGCAGCGCAATTTGTGTAAATTAGTAGTTATAAGAAAAGTAATAGTTTTTAAGTCTAGTTTAATTAGTTTAATTAGTTTTAAGTTAAAATTTTTCTTTAAATTTTCAAAATGAATTTGTTATTTTCCTTTATGTTTAAAATTATTTATTTAGTATCTTAATTGTACCTTAGTACTTGTGAATTTGTACCTGAAGTATGTACCTTGAGTTTCTATTAAATGTGTTAATTAGTTTAAAAATAAATTCCGTCGTTAAATGAAGTTTCGTTTTATTTAATATTTAATTATATACATTTATTTTCGAAAAGTTGAATTCTTATCATAATTAATATTAATTAAGTCTAAGAGAATTTGCATATACTTATGTACATATAATATATAATAAAACTTTAATTTTAAACAAAATTTTTCGATATTTTAATTTTTTAATTAGCTTACCATTTGCACGTTTAAAGAGTGGTATCCGTGATGGTTCACGTAAGCCTCCTAATGATTTTTGGGAGCCAAAATCTACACATGGGTGCAATCGATTGCCCCGATAGTGCCTCCAATGAATGGAAAAGGTGCTGACGCATATATTTACTTGGCAGCTTGGCGCTCAACTTGTGTCATTGGGAATTTGACATACTTGAAAATAAAGAACTGTTGATGGCATCTGTCACCCGGTGGATACAACGGCTTATCGATGACTGGGTCATCGAAATGCCCCACTGTTCTCCTAGTCGATAAAGTTTCCGGAACTCGGTGAACGGCAATTCGAAGGGATCGTCCACGTTTTGGAGTGAACGCCCATCCACCGTATGCGCGTTTAGTTCACGACCACCTCGATATAAATTTAATGCCAAATATTCAAACGCCATTTCTTTTATTAATTTTATTTTTACACGCAAATAGCCTTTAACGTTTCTTAACAACACAAAACTGGATGCCGCTAGCTTAACAACACAGCTGATTTTACAATAACAAAAGAGCTACTAAATAGCAGTATTGTTATCTTCTGTTGTTTAGCTGATTTGGCAACTTCGAGTGTTGTTAAAAAAGTTACTGAATCGCGCTACAGTCCCCTTTTTTTAATAGCGGTTGAGAGAGTTTCGTATCATATAATCCTTGACGCAGCGCTGCGTTGCGTTACACATCACTATTGCATAAGCATATTTGTTCAGATTTTCAATTAAAACTTTGCTGGATAATTAACATTTTTGACACGGTTTTTAGAAAAAATGCCAAAATTTCTTCTGACTGAAAAGTGTCAAAGCTGCATATGTGATAATACGTTATATCATCTTATGAATCTTCTACAATTTTATTCATTCTGAATTGATCATCACCAAGAGAAATTTAAACAGAAACTAGTTTTTTTTTATGTTGGTTTCAAAAAACAGAAGTCGATTTAATTTTCCATTTAAATTGCTTTCGGGAAATAAGTTAAGAGCTTTACTTTCGTGTTATTTGCGTTTTCAATTTTAACACCCCTGTTTTTGTTAAGCCCGCGTCAAGCGGTGAAAAAGCTTTAAAAATGATGTTTAAAGGAATCAAAGTGTGCTATTATTGATGCACTTTTTAGGAACATAAATAGCTTTCTTATCCAGAGGTGAAGGTGCAAAGTAAATTTACCCATGCATATACATACATACTTATGTACTTATATTTTCATTAAATCAAACTTTTCTTTTATTCAAATGTCTGCCATTACAAAATTAATAGAACGGAAATTTTTTTCCTATTCGGATTTTGAGGAAGCCTTAGAAGAGGCTCAAAATTTAGATCGTGAAGCTTTCATTAAGAGAGATTCTCAAAAGCTTCATGCTACTATAACAAACAAAAATTTGTTGAAGTCAAAAATTGTTTATAATTGCGTTTTTGGCAAAACTCGACCATCGGAAAATAAAGGAAACCAATAGTATTTCTAAGTTCTAAGTTACTAGGGAAGCGTCTTGTTAAAAATAATATTTTTTTCAAATACATAGAACAATCAAATGTGGATGTCCCGCCCAAATTGTCGTAAAAGCATTTAAAGATGAAGCCAGCACGACTGAGTATCTGAAAATTACATACATACGCAAACCTTATCTATAAAACCATGATGATTCGAAAGTAATAACCAGCTAAAAACATTTAAGAATTGAATTTAATTTATTTTTAAATTTTGTGAAAGCCTTTTATGAGTATATTCCAAGGGTTCATAAAATTGAAGATGCTTTAAAATTAAGGTGTAATGTACCAGAATTGGTAAATCGAATGTTAGATGCACACGGTGTGGGTCGTAACGCTAAATATTACAGAAGTGTAAATGCAAAAATAATAAAATCTCATTCCGATATGGAAAGCCTTTTGCAATTTATTAAAGAACTTAGCAACACATACATATGTATGGCGCCTCATGCGTTGAAATTTTAGTAGAAGGTGACGATGTTTTCAAAGATGTACATTTTTGCACAAATGAAATAAAAAGTGCAATGAACAAATGGGGAGAATGCTTATTTTTAGATGGTACGTACAAATTATTATCAACGGACCTAACACTGATGATATTTTTGGTGGAAGATTCGAACACGGGAAGCGAAATTGCTGGAATTTCAATTTTATTTTAGAGGATCGTGCCACATTTAAATGGCTTCTTGAAACTTTTAAAAGGTCCCACGGTCACAACTCTTTGAAAATAAGTTGCTTTATGGCTGACAAAGATTTATTGGAAAGGCACGTTCTGAAGCAGGTGTTTGAAAATGTGCCAATATACATTTGTCGATACCATGTAATCAAAACGTTTTCCCGGCAAGTACCTAAAAAAGCATTGACAGACATATGAAAGAAAATTGCCTTAAATTTCTTCAAAGAATGGTATATAGCAACTCAGAAAGCGAGTATGATGAATTATACAAGGAGTTGCATGTTACAGCAAACGAGGAAATGTTGAAGTATTTTAATTTGAATTGGCATAATATTTACCATGATAGCTACCAGATTAGAGTCGATTAATGAGCATATCAAGTCCGTGGTTCCGAAACGAAGCACTTTACTTGGATTTTTAAAAAGTTGTTTCGTTTGGCTTCGATTTCATAACAACGAGTCCGATTTTAAGACATCAAGCGCTGTTCTAAAACACCAGGTGGTTACATCTTTAATGACTGAATATGAACAACTTTTTATGAATGCTTTGATGCCAAATCCGTTCCAAGAAGTAAAAAAAGAAATTGCTGGTGCCAACAACCGTTTTACTATAACAAAATCGGAACATGATCAGCAATGTTTTGTTAAAGTTGGCACCAAAATGTTTAAAGTAACAACAAGCGCTTGCGAATGCAACTTTTTCTTATCAATATCGTTTTTGCAATGTATACACATTTGTGCCGTACGAAAATATTTTGGTTTGGCACTTTTTGCTGGTGAGCTATGTCCGAAACGGTGGACAAAATCCTCTATCCTTCAGTCTCATCCGAGACTGGAAAACGAGGAACCTTTTAAAGGTAACGTTCAAACTACTCCTATTGTGAGTCGGTCGATTAAAAAAAATAAAACCCTAAATGTTAACGAGAAACGGAAGATAGTGAAGCCAATTTTAGATGATATTTTAACATCATGCAGTGAATCATGTGGGGACGAATTTGAATTAAAGAAAAAATAGGCGAAGAATCAGACGTCGATAACTCTTTCATTGAGGCTGTTCTGAATTTATCGGAGTTGTCATTAGATTTAAATAAGTCGATAGGTAAAAATTGTGGAATAGCAAATGTAAAACTACCAGCTCCGCCGAAAGCCAAAGGCCGCCCATCTAAGTTTTCATAAACATTTAGTAAAATTGACCTTTAAATATCTGTAAAATCTCCAAAAATAAATTAATTGTCCTGAAAATTTCATTTTTTTTTTGCAAACAAGAAACACTCAATATCTTATTCTGCTCATTTAGAAAGCGCACTGATGTTATTGATAATTTACACATTTTGCCTATGGCATCTCGCTATTTTATTTGTCAGCTAATAATAGGGGGACTCATTCAGTTTTGCTGCCAGTAGAAGAACGAGATCAGTAGCGCGATTCTTTAACTCTTAACAATTCAATATGTTGAATTGTTAGCTAACGAATGTGCTATTCACTAACTTATGCTTAACCACACTAAACAGCTGATTTTGCTTATTTATTCAAATTAACAAAAAGTGGCACCTCTGCTTTACGAAATGTCAAAATACGCGAAAAGCACAAAGAGGAATGAGCAAAAAACAAACTAATTTCATCGCGCCAATAGTCTTCGAGCACATATTTCAATAAAAGGGAAGTATTTTGGATATATTTATATAATTTTAACAAAATGCTACTTATAAATCTTTAGCTTTTGTTTTAGAATGGCATCAACGAGTGCAGCTGCAGCCAAACGGAGTCGGACGTCGACAGAGCAACTCCTTGTGTTGCTCGACTTTTTGACGGAGCACCAGGGGCTAGCCACCGGCAAATTCCAGCGTCTCCATGGGAAATTAAAGGAAGTGGGCATTTCCGCCCAGACAAGCTCAACGCCATTGGAGGAGCAAACAAGGCTGTGGAGCAATGACGCACGATAAGTACCAATCTTGTTTTAAAAGTGCACGTTCAAAGGAAGCATATTTCCGAAAGTGTTTCAACTTGTGTTAATATATTATATAATTAATGGTATATAGTTAATATATTATATATATTAGGGTGACAGTTAATTTCGAAAGTGATATTTTCTTTGGTCTCAGTAATTTTTTGTGTGTAGTTTTATTTAAAAAAAATTCTAGTAAAATTTCAAGGTCGTAGGAAGAGGATTAGGGGGCGCGTCGGCCCCCCAAAGTTACACAAAATACGTTTTTTCACGCAAATTCTTACTTTGACTGCTTGTAACTTTCTCTGTGTTTTTTTTTTTTAAACATTACTGGCGAAAGATGTTCATTAATATGTCTACAATAACATTTTTGTCTAATGTTAATATTTAATGAAAAAAACTTAAATATAGGAGAAAAAGTACGCCTCAATGTCGATTTATTATACTTAAATAAAATTACTTATATGATTCAAATTTTGGATTTTGTTCAGGTTTATTTAATTAAAGATTCATATAGAAAATTCCTTATGATTTACGTAAGAGTAGCTTCAACAATTATATACAGTAAGACCTCGCTAGTCCGAACTTCAGACTTTTTTTGTTTACTTTTGTTTTCAAGTGTAAGAATTGTCTTTAAAAGTTTGCTTCAAATTTTTTTTGCCTGTATGCTGAAGCGATCTATAATATTGACAATTGTGACCGAGAATATTCCCGTTACAACCTCAACAATATTATTCTCAATGCTTGCGTAAGCTACCGACAAAAAATCAGCACCAATGTTTCTCGGAAAATAGATTCTTATTTTACAGTTATATGCAGCAGCCGCAAACATTTTTTAATAGCATTAAATTTGCAAAAAAATCATTCGAAGTGAATATTTGAATGTGAAAAGTCGAAAATGTCTGCTAGAAATTTACGTGAACGCATATATTTAATTGGTTATTGTACCAACTCATTAACGGGAAGTAAACTACCCTCCAATATAGAAGTGTTGAAAGTTTTGTTTTTCAATTTACGTGTAGTAAAAAAAAATTTACGGGAAAGTTCAGATTTAGTTGTAAAAGAACTATTCGTGTTCTGGGAAAAAGCCCGCATTCCGGTCAAGGATAAACAACACTGCATTACAAATGTAGAGAAATTGTATAAAGAATGGCAAAGCTTTCAAAAAGATTCAAAGAAGACTTCTAATTTCCATAAGAGCAAAGTAAACACGTGGAAAGAAAAATTGGATATGCTTTTTGACGTGGCGCATGCAAGTGCATTAAAAATAATGTCGAATCAAGAAGATATTGATTTCTTGATAAGTCAACGAAAAACGGGGCGCCCAGGCTTTATGTATGGTATCGATTACGAAGAAGTACGCCGAGAGTGCCGACTTGAAGAACGCAACAACAATTTATTACAACAAGTGGAGCGGAATAATCGTGAAATTGCATTAATTGGTTCGTTGTATGTTATTGTTTATTTTTTATTTTCTTTAAATTAAGTCGTTTTTATTAGATGAAACTGCAGAGTTGCTGTCATCTGAATCTTCAGAGAATGATAACAGTTTTCCAGATATGGAATGTGACCCACGTTGTAGTCAACCTCCAGCCAAAAAATGTAGGGGAACAAATAAAATACTAACACCAAAACTGGCGGCCGCACTCGATGTCTGTAAAATCAGTGACAGACATGCGGTTCATCTAATAAGCGCAGTCGTTGAAGCTCTGGGTAATAATGTTGAAGATTATATTTTAAACCGAACGTCGGTTCACCAGGAAAGGGAACAAATCCGTGAAGAAAGAATTTCAGCATTAAAAAATAAATTAAAATTAAATGAGCTCGACGCTATCTGCCTTCATTGGGATGGTAAAGTTTTGCCGGCGCTGACGGGAAATGATAAAGTTGATAGGTTGCCTATAATAATATCGAGCGGTAAAGTTGAACAGCTTCTTGAAATACCTGCACTTGATTCCGGTACTGGAAAAGAACAGGCATCCGCTGTATGCGATGCTATTTATGAATATGGTCTGCAAAATCACATCAAAGCTTTAGTGTTTGATACAACAGCGGTCAATACTGGGCGTTTCAATGGTACCTGTACGTTAATTGAAAATAATTTACAAAGACAACTTTTATGGTTACCATGCCGTCATCATATATACGAGATTGTTTTAAGATGCGTTTTCGAAGAAAAAATAAGCTGTTATGGAAGTCCAAACGTTAAAATGTTTGAGAAATTTAAAAATGCTTGGGCTAAGATTGATGCTAAAAACTATGAGTATGGCATCAACGATCCAACTGTCAAGACGTACATGAAAGAGTCTGCTGTTCGCATTATCGGTGCAGTAAATAATATCTTGGAAGAAAAACAACCCAGGGAAGACTATAAAGAATTCTTGGAACTCACTTTGCTCTTCCTGGGTCAAAAACCAGAAAAGACACATCCAAACAGCCTAATGTTTCGATCGCCAGGAGCTGTTCACCATGCAAGGTGGATGGCAAAAGCGATTTACTGTCTAAAAATATTTTTATTCCGTAACGAGTTCCAGCTTTCAGCAACTGAATTAAATGGGCTTCGTCAAATTTGTGTTTTTATTGCTGAAGTCTATGTCGAAGCGTGGTTTTCTGCTCCTTTGGCCATTAAAGCGCCATATCAAGATTTTTTATTTTTACAAAAACTTGAAAACTTCAAAAAAATTGATGCTGCTATATCTTATGTTGCTCTTAAAAAGTTCAGGAACCACTTGTGGTATTTAAGCCCTGAGGCGGTTGGTCTTGCATTTTTTGACAGCAACGTATCCCTTTTTTCAAACAAAAAATGGTGGCGGCTTTGGAAAATGATTTTGAACAAGAGCAAAACACAAAGCGAGCTACAATAAATGATAGAGAAATCGTTGAAATATTCCATGACGGAATTCAACAGTTCGTCTCTGCCGAAACAAAAGCATTATTTGAAAGATTTCAAATAAATACTGATTTTTTTAAATTAAACCAAGACAAATGGGAGCAGGACCAATCTTATTGTAAAGCGGCTGAACTGATGAAAAAATTAAATGTTACAAATGACACTGCCGAAAGGGGGGTTAAATTGATGGAAGAGTATAATAAACTATTTACCAAAAATTAACGCCAAAAACAATTTGTTTTAAAAATTGTTAGCGATTTCCGCCATCGGTTTCCGGACTGTAATAAAAAGACATTGTCTCAAATGCTTTAAACAATATTAATAAAAAGAGAAATCATATACATAAGTAGTTTTATTTAAGTATAATAAATCGACATTGAGGTGTACTTTTTCTCCTATATTTAAGTTTTTTTCATTAAATATTAACATTAGACAAAAATGTTATTGACAGATGTTATTGCGACCTTAAAAGCCGGACAAGCACGAGAGTGCGTGACCGGCAACAGGCGCCATTATCAGAAGTGGAAAGGCGCGTAGTTGCTCTGATTGGTGGCAGCTATGTCGAGGGCCACGTGGAGGTAGCCGATAATGTGCCCCTTGAAGAAGTAAGTGTATGATTAAGCAAAGCAAAATGCTAAAAAATTTATTACTTTACTTTTCTATATAATTTAATTTAATTTAATTTAATATATTTTAGGAGTTCCAATTAATAATGAAGGACGGGGAGTCAATAGACTTCGATGACATTCTGGCAGCGGAATTTGTGTAAATTAGTAGTTATAAGAAAAATAATAGTTTTTAAGTCTAGTTTAATTAGTTTTAAGTTAAAATGTTTCTTTAAATTTTCAAAATGAATTTGTTATTTTCCTGTATGTTTAAAATTATTTATTTAGTATCTTAATTGTACCTTAGTACTTGTGAATTTGTACCTGAAGTATGTACCTTGAGTTTCTATTAAATGTGTTAATTAGTTTAAAAATGAATATCTTCTTTTTTATAATTAAATTCATTTACCTTTTACAATTCCGTCGTTAAATGAAGTTTCGTTTTATTTAATATTTAATTATATACATTTATTTTCGAAAAGTTGAATTCTTATCATAATTAATATTAATTAAGTCTAAGAGAATTGCATATACTTATGTACATATAATATATAATAAAACTTTAATTTTAAACAAAATTTTTCGATATTTTAATTTTTTAATTAGCTTACCATTTGCACGTTTAAAGAGTGGTATCCGTGATGGTTCACGTAAGCCTCCTAATGATTTTTGGGAGCCAAAATCTACACATGGGTGCAATCGATTGCCCCGATAGTGCCTCCAATGAATGGAAAAGGTGCTGACGCAAATATTTCTTTGGCAGCTTGGCGCTCAACTTGGGTCATTGGGAATTTGACATACTTGAAAATAAAGAACTGTTGATGGCATCTGTCACCCGGTGGATACAACGGCTTATCGATGACTGGGTCATCGAAATGCCCCACTGTTCTCCTAGTGGATAAAGTTTCCGGAACTCGGTGAACGGCAATTCGAAGGGATCGTCCACGTTTTGGAGTGAGCGCCCATCCACCGGATGCGCGTTTAGTTCACGGCCAAAAATTTTCGTTGAGCTTTTCTATCAATGGCTTAATATTGAAGTCCTTTTCCGGAACACCGTTGGCAACGTTATCGTTGTTAGCAAAGTGCAAAAATCTCTTTATTTCAAGGTATCTGTTTTTCGGCATACAGTTTCTTACAATTTGTATATCAACGTCATCGTCAGTGCACCAATACATCTTTTCAGATGGTAAACTGTGGTATGATGTAAAAATCAATATGCCTAAAAACATCCTAAAACACTCTGAAGAAAGGGAAAAACCATGAAAATTGTTTTGGTGTGCATAGCGCATACTTTCATCAACTATGTGTTGGACTATCAAATCGTCAAAAAAGAACTCAAAAATTTCGAATGGCTCTTTTTGTTGAAATTTTTCCCGAATTCTTGCTTTACTATTTTCGCAACGTTCAGAGGAAGAAAAATTTTGGCTGTAGGTCGCATCAGTATGAATCCAACGTGGTGAGCTAGTTTTGCTGGCTGAATTTTCTTCGTCCAGCTTTCGTCGTTTTGAAGTTGTACTTGGTGTAAAGTCGATATCTTCTTCTCTTTCCGTAAAGTGAATTTCTACTTCGCCAGGTACGTCCTTCAGTTCTGTTACTTCATCGAGATTGTCTTCATCAACATCTTCGCAATCAGTCAGACAATCAGCATCTGGTGGCAGTTGCACTATATCAATAGTGCTTTCGTCACCCAGCTCTGCGTCTTCGAGAAGTTCTTCTTAAATTCCCTCAATTTCATGAAGTTTTAGAGCTCTCTGGCTGGTATATAACAATTTCAGCCTAAAACGACAACGAAAAATATTTACACTAGGACCAATGCTCCCAATTGGGAACATTGCAAATTCATCGGAAATGTGAAACCTATGCAATTTCTTCAATACAAAACTATTTATTTTATTTACTTACGTCACAATATAGCACAATATAGAAGATAATACCTAAATTTTTTTGTTAAAATAAAAAAAATTTGCGACAAAACCCGAAGAAAAGAAAAATGTACCACTTCCGAGAATATTTGCTTTCTACTGTGCACGTGATCATTGGAGATCATCAAGAACAGCTGATTATAAGCATAGGAATGTGAGAGTGTGTAACTAGTTATCGGATGTTCGATAAATGGCTCATTATCGATAAAATCTCGTTATTTGTACAAGTTCCCAAATGGGAACATTAGGACCTAATGGGTTAAATCAAACTTTTCTTTTATTCAGATGTCTGCCATTACAAAATTAATAGAAAGGAAATTTTTTTCCTATTCGGATTTTGAGGAAGCCTTAGAAGAGGCTCAAAATTTAGATCGTGAAGCTTTCATTAAGAGAGATTCTCAAAAGCTTCATGCTACTATAACAAACAAAAATTTGTTGAAGTCAAAAATTGTTTATAATTGCGTTTTTGGCAAAACTCGACCATCGGAAAATAAAGGAAACCAATAGTATTTCTAAGTTCTAAGTTACTAGGGAAGCGTCTTGTTAAAAATAATATTTTTTTCAAATACATAGAACAATCAAATGTGGATGTCCCGCCCAAATTGTCGTAAAAGCATTTAAAGATGAAGCCAGCACGACTGAGTATCTGAAAATTACATACATACGCAAACCTTATCTATAAAACCATGATGATTCGAAAGTAATAACCAGCTAAAAACATTTAAGAATTGAATTTAATTTATTTTTAAATTTTGTGAAAGGCCTTTTATGAGTATATTCCAAGGGTTCATAAAATTGAAGCATCAGTTAAGGAAAAATTGAAGATGCTTTAAAATTAAGGTGTAATGTACCAGAATTGGTAAATCGAATGTTAGATGCACACGGTGTGGGTCGTAACGCTAAATATTACAGAAGTGTAAATGCAAAAATAAAAAAATCTCATTCCGATATGGAAAGCCTTTTGCAATTTATTAAAGAACTTAGCAACACATATGTATGGCGCCTCATGCGTTGAAATTTTAGTAGAAGGTGACGATGTTTTCAAAGATGTACATTTTTGCACAAATGAAATAAAAAGTGCAATGAACAAATGGGGAGAATGCTTATTTTTAGATGGTACGTACAAATTATTATCAACGGACCTAACACTGATGATATTTTTGGTGGAAGATTCGAACACGGGAAGTGAAATTGCTGGAATTTCAATTTTATTTTAGAGGATCGTGCCACATTTAAATGGTTTTTGAAACTTTTAAAAGGTCCCACGGTCACAACTCTTTGAAAATAAGTTGCTTTATGGCTGACAAAGATTTATTGGAAAGGCACGTTCTGAAGCAGTTGTTTGAAAATGTGCCAATATACATTTGTCGATACCATGTACTCAAAACGTTTTCCCGGCAAGTACCTAAAATAGCATTGACAGACATATGAAAGAAAATTGCCTTAAATTTCTTCAAAGAATGGTATATAGCAACTCAGAAAGCGAGTGTGATGAATTATACAAGGAGTTGCATGTTACAGCTAACGAGGAAATGTTGAAGTATTTTAATTTGAATTGGCATAATATTTACCATGATAGCTACCAGATTAGAGTCGATTAATGAGCATATCAAGTCCGTGGTTCCGAAACGAAGCACTTTACTTGGATTTTTAAAAAGTTTTTTCGTTTCGCTTCGATTTCATAACAACGAGTGCGATTTTAAGACATCAAGCGCTGTTCTAAAACACCAGGTGGTTACATCTTTTATTGACTGAATATGAACAACTTTTAATGAATGCTTTGATGCCAAATCCGTTCCAAGAAGTAAAAAAAAGAAATTGCTGGTGCCAACAACCGTTTTACTATAACAAAATCGGAACATGATCAGCAATGTTTTGTTAAAGTTGGCACCAAAATGTTTAAAGTAACCACAAGCGCTTGCAAATGCAACTTTTTCTTATCAATAGCGTTTTTGCAATGTATACACATTTGTGCCGTACGAAAATATTTTGGTTTGGCACTTTTTGCTGGTGAGCTATATCCGAAACGGTGGACAAAATCCTCTATCCTTCAGTCTCATCCGAGACTGGAAAACGAGGAACCTTTTAAAGATAACGTTCAAACTACTCCTATTGTGAGTCGGTCGATTAAAAAAAATAAAACCCTAAATGTTAACGAGAAACGGAAGATAGTGAAGCCAATTTTAGATGATATTTTAACATCATGCAGTGAATCATGTGGGGACGAATTTGAATTAAAGAAAAAATAGGCGAAGAATCAGACGTCGATAACTATTTCATTGAGGCGGTTCTAAATTTATCGGAGTTGTCATTAGATTTAAATAAGTCGATAGGTAAAGATTGTGGAATAGCAAATGTAAAACTACCAGCTCCGCGGAAATCCAAAGGCCGCCCATCTAAGTTTTCATAAACATTTAGTAAAATTGACCTTTAAATATCTGTAAAATCTCCAAAAATAAATTAATTGTCCTGAAAATTTAATTTTTTTTGCAAACAAGAAACACTCAATATCTTATTCTGCTCATTTAGAAAGCGCACTGATGTTATTGATAATTTACACATTTTGCCTATGGCATCTCGCTATTTTATTTGTCAGCTAATAATAGGGGGACTCATTCAGTTTTGCTGCCAGTAGAAGAACGAGATCAGTAGCGCGATTCTTTAACTCTTAACAATTCAATATGTTGAATTGTTAGCTAACGAATGTGCTATTCACTAACTTATGCTTAACCACACTAAACAGCTGATTTTGCTTATTTATTCAAATTAACAAAAAGTGGCACCTCTGCTTTACGAAATGTCAAAATACGCGAAAAGCACAAAGAGGGATGAGCAAAAACAAACTAATTTCATCGCGCCAATAGTCTTCGAGCACATATTTCAATAAAAGGGAAGTATTTTGGATATATTTATTTAATTTTAACAAAATACTGCTTATAAATCTTTAGTTTTTGTATGTATGTATATTTCACTCTTTTCAACAGGAGTGGCGCGACCTTAAAAGCCGGACAAGCACGAGAGTGCGTGACCGGCAACAGGCGCCAGCTATGTCGAGGGCCACGAGGAGGTAGCCGATAATGTGCCCCTTGAAGAAGTAAGTGTATGATTAAGCAAAGCAAAATGCTAAAAAATTTATTACTTTACTTTTCTATATAATTTAATTTAATTTAATATATTTTAGGAGTTCCAATTAATAATGAAGACTTCGATGACATTCTGGCAGCGCAATTTGTGTAAATTAGTAGTTATAAGAAAAATAATAGTTTTTAAGTCTAGTTTAATTAGTTTTAAGTTAAAATTTTTCTTTAAATTTTCAAAATGAATTTGTTATTTTCCTTTATGATTAAAATTATTTATTTAGTATCTTAATTGTACCTTAGTACTTGTGAATTTGTACCTGAAGTATGTACCTTGAGTTTCTATTAAATGTGTTAATTAGTTTAAAAATGAATATCTTCTTTTTTATAATTAAATTCATTTACCTTTTACAATTCCGTCGTTAAATGAAGTTTCGTTTTATTTAATATTTAATTATATACATTTATTTTCGAAAAGTTGAATTCTTATCATAATTAATATTAATTAAGTCTAAGAGAATTTGCATATACTTATGTACATATAATATATAATAAAACTTTAATTTTAAACAAAATTTTTCGATATTTTAATTTTTTAATTAGCTTACCATTTGCACGTTTAAAGAGTGGTATCCGTGATGGTTCACGTAAGCCTCCTAATGATTTTTGGGAGCCAAAATCTACACATGGGTGCAATCGATTGCCCCGATAGTGCCTCCAATGAATGGAAAAGGTGCTGACGCATATATTTCCTTGGCAGCTTGGCGCTCAACTTGGGTCATTGGGAATTTGACATACTTGAAAATAAAGAACTGTTGATGGCATCTGTCACCCGGTGGATACAACGGCTTATCGATGACTGGGTCATCGAAATGCCCCACTGTTCTCCTAGTCGATAAAGTTTCCGGAACTCGGTGAACGGCAATTCGAAGGGATCGTCCACGTTTTGGAGTGAACGCCCATCCACCGGATGCGCGTTTAGTTAACGACCTCCTCGATATAAATTTAATGCCAAATATTCAAACGCCATTTCTTTTATTAATTTTATTTTTACACGCAAATAGCCTTTAACGTTTCTTAACAACACAAAACTAGATGCCGCTAGCTTAACAACACAGCTGATTTTACAATAACGTATATTGTCAAAAAAGAGCTACTAAATAGCAGTATTGTTATCTTCTGTTGTATAGCTGATTTGGCAACTTCGAGTGTTGTTAAAAAAGTTACTGAATCGCGCTACAGTCCCCTTTTTTTAATAGCGGTTGAGAGAGTTTCGTATCATATAATCCTTGACGCAGCGCTGCGTTGCGTTACACATCACTATTGCATAAGCATATTTGTTCAGATTTTCAATTAAAACTTTGCTGGATAATTAACATTTTTGACACGGTTTTTAGAAAAAATGCCAAAATTTCTTCTGACTGAAAAGTGTCAAAGCTGCATATGTGATAATACGTTATATCATCTTATGAATCTTCTACAATTTTATTCATTCTGAATTGATCATCACCAAGAGAAATTTAAACAGAAACTAGTTTTTTTTTATGTTGGTTTCAAAAAACAGAAGTCGATTTAATTTTCCATTTAAATTGCTTTCGTGAAATAAGTTAAGAGCTTTACTTTCGTGTTATTTGCGTTTTCAATTTTAACACCCCTGTTTTTGTTAAGCCCGCGTCAAGCGGTGAAAAAGCTTTAAAAATGATGTTTAAAGGAATCAAAGTGTGCTATTATTGATGCACTTTTTAGGAACATAAATAGCTTTCTTATCCAGAGGTGAAGGTGCAAAGTAAATTTACCCATGCATATACATACTTATGTACTTATATTTTCATTAAATCAAACTTTTCTTTTATTCAGATGTCTGCCATTACAAAATTAATAGAACGGAAATTTTTTTCCTATTCGGATTTTGAGGAAGCCTTAGAAGAGGCTCAAAATTTAGATCGTGAAGCTTTCATTAAGAGAGATTCTCAAAAGCTTCATGCTACTTGTTTAAGCCGCCGCTTAAACAATTAGGCGGCCGTGCGCGCAAGAAGCCAACCGGCCGTGCGTTCAAGCCGTTCGGCTTTCGGAGTAGCCCGAACGCGAAGGCGCACAGCCGGGCATCCCAACGGCAGCCCACCACCGGCATCGATTTGGTTGGGCCAGTTAACAGACAAAAGCCGGAAACCGCGCACGCGACTGCACACCATATTTGTCAATAAATATATATATGTATCTAGCTACATATACATATGTACATTATAATTTTAATTTGCACTGTGTTGAAAGTTGAAGTACCTAATTAATGAAAATTCTAAGCAAATTTGAACTCCAAGTGGTTACTCATTTAGTTGGAAAGCGAAGAAAGTGGTGAGTGCGACAAGAGATCAAAGTGGAGTAATTATTGGTCCTTCGCAGCCAACCTTGGCACAAGCCCTATTGGGAAACATAAATTTAGATCTAAAAATACAATCAAAAACAAAAAATCGTTCGTTCGCAACTAAAAAATTTCATAAACAAAGTGTTACGAGTGCTACAAAAACCAAGAACAAGTGACAAAAAAGTTACCAAAAAAAGCAAAGTGCGTACATAGACACATACCAAAGTGAAAAAATAAGTTTTAGCTTAAAAGCAAGGCGAATTCATTAAAACAAAAAAAAAATCAACTACATATACAAAATATTTTTAAAACATTTAAAAAAAAAAAAAACAAAAAAAAAAAATTTTGTGTAAAATAAAACATAAAAACCACAGAAATTTTACAAAAGTTACGAGTACTACAAAAACAAAAATCTGTGTACAAAAACTGAACAACAACAAAGAAAAAAAGTGTGCAAGCGTGCTAAAAGCAAACAAATTGTTCGTTCGCAACTCTGTACGCACAAACCATAAATTTCTCAAAAAAAAAAAAGGGTTATTTAGTGCTACAAAAGTGATACAAAAAAAATTATCAAACCATATTTTTTCAAACGCGTTTTTTGCAAAATTTGATCAACAAAATCAGCGGCAACAACGGCAACATCTTTAAGTGGCAACAGCAGCAGCATTTGCAACAACAACATTTGCGGCAACGTCAGCAACTTCGCCAGGATTTGCGGCAACAACAGCGTCAACGACCAACACAAAGGGACGTACACAACCACATTCATATACATACAAAAAAAAAAAAGGAAGTTGTAAGTAGGCAAATTTTTAATTTTCTTTAAAAATTTTAAACAATAAAATATCCTTCATTCCCTTGAAGGTTATATTGTTTTAAACAAAACTGCCAGTGAGTGCTTATGCACACATGTACATACATAGGTACGTAGGCACATGCATGTATGTATAAAAAGTCATAAAGGGCATTTTATGTCAAGCCAAAACTGGTTTTAATAAAATTGCGGATATTTTCTTACCGCGAAAACCTTCTTTTCGGTAATTTGCCGCTATTAATAAATATACAAAAAAAAAAAATTGGGGAAAATAATCCGTTTTTACCCAAAAAGCGGTATATACATATATATTAATTTACCGCCAATTTATACATATATAAATATATATACATACATACATATACGCATGAAGGGTACATAATTATAAAATATTCCGTTGCAGTTTTAAATGCCTACTGTCCCACTGTACATAATAAAATATCAGCAGATTACTTTCCCTACTTACCAATTTCTGCCGTTGTTCGCAAAGGTCGCTGAATTTAGCCAAAGTGCCGAAAACACATAAGGGCATATTTTCCATATGCCAATTACATATCCGCGCCTACGCACATATGTATATTCACTCTTGCGTATTACATTATCTGATAATATTCGCTAAGCACCCAACTCTTTGTAACGAAGAGAGTGGCTATAATTTTTCAAATAATTCAGCCACCACGCAGCCAACGCTCTTTCTATGATCTTGGCTTCTCTTTTTTAACTACTTCGCTTTACTCGGCCGCACTCACCAAGCTAAGAGAGTTCAAACAAAGCGTGCTCACGACTCACCAAGTGCAGTATCCACTACTCACCTCAGCGTTGAGCGGCTTTTGGGTGTATACATTTGCACTCTCCCGCAAACATATGTACATACACTTCGACTTGTCAACATAAATAAATATTCACAGCTGAGCCATTACTCTGGCTTCGTATGTAATCTACATACACACATACGTACGTGTTTGCTTACTTGCGCGCAAATATTTCTACAAACGTGCATATGATATTAGCATATCCATGCATGCGAACAACGTAAATTGACACCGAAATTCCAAAAGATATTCTAATAGTTAGATACAAAGAAGCAACCCATTAGGGAATTTTTCGCAACCAAAAGGTGAAATTTAGCAATATCTTTCAGGTGTTCAATCTTATATACATATGTATATACACATATTATACAATTTACATACATACATACGTATATAATATATATATATATCTTTAAACCAACATACGTATATTTCCACTACGTACATATATAAAAGTTAAAGTGTTTGCGTTCTTTTTTTGTGTTATATAAAATAAAAAAAATCCAATTCGCGGATTTTAGTTTGGCAGTCCGGTTTCCAAGCATCCAAGTTTAATACATACAAACCAAAAAAAAAAAAAAAAAAAAAACGCAAACACCGCCACAAAACCTTAGTCATTTGCAGGTTCTCTGTGGCACTAAGTGCAAATTTTGCGAGTAATTAAGGGTTTTTTTTTCATAAACTCCCACGCAATCTTATCGGCTACATATTTTCTTACGAGTAATTTTTTCTCGGCTTATCCCAAATGCCACTTGGACACAGTCCACCAAAAATGTCAGACATTGAGACACGGTCAAAAACCGCTGCGCTAGAAGCCAGCGTGAAAACGAAAACTAAAACTTTTGACCCCTCCGCGCAAAAGTTTATAGCGGAAAGTGACAGTCTCATGAGATACTGTGCACGATTCAGTGATGCGCCAATTCAAGACCACACAGAATCGTATCTCATGATAAAAGACAAATCAATAGATGATTGTTGGGCACGGCTTCAATCGGTTTATGATATGGTTTTTTCAAAAACAGATGATATCCTTCCGGATAATTTCAAGAATGCTGTTGAAGGCAAATACTATGCTTGCCTTGAACAATATGAGGTGACCAAAGCAAGAATTGCTGATCAACTCACGTTGATGAGAGCAATTGCTGAGCCGAGACCACCATCCCGCGTGGAACACCCCTCGGCGGAGGCAAACGTCTGCCTACAAGTCCCACCTTGTGACACGGAGACATTTTATGGTGGTTATGAAGAATGGCCCGCTTTTCGTGACATGTTCACAGCGGTATACATCAACCATCCGAAGCTCTCCCGTGCTCAGAAATTGTATCACCTTCGATACAAAACCCAAGGAAAAGCCGGCTCAATTGTAAAGCAATATCCGCTTAGCGATGACAATTTCGAGCTGGCATGGGAAGCTTTGCGGTCACGATACGAAAACAAACGTATCCTGGTTGACAACCAGATCAAGATTCTTATGACTCTGCCCACTATCCAAACCGAAAATAGTGATCAACTTCAGAAGCTGCAAACCTCGATAAACAACTGTCTGTCGATTCTTCATTCCCAAGATGTTAAGACAGACAGCTGGGATCCCATCTTGGTATACATATGCTCATCAAAGCTGCCCGAAAACACATTGTCACTTTGGGAACAATCTCTCTCTTCCCGAAGAGATTTACCCACATGGTCTCAAATGGATGACTTCCTTACTTCAAGATACGAAGTAGTCGAAAGATTGAATCGGCTTCATCCAAGCCAAAGTAAAACAAAACCTGTCACTCATCAAAATGCGTCGCAAAGCAGGCCCTTTAACAGGACCAACGCTTTCGTGGCAGAATCGACGAGAGAAGTAGCCTGTGCCTACTGCAACTCTCCTCATCTGATTAGAGTCTGCCAACAATTCAAACGAATTTCGGTTCCGAACCGTATACAATTCGTAAACCAAAGCAAGTTGTGCAAAAACTGTCTTGCTAATTCTCACAGCACTAATGAATGCCCGAGCAAGTGGTCGTGTACACATTGCCAACAACGGCATCACTCACTGTTGCACGTCAATCCAAAGCCACAAGCTCGCCGCTCTAGTCCGAGAAACTTTGGTGCCTCTGCGCAGCACACTACCGCCACCTCGACATCTCTCGCTCGAAAAGTGCAGTCAAGCTCCAATTCCAGCGAGCAACCGTGCTGTTCCAGACAGGCACACATACAATCATTGCATGCAGCCAATGACAGCAAAATTCTCCTTCCAACTGCCATGGTCGCAGTGGAACACGAAGGGGAATTGTTTCAACTTAGAGCCTTAATTGACCAAGGCTCACAAAGGACTTTTATTTCCTCTAAAGTTCAAAAACGGTTGAAACTTCCATTCGAACATTCCAACTTCGAAATCTCTGGCATGGGTGGACACGTCGTCCAAAACTCATCCAAACTTTGTCCTCTTACACTGGTTGCATCCAAAACCAAGCAAAGGATAAAAGTTCAGGCTATTGTGTTACCACAATTAACGAGGCATATGCCAACATTCTCCATTAGCCATGAACACTGGCAGCAGTTCAAAATCCTTGAGCTCGCTGACCCCAATTGCCACATACCAGCACAGACTGATATGGTCATTGGCAGCGATATTCTTCCACACATCCTGCTGGAAGGTATACAAAAGATTTGCGATACCATACTTGCGCAAAAGACAATATTTGGCTGGATTCTTAGTGGTCAAATAACGGAAAAGGTTGTGTCATTCTCGACACAAGTAGAAGAATGCTCGAACGCAGACATCAGTTTACAACTGAGAAAGTTTTGGGAAGAAGAAGAAATTCCACAGCCTCCGCAAATTTCTCTGGAGGATCGGGCATGTGAGAATATGTATGCAACAACAACGACACGT
Source organism: Philophylla caesio (assembly GCA_963971545.1). Classification (NCBI taxonomy): domain Eukaryota; kingdom Metazoa; phylum Arthropoda; class Insecta; order Diptera; family Tephritidae; genus Philophylla; species Philophylla caesio. The sequence continues at coordinate 101,500,799 of OZ020607.1, read as the reverse complement.
GCTCCAAACGGTCGATACATTGTGCGACTTCCATTCAAGGAAGATTTCCCCAAAAAACTCTTTCTTGGCCATTCTCGGTCTGCTGCCCTCCAGCAATTATTTAGCATGGAGCGATCGCTGCAAAAGAAAGGGGACTTGAGCACACTGTACAACGATGTGTTGCAGGAATATCTCGACCTCGGTCACATGGACTACACCAAGCCTTGTGAAATCATATCCGACGGCAAACATTTCTCCTTCTATTTACCGCACCATGCAGTCGTCAAACCAGATAAGGTGACCACCAAAATTCGCGTGGTATTCAACGCCTCCAAAACATCTGGATCAGGAAAGTCCCTGAATGACGTCCTGCACACCGGTCCCACACTCCAACCAGATCTCATGCTACTCATTTTGCAGTGGCGCATGCACAGATTCGTGTTCAATGGAGATATTGAGAAAATGTATCGTCAAATACTCATCCACGAAGACGATAAACATTTTCAGCGAATTTTATTTCGCAAATCGGCTGACTCTCCGGTCACCGATTACAATCTCAAAACCGTCACATTCGGCGTTAATTGTGCGCCCTATCTCGCTATCCGTACATTACATCAATTAGCTGATGATACGAGAGCGGCATTCCCATTGGCGGCGCCAATACTCAGAAACCAGACGTATGTGGATGACATCCTCTCAGGCAGTCATAACATTGACGATGCCACCGAATCACTTTCTCAAGTGATAGAAGCGCTAAAATCAGCTGGTTTCGTATTAAAGAAACTGACGGCCAATCATCCGGCCATATTAGAACAGTTTCCAAAGGAGGATCTTCTCGACTCCAACTTTTTAAAATTTGAGAGCGCTTCCACAACCAAAACTCTTGGTATTCGCTGGAACGCGCTTACAGACAAGTTTTCCTACACCATTCTGCCTATGTCAACAAAAAATGCCGTCACAAAACGACAAATTTTGTCGTCTGTCGCACGACTTTTTGACCCGGCAGGATGGCTGTCGCCAGTGATGATTCAGGCAAAGATTCTGCTTCAAGAACTTTGGCTAGATGGCGTTGATTGGGATGAATGTGCAAAGCCCAAGGCTGTATCAAAATGGCAACAGTTCGCAGAAAATCTACCAGCCATCTGCCAAATCGAAATCCCTCGATGGGTTAATTTCTCTCCGAGGCAAGATACTCAAATCCATGGGTTTTGTGATGCCTCGGAAAAAGCGTATTGCGCAGGGATCTACATCCGCGTACATACTTGCAACCAAATAAAATCCTCTCTTCTGGTTGCAAAAGGCAAAGTGGCACCAATCAAGACGGTAAGCTTGCCACGTCTAGAGCTCTGTGGCGCAGTCTTACTTGCAAAACTAGTCGCGGTTGTTCGAAAACAACTCGGCTTAGAAGTATGCAACACTTTCTTATGGTCTGATTCAGAGATTGTGCTAGCTTGGCTGGAAAAGCCACCGTGCACATGGAAAACCTATGTGTCCAACCGTGCCTCTCAAATCCGAGAGTATCTTCCGAACGGTACATGGCACCATGTTGCTAGTGCTGACAATCCAGCGGACCTCGGCACCCGCGGTTGCAAACCCCAAGACTTGGCGATTTCCTCGCTCTGGTGGCATGGGCCGAAATGGCTTTCTTGCAACCCGGATTCATGGCCAAAATCAAAAGCGCGCAGCGCATCTCCTCCAGAAAGGCGCAAGATAGAGGCTTATCACGCGCTTGAGGAAGAGGTCGATTTTCTCGACCGGTTTTCATCCTTCTCTCGCGCACTCCGCGTGACTGCGTACATGTTCCGATTCGTGAACAATGCGCGGAACAAATCTAAGAAGTTAGCCACACTCACTAATCCCAATCTGACCCATGACGAGTTCCAACAAACAAAAACGCGTCTTATCGAGACAGCGCAGTTACGTCATTTTCCGAATGAAAAAAGCGCGCTGCAGGCTAAAAAACCCATTAACAAAAAAAGCCCTCTTCTTGTCCTCAATCCGATAATGGACAAAGACGGTCTGCTACGGGTTAACGGGAGATTGGCGCATGCCACGTTGAGATACAACGAAAGACACCCAATCATTCTCCCAACAAAATCGAGGTTCTGCCAGCTATATTTGGAGTTTCTACATTCGCTGCTTCTTCATGCAGATATACGATTGATGCTCCAAATGGTAAGGCAAGAGTATTACGTACCAAAGCTAAAACCTCTAATTAAACGATGCATTTTCCAATGCAAAGTGTGCACTCTTTATAAGCAACGAACACGCACACAAATAATGGCCGCTCTGCCCCCTGAGCGTTGTAATTTCTCATTACCATTTTCTACCACTGGCGTAGATTTTGCGGGGCCGTTCCAAATTAAAGCGTCGGTATTAAGATCCACTTCGCTTCTCAAAGGTTATGTAGCAGTATTCGTATGTTTTGCCACAAAGGCAATTCACCTCGAGTTGTGCTCTGACCTCACAACCGAAGCTTTTCGAGCAGCATTTGCCCGCTTCGTCGGCAGACGAGGTTTCCCCTCCAAGATGATGAGTGACAATGGAAAAACGTTCATTGGCGCTCAACACGCAACTGAACGCGACTTCGTTAAATTTCTTAACGAATGCTCCACAGACATTGTCCAAAAATATGCTCCTCAAGGCATCAATTGGCAATATATACCACCCGGAGCCCCACACATGGGAGGCTTGTGGGAATCCGCAGTAAAAAGCTTTAAAATCCATCTAAAGAAAATCGCTGCATCCCACAAGTTCACATTTGAAGAATTCACGACGATATTGGTGCGAATTGAAGCGGTTCTCAACTCGAGACCTTTGTCCGCACTATCACAGGACCCGGCTGACTTTACAGCGCTTACTCCAGGTCACTTCATTCGAGGTGCACCGCTATTGGCCATTCCCGAGCCTAACGCTGAAGACCTCTCTCTACTTAACCGCTGGGAGAAAGTCAAAGCTCTTCACCATCAATTCAGCCATAGATGGAAAGAGGAATATCTCAAAGATCTTCAAAAAAGATACAAGTGGAAAAATCCAAACCACAATCCTCAACCAGGCGATCTCGTCGTGATAAAGGAGGATTCGCTCCCGCCCACCGAGTGGAGACTGGGACGAATCGAAAGGGTTCACCACGGGCCTGATAACCATGTACGCGTCGTGGAGATCCGCACGCAAAATGGGGTTGTCACGCGCCCTTTAGTTAAACTGTGCTTCATTCCACCAGCGCAGCCTTCGCGCGACTCACAGCCAAGAAGAAAACAAAAATAAATCATATACCATCTCTGTATATTATGGATTTAAACATCTCGCTTTAAATGCTATCCCCAAGTACTTCTCGTTTCTTTGTTTGTTCTTCTACTTTCAGACCGAAAAACCATAATGGCGACACGAAAGGCATGCCCTCTAGCTCCGACCGCAGAGACAGACAACTGTCTGCAATGCAGACTCTGCCATCGCTACCACGCCATTCGGACCTGTCCAGCCTTCAAGGCAATGAAGCCACCGCAACGGTCAGCCGTAGCCCGGGCGCAAGGGTATTGCGTCAACTGCCTCGCACTCACCCACACCACCGGTGAATGCGATTCGTCCGGCAGCTGCAAGGTTTGCGGGCTCGCGCACCACACGCTGTTGCACATGGCAGCAGCCAGTACTGGGCGCCTAAAAGCGCGAAAACGGCCATCCAACCAGCGCGCAAGGGTACAGAAGCGCAAACCAGCTGCGCGCGCAGTCCAAGAAAAGCGCAGGCAACGTCCGAAGCAGGGCAAACGAGTGCCCCAACAGCCATCTACGAAGGAAGCCACTATCGCGCGCACTGCTGACGGCCTACAAACCCGGAGATATCGGGGACAGAGCACCACCCGTGTGCTAGGCAACACCATCCGCGCCCTGAAAGAGCTGCAGGAGGCACTGACGAGCGCATCCCTGCAGGGCGGGGACGATGTTTAAGCCGCCGCTTAAACAATTAGGCGGCCGTGCGCGCAAGAAGCCAACCGGCCGTGCGTTCAAGCCGTTCGGCTTTCGGAGTAGCCCGAACGCGAAGGCGCACAGCCGGGCATCCCAACGGCAGCCCACCACCGGCATCGATTTGGTTGGGCCAGTTAACAGACAAAAGCCGGAAACCGCGCACGCGACTGCACACCATATTTGTCAATAAATATATATATATGTATATGTAGCTACATATGTACATTATAATTTTAATTTGCACTGTGTTGAAAGTTGAAGTACCTAATTAATGAAAATTCTAAGCAAATTTGAACTCCAAGTGGTTACTCATTTAGTTGGAAAGCGAAGAAAGTGGTGAGTGCGACAAGAGATCAAAGTGGAGTAATTAACTATAACAAACAAAAATTTGTTGAAGTCAAAAATTGTTTATAATTGCGTTTTTGGCAAAACTCGACCATCGGAAAATAAAGGAAACCAATAGTATTTCTAAGTTCTAAGTTACTAGGGAAGCGTCTTGTTAAAAATAATATTTTTTTCAAATACATAGAACAATCAAATGTGGATGTCCCGCCCAAATTGTCGTAAAAGCATTTAAAGATGAAGCCAGCACGACTGAGTATCTGAAAATTACATACATACGCAAACCTTATCCATAAAACCATGATGATTCGAAAGTAATAACCAGCTAAAAACATTTAAGAATTGAATTTAATTTATTTTTAAATTTTGTGAAAGGCCTTTTATGAGTATATTCCAAGGGTTCATAAAATTGAAGATGCTTTAAAATTAAGGTGTAATGTACCAGAATTGGTAAATCGAATGTTAGATGCACACGGTGTGGGTCGTAACGCTAAATATTACAGAAGTGTAAATGCAAAAATAATAAAATCTCATTCCGATATGGAAAGCCTTTTGCAATTAATTAAAGAACTTAGCAACACATATGTATGGCGCCTCATGCGTTGAAATTTTAGTAGAAGGTGACGATGTTTTCAAAGATGTACATTTTTGCACAAATGAAATAAAAAGTGCAATGAACAAATGGGGAGAATGCTTATTTTTAGATGGTACGTACAAATTATTATCAACGGACCTAACACTGATGATATTTTTGGTGGAATATTCGAACACGGGAAGCGAAATTGCTGGAATTTCAATTTTATTTTAGAGGATCGTGCCACATTTAAATGGCTTTTGAAACTTTTAAAAGGTCCCACGGTCACAACTCTTTGAAAATAAGTTGCTTTATGGCTGACAAAGATTTATTGGAAAGGCACGTTCTGAAGCAGTTGTTTGAAAATGTGCCAATATACATTTGTCGATACCATGTAATCAAAACGTTTTCCCGGCAAGTACCTAAAAAAGCATTGACAGACATATGAAAGAAAATTGCCTTAAATTTCTTCAAAGAATGGTATATAGCAACTCAGAAAGCGAGTGTGATGAATTATACAAGGAGTTGCATGTTACAGCTAACGAGGAAATGTTGAAGTATTTTAATTTGAATTGGCATAATATTTACCATGATAGCTACCAGATTAGAGTCGATTAATGAGCATATCAAGTCCGTGGTTCCGAAACGAAGCACTTTACTTGGATTTTTAAAAAGTTTTTTCGTTTCGCTTCGATTTCATAACAACGAGTCCGATTTTAAGACATCAAGCGCTGTTCTAAAACACCAGGTGGTTACATCTTTAATGACTGAATATGAACAACTTTTTATGAATGCTTTGATGCCAAATCCGTTCCAAGAAGTAAAAAAAGAACATAGTGAAGCCAATTTTAGATGATATTTTAACATCATGCAGTGAATCATGTGGGGACGAATTTGAATTAAAGAAAAAATAGGCGAAGAATCAGACGTCGATAACTCTTTCATTGAGGCGGTTCTAAATTTATTAGAGTTGTGATTAGATTTAAATAAGTCGATAGGTAAAGATTTTGGAATAGCAAATGCAAAACTACCAGCTCCGCGGAAAGCCAAAGGCCGCCCATCTGAGTTTTCATAAACATTGAGTAAAATTGACTTTTAAATATCTGTAAAATATCCAAAAATAAATTAATTGTCCTGAAAATTTCATTTCTAATTTCTTTATTATTAGTATTTAGGTTATTAAAATTTAAAAACATATGCCCCTATTATATATGGAGACTAGTGTATAGTTGCCGGTGACAATGGACATTCAAAATTTTGTTTTTTACTTTTCTGATGAATATTTCTAATTAGTACTTTTTTTAATATATGGTTTTTGTCAAATGAACTATAATTTAAAAAAAAAACGAAAAAAATTTTGATTCGATCAAAAAAGTTTTGAGTTCAACAACATTCAGGTGATATTTTTACATACTTACGTATACATAGTTGGTTTTTCCTTTTATTTTTCATACATACATATATATCCTGTAATGTTTGCACTTGTTGATACATATGTACATATATGGCTTTTTGCGTTTGTTATTCTCAGATATTTCTGTTTATCATCCTTTGAGGTTTATTTTTGGAAGAAAAATTTAAAATTAAGTCAAATGGGAATATGCGTATAAGTACATACGTAATTTCTACTTTGACTTAAGCGTTCATCTATTTCCACTTCCGGATGTAATTCTGACCACTCGAACTTTGTATATCGTTTGTATTTAACGAATTAGCAAAATTTGTGGATACCTTTGCCAAAGTCTACCATTGATAAAAAGGGCTCAGCAGCAATGTTACTTTAATCGTTTTTTTCCCTTTTTATTAAATTATTTCTTATCAAAACCTCTTCTTATAGGATGCCTGTTACCAGACAATTTCTTATTTTTGCTCATTGGAATAATATTAAGGCCAAAGTAGTTATAATTATATAGTGTTTCTTATAAAATTTTGTTTGTGGGTCAGGAAGCAATTTATTTCGACCAATTGATTTTGTGGAGCTAGTTAAATGTAGAATTTTCTACTTGAAAAAAATTGAAATGACATGGGAGCTGAAAGTTAAAGGAATTTTTAAGGAGTGATTCAGGTCTAATTATAAAATCAAACGTTACATTGTCGGCTTCGGCTCCTCGCTATTCCTGTCATATAGAAGTTCTTCCATTATAGTAGTTGTGATGTCTCGGGATTCAGTGGTATTATTTTTACTTAGATTTAAAGCCAAAAAAAATATATAAGAAAATTTAGTTTTGCATGAATATTAAGAAGCAGATTAATAGAAAAACATATAAGCCTATTACCTCTTCGAAGTAGACGCTTCTTCCGACGTTTCAATACGTTCGCGATGCCTTAAATAAATAATTGTTTTTAAAGAATTTCAGAAATTTAATATATGTACATAGTTATGTTTTACCTTTTAGAAACGTCACGATTTTTTAAAACCCGAACCTCTTGTAGTCTGTAATTTAAATAACATGATGACATGTCTGATGCGAAGTCACTTTTAGAACTGCGGTTTCGTAATCCCTTGGGCTTTAGGAACTCTAAGCAAGAATTGCTAATAAGCAAAATACATTAAATTGCGAAACTCACTTCATCTTTTTGGTGAGCGTGACGCTCTTTGAATGTCTTTACGCTTAGATATTTGCGCCCGTCAGTTTGCCCAAAACGAATTGCTGCTTGGCAGAAATGCTCAATATTTGCAGCATTTATTCAAAATAAATATTTTTTTTAACAAAAATTGAGTTTTACTTTTTTTCCTTAAGAAGTTTATTTTGCCTAGCTTCCAGTTTAGGCGGCTTATAAACGCAGACATAAGGTATTTCACCGTACATAGTATGACCATCATTGTACTCGGCTTTGTTTTTTTCCTCAAAGTACTGATCTTTACCGAGTGTTTTATTTTGAATTTTTGATTCGTCTCGCTCTCATATTTTTCCCGACTTCTTTCCAAATTTTTGAAGGAATCTAATTTCTGGCCCAAAGCAAAGTTTTCGACCTCCTCCATCTGTATTAAATTATATACATATGTATATATTTTTTTGTAATTCTTTTTTTTATGGAAGAAAATTCTCAACACTTTAATTACCTATGGTATATTGCCTGGATACACTGACTCGTTTTGCACCACGTCGCTCAATGTTGTTGCTCAGGATCGCATCAACGTGTAGAACAATTATCGATTATTTACATTATATGTATGTATTATAAGTATCAAAGGAGTTTTCACTTTTTGTTGGGATTGATGTGGTGGTATTTCGCGCCTCGTATTTTTTAAAAAACAATTCAGAAAACGAAAAAAAATGTTTATATGTTTTTCATTAATATTTTCATATATTTGATATTTTTTATAAAGAAAGAAAAGAGACAGTTTAATTACATACAAGTGTGTAAAATCGTAATGAGAAGAATTTTCTCTGCAAATGGAATGCACATTACTTTCTGTGCGGTCTGCAGAATATATCCTAAAGTGTTGCTAAAATTGTTTGCAATTTTTCATAGAAATGCACCTCCAATGGGAAATTCTCTGCGTCTGGCATAATTTTTTCTTCACTTTGAACAATTTTAGCAATTGGCGTAGTCGCACCAGCTTCTACACTTGTACATAACTTAAGCTTATCGCGATCCTTTGCTCTGTGAGTAAAAATTTCTGAAGTGGCCCCCTCAATTTTCACAAAGTGTCAAATTTTGAAATTAATATTTGCATTTTATCCCTTGAATATTCACAAATATGCCGGTGAGTGCGAGGTTCGAATCTCAGTCAGCGCAAGCAAAATCTTAATAATAGAAAAAGTTTTTTCTAATAGCGGTCACCCCTTATCATAAAATTACATCTGCCGTTCGGATTCGGCAAAAATATTTTAGGTCCCTCCATTTGTGGTAGAATATAAAGGCGCACAACTAAATTGTAGTTGTTTTTATAAACATGGAACTGTGCAAGGCGAATTCATACAAGGTGGTTTTAATAGAGCAGGCGTTTTGATTTTTTTATTGACTTTACGTAGGGATTGTCAAAATGAGATGTTTATTTAAGGTTTTATATGAACATTTCTAATTCGTAAATTTTTGTGTTTTGTGTGTCTTATAATTTTGCAAATTATATTAAAAGCAAATACAACGAAAACTATATGCAAGCATAGGAAAGTGCGTATTGTGCCGGAAAAAAGTGGAACGCCTCGTAAAGACGAATTTATTTGACAACTGCTACGCTAGAATTTTGTTTTTGTGCTATTAACACCGCCTTGTATGATTTCGCCTTGGACATGTGTATATTTTTTTGCTTTATTAACTGTGATTTTTTGATTATTTTTTTAAAAGCTTATGACAAATGAAATGTGAATTATTTTTAGAAACTTATTTATATCAATAAAAAATTTGTTTTTTCATAAATGGTAGCCTGACATTGAATTTGGTAGTTTTTAAATTGAAATTTGGTAGGATTTTTTTTTTATCAGCAGCAACGCTGGTCACGACTCTCACATTTGGAATTTGAGTGATATGAAAACTAGCTTCGCATCAAATTATCGGAGTGGAAATGCAAATATCATACTAGGTGAGAATAATCCATTTTTAAAAAGTAGCAATGCCTTATAAACTCGTACTAATTTCAAATTTTGTTTGTAAAGGTGACAAAGGATACCCTCTTCAACCGTGGCTCATAACTCCGTTTAGGGAACCAATCATATGCGACAGAAAACAAAGATTCAACACTTATGCTAAAGGCCGTATAATTGTTGAGAAGACAATAGGTTTATTAAAATCAGTATTTCGTTGCCTTTGCAGTGAACGAGGATTACATTACGCACCAGAGAAAGCAGCACGTATTGTTAATTTGTGCTGCGCATTGCACAATATCCGTAAGCATTTTAATTTATGTAAATGAAAACATCCCTGAGTCAAACCTGGATACAAGTGATAATACATATTCCAACGAAGATGACAATGCTTTCGATGATATGCCAACAGAAGAATCAAATAGAATAAGAGATAGTTTTTTAGATTTATTATAATATAAGTACATACATAAGTATGTTTGTCAAAATAATTGTTATACTTAAACAGAAAAAACAGTTCATTTCATAAAACAAAACTAACAATTCATTAAACATTTTTTTTCTGGGACGTATTTACCCAAAAACTATTTAGGTCCGCTGGTGCTCTTTGGGAAAAGCCTTTAGCTATGTCCGGATGCAACTTCATCTCGTTCACAAGCACTTCAAATTGATTTTTGCTTGTGTATTTTTGCCTCTTGTCTCTAAAATATGCATACATGTAAAAACATAATTCAGTGCGTTCTCATCAATTTTTTACATAAATACTTACAAAAGTTCCATTTCTTAAATTTTCCGTAACGAACTCACCAACGGATAGATACCGACAATTATTTTCGATTTTACGGTCTCAATGATTCTGCAATCAGCGCCATCTATGAGCCACGAAAAGTATTTTATCGAGTCGGCAAGTGAGTTCAACCTCATCGATAAATTAATTGTCGATACGTGTTCAATGATTTCAACGCAATATTTGCCGATCGATATCTAAACATTTTTCGATCGACCCGAGTTCAATTATTTTTTTCATTATTTTTTTTATCAAAGATTGCTGATCGTTTTTTTTCAGATGTGAAATAGCGGAACTGAGAGCACCAGTTAGTGACTTCTTAAATGGCTTTCAACTAGAACTGCAACTTTTGTAAAAACATGATTTTCTGGCAAAATCGCAAGCGTCTTACTTTAAAAGAAATAAGGGTGAAATAGAGGAAGGAGAGGTAGTCGTTAGCTTGGATTTTGCGGAAAAATATTCCTTTTACATTCAAAACGCGATACAGTCCCATCACTGGAATAATAATCAGGCGACTTTGCACCCATACGTAATTTATTATCGGGAAAATGGGCAAGTAAAAAACTTTAATTTCGTGGTAATTTCGGAGAAAAATTGTCATGATGCAAGCGCAGTGCACTTATTTAACTCGAAGCTTGTTAAATTTATTGCAGTTAAATTACCAAATTGAAATATAAAAAAAATTTACTATTTTTCTTATGGAGCTGCGTCGCAGTATAAAAACAAGTTTAACTTTGCAAATTTGGCACTTCATGAGAGTGATTTTAATATTAAGGCAGAATGGATTTTTTTTGCAACATCACACGGAAAAGGAGCTTGCGATGGAATCGGTGGAACCGTGAAAAGACACCAGTTTGCAGCGAGTCAATAGCAATATATGTAATTACCTCTGCCCAAGAACTTTACCATTGGGCGCAAAACTTCTTCAAAAATATTTTTTTAATGAACATGATATTCACGACAGACATTACGAAACTCGATTTGGAAAGTCAGTGGTAATTAAAAATACACGAGCCTTTCATCTCTATATCCCATTAGATGAAGAGAATATAGAAAGTAAGATTTTTTCAGAGGACGTGAAATCTACCATAAATATTATATTTAAAACAACACAAAATAACTGTAAAAAAAACAGAAAAAATGCAAAGTGATGAATATTAATAAACATTTGCCTTCGTAATTTACTACAACAACAAACATCATTGATTTTGCCGCTTTGAAAAATATAATGTATCGGTATGTAGGTAATCGGTGGAGTGGGTAAAAAAAATTAAATATCGAAGGAGCCTTATGGTTGCTCAAAAATTTTTTTGCTCACATTAGTAACCAATATTGTAAGGAACAATTTGAGACCTAAATGCGATAAAAATCGCAATGAGAAGTTTTAAAAAAATTTAATAAAAAAAAGAAAGTTATAAAAAATTTAAAAGAAATTAAAATTTTTTAATTTTGTTTTTGTACTCTTTTAGAAACCTTTTTTTTATACTCACCAAGTTTCATCAAATTCGTACGAAAACTTTGGCTGCAATCACATTTACTAAAATAAAGTTCATAAATATTAAATTAACAAAAAATGTTATAAAAAAATCGAATATCGGCGAAATATTTTACTGATATATTTGTGAATATTCAAGGGATAAAATGCAAATACTTATTTCAAAATTTGACACTTTGTGAAAATTGAGGGGGCCACTTCAGAAATTTTTACTCCTTTCCTAACTAATTAATCGTCTAAGATTTCGTTTACTTACGTTGCTCACATTGCTGGGTTATTTATTAATATTTGAATATAACTACTCAATATTCTGCAACACATCAATCATCGATTGCACAGTGGTTACTATCGATCGTATTACTATGATATTTTTTAGGCGAAACATTACGAGGTAGCGAGGGGATTATACGCTAGCCCAGGCAGAAAATATTTATGCACCGAAGGGTTGTTTTGCCTGGCAAACTGCGCAAAAAATGCACATCCATTGTTCAAACTTAATTGGCCTGAGTGGCTCCTAATACATTTTAATGATAATAGAATAAATAATATGCTTATAATATCCAACTTTTGCCCATATCGATAGGTTATAAAATATTTACAGAAAGATAATATTTGCCTGCAGAATTATTTAAAGAATGCCTTATTTTCCAATTTTTTTTTTACTTAAATCATAGTGCCCATAGAAGATTTCATATTCTTTGGATATTCTTCAAATATATTTCCCCTGCTTCCCTAAACAGTCTTACGAAAGGAAAATTTCGCTACGATAACATTACAGCCCAGATACATATGTATTCAAAGATTTAAAAGTACGGAGAAACCAAGGAGTGGTTTGTCAAGCATGTTAAACGGTATTTCCACGGCAAGTGAATCACGTGTTTTACAATTTGAATTACGAATAACGTTTACATGACGCTTTCGTAATTCGATTGGTATATCCGTTGCTGTTGCAATACTTATGTACATGCATACTTTTGCGTATTCATTCACTCTAGATTTGCCCAACACCCTCTTTCACGTGATTATTTGCTTCACAAACTCACCGTTTGAAAACATTTTAGCACTTAACTGTTTTTCGTTTGTTTATTTTTTTTTTTGTTGTTATGATATTTATATGTTTTTTGACAGCAATTTTCGACACATTTCCGACTAAAATTAGAGATGACGGTTCGTGATTGTTCTGCTAATAACAATTGGGACAGCGAATCATGTGCGCTCGTAGTATCTGTGAAAGATATTTTTTAAATCGCAAGAATGTTTTTTAAGCGTAAGAATGTTTCATTTGTACTCATAGATGGGCACTTAGCATTACGAGTAAAAATGAGGTAATCCGGAATTTTGAACTGATAATGAGAAGTTATAGAACTATTTCGGAAATCAACACATTTCCTTATCAGACTTCTTTATTTAATTAATTATATTTATTATTCATAACCACTTCTCCAAGGCTATGAACCAAGGAGCTATGAGTAGCAAAGGCAGTACGCTAAATGTTGTGCTACGCTAGCCGAGTGGACTGCTGCGTCTATTCCATCTTCCTTTCATACACCAACTACAAACAAGAGCAACTGATCTGTCGCTATTTCAACTTTGTGTGGCCTCGAGCTCAATAAAATTGACAATTATTAAAAAATTTATGAGGCCGAAAAACAACAACAATTCATATGTTTACATTACCAGTTAAACTTTACTGATTAATGAAAAAAATTTAACACCCCTATGCTGTAATCCGTCGTACGTTCGATTACGATACGAATCTTAAATTGGTATACTGAAATCAGCATTGTCGGATCGTAATTTCGAAATTCGGAAGCGATCCTCGAAATTCGTAATGTTGGTATGCTTGAATCCGACGTAGCTGACATTTGTATGTATTTGTCGTAAATTTTCTACGAAGAGCAACTGGTGTCGGAATAAAACAAACTATTTAAAACATATCAATATAAAATTAATGAAATAAATTATGTAAACGCAAAAATATGTAAGTAAAGTATCGATAACGATAGAAATTTATTAATTATAATTAATTTACAATATTATCAGGTGGAAATTACAACAAACCGCTCACAATTTGAATAAATGGTGGAGTGTATGAGCGAAAGACCGGACATTTCACAAGGATTTGCAAAAGGGGCGAAAGAAGATGTGTTGGCTTTTTGGGAGGATGTTGCTCAGCAGCTAAACAGCTTAGGTCCACCAACTAATGATGTTTCTAGTTGGAAAAAGATTCGGATACAATTTTAATAGCTCAAAATGTATTCATCACTGTTTTCCTAATATCAACTATTTGTAGGTATGGCTAGATTACAAATGCTACATCAAGCGAACGCTCTCCGCCAATAGAGCAGAAGCGAGGGCCATTGGTGGTGGACCCAACAAAATGAATACATTTAACGAGTTGGAGGAGCAAGTGATACAGCTGACCGGTTTGCGCACATGCAGATCTGGCATCAACAAGCTGCAGCTTTTGGTGCGCCAACAATTATCCAGTCCTCAACTTTTTGGGGTGAATAATGTAGTTGACGTGCACTTAGTAAGCATCGAAATCTATTTTTTAAAACGCCGATAACTCTCTCGACTATATTGCGAGCTTTACTGTGCGTTTTGTTGAATGCACTTTCACGACTTCCTGCCACAGGAGAGCGAAACGGTGTTATTAACCACGGCTGCAATGGATATCCAGCATCGCCTGTAAAACAAAATGTCGTTTATTATAATTTGCATATTTTGCTCTAATTGTACTTATAAGCTGCCTAATATCCAACTGGTTTTGTTTCCTTGCCGATATCTGGTTTCAAAGTGAACTTTGGCATCACTTACATTCCACGCGTGGGAGTCGTGGCTACTTCCAGGAAACTGAGCATTAACATACCTAATTCGCATCTTATGATCACAAATCTATTAAATAAATTTACAATAGATTGAATGTACAAAATAAATTTGTTAGTGTTCGTTTACTAACGACCATTGCGTTTAAGCTGTAGCACCGTTTTCGATTATAATACAGATAAGGTTCTTCTATAGGAGGCAGTATTTTGATGTGCGTTCCGTCTACAAACATAATAACTCCAGGAAATTTTGTTTTCCTATAAAACCATATTTTGGATTCTTTGCTCTTCTCTTCCGCCGTTGACAACTGAATCCAGGCTGGACATAATCGGCGCTCCAAAATGTTTAACGTTTTTGTTAACGTTTTCGAGAACGTTGATTGGGCCAGCCCCACATCGAAATCCTTCCCAACACCGTGTTGGTAGCTTCCTTCAGCGAAGAACCGCAAAACTGCCGCCAACCTACATATACATAGGAGCTACCGATGATGATTTGACGTTTGGCCCAAGCTCTTCCTCCATAATTAATAAAACGCGTCTTTGTTGAGGCGACAATTTTTAACAAATCTATAAACATTTAAGCGAATAGTTACCATGTGTACATAGCAGTGAATTATTTATTCAACTTAGACTTTATCACATAAGTCAAATGGATTAGAACTATGTATCTCGCAGCATTCACCGGCCACTGAATCCATTATTAATTAAATAATACTTAAAAACAACGCTTTAATACTCTTTTTTATTTCACTCTTCACTTGCAATTATATTTACTTTGATTTATTTCTGTCAAAACAGCTGATTAAAAACTTCGAATTTCTACTTTTTCGTTGGCAACGCGGTTGATAGTTACGATCGTATTTCAGCATAGCAATTTTCGAATTTGCGGAACGGGGCTACGAATTCGTAACTACGAATATTCGGACTACAGCATAGGGGTGTAAGTAAGCAGTACATTTTTACTGATTACTAAAATTTACTTTGCATTATCAGTACATTAGGTAAGCAGTATATTTTTACTGAAAACTGAAAAGTAGTACATTTTTACTGATTAATGAAATATCATGGCTTTTATTTCTTTTATGTATTATGCACATACATACGTATGTATATATTTACATACTATAACCCTGCAAGCCAGCTACCAGCTAGATATCTGGTTAACGGGTAGGTTTCGTTCACTTGTAGACAGGTAAAAAAAGTAGGTAATTTTGTTCTAGCTGTGTGAAAATATTAACCACGTTTTCATATACGTGTGACGCGCCGTCTCCCTCGCACTAATAGAATTGTTCGATTTCACTAAACTATAGCTGGACTACTCTTATTTCCCCTTATTTGGCTAATATTATGGTAAAAATGTAGTTAATGCTACCATTTGTATCAGTTAATGTTTTGGTCAACTTTTAGCTAATGTTACCTTCGTTACAGGTTAATGTTTAGATGAGCTTGTAGGTAATGTTAACGTTTGCCCAAGTTAATATTCTGGTAAACATATAGTTAGTGTTAACGTACGTACGAGTTAATGTTTTTGTGAGCTTGTAGCTAATCTGCACAAGTTAGTATTCTAGTAAACATGTAGCTAATGTTAACATCTTCACAAGTTAACATTCTGGTAAACATACAGTTAGTGATAACATCTGCACAAGTTAACATTCCGGTTAACATACAGTTAATGTTAACATCTGCACAAGTTAGTATTCTAGTAAACATGTAGCTAATGTGAACATCTGCACAAGTTAGTATTCTAGTAAACATGTAGCTAATGTTAACATAAATAAACAGTTCAACAATAATTTTTTCCATTCATTTATTTCTTGTAAAAATATTTAACAACCACATAACATTTATGTACATTGAAAAAAAAATGTTGAGCAGCGATCCTTAGTTGTTTGTGGAGCAGCAATTATTTAACGTGGCACAGCACAGCACAGCAAAAATCTGAAAAAGAGAAAATATAAAATTAATAAATGGTAAAACAAATCCTAGCTGGGAATTTAAAAAAAAAATGCAAAAAAAAAAAACTTACCAAAAAATGTTGAGCAGCGATCCTTAGTTGTTTGTGGAGCAGCAATTATTTAACGTGGCACAGCACAGCACAGCAAAAATCTGAAAAAGAGAAAATATAAAATTAATAAATGGTAAAACAAATCCTAGCTGGGAATTTAAAAAAAAAATGCAAAAAAAAAAAACTTACCAAAAGGGGTAGAGTGATCCTTGGTTGTTCTGGCACGAAGTAACAATCTGAAATGTGTAAATTTTATTTTTTCTTTTTTCTAAATATTTTTTATTGTCACAGCCTACTTACGTTGAATTGCTGATTTTATTCATGCCCCACTTTGTTAAAAAACTGTCGTTCATTTTTTTGCTCCTTCTAGCACATGAAATTGTTTTTGGAGTAAGATATAACTGCTCTAACTTTAAGAAATTTTTTCGACAGTTCAAAAAAATGTGTAAATGTGAGGGTGAAATGACTTAAAATGTGTGAATATGTATGTAATTTTTTTTTATTTCAGGGGAAACTGGTTAGAGGTGGCTTGCAGGGAAGCATGAAGAGCATGCTGACAAGTATTTGTAAACTTTTTGAGGAAATCGAAAATAGCGATGCAGGGTCAAAGAGAGCGAGCTTCTCATCAAAAGCTACGCAGACAGCATCGCCACCCAAGGAGGTCACGCAAGGAAAGCGGGGTAGACCAAACAACGGAGGCGATACCACTGCATCGAACAACTGTCAGCCACTGGGGAAGCGTACAAGAGTCCACTCATCGGGAATGCAAGATCGGCGACCCGAGCAGCAATACTCGAAGACCGGCCGGGAGAAACCGATTGCCCGCGCGGCCCTAGAGAAGGGGAAAGAGCAATCTTTTATTAACACCGACATTCCCGCAACTCAAGAAGCAGCGTGGACTACAGTGTCGAACGTAAAGCGCCAAAGGAAAAAAGCCCCTCGCCCGGACGCAATCGTAATCAAGTCCTCCGGGGAGTGCTCGTATGCGGAAATCCTCAAACTTGTCAAAAGTGACGAGAGACTGAGGGACCTAGGTGAAAACGTCCGCAAGATTAGGAAAACTGCCAAAGGAGACCTCTTGTTCCAGCTCAACAAGGCAGAGAGCACAAATACCGCCAAACTGCAAGCCGCGGTGGGAGAAATGCTATCGGGTAAAGCGGAAGTTAGAACCCTAACACAGCAATCCTTCCTGGAAATCCACGACATAGACGAAGTCACAACTCGCGGAGAAGTGTGCTTAGCTTTAAATGCAAAGCTTGATTCCATCAAGGTCCAAGAGTCGGACATACGATCCATGCGTAAAGCTTACGGAGGCACTCAAATCGCGTTGTTGCTTCTACCGGCGAGTAGTGTCAATAAGGTGCTCTCACTAGGCAAAATTAGAATCGGCTGGGTGATCTGTCGCATCCGAGGTAAATAACAGCCAAGACGTTGCTACAAATGCCTCGAGTTCGGCCACGTGTCTATGAACTGTCGGAGCAGTGAAGACTTCACAAAATCCTGCTTTAAGTGTGGTGGCCCTGGACACATGGCAAAGGACTGTAGCAACCCCCCAAGTGCTTGGTATGTGCGAAACGCGGCGTGCTCGCTACTGACCACATAACCGGAGTTTTCAAGTGCCCTACCTATCAAGCAGCTCTCAGAAAATATAAAACAAAATGAAGATACTGCAATTCAACCTAAACCACTGTCAGGCAGCGCAGGACCTCCTGTCGCAAACCATCAGTGAGGAAAACGTGGATGTCGCGATACTCAGCGAACCCTATAAAGTGAAACGGTCACAATGTTGGGCACACGATAAGAGCGGTAAAGCAGCCATCTGGACATGCGGCAACCCCGCTAGCTGGATGTACGATGTCGTATCTGAAACTGGCTTTGTGGGTGCAAGTATAAGAGATCTATGCATCTATAGTTGCTATATACCCCCTAGCACCACTGTGCAAGTATTTGAACAGATTGTCGGAAAGCTCTCCATCGATGCAAGAGGCAGAACAAATGTTCTTATAGCGGGCGATTTTAATGCTTGGGCGGAAGAGTGGGGCTGCCCGAGCACACGTCCCAAGGGTAGAGCACATTTAGAGGCCCTGGCAATCCTCGATGTCGCACTTCTAAACACCGGCACCGAACATACCTTTAGTCGAAACGGGTTTGGGTCAATAATCGACCTGACCTTCGCAAGCGCCACATTATACAGATCAGTGGACTGGAAAATAAGTTCTCGCTTTACACAAAGCGATCATTATGCAATTACCTGCACGATTAATAGAAACCGAAGTACCCCAAAAAAATTCCAACAAACCAGCATAGCTCGAGGTTGGAAAGCGCGCTTTCTTGACCCGGACCTATTCATTGCAATGCTGCCATCTCGTCAATACAATGGATCCGCAAATAGTAGAGCCAAAGAGATCATGGCCGACATAAGTACCGCATGTGACGCATCAATGGCTAGAAAAGTCTTAAAAGGACATCATAAACCCGCTTATTGGTGGACATATGAGATCGGAGAGTTAAGGAAGCTATGCTTAAAAGCAAGGCGAAAATACCAACGCGCAAGGGGCAACCCTTGCTTCCCTCAATACAGAGAAGCCTATAAAAGTCCACGCGACGATTTAAAAAAAGCTATCAAATGCAGCAAGCGAAGATGTTTTCTGGAACTATGCGACGACGCAGATCGAAACCCCTAAGGCACAGCATACAATTTGTTACCAAAAAGCTAAAAAGCAATGTTATGTCGCCGAGAAGCGCAAGGGATTTGAAAGTGGCTGTTGATACCTTCTTTCCTCCCCAACGGCGCTTAGTTTCGAATATCAATTGCGGGGTACAGTGCTCTTTCGAGCCCTTTCAATCGGATGAGGTTTTACTGGCCGTTAATAAACTAGTAGATAAAAAAGCCCCCGGGCCCGATGAGGTACCAAACAAGGCTCTTAAACTCGCGATGCGCTATCTTATGCCAGAGTTTGTAAAACTGTACAACTTATGTTTTAAAGAAGGTGTTTTCCCACAAGTCTGGAAAATACAGAAATTGATCTTAATCCCTAAGCCGGGTGAACCACTAGATGATCCTTCTAGTCTTAGGCCTATATGCTTGCTAGACTCAGCAGGCAAAGTCCTGGAGCACATGATCTCAAAGCGATTAGAGCTTGAAGTTCAAAAAAGGGAAGGTATCTCGGCACACCAGTTTGGCTTTAGAAAGGGGAAATCTACAATTGATGCCGTATCAAGAGTGGTTGACATAGCAAGAGAGGCAATTAGTGGCACCCGATGGCTAGGAGGAGAGAAAGAGTATAGCCTTGTCGTAACGCTTGACGTCAAAAACGCCTTTAACACCGCCAGCTGGGCGAAAATTCTCGACAGACTAGAACAGATTGGTGTTTCTTACTATCTTCGCAGAATAGTTCGCAGTTACTTTAGTAATCGCTATGCTACTGTACGAAACGGAAGAGGGCAGAAAACACACGGAGGTCACCGGTGGCGTCTCGCAGGGATCCGTTCTAGGCGCAATGCTTTGGAATATCATGTATGATGGAGTTCTGCGAGTAAAATTGCCCGAAGGTTCAAGCATAACTGGTTTTGCGGACGATATCGCGATAGTAGTCACCGCAAAGCATCTCAGTGACATAAAAGTTAAGGCGGACATATCAGTCAGCATAATAAAAGAACGGCTAAAAGCGTCCGGTCTGCGTCTTGCAGACCATAAGACAGAAGCAATGGTTATTTCTAGTAGGAAAAAGCCGGAAGAAGTGGTTGTAAATGTTGGCGGCCATATAGTGAATACCAAGTCCTCCATTAAATACCTAGGTGTGATTCCAGACAAGAGGTTGACCTTCAAAGCACATTTGGAATATGCAAGGAACAAAGCAGCGGCAACAGTCACGGCTTTATCGAGAATAATGCTGAACACTAGAGGGCCTAAGCAGAAGCGGCGGCGACTTCTAGCCAGCGTTGTAACTAGCCAAATCCTATATGGAGCCCCCATCTGGGCAAGCGCAATGGAATATCCTTCTTTTTGTCGGGGATTAAATTCAACGTACCGCCTGTGCGCTCTCAGAGTATGTAGTGCTTTTAGAACGGTGTCAGACGAGGCAGCTCTTGTCATCTCCAGCATGCCACCCGTTTATCTACTGGCCAAAGAAGCGGCTAAACTCTGGGCTGGTCCACGCCCAACAAAAGAAAGCGAAAGAAAGCTGGCAAGGGAGAGCTATATAGCTGATTGGCAAAACCACTGGGATAATGCACTGAAAGGGCGCTGGACACATAGATGTATCCAAAGACTTGATACTTGGATAAAAAGAAAGCATGGTGAAGTAGATTTTTACCTATGCCAATTTCTAAGTGGGCACGGGTGCTTCAAGTCATATTTATACAAGTTTAAGCACGATGTCGACCCCTACTGCGACGATTGCGGAGACGGTGTTGATGAAGATGTTTACCACGTATTCTTCGAATGCCCAAGGTTCTTCCGACAAAGAGATAAATTGAAAGCTGCGGTGGGCGAAAACTTTTCACCACCTTCGGTAGTAAACTGCATGCTTAAAGGAGAAAAGGAATGGACGGCAATAAGCGACATAATTGCCTCGATTCTGAAGCAGCTTAGAATATTAGAGCAGCAGCGGCGTCGCAGTGGAAATTAGCCGTTTCTAAACAAAATAAAGAACTGCAAACATTAAGCTCGGAATCTCGTCTACCCCGACAGCTCAAGAAACCAGCGAACGATGCTCGGAACCCCGTCCGTTCCGACATCCTTCAAAATGTGAAGCTCACTATCAGGCTGCTCGGAATCTCGTCCATGCCGACAGCCCCCAGATAAACCAGGGAAGGTGCTGCTCGGAACCTCGTCCGTTCCAACAGCTCTTAGAAAACATGCGTGTCTTACTATTAAACAGTTATATAGACGTGGGATGCAGATATTAATAAATGCCACCTAGTGCACATCGGGCGAAAAGTACTCCAAAAATTTTGGGAGAAAACTACACCCAAGTAGTCGTCAAACTGGTGCCCCTGGATCTTCAAACAGGTCTAAAGAGACGGCGGCGTTTGAACCATTAAGATCGGAATCTCGTCCATTCCGGCAGCTCAAGAAAACAGCGTATGATGCTCGGAACCCCGTCCGTTCCGACATCCCTCACTACCAGGCTGCTCGGAATCCTGTTTATTCCGACAGCCCCCAGATTACCCAGGGAAGTTGCTGCTTGGAACCTCGTCCGTTCCGACGTCCTCCTTTAGCAGTAGCGAAAAATGGAAGAAAGCTTGTGAGGCAATAGCAGAAGAAATGAAGAGGTTGAGAACTCTCAACCGACAAAAGCGTAGCAGCGGCGACTAACCGCCTTTCCCCCCCATGATGAAATGCTTGACGGCAGTCCCGTAGGGAGCGGAATTTCGACGAAAACAGGTTCATCCTGGTTTCAAAGGGCCACTTGAGGGTAGTGCGCTACCACAACGCCCTTGAAAAACAAAAAAAAAAAAAAAAAAAAAAAAAAAAAAACATACTATAAGCTGTTAGCTTTTCTTAACACAAGCAATCCAAAATTTACATGTGTAGCTGAGTTTTTTTCTTCTAGAACGATTAACAATCCTCGCGAATAAAAACAACCCTTCTACAGGCGCAGATGAGGGTAAGGGTGTATTATATTTTAGAAAAACGTTTTCTATTGCTGGATGTTTTTTAAAACATTTCGTCGGTGTGTCTCTTACGACTAAGTATAAAACTGTTTCCTGAAGATAATTTCCCGAGTCTGTGGAAATTCACTGTATGCTAACATCTAAGTATTTAAGTGGATAAACAAATGCCAAAAATTATACAAATATTAGATTGAAAATTAAGTGTAATAATTTTACCGTTACTTTCTTCCTCGAAATCAAGGAATAATATCAGCGGCGTTTGTAGCAAAACACGAGTTTCAGCGTCGGCTATTCTACCATACTTCACCACAAAAGCATTGTACCTTTTCTTCACTTCCTCTTCTTTTTGCGTTGTAGCCGTTTCTAAGAGAGCTCTCAAAAATCGTTTTTTTTATGATCTTTTGTGTATATCTTCTATATCGTGGCTTGATGAGCTTCCAATTTTGTTGAAATCAGTTGAAGCCAGAAGATTTAAAGTGTAGCTCGCACAACGGAAGTGCTTCGACAGTCGTGGAGTTAAAGATTCAAATTGAAGCGCTGATCCATCCACCGAATCATCTGAGCTTGTGCCAGAGTCGGATTCATCATCACTGTCATGTACCTTTGTACGTCCTTAATCAATAAAAATTAACTAAAATACGTTATTTTACAATTAAATAATTGCATCTGATATCATTTACCCAATTTAACTCCAAACTCTTCAAATGCCTTAATAATGTATACACGATTTTTTCAACAGGTGTTATGTATTGCTTGTTTATGTCGCATATCATTTTCGTAACACGATCAAAAGAATGGGTTTTTTTAAATCTTCGACAAGCCAGTGCTACAGACTTCCTTTCAAAATTATTCACATCTAGCCAATGGCAAGTGTAACAAAAAAAAAATTTTTTTCCACTTGACCACACATTAGCAGTAATGCACACGTATGTATTAAATTTTAACCAGCTCAGAAGCAAGGTTTTGAACATACATACATATTTTGGTTCGATTATATCCTTTGTTATACGTCGTCACTAATGTGTTTGAATATTTCAATAAAATATTATATTATAGTGAAATATATAATAAGTTTTTTAATTCATTTTATTTGTTTTATGTTAAAAGAGCTCATCTCCGTCCAAATTTTTGGCCGTCATTGAGCAATTATATGGAAAAGTGATATTTATCAGTAATCAGCAAAAATGTACTGCCTACTACTGATATTTTTCAGTAATCAGTAAAAGTGTATTGCTTACTGCTATCCGTAATACTTAAAACGTAATACTTACTTAATTGGCGCATTAACCGCCTAAGCGATCTTGGCCGAGGTCAACACAGCAAGCCAGCTGTCCCTATATCGTGCTAACTGGCGCCAATTGGAAATCCGAAGTATAGCCAAGTCTTTTTCCACTTTGTCTTTCCAACGCAGAGGAGGTCATCCTTTCAAAGGTGTGAACTCACCAAAAGGGCCGGAAAGTAAATATGGATAAGGGAGAAAATTTTTCAGACCCTTTTAAAAGAGGTGGGATGATTTTACGATCACCAGAAGCGGGTGTAGGTAGGCATTCTCAAATAAGTCTTACGCCTTATACATCGTCTGTAGTAAGATCACGGTCATCACCTCCAGAGCTTAACCGCGTTTGTGAGGATATAAGAGTTAATACGGCAGTAAGTTGCAATAACTCTCAAAAAATAGATGCGCTATATCTATTAGATACAAAATTGAAGACGCTTGTTGGAATGATGGCACTTCCTAGACGATCTATTCACCAGCCAATGAGAAAGTTGGTGGATTAAATCGTGGAAATGTACAAGAAAGTGAAGAAACTGAAAGGAAATGGAGTTACTCTGGAGCTATCAAATTGTTGTTATCTTAGCTGTGTTATCTCTGTCGCAGATAGTAGCTCAAAAAATTATAGTAGCCCAAAAAATCAAGATTGCTTGGTCGGTATACCGAATTCGTGAAAAGCGTATCCTGACCAGGTGCTTTAGATGCCTAGACTTCGGCCATTTAGCGAAAGCCTGCACAAGTAAAGACCGCAGTGGCCTTGGCTTTAAGTGTGGAGAAAAAAGCCATAAGGCCAAAGAATGTAGCACTGAGCCTTCATGCGTTCTGTGTAAATCGAATGGACAAGCAACAAAAAGCCATATTTCGGGTGGAAAACAATGCCCGTTCTTCCAGCGCGCGTTAAACACAAAAACAAAAATATGAAGATATTGCAGCTAAACTTAAATAATTGCGAAGCTGCTTTGTCAAACAATTGCTGAGCAAAGCATTGTTATTGCTATTCTAACTGAGCAATACAAGCCAGCCAAACACGGCACTTGGATCCCCGACAAAAAAGGAAAAGCCGCGATTTGGGTTTGTGGGGAAAAAGGCATTAGCGGAAAACCAAGTAGCCATGAGTATTTTGTGAAGACAAAGATTGACGAAATTTATATCTATGGCTGTTATGCACCAGCCAGCCTTAGTCAGCAGGAATTCGAATCATTCCTAGACAGACTGGTACAGGATGCCAGATCACACTCTTTCAAGATAATTGTTGTAGATTTTAATGCCTGGGCCTTAGAATGGGGCAGCAGTAGAACAAATAGCCGAGGTCATGCCTTACTAAGAGCATTTACAACCCTAGATATGCTCCTGTTAAACACAGGCAACAAAAACACCTTTGAGAAAACTAGTCGAGGTTCCATTATCGATCTAGCTTTCTGTAACCTATCATTAGCAACAAAAATTACATGGACTATAAGTGATACATATACGCATAGCGACCATTTAGCTATTATTATTGAAATAGGATACGCAGTTGCGGAGTCTCGCCTAAGTGTTCAAAACGACGTAAGAAGTTGATGCAAAAAATCTTTTGACTTGACTATGTTTAAATGAGTACTTAACAATATAAACAGTGTGTTTACTATGCAAAGAAATGCAGAAAATTTCTCCGACGCCCTCTCTCAAGATATCATCAAGGCATGCGATTCTTCCATGACTAGAAAGGTTCGCAGAACTGGCCCTAAACCTGTATACTGGTGGCCGGCTGAAATAGCATCGTTAAGACAACAATGCAATAAAGCTAGAAGAAAATTTCAAAGAATTAGACCGGAGGAGCTAAGAGATGAATTTAATAACGAGTCCGATTTTAAGACATTAAGCGCTGTTCTAAAACACCAGGTAGTTACATTTAATGACTGAAGATGAACAACATTTTACGAATGCTTTGATGCCAAATCCGTTCCAAGAAGTAAAAAACGAAATTGCTGGTGCCATTAACCGTTTTACTATAACAAAATCGGAACATGATCAGCAATGTTTGGTTAAAGATGGCACCAAAATGTTTAAAGTAACAACAAGCGCTTCCGAATGCAACTTTTTTTTATCAATAGCATCTTTGCCATGTATACACATTTTTGCCGTACGAAAATATTTCGGTTTGGCACTTTTTGCTAGTGAGCTATGTCCGAAACGGTGGACAAAATCCTCTATCCTTCAGTCTCATCCGAGACTGGAAAACGAGGAACCTTTTAAAGATAACGTTCAAACTACTCCTATTGTGAGTCGGTCGATTAAAAAAAAGAAAACCCTAAATGTTAACGAGAAACGAAAGATAGTGAAGTAAATTTTAGATGATATTTTAAACAAAACGTAAGATACGCTTAATGAAATTAGAAATCAGCAAATAGGCGAAGAATCCGACGTCGACAACTCTTTCATTGAGGCGAATCTTAATTTATCGGAGTTGTAATTAGATTTAAATAAGTCGATAGGTAAAGATTGTGGAATAGCAAATGTAAAACTACCAGCTCCGCGGAAAGCCAAAGGCCGCCCATCTAAGTTCTCTCAAACATTTATTTAGTAAAATTCAAGAATGATAGATAACAAGATTACGCAGTTAAAAATGCGTGACGTAAGTTTCGATTGTAAACAAGAAGAATGAAGAGAATAATCAAAAATGCAAACTGTCAAAACAATAAAGTTACCAAAATCTCAACTACGCAGAAATGAACGCTGTATTATTTGTTAAATAAACTAAATATAATTATTACATTAAAGAATTGAATTGAATTGAAGTGCATAAAGCAAGTAATAAAATAAGTTAAAGTGATATTGAATTTGAGCGCTTAAATGTGGTAGCAACAAATGTGGTCACAAGAATCATATAATTCGCTGCATCGTGAGTGTATTTTGTGACCAATATTGCAATAACTTACTAATTATCATAAGGATGAAGTTCAGAATGTTATATGTATGGATGCTAAGGAGTACACAAGCTGCAAGGGAACATTAATACCCCTATTATTTATGGATAGAAGCAGGAGACTAGTAGCCCCTACGGCAACGGCTACTGAAAGTATGTTAATCTTTCCCTTTTGAAACGGGCTTTATATTTGTACACTCTTTCTTTAAAATGTAGGAGCTTTTCAAAAAAGGAAAATCAAGAATGTTTTCCCTGCATTTCTGTATACTGAGATTAATCGCAATACAAGGAACAGTTATAGTAGCAGTGGCTAGTAGACCAGCATACATACAGCATACGGCATACAGTTAATCATAAACATTTGGTAAGTAATATAATTAAGATATTGTGTGTGCATGCAAATACAAACTACATCCACACGTACATATGTATGGATGTATATACATCATGCAAAAATGTATATTATACAATATTTATAAATATGTTTTTTGTTTTTCTTCCAGCATCGGAACTCCAAGGGTTATATCAAAAAGTGTCTGATAACAAAATTAGTATTAAATACATGTCTACACTTTTAATATTATAATATGCATATTTCTAAGCAAACATGCAAGTTTTTATATTGTTTTTACATTTATCTGTGGCTCTGAAAAGAACCTATTAAAATTTTCATATTTGTCAGCAAATATCTTTAATCTTTTTGTTAAATTAATTGTTGGCCCTGAAAAGGGCCTTTGTGTGGAAGTATGTGTATACATTCATATGTAGCACCTGCCTGTAAGTACATAATTGTATATTATTGTGTTGTTAAGCTTTTAATACTCACGCTGTGCTTTAGACTTTTAAGTTCTTCTATTTGCCGTTGTTGTTCCATGCTAGACTAAAAAGAGAAACAATTAATAATTAAAAAAATTTTTACTATAAACTTTACCAATGATTTTCCAAGCACTGCAAATTATTGATGGGTAACCAATGTATCTAGGTCACAATTTTTTTAAGGTTTCTGTTTTTACTGTGGGCATTTTCAATAAGTTCTTTATTCAGTTTTCTTATTTTAAAGAACATTCTTGCCCTGAAAAATAGTTTTGTTTACTTTAATGTCGCAATGAATGTTACAAGCTTGCTCAATGTGATTTAAAAATTGACTCTAGATGTCTCATTAGGTCCATCATATTTGAGCTTGGTATAGACAAACCACCGTCGCTCAAATGATTCGCCCAGGAGTATGTCTGGTCGTCTGTACTCCTATGCGAAGTGCTTGGAATATCGTCCCGTAATTTGTGGAAAATGTATCCAGCCAAATGCTCAAGACCATCAAACTCTAAATCATCAAACTCTGCTTCTTCAATCGGCCACATCTCTGTTTTAGACTTTAAATTATTCAATAAAATACCTGTTAAAATAGTAAAGAAATATGTAAATGTTACTAATGTTTATATAAAGTATATTTTTTCTAAATACCTGTAAGAGGCAACTGTGTTATTTCAAGATCTGGAGTATCATCCTCTTCAACATTTCCAGAGTCAGTTATAACTCCCTTATTATGACCAAGTAAGTAGAGTCGCAAGCGGTATTTAAACTCTTGTTGGTCCGGGTGATCATGTAACCCGCCTTTGGCGCGAATAACTCCGAAGAAATTCTCTAATACATCCTGATTCAGCTTGTATGTCAAGATATATTATATTGAAACGTTCTTTAATATCGACGAACATTTCTTTAATTGCGTTGTTTGTTTGTACAATTCCTGAAAGTCAATTTGGTATAAATGTTTGGTTTGCGATAAAATTTTAATATAACCTTTTTAGAAGGCAAGCATAGTTTTAAACTTTCCAATCACTCTTAAGCTTTTAATAAGTGCGGTCATGTCATCAAGAATTTTATCTTGTTCTTCGAGTGCAAGGCCTTATGCATGACACCGTTTCCTTGAATCTGTAGTAGGCACCGGAACGTTTAATACATCAAACCAGTCATTCGTCTAAGGTGTTGAAAATATATAGGGTACTTTTAAATATTGAAATTCGTAAATATATGCATATATTGAAATATACCAGTTTAAATAATTGGTGACATTCTTTCCAATTTTGCTCATGAAGATAGCCTAAACTTGCTGCTCTCGTTATAGCTTGCGCAACCGTGTGCGAAAATAATTTCGCAGCAGTTTTCACTTTTTGTCGGTGAGTACCAGCCACGTTTAAATGACTCGCTGATATTTTATGAGGTATTGTCAAGTTCGTATATGTTATTGACAATAGCTCTAAAATAATATCCTTCTTCACCTGTTTTCCATTAATCGCAAAACCTTGGTCGAGGAAATGATTTCTCAACAATTTTAACAAATGCGGGACGTCAGCAAAAACATAAACTTTAAAATTGTTGAAAATAAACCTATGCCATGATTTTATTAAAAACCAAATATATTATATTCTATAAGTGACATGACTTACCAAGGTTAATCTTCGGTTATGCCTAAATCATTAAACAGAGATCTGTTAGTTCCTCCCAGATCGCACACAACAGCCACGACATTGTACCCTGCACTCTTTGATTTGAGTAAAATACTTTGAAGCAACGTGTTGGTAATTTTACAATTAAAGTCGTAGAATACCGGCTACTTCCACTTCGCCATAAGGCCTGAAGTGTAATAGAAAAAATTCATAAACTTGTAAAATATTTGTTTAAGTATTTACCTCGACAAAACATCGTAACAGTAAGTATGCCTTTCTTTCATTTCGTCGAAACTCAACACACACAGCTTCTGTATTTCGTCCATAGCTGCCAATAATCGGAACACTGGGCCAATCAGCCCTCGCGATATATCGAGTTTTTGAGCCCAACTCTGCAGTGTGCGAACTGAAGGCAGCGGAAACTGCTGTTTATATAAAAGCCTATATGCCTTTGGGCTAGCAGCATATAAGGTAACGGACTGGGCTATGTCCTCCTCAAGCCGTCTTCGCCGTTTTTCACCAGACTTCAGCTTAGCTACTTGTCCCTTCGTAAATATGGATAACAGCTTATCTTCCAAGTTTTTAATCTCTATGCACATTAATTTAATTTGATCTTGCAGTGATTGAACTTCCCACTCGTGTTTTTTTATACGGTGGTCGGACTCCCGCTTCAAAGTCATTAGCTCAATCATTCTGAAAGTAATGAAAACGTAACATAAGTATTTGGTTTACATACACATTCAATTTTATATACGAGTACATAACATACACTGTTTTTTTTCAAAACTTCAACTTCTTCCAGATTTCCGTCGTAGTAATGAATGCTACGGCTTGGTGAAGTTGATACTTCCTTAGAAGCTGGCTCGATTTGGTTTTCCATACTACACTCTTTCAACGCATCTGTAACAAACCATTAATATTTATAACAAGTTTTGTTATAATGAATACTTTTACTACCTTGACTTGTTGATTGCTGTAACAAATCGTCAATGTTTACGGGCTCCAAAGCATCAGGCACATCACCATCAAAAATTGTTGGCACTGCGTCGCGCTTAAGAAGTCGATTTTTAGCAAATCCTAAAATTCTCATTAATAAATTTATTAAATAAATAACAATAAAAAAGATTACCCATGTTGTACTGGACAAGATTTAGGTACTCATCGTCCTTAAAGTGCTTCATGCAAATTTCGCTTGTAGCCCAAAAAATCAAGATTGCTTGGTCGGTATACCGAATTCGTGAAAAGCGTATCCTGACCAGGTGCTTTAGATGCCTAGACTTCGGCCATTTAGCGAAAGCCTGCACAAGTAAAGACCGCAGTGGCCTTGGCTTTAAGTGTGGAGAAAAAAGCCATAAGGCCAAAGAATGTAGCACTGAGCCTTCATGCGTTCTGTGTAAATCGAATGGACAAGCAACAAAAAGCCATATTTCGGGTGGAAAACAATGCCCGTTCTTCCAGCGCGCGTTAAACACAAAAACAAAAATATGAAGATATTGCAGCTAAACTTAAATAATTGCGAAGCTGCTTTGTCAAACAATTGCTGAGCAAAGCATTGTTATTGATATTCTAACTGAGCAATACAAGCCAGCCAAACACGGCACTTGGATCCCCGACAAAAAAGGAAAAGCCGCGATTTGGGTTTGTGGGGAAAAAGGCATTAGCGGAAAACCAAGTAGCCATGAGTATTTTGTGAAGACAAAGATTGACGAAATTTATATCTATGGCTGTTATGCACCAGCCAGCCTTAGTCAGCAGGAATTCGAATCATTCCTAGACAGACTGGTACAGGATGCCAGATCACACTCTTTCAAGATAATTGTTGTAGATTTTAATGCCTGGGCCTTAGAATGGGGCAGCAGTAGAACAAATAGCCGAGGTCATGCCTTACTAAGAGCATTTACAACCCTAGATATGCTCCTGTTAAACACAGGCAACAAAAACACCTTTGAGAAAACTAGTCGAGGTTCCATTATCGATCTAGCTTTCTGTAACCTATCATTAGCAACAAAAATTACATGGACTATAAGTGATACATATACGCATAGCGACCATTTAGCTATTATTATTGAAATAGGATACGCAGTTGCGGAGTCTCGCCTAAGTGTTCAAAACGACGTAAGAAGTTGATGCAAAAAATCTTTTGACTTGACTATGTTTAAATGAGTACTTAACAATATAAACAGTGTGTTTACTATGCAAAGAAATGCAGAAAATTTCTCCGACGCCCTCTCTCAAGATATCATCAAGGCATGCGATTCTTCCATGACTAGAAAGGTTCGCAGAACTGGCCCTAAACCTGTATACTGGTGGCCGGCTGAAATAGCAAAGAATTAGACCGGAGGAGCTAAGAGATGAATTTAATAACGAGTCCGATTTTAAGACATTAAGCGCTGTTCTAAAACACCAGGTAGTTACATTTAATGACTGAAGATGAACAACATTTTACGAATGCTTTGATGCCAAATCCGTTCCAAGAAGTAAAAAACGAAATTGCTGGTGCCATTAACCGTTTTACTATAACAAAATCGGAACATGATCAGCAATGTTTGGTTAAAGATGGCACCAAAATGTTTAAAGTAACAACAAGCGCTTCCGAATGCAACTTTTTTTTATCAATAGCATCTTTGCCATGTATACACATTTTTGCCGTACGAAAATATTTCGGTTTGGCACTTTTTGCTAGTGAGCTATGTCCGAAACGGTGGACAAAATCCTCTATCCTTCAGTCTCATCCGAGACTGGAAAACGAGGAACCTTTTAAAGATAACGTTCAAACTACTCCTATTGTGAGTCGGTCGATTAAAAAAAAGAAAACCCTAAATGTTAACGAGAAACGAAAGATAGTGAAGTAAATTTTAGATGATATTTTAAACAAAACGTAAGATACGCTTAATGAAATTAGAAATCAGCAAATAGGCGAAGAATCCGACGTCGACAACTCTTTCATTGAGGCGAATCTTAATTTATCGGAGTTGTAATTAGATTTAAATAAGTCGATAGGTAAAGATTGTGGAATAGCAAATGTAAAACTACCAGCTCCGCGGAAAGCCAAAGGCCGCCCATCTAAGTTGTCTCAAACATTTATTTAGTAAAATTCAAGAATGATAGATAACAAGATTACGCAGTTAAAAATGCGTGACGTAAGTTTCGATTGTAAACAAGAAGAATGAAGAGAATAATCAAAAATGCAAACTGTCAAAACAATAAAGTTACCAAAATCTCAACTACGCAGAAATGAACGCTGTATTATTTGTTAAATAAACTAAATATAATTATTACATTAAAGAATTGAATTGAATTGAAGTGCATAAAGCAAGTAATAAAATAAGTTAAAGTGATATTGAATTTGAGCGCTTAAATGTGGTAGCAACAAATGTGGTCACAAGAATCATATAATTCGCTGCATCGTGAGTGTATTTTGTGACCAATATTGCAATAACTTACTAATTATCATAAGGATGAAGTTCAGAATGTTATATGTATGGATGCTAAGGAGTACACAAGCTGCAAGGGAACATTAATACCCCTATTATTTATGGATAGAAGCAGGAGACTAGTAGCCCCTACGGCAACGGCTACTGAAAGTATGTTAATCTTTCCCTTTTGAAACGGGCTTTATATTTGTACACTCTTTCTTTAAAATGTAGGAGCTTTTCAAAAAAGGAAAATCAAGAATGTTTTCCCTGCATTTCTGTATACTGAGATTAATCGCAATACAAGGAACAGTTATAGTAGCAGTGGCTAGTAGACCAGCATACATACAGCATACGGCATACAGTTAATCATAAACATTTGGTAAGTAATATAATTAAGATATTGTGTGTGCATGCAAATAC
This sequence comes from Philophylla caesio, assembly GCA_963971545.1. Classification (NCBI taxonomy): domain Eukaryota; kingdom Metazoa; phylum Arthropoda; class Insecta; order Diptera; family Tephritidae; genus Philophylla; species Philophylla caesio. The sequence continues at coordinate 101,468,220 of OZ020607.1, read as the reverse complement.
AAACTACATCCACACGTACATATGTATGGATGTATATACATCATGCAAAAATGTATATTATACAATATTTATAAATATGTTTTTTGTTTTTCTTCCAGCATCGGAACTCCAAGGGTTATATCAAAAAGTGTCTGATAACAAAATTAGTATTAAATACATGTCTACACTTTTAATATTATAATATGCATATTTCTAAGCAAACATGCAAGTTTTTATATTGTTTTTACATTTATCTGTGGCTCTGAAAAGAACCTATTAAAATTTTCATATTTGTCAGCAAATATCTTTAATCTTTTTGTTAAATTAATTGTTGGCCCTGAAAAGGGCCTTTGTGTGGAAGTATGTGTATACATTCATATGTAGCACCTGCCTGTAAGTACATAATTGTATATTATTGTGTTGTTAAGCTTTTAATACTCACGCTGTGCTTTAGACTTTTAAGTTCTTCTATTTGCCGTTGTTGTTCCATGCTAGACTAAAAAGAGAAACAATTAATAATTAAAAAAAATTTTACTATAAACTTTACCAATGATTTTCCAAGCACTGCAAATTATTGATGGGTAACCAATGTATCTAGGTCACAATTTTTTTAAGGTTTCTGTTTTTACTGTGGGCATTTTCAATAAGTTCTTTATTCAGTTTTCTTATTTTAAAGAACATTCTTGCCCTGAAAAATAGTTTTGTTTACTTTAATGTCGCAATGAATGTTACAAGCTTGCTCAATGTGATTTAAAAATTGACTCTAGATGTCTCATTAGGTCCATCATATTTGAGCTTGGTATAGACAAACCACCGTCGCTCAAATGATTCGCCCAGGAGTATGTCTGGTCGTCTGTACTCCTATGCGAAGTGCTTGGAATATCGTCCCGTAATTTGTGGCAAATGTATCCAGCCAAATGCTCAAGACCATCAAACTCTAAATCATCAAACTCTGCTTCTTCAATCGGCCACATCTCTGTTTTAGACTTTAAATTATTCAATAAAATACCTGTTAAAATAGTAAAGAAATATGTAAATGTTACTAATGTTTATATAAAGTATATTTTTTCTAAATACCTGTAAGAGGCAACTGTGTTATTTCAAGATCTGGAGTATCATCCTCTTCAACATTTCCAGAGTCAGTTATAACTCCCTTATTATGACCAAGTAAGTAGAGTCGCAAACGGTATTTAAACTCTTGTTGGTCCGGGTGATCATGTAACCCGCCTTTGGCGCGAATAACTCCGAAGAAATTCTCTAATACATCCTGATTCAGCTTGTATGTCAAGATATATTATATTGAAACGTTCTTTAATATCGACGAACATTTCTTTAATTGCGTTGTTTGTTTGTACAATTCCTGAAAGTCAATTTGGTATAAATGTTTGGTTTGCGATAAAATTTTAATATAACCTTTTTAGAAGGCAAGCATAGTTTTAAACTTTCCAATCACTCTTAAGCTTTTAATAAGTGCGGTCATGTCATCAAGAATTTTATCTTGTTCTTCGAGTGCAAGGCCTTATGCATGACACCGTTTCCTTGAATCTGTAGTAGGCACCGGAACGTTTAATACATCAAACCAGTCATTCGTCTAAGGTGTTGAAAATATATAGGGTACTTTTAAATATTGAAATTCGTAAATATATGCATATATTGAAATATACCAGTTTAAATAATTGGTGACATTCTTTCCAATTTTGCTCATGAAGATAGCCTAAACTTGCTGCTCTCGTTATAGCTTGCGCAACCGTGTGCGAAAATAATTTCGCAGCAGTTTTCACTTTTTGTCGGTGAGTACCAGCCACGTTTAAATGACTCGCTGATATTTTATGAGGTATTGTCAAGTTCGTATATGTTATTGACAATAGCTCTAAAATAATATCCTTCTTCACCTGTTTTCCATTAATCGCAAAACCTTGGTCGAGGAAATGATTTCTCAACAATTTTAACAAATGCGGGACGTCAGCAAAAACATAAACTTTAAAATTGTTGAAAATAAACCTATGCCATGATTTTATTAAAAACCAAATATATTATATTCTATAAGTGACATGACTTACCAAGGTTAATCTTCGGTTATGCCTAAATCATTAAACAGAGATCTGTTAGTTCCTCCCAGATCGCACACAACAGCCACGACATTGTACCCTGCACTCTTTGATTTGAGTAAAATACTTTGAAGCAACGTGTTGGTAATTTTACAATTAAAGTCGTAGAATACCGGCTACTTCCACTTCGCCATAAGGCCTGAAGTGTAATAGAAAAAATTCATAAACTTGTAAAATATTTGTTTAAGTATTTACCTCGACAAAACATCGTAACAGTAAGTATGCCTTACTTTCATTTCGTCGAAACTCAACACACACAGCTTCTGTATTTCGTCCATAGCTGCCAATAATCGGAACACTGGGCCAATCAGCCCTCGCGATATATCGAGTTTTTGAGCCCAACTCTGCAGTGTGCGAACTGAAGGCAGCGGAAACTGCTGTTTATATAAAAGCCTATATGCCTTTGGGCTAGCAGCATATAAGGTAACGGACTGGGCTATGTCCTCCTCAAGCCGTCTTCGCCGTTTTTCACCAGACTTCAGCTTAGCTACTTGTCCCTTCGTAAATATGGATAACAGCTTATCTTCCAAGTTTTTAATCTCTATGCACATTAATTTAATTTGATCTTGCAGTGATTGAACTTCCCACTCGTGTTTTTTTATACGGTGGTCGGACTCCCGCTTCAAAGTCATTAGCTCAATCATTCTGAAAGTAATGAAAACGTAACATAAGTATTTGGTTTACATACACATTCAATTTTATATACGAGTACATAACATACACTGTTTTTTTTCAAAACTTCAACTTCTTCAAGATTTCCGTCGTAGTAATGAATGCTACGGCTTGGTGAAGTTGATACTTCCTTAGAAGCTGGCTCGATTTGGTTTTCCATACTACACTCTTTCAACGCATCTGTAACAAACCATTAATATTTATAACAAGTTTTGTTATAATGAATACTTTTACTACCTTGACTTGTTGATTGCTGTAACAAATCGTCAATGTTTACGGGCTCCAAAGCATCAGGCACATCACCATCAAAAATTGTTGGCACTGCGTCGCGCTTAAGAAGTCGATTTTTAGCAAATCCTAAAATTCTCATTAATAAATTTATTAAATAAATAACAATAAAAAAGATTACCCATGTTGTACTGGACAAGATTTAGGTACTCATCGTCCTTAAAGTGCTTCATGCAAATTTCGCTTGTACATAGATAAAACGGCTTTTCTTGGCGACAGAACTGCACCCACTTCCTGGCCGTCTCATCGTCGGCTGGAAACCCGAAAAAACTCATCTTTGAAGCCTTGTTTTCATTATGGCTTTTGCAAATTAATACACGGATTAATAATTTTATTATAAAAAACGCACAAATTGAATTTAAACGATATTTTCACGGATTTACCACTAACGAATTTTGTGTAAATAACTTTCAAAAAACTGCAGTTAGAATAATTTATGCCGTTTTGGCTGTTATTGTTTAATATACCACACTTCATTTCAATAATGTTTTTGTTAAAACATGCAACTAATAAATTCAACATATTTCGCGCACTTGTATAAGCAAATATTTGTTTACTATCTGGACCCACGTCACACAAACAGCTGATTCTGTCAAATTGTGAAAAACCAAAGTAGCGGTACCCCGGAATGCGTCATCTTTAGTTTGCTACATCGTTAAGACAAAAATGCAATAAAGCTAGAAGAAATAGAAGAAAATTTCAAAGAATTAGACCGAAGGAGCTAAGAGATGCATTTAAGGCTCTTCGAAAGAGCTCAAAAAGCGAGTATGATGCATTATACAAGGAGTTGCATGTTACAGCTAACGAGAAAATGTTGAAGTATTTTAATTTGAATTGGCATAATATTTACCCTGATAGATACCAGATTAGAGACGATTAATAAGCATATCAAGTCCGTGGTTCCGAAACGAAGCACTTTACTTGGATTTTTAAAAAGTTGTTTCGTTTGGCTTCGATTTCATAACAACGAGTCCGATTTTAAGACATCAAGCGCTGTTCTAAAACACCAGGTAGTTACATATTTAATGACTGAAGATGAACAACTTTTTACGAATGCTTTGATGCCAAATCCGTTCCAAGAAGTAAAAAAGGAAATTGCTGGTGCCATTAACCGTTTTACTATAACAAAATCGGAACATGATCAGCAATGTTTGGTTAAAGATGGCACCAAAATGTTAAAAGTAACAAAAAGCGCTTGCGAATGCAACTTTTTCTTATCAATAGCGTTTTTGCAATGTATACACATTTGTGCTGTACGAAAATATTTCGGTTTGGCACTTTTTGCTGGTGAGCTATGTCGGAAACGGTGGACAAAATCCTCTATTCTTCAGTCTCATCCGAGACTGGAAAACGAGGAACCTTTTAAAGATAACGTTCAAACTACTCCTATTGTGAGTCGGTCGATTAAAAATAAAGAAAACCCTAAATGTTAACGAGAAACGGAAGATAGTGAAGTAAATTTTGGATGATATTTTAACATCATGCAGCGAATCATGTGGGGACGAATTTAAATTAACCTCTTCGGGGCTAATGTCCACATATGTGGACATTACTCTTCATAGTTAAATATTTGTTAATTTCTCGTTATTTCTTTCAAGTGTTGTGGCAAGAGAAAGAGAACATTTTTTTCTCTCTTTACTACTCTTTTAGTTTCTCTGTTTATGTTTGTTGAAGCGTTTTTTCGTACACGTTTTGTAAATATGTCGCGCAAGCAAGCTCCTCTTTTTGGTAAGTAAAAAAACGACAATAAACAATGAATTTATTGAAAATAAAGAAAGATTATTAAAAAATAAACAAAACTGTATACGAGTGCTATGAAATAAAAAAAAATTACTGAAAACCATGAAAATAACCAGTCAGTAAAGCATGTCCACATATGTGGACTGTAGGTGTTTGTGTGTTCAAAAGTGGAAATTCGCTGTGTCCGCCATGTCCACGTATGTGCTCTTTGGGTGATTACGCAAGCAAAAATAGGCACTTTGTAATCAGTTTTCTTTGAATTATTCCTAACGATTTTATTTTTGAACCTAACTGTAGATATATCCAAGAAACTCAGCGACGAAGAAATTGCAAACTTTTTAAATAATAGCGATGCTGAACTATCCGATGAAGAAAATGATAACTACGAAGCAATTCTTCAGCAAGTGCAAGATTCTTTCGAATATTGTAGTACTGAGCAATTTGAAGATAGTGTCATTGTTCATCAGGTGAATGATACTTCTGAAGTTGGTCACGATGACGAAAATCTTGTAGAGACCGCTTCTGCCAATTGTGCATCAGTTAATGCAGCTTCTCAGTCACGAAATTTGAAATGTCTTAAAAAAGGGTAAAGATACGAAGTTTTAAGTATATTTATTTCTACAGCGCTAGGATATCTTTGGTTTTATTAGATTTCCGATTCGGCCTGCTAATGACGATTTACTTATTTATGATTAAGATACTCCAGAATCTATTTTAGACGCCTTTATGGAATATTTAGGAATGTCTTTTTGGGAGGAAACCGCACAAATTACAAACCGGCTTTCATTTGAAGAATTAAACCACCATTCGTTAAATACTTCTGCAGAAGAGCTTCTTCATTTGACAGGATGTCATTTACTAATGGGATGCTTGGGATATCCTCAATTAACGATGTATTGGGCAAATGAGTTTCGTGTTCCTAAAATTGCTGATAGCATGTCGAGAAACCGATTTTGTCAGCTTCGGCTTCCGATTTTCTGCAGAAAATGATAGCTGCACGCCAGATCGACTTTGGAAAATAAGATCATTCCTTGAACCTATTCTAAAAAAATGCAAGATATTGCCCATTCCATATCATACATCGCTAAATGAACAGATGATCCCATTTTCCCAGTATATGCCTGCAAAACCAAATCCGCTTGGTCTGAAAAATTTCGTTCTTGCTGCAAGTGATGGTTTAGTTTTAAACTTTCATATATATACTGGTAAAGGATCTGTAGAAAACTTCGACATAAAACAACTTGGGTTAGGAGGTTATATAGTAAAGCTCCTCACTAATGGCATACGACATGAAGGCTGTGTATACACAGATAGATTTTTTACAAGCTTCGAAACTCTTGAAGTACTGAGAGCAAATAATATACATATTTCAAACTGGCACTGTTATGAAAAACCGCATTGGACCTGTTATAAACAAATTTAGAGACGACAAACTTTTGAAAAGAGGAGAGATGATCAGGTCACCGCGGTCAAATGGAAGGACAACAAAAGTGTTATTCTTATTTCTTCGTTTGTTGGAGCTCAGCCAGAAGTTGTATGTCAGCGGTGGTCTAAGGAACATTCTTCCAGAATTGCATTACCGCAACCAGCCGTTGTCAGCATGTATAATAAATATATGGGCGGAGTAGATCTTTGTGACCGTTATGTTTCATTGTACCGTTGTTATTTGCGTACTAAAAAGTGGACTGTACGAGCATTTAATCATTTCGTGGACTTAATCATTGTGAACTGCTGGATAATGTATAACAGGCAGCAAAAAAATCAAAAGAAGTCGAAAATGTCACTTCTTGATTATAAATTATATGTAGGAAAAGCATTGGTAGGGTTTTCAAGCAAAGCTAGGGAAGCGTGTGCGTCAAAGCGTACAAACTCTGACGTAAGTCCACAGTTTAACCATAATTTGGCGGAGTGCTCGAAGCGCAGGAAAGTGAGCTTGCCGATGGTTATGGAAAGCCGATTCGATGCATTTGAACATTTTCCAAAATTCGTTGAATCAACTAATGTGTCTAGATGTCGAAACTCAGGTTGCACTTCAAAAACTCGTACAATGTGCACGAAATGTAATTTGTACCTTTGTGTTAATGGTAACAATTGCTTTTTAAAATACCACCAAAAAACATAGAAATATATAAGTATATAAAATAATTTTTTACCACAACTTCATATGTTACCACATGTCCAATGTTTTTTTATATATTCTTATGTACATATGCATTTTACATATTGATTTATGTTTTTTAAAAAAAAAAATTGAATTATCTTTTTCTTTAAATTATAACGGCATTATTAATTTTTGGTTTAATAAAATTTAAAATGAAAAACACAATAGATTTTGATTTTTTTTATGCATGAACAACCGTTGTCCACTTATGTGGACATCAAAATACTATTACTTGCCAAAGTTTTTTAAAAATTTTTTTTTCCAAATAAGCTACTCGGACCCTGTTTAGTAAAAATAAGTCTTAAAAAGTTTTTTTTCAGTATATTTTTGGTTCGGGATTGAAGAGGTTAAAGAAAAAACAGCTTTTATTAATTCAAGACGCTTGGAGAAATGGTCTGGATATAGAACTGATAGTAGCAATCCCGGTAAAGAAGAAAGCGACAAAACGTAAGATAAGCTTAAGAAATTAGAAATCAGCAAATAGGCGAAAAATCAGACGTCGACAACTCTTTCATTGAGGCGAATCTAAATTTATCGGAGTTGTCATTAGATTTAAATAAGTCGATAGGTAAAGATTGTGGAATAGCAAATGTAAAACTACCAGCTCCGCGGAAATCCAAAGGCCGCCCATCTAAGTTTTCTCAAACATTTATTTAGTAAAATTGGCCTTTAAATATCTGTAAAATCTCCAAAAATAAATTAATTGTCCTGAAAATTTTATTTTTAATTTCTTTATTATTAATATTTAGGTTATTAAAATTTAAAAACATATGCCCCTATTACATATGGAGACTAATGTATAGTTGTCGGTGACAATGGACAGTGAAAATTTTGTTTTTAACTTTTCTGATGAATATTTATAATTAGTACTTTTTTTAAATATATGGTTTTTGTCAAATGAACTATAATTTAAAAAAAACGAAAAAAATTCAGGTGACATTTTTACATACTTACGTATACATACATAGTATGTTTTTCCTTTTATTTTTAATACATATATGTATATCCTGTAATGTTTGCACTTGTTGATACATATGTACATATATGGCTATTTGCGTTTGTTGTTCTCAGATATTTCTGTTTATCATCCTTTGAGGTTTATTTGTGGAAGAAAAATGTAAAATTAAGTCAAATGGGAATATGCGTATACATATGTATGTATATAAAATAAACCGAATGCTTAAGTTTATTATAAGTGCTTTGTTGCTGATTAATTGCTTGAATACCACATACAATAGTAAACGAAATAGCACAGTGCGTTCACACTATTCTCTGTTATTTCAATAGCGTGACATATACTTAACACGGCTTGTGAACTCTAAACTACATATGTTTAGAAGTTAAAAATATATACATGCATACATATATGTATATATAAACTAATATGAGTGAAAATTTGTCAAGTGGACACTCGATTTTTCACAATGCCAAGGAGGTCATTATTTCTTATGGTAATGAGTAGTCTGAAACACCCTCATAAGGGTTTATGGAGTCGTTTTTCCAAAAAGTTGTTTATTCTAATTTTTTTTGCTACCAAACAAAACGGTTAAGTTTTCTTTCTACATTAATTACGCAAATGCTAGTCGATCAAATCATTTCAAATTTTCAGGATATGTTAAAATGACTATAAACTTTATAAATATACAATTTTCAGTAATAAAAATAAATTTTTTTCCTACATTTTTATAACATTTATTATAAACAAATCATTTTTTTAACATTCTCAATCGTTTAAAAAAAATGTTGTTTAATAAATTATATTTCTTATACATACATATGTATGTATATATTAACTTCAGATTTTGAAAGAAAATCTTTGGGATCATACTTAAGTTCGTAAATATTTGACTTTTGTTGCGCGGGGCAATATTAAATTCTCACCTTTTTTAAAAGAGCAATTACATTTTCTTTGTTGTAATCATTTTTTATTTTATTTTTATATAATTTTTAAAATTTTAAAGAACTTTATGGATTGTGCTTACTTACATCATCTGCCGAGAAAATTTTGCTAACAATTGTTTTACCGTCTGAAGGTCGATAAAAATGGTACCCCCATTTTTAGTAATATTATCTATATCTCACCCAACCCCGTGATATGAATTGTGCAAGAAAAGAACATGAAGGCCACCCTGGATATCAGCTGATGATATTAACCACAAAATAATTTCGCAAGCATTTTTTTGTATAGCATTCGACTATATCAGTTTATTAAAATGGATACAAAAAAGTAAAGCCCATTATTTAAAACATGACAGCGTAAGTGCAATAAGAATTGTAACTAGAAGTTTCCAAATCAAATATGGCTTACTTTTTGCAGTTTTGTCAGATGGAGAGAGCCCGAAGTTCAGATAAGCAGCCAGAAATTTTTACGAAACACTGATTTAGATGAAAATGTTATAAAATACTAAAAAGGGTGAAAAAAAACCGTACAAGAGGCTTTAATGGAGATAGCACATAATAAGGAGGAAGCTCGGGAAAGACGACACAAAGAAAATATGAAGTTGATTCAAAACTTACTGGGAAAGATGGTGGATGACAAAAAGAACAAATCCCGAACCTACTGTTGCAGACGTAAATGCTGACATATTTTTTATTAAAAAATATAACCTATATTTACACAGCCGCGTATACGTAATATACACAACGGTTAAATGTTTTTTTTTTTTAAGAAATGAACAACGGATATGATGTTAAATTATAATTGATTTTATTCAGTTTTAAAACGTTATAAATATGGAAAATAATCGGTGATTATATGAGCGTATAAATGTGAATAATTTACCTCCGTTGTGGCGTGGTGGCTGCTGTAGGACCTGTTGATCTGGTCTTCGGAAAAGAAGTAAAAAGTCAGAATTTGTTTAAACCGCCCTTTCGTTAACTTTCCCCTTAACTTAGTGCACCGTTTGGCGGCAAGTACCGGCATTCCCAAATTTGCAAATGACTGCGTGTGTATGTGTGTTCTGTGTGTGTATTTTTTTTTTTTTTACGAGGAGGAAGCATCGAAAGCCTAACCGTCACCGGTTTGTCAGTGTGGGACTTTAACCCTAACTAAACCTCCTACTGTCTGAGTACCAAAGTGTTTGCTCGCGGAACGATGCGGCTTTAATATTCGGCAACGGTCGCCTGCGTCATAATTCTTTCCGCTACGCCATGTCTTCCCCGGAGAATCAGTGCGCACGTCGCTCCGCGCTCTGTTGTGGTGCGCTCGAGTCGGAGGGTTCGCGCCAGCTCATCGTCTATTATCGTGGACGACGCACAGGAATCGACCAGCGCGCGAACCAGATGGAGGCGCCCCCCTGCTTCTATTTTTGCCACCACAGTTGGTGCCACGGCTTCAAAAAACCTCGTTAGGGGGGAAGTGTTGGAGCCGGCGAGCAGCCCGGTTCGGAAGCTGGCTGGTTGGCCGAGTCGCCCCAGAAAAGCCTCGCGAGGAACTATTGCATCTTTGCGCGTTGTTCGAAGAAGTGGTCGGAAAGGACGTGTTCCCGAGCCGCCCATACGTTGATTTTTTTCGCGCGTTGACAGTCGGAAAGGACGTGTTTCCGAGCCGCCCTCAGTGTGGCGATCCCGACGCTGAGGAGTCGGTCTGAATGGACGCGGTACAGAGCCGCGCTGCTTAGACGGTCGGAAAGGACGAGTTTCCGAGCCGCCCGCGTGCCTCTCATGCTGTAATTTTGGAGGTAATCTTTGTGGTATGGATATTTCAGTAACCATTGGCTGCGCTGCTTCCTCGGCTCCTTCCAATTCCAGCCTCTCCGCCTCCTCCACTTGCTGTGCCCATGACATCGTCTGCTCGGTAAGGTCGATGTATTGTCAATCGTCCTGACTCTCGTCCATTTCCGGCTGCGGTGCGGAGCTTGGCGGGTGGCGAGCATCTTCATCGTCGAGATGCAGAGTGGTGTGGTGCTTTTCTTGGCATCTGAAGCCCCGTCCCGGGCTGCCGCATATCTCCAGGCGGTGAAAAGGGGTCAAGCAGTTAGCGCAGTACTGGTGGATGAGGACCACTCGCAGTCTCTCCTCAGCGGATTTCTTTCTGTAAATCGGGCAGAACCTTAAGCCGTGGTTCTTGTCGCATAATCGACATGCGATCTCGAATCGCTCACCACGGTTTTCCTGCTTGTTGCGCGTTGCGGTGAAACGGCCCATTTTTCTAAAAAGGTACATTATTGGTATCTAAATCTAACTGTATTGTCGTTATTGGGTGGCGAGTAGTGATTGATATACTTCTAAAAATCTCCCTTGCAATACGTTAAGACGTTACAATCGAATGCTAAGACTGATAGAGAGCTGGGTACCACAATGCGAAACATCGTCAGTGTGAGCTTCTTATAAGGTTTGGCGAGTCTGAGGTGAGGGGTGCAATAGGGTACAGTGGTGCTTCTGGGTATGCGGTTACAGTTGAGCGGCTGTACTCAATCCCTACTCTTACGTCCACGTTCGTGCACACTGGGCAACGTGAGCAACCCATGTGCGAGATACGGTCACGGCTAATAGAGAGGGAGCTTTAGTGGAGCCACTCCGACATATTCGGTTTAAGGGTCCACTAAAGTCCGCAGCGCCTGTTCACCAGGAGGTGCGACTGCAAGCGGGCGTGACTCTTTGTCGTGTGACTTTTTTAACCTTATGCTGGAAAAGATAATTCGAGCCGCAGAACTAAATCGGTCTGGCACTATCTTTTACAAGAGTGTGCAGCTGCTGGCGTACGTCGATGATATTGACATCATCGGCCTTAACATTATGCCCGTCCTAATGTATGGCGCAGAAGCATAGACGATGAAGATATCTGATGAGAAGGCTCTGGGAGTGTTCGAGAGAAAGATTCTCCGAAAGATTTATGGGCCTTTACGCCTTTGCGATGGCGAATACCGTAAAAGATGGAACGATGAGCTGTACGAGCTTTATAACGACAGAGATATAGTGCAGCGAGTTAAGATCCAGCGGCTTCGCTGGCTTGGTCATGCTCCAGCTCTGAAAGTATTCGACGCGGTACCCGCCGGTGGTAGCAGAGGAAAAGGGAGGCCTCATCTGCGTTGGAAAGACCAGGCGGTAAGGGACTTGGGTACGCTTGGTATTTCCAAGTGGCGCCAGTTAGCGAAAGAGAGAAATAACTGGCGTGCTGTGCTAAGCTCGGCCAAAATCGCATCATGGTTGCATTTTGTCATTGGCCCTTTTAAGGCCGTTGCCAGAGGGTCGAACAAAATTTCATGTTAGATTTATAGTATGCTGCCAATTACAGGCGCGCTATGTAAATGTGCAAAATTTGTGCTAGTGGGTGTGCTGAAGGTGCCCATTTTTGAGGTACTACGTGTAAATCTGTTTGTCATAATTTATCTTGTATCGGAAATACACAGATAAGATATGGTAACGCTGTGTATGTGGTCTTCACGACGGGGTGTCGCTCGACCATGGGACTTTCGACCATATGGCCGAAAGTCTCCAAAAAAGTGGACATTCGACCATATGGTCGAAAGTCATTGTATGCTGGTGACTTTCGACCATATGGTCGAATGTCCACTTTATTAAATTGAGAATGTGGTCGAAAGTCACTGGCACACACTTTTTTTCGGACTTTCGGCCATATGTTAAGTATGCATTTTGTAAAAGGGCAAACTATTGTACCAAAATAACAATTACTTAAATTTAAGTTTGCCCTGTTACAAAATAATTGTTAAGTATGCATTTAATAAAATTCAACAATTTAAAACAGGGCACACAGTATTTCCGCGCAGAACTCCCTTCTGCGTGAGCGGCCTTTGGCCACGCTTCAAAAAAATAACCATGGCCGGACAAACTCTGGCTACGCCATCAACAGTATTCCCGTGCAGAATTCCTTTCTGCGTGAGCGGCCTTCGGTCGCGCTTCAAAAAAATAACCATGGCCGGACAAACTCCGGCTACGCCATCAACAGTATTTCCGTGCAGAACTCCTTTCTGCGTGAGGGGCTTTCGGCCGCGCTTAAAAGAAATAACCCTGGCCGGACAAACTCTGGCTACGCCATCAACAGTATTTCCGCCCATAACTCCTTTCTGCGTGAGCGGTCTTCGGCCGCGCTTCAAAACAATAACCCTGGCCGGACAAACTCCGGCTACGCCATCAACAGTACTTCCGCGCACAACTCCTTTGCATTTTGTAAAAGGGCAAAGTATTGTACCAAAATAACAATTGCTTAAATTTAAGTTTGCCCTGTTGCAAAATTATTGTTAAGTATGCATTTAATAAAATTGAAAATATGGTCGAAAGTCACTGTGCGCCAGTATGCCATATGGCCGAATGTCCATTTAAGAAAATTGAAAATATGGTCGAAAGTCACTAGCGGTCGTCCGGTAAATGAATACACGCACGCGGTGGACAACGGAGGAAACCATGAAGAAACAATTGTTGTAAGTGGACGTTTGTGCTTGGTTCTGCTTATTTTATTAAATGTTGATTTTCTGGTTTCAGAAGTCGATTGGATGAGTCCCTGTACACCCCGTCGTCAGTCGGGCGCTCAAACACGTTTGGCCCCACTGGGGATGAAAGGGGGACAGACAGACACATGGAACTCGATCTGCAGGTGAGTGTTGAACTAGGGAAGAGGGAACTAGAGGGGGAACCTCAAATGCAACCTCTTGATCTCTCACTTCGCCGCTCTTCCTCCGGTCCCCCGGGGTCTTGAGGCGTCGGGACTGCTGGGGATGCCCCGCAGGCCCCGGTCGGCGAGCCGTCCCTGCCAGACGAACTTCTCCACCACGTTCCCGATGCGCTGCAGGACCTCCACCGGGAGTGTCAACTCCTCAACGAGACCAACGACCGCCGGTTACGTCTGGATATCCCGAAATTCTAATTTTTGCATCCAGACTTTCGCCTTTAATGGCTGGTTTTGGAATTTGACTTGTAAATAATTTTTAAAAATAATTTTGTAAATAATTTTTTAATTTTGAATGATTTGTATTTTCCTTTTTTTTTTTTTAATTATGAATAATTTGTATTATCCCTTTTTTTTTAAATATATTGAATTTTTGCATGGAGAATCCGGTAATTTGAATCCCTAGCTATGTCGAGACAATTTTTTAATTGTATCGAATTTTTGCCTTGGAAATCCGGAATTGTTAGATATTTTAACCCTCCCTAATTGCTCACTGCTTAATAAAAGTGGTGACTTTTGACCTGTCACCATAGCCTGCCACCCGAAAATTTACGATATTAGCCGATTTGGGATGTGTACGTGGCTAAGTCGTGGTCTGGCAAGACACAGTGGTGGCCTTAATGGTTGGGTCCGCATTACTTTATGCAGGCGAGATGTTCGAATTAAATAAATTAAAATAATTCACTGTAGATGACGCGCTAAGATTGATTTCAATCTCACTTAAATAATTATATCTTGAAATGAGGAATCGTTCTGCCTTGATGTTGGCAAAAAAAGATGGAACATACAAAAAGTTGAATAAATTTGAAAGTTTTTTACTACTTTAAATGGTCTCATGTGGCAACACTGTATGTGCTTATTCAACACATCATACCCTGCCATTTTCTTGAATTGACACAGCTGTCATTCAGAATATTTGCACGAGGTATCGCCAAAAAGAAAAAAAAATGGATTCAACCATTACGTATGCAAAATATCAGGTATTGTATGTAGTAGTTGCGGTAATTATTCTAGATGCCTGAATTAATATTTTGTCATTTCAGAAAAAAATGGACACCAGAAAGCATTTAACTTATCAAAGGAAACAATGACATCATTGCCGCCACGGCCGCCATTAGCCGACAATGAATTTCGTTTATTCTTAGATGCGCTCGGGCAAACAAAACGTACCGATGAACCGCGTAGCCTAGAACCATCCACATGGCATGAATGGACACCAACGCATGGATTAGCAATGACCAAGAAACTCGCATACCCAACCTCGCTCGGGCAAACAAAACGTACCGATAAACCGCGTAGCCTGGAACCATCCACATGGCATGAATGGACACCAACGCATGGATTAGCAATGACCAAGAAACTCGCATACCCAACCGAGGCACTCAGCCTCTACGATCCCGAATTTTGGGAGTACTTAAAAGCGCAACCGTCGGATGACCTGCTTTTCCGTTATCGCTGGTCAGTGCTTGAATTGAAGCGCGGATTTCCGCTTGAAGATGCGCTACGCATGTTGGAGGTGCACGGAGTCCATTGAAATGTGAAACAGCTATTGAAAAAGAACTGAGCTTATTTGAAAAGGAATTTGTGCCTCTTTCGGAAAACCCTGCACCGACTACTACCAGCTCACTGACGAGTTCGTACGGTGCACCCATAAGTCCCTCCTATTTGCTGGTAAGGCAACGTGAAAATCCGTACACCAAAGCATGCGCGCCTCGTCGTCGAAGCTCTTCAGCCTCGTTAAACTCACTCAGCTCATTGTTAAGCGCTGGCGGCGGAGTGATCAATAACTTGCGTTTAGATGCAACAAAAAAAAACACCTTAGTCAAAGTCCTGATGATAATATAACACGCGCCGTGGCCTGCAGGCGACGACACTCATCCAAGGCGCATCAAAATTTAGACGAATCAAAGATGTTGCTGCTGATACTTAACATATGTCTTATATTTTTTTTGAATTTATTAAGCCTTACATCTAAATGCTTTATTAATTTTTGAATGAATGCTTTTCGAGCAGCAAGAAAATCTAAATACTTTACTAGCAAGCCTTTGCTGCAAATAACGGTTTTTATTTATTTTTGACTTATATCTTTCCCGCTATTTGGGATCTACCTCTCGCGTCGCCAACTAGGCCATCTAGGACGGTTTCGAATTCAGTAAGGCTGTAACTAGGCTGTATAAAAATAGCTTCGATATTTTTACGCAAACGTAGCATGGCTTCACTTCTAGTTGCTCAATCGCAAAAGGCGTTTTAGCACAGCTCCATACCGCTGATTTTCTGTTGATGTTACTAGCCCACAGTGGGGTTTTTCCGGTCTCATATGGTTCACTTGGTATTGCTATGTCGATATTCTTTTCTACTATCGACTGCTCCAGAAGCTCCTGTGCAGCCTTGCAATGATTTAAGTTTAATTGCAGAAATTTCATTGTGCTCGTACTTTTTTAACCGCCTCTAAGTAAAAAGGACATTCTCTGCCACCAGTTCTGTGCTTAACTTGTGGCGCATTTCTTCTTGAGCATATTGCGCATTTTAATTATTTTTCGCACTCAGCAGCTTTGTGGTTCGGCTCCCGACAGTTGAAACATGTGTTTTTAACATCGACCAAACTTTTGCAATTTATCGAGAGGTGGCCAAACTCCGGGCATTTGAAGCATTTTATTGGCTGTGTTTTCGCGCGTATACGGGCAATTACCCATCCGATTCGCACTTTACCGGCTGCTAGCAGTTTGTTTGCTACTGGAACGGAGGCCAATAGAGTGGCGGTTTTAGTTCCGCAGTAGGCACCTCTCAGTGACTTCACGAAAGTTTCGGCAAACTGTATCCCTTCAAACTCTTGCTCCAAGGGGGTACACAACTCTTTTTAACTTGTTAGTTCGTCTCTTATTTCAATCGCCGTTTCTTCTGTTAGCATTTGCACCGAGGCCTTTTCTCCTAGCGCGGATTTAACCGCACTTTGGACCTCGTTAGTGTGCGTATCGGTGGGTTTTGCTAATTGAAGTATAAGGTCCCCGCTAGCCGTCTTTCGGACTTTGGTTATCATATTACCAACATGCTTAAGCTGTGGGTCGCTTTTGACTATCTTTAGCACGTCTGCATATGATCCCCCGCAGTTACTTTTAATAATCAGTGCGTCCGGGCGTACTGCTTTTTTAGGCTTTCTTTTAGATTGTACTGTCTTCCACTGGGGTTCTTCAGCCATTTTTGTTACTTCATGTGGGCCATTTGACTTTCTCTCATATCCGGCTTCCACTACTTTACCATGCTGCATTTCATTTAATCTCCTTTCTCTGTGCTGCGGCTTGCTCGTGGAAGCTTTTTTAGTAGTCTGCGAGGCTACACTTATAGCTTTTGGATGGGTATCGGTCTTTACTTTTTCGTACAGTATCGACAGCTCGGAGATTAAATCTCGCATCTGCTGGTTTACTGACCTCCTCTTACAATCGTCCATCATGCCGTGAAGCTCACATATTTTTGCCCCTAGCTTGACCCATGCGGGACCTTGCAGATCTGCGAGCGGTTGTTCGGGAGCCGGCGAACATGGCAGCGACTTCCGCGGAGATATTTCGTCCTTGTGCGGGCGACCTAGTAACACTCATATAAGTTTTTCTTTTTGCCTTATTTATTAATTATTGGTATGTTAAATATCAAAAGTTATTTTAACCGTATAGTTACAGTTATTGTTATTATTAATACTAAATTTTATTGGGGATTCTGTTAGTTTTAGTTTTTATTTTTACCATTATTATTTTTATTATTGATTATTTTTATTTTTTATTTTTTATTTATTTATTTTTTTTTTTTAATTGGTTTGATTTAGTGTGTTATTGCTATTATATTTATTTTAATTTTTTTATTTTTTATTTTAATATTATTTTTTTTTTATATATATTTTTTATGTTTATGACCTACCCTAGTCTGTGTATGTGTGTGTGTGCGCGCATGCAAACCATTTACTAGGGCTGCGCGCCCGGTTTGTCGGTCGAAGGAGGGTGGCCATGATATTTAGGCCGGAAGCCTAAATAACCTACATACGATGAGTGAAATTCTAGTTTGGTTAAACAAAAGACTGAAATAATATTTTTATTTAATCTATTTTCTAATAAAAATGCAGTTAACTGCAATTAATGTCTGAAATTACAGAAATGGTTTTTGAGTTCGTTTCGCTTCAGTTGTCCTAGCTGCGAAGTTGTCTCTTCTGTCAGCTCCTTCAATATGGCCTCTTTCACTTTCGATGTCACAACTGGTGTCAATGTGACAACAATCATTTCTCTCTATAAAAATGTTATGAAGAGCTATAATGAATTTCGCCATGACTTCCACTTTGTAAAAATCTAGATGCATAAGCTGGCGAAAACGAGATTTTAGCACACCGAATGTGTTTTCAATTTTCACTCGCGTTTGGCAAAATTTCAGGTTGAACAGTTTTTCCGATTCGTACAAGTTTCCATAATCCCGAAATGAAGTAAGTAAATATTCACGAAGGGGATACGCAGCGTCGCCAAGCAAATGATATTTAGGAGCGCATACACTCGAAAGCTCCTTCCCAATAAAAGATAATTTTAAAACACGCGAATCATGAATTTTGCTAGGAATGCCTGTATATACATATGTTCGTCTTTATTTTTGATGTACAATCATGTCTATTTGTGTAGGTTGAACGCATGTATTTTACCCTCCGTCGTTACCCACCGAAGTGTATGTAGCCGTAGCGTAAACGTCTATAGCAGCGCATATCAAACACACTCGGATTTACTACGTAAATTTTACGTCAGCACGGAAATTCTGCCAATTTCTCTGAACGTGGTTTTATTAGCGCTAAACCTAATCAACGAAAACTTTGTAAAACACTCTGACAGAATTCTTGCACCCTACCATAAAAACAAAAACATATGAGATTCCGCTGTAGATTGCAATCTGCCTCCCTTGTAGCTCCGTTCTCCATACCACCTGCTAGAGGATAAGGATTTATTTTTAATAGACTTGCTTCAATGTCTTCTTCTGATGATGAAGAAGAATGCAGCAATTCGTCTAAAAATTCACCTATTACAACTACTGCTTCCATTTAATTTTTCTTTCTGCTCCAAATTTTAAAACGTATATGTGAAAAATAATTGAATCTCAAAATCAGCTGTTTTTCGGGGTGATATTGCCACACCATTGTTATGCAGACGTAAATAATACAAATACAATGAAGTAACAAGTAAAATACGGGTATTAATGAAAAAATTATAAATAAGTTCAGCATGAAAACTTCATAGTATACCAACAATTTTAACTGAAATAAAAAATATCAGTTTTCACATAATCAAACATATTCAATCGAAATGTGTATATGTTTGAATGTACTTATATACAGTACTAGCTGGCATCGGTTGCGCGAGGCTTCGCCAAGCGCTTTCTGTTTATGTATACATATGTATATGTATAATGCATCGGTTTATCAACGAAGTCAATAGCACAGCTTTCTGCGCATAGCCGAACAAGGTAGTACACATCACTATTGCATAAGCATATTTGTTCAGATTTTCAATTAAAACTTTGCAGGATAATTTACATTTTTGACACGGTTTTTAGAAAAAATGCCAAAATTTCTTCTGACTGAAAAGTGTCAAAGCTGCATATGTGATAATACGTTATATCATTTTATGAATCTTCTACAATTTTATTCATTCTGAATTGATCATCACCAAGAGAAATTTAAACAGAAACTAGTTTTTTTTATGTTGGTTTCAAAAAACAGAAGTCGATTTAATTTTCCATTTAAATTGCTTTCGTGAAATGAGTTAAGAGCTTTACTTCTGATTTATTTGCGTTTTCAATTTTAAAACCCCTGTTTTGGGTGGGATTCGATATAGCGCCGCATAAGTTTGGTTTACTGTGGCTAAACGCGTAAACCAAATTGAAAAATTCCAATGCACACAGATGAACAACAAAATGAACTTCTATCTATCTATCTATTCTAACTATCTTTTTGCAAAAATCCGTCCACAAATTTTAACAGAATTTAACTTTAAAAATGCCCTTTTTTTGCATTTTTCACATATATGGTGTTGGAATTTCATTCACTGCAGTTAATATCGAGCCACTAATGCATTCATTTTGGCACACACATATTACTAACACATTGTGCTATCAGCTTTTACTGTTTTTAGAAACTAAAACTATTTAAATACTTTGCATTTCTTAAATAAATAGTTGCATTTTTAAGCCCCGCACAAAAGACTAAAATTCTTGCCAAATGCATCTGTCAAACTACTGAAAACAACGAGCGAAGGAGAAACAAAATGGAAGTTAATATAACCCAGTAAGCTTAAAGTACGCGGAAAGTAGTTGTGAGATACGTTTCAAAAGTATATACACCATAATTAAGGTCTGTGGGATTTTTCAAAAATAAATATTTCGTGATGAAAATCGCGCGATTTTTAAATATATATTTCGCTATATATTGAAAATTTGTAATAAAAAATCGCGCGATTTTTTATTACAAATTTTCGCCTGCGGCGCTTTTCACTAATAAATATATATTTCGCTATATATTCAAAATTTGTAATTAAAAATCGCGCGATTTTTCATTACAAATTTTCGCCTGCGGCGCTTTTCACTAATAAATATATATTTCGCTATATATTCAAAATTTGTAATTAAAAATCGCGCGATTTTTTATTACAAATTTTCGCCTGCGGCGCTTTTTACTAATAAATATATATTTCGTAATATATTAAAAATTTGTTATTCGAAATCGCGCATTTTAACATGTGTAATGAACTCACATTTTGTCTGGAGTTTAATAAAAAATGTTTACTGGGTAACTTTGTCTCCCTTTTGTATGAAAAAAGTTGGATTTTTGCCCATTTTCAAAGGCTTCCCTAGGGCCTCACCGAGGGTCTAGAGGAACCAGAGGGGGCTCATGGAAAAGTTTGTTCTTTCCCCTTTCTAACGGTGTGCTGGGGGGGTGCCACGCCCCCTCCTTCACCGCCCACCACCCCATTTTTATGCGGCGCTATACCGAATATTAACCCCTGTTTTTGTTAAGCCCGCGTCAAGCGGTGAAAAAGCTTTAAAAATGATGTTTAAAGGAATCAAAGTGTGCTATTATTGATGCACTTTTTAGAAACATAAATAGCTTTCTTATCCAGAGGTGAAGGTGCAAAGTAAATTTACCCATGCATATACATACATACTTATGTACTTATATTTTCATTAAATCAAACTTTTCTTTTATTCAGATGTCTGCCATTACAAAATTAATAGAACGGAACTTTTTTTCCTATTCGGATTTTGAGGAAGCCTTCAAAAAGGCTCAAAATTTAGATCGTTAAGCTTTCATTAAGAGAGATTCTCAAAAGCTTCATGCTACTATAACAAACAAAAATTTGTTGAAGTCAAATATTGTTTATAATTGCGTTTTTGGCAAAACTCGACCATCGGAAAATAAAGGAAACCAATAGTATTTCTTAGTTCTACTACTAGGGAAGCTTCTTGTTAAAAATAATATTTTTTTCAAATACATAGAACAATCAAATGTGGATGTCCCGCCAAAATTGTCGTAAAAGCATTTAAAGATGAAGCCAGTACGACTGAGTATCTGAAAATTACATACGCAAACCGTATCCATGAAAACCATGATGATTCAAATGTAATAACCAGCTAAAAACATTTAAGAATTGAATTTAATTTATATTTAAATTTTTTTAAAGTCCTTTTATAAGTACATATATTTCAAGGGTTCATAAAATTGAAGAATCAGTTAAGGAAAAAGTTGAAGATGCTTTAAAATTAAGGTGTAATGTACCAGAATTGGTAAATCAATGTTAGATGCGCATGGTGTGGGTTGTAACGCTAAATATTACAGAAAAGTAAACGCAAAAATAAAAAAATCTCATTCCGATATGGAAAGCCTTTTGCAATTTATTAAAGAACTTAGCAACACATACGACGCTTCATGCGTTGAAATTTTAGTAGAAAATGACGATGTTTTCAAAGGTGTAAATTTTTGCACAAATGAAATGAATGCAATAAACAATTGGGGAGAATGTGTATTTTTAGATGGTACGTACAAATTATTATCAACGGACCTAACACTGATGATATTTTTGGTGGAAGATTCGAACACGGGAAGCGAAATTGGAATTTCAATTTTATTTTAGAGGATCGTGCCACATTTAAATGGCTTCTTGAAACTTTTAAAAGGTCCCACGATCACAACTCTTTGAAAATAAGTTGCTTTATGGCTGACAAAGATTTATTGGAAAGGGACGTTCTGAAGCAGGTGTTCGAAAATGTGCCAATATACATTTGTCCACAACATGTATAAAAAATGTTTTCCCGGCAAGTACCTAAAAAAGCATTGCCTTAAATTTCTTCAAAGAATGGTATATAGCAACTCAGAAAGCGAGTATGATGAATTATACAAGGAGTTGCATGTTACAGCTAACGAGGAAATGTTGAAGTATTTTAATTTGAATTGGCATAATATTTACCATGATAGCTACCAGATTAGAGTCGATTAATGAGCATATCAAGTCCGTGGTTCCGAAACGAAGCACTTTACTTGGATTTTTAAAAAGTTTTTTCGTTTCGCTTCGATTTCATAACAACGAGTCCGATTAAGACATCAAGCGCTGTTCGGTCGATTAAAAAATAAAAAAAGAAGGAGGCTGTGTCAGAGACACGGCCATTAAGTTTAACGTAGAATACGCCATCCGATAAGACAGAAAACATATGTATAATGATAATTTATAATGATAAATAATGCAAGCAAATGAATTTCTTTATTTGATAGTTACTTTTGATGATATACATAAGCTTATGATAGGAAAATAGGATAAAAATGTTTTTAAATTATCAATTAAATTTCTCGCAAAAACGAAGTCAATGGTAGTTATCAATAGTAAAGATAAATGATAAATAACAGACCCAAATCTATTTGATTATTTGAAAGTTACTTTTGAGAATATAGGCTTATGATGGGAAAAATAGGATAAATATGTTTTTAAATTAACATTTAAATTTCTCGCAAAAACTAAGTCAATGGTTGTGTTATCAATAGTTGTGGGAGCATCATTTCGAATATAATCCAAATTAAACGTATCGCTCATAAATTTCGTCAATCTAGTATTTGAAGTGATTTCTGTGTTAAAATCACCACCAATAAGCAGTAGTTGGCAGCGCTTTCTCTGCCTTTACTCTACTTTAACTTGCCCGCCTAAAATTATGCAATACAAAGAAAGGGCTGCACGAGTACTTTTAAATCGCCCAACAGCAAACACTCAACCAAACACCACACACATATTTGTGTGCATGTGTTTATACAATTTTCATTTGAGAAATTTAAATATTAGGAAGATATCAACCAACATGAAATGTATGTCAAACGAAAGCTAACATCTTCATTTGACTACAAAAAAATTTTTAAAAAAAGTTACCGTGCCGTTTCCTTATAATTAAAGAAATAGAGATTACAACAATAAAAACCTGACATGGGTGCCCATACCGTAAGGTAAGACGTATTCTACGCCAAAATAAAACCCTAAATGTTAACGAGAAACGGAAGATAGTGAAGCCAATTTTAGATGATATTTTAACATCATGCAGCGAATCATGTGGGGACGAATTTGAAAAAAAGAAAAAACAGCTTTTATTAATTCAAGACGCTTGGAGAAAAGGTCTGGATATAGAACTGAAAGTAGCAAGTAGCAATCCCGGTAAAGAAGAAAGCGACAAAACGTAAGATAAGCTTAAGAAATTAGAAATCAGCAAATAGGCGAAGAATCCGACGTCGACAACTCTTTCATTGAGGCGGTTCTAAATTTATCGGAGTTGTCATTAGATTTAAATAAGTCGATATGTAAAGATTGTGGAATAGCAAATGTAAAACTACCAGCTCCGCGGAAAGCCAAAGGCCGCCCATCTAAGTTTTCATAAACATTTAATAAAATTGACCTTTAAATATCTGTAAAATCTCCAAAAATAAATTAGTTGTCCTGAAAATTTCATTTTTAATTTCTTTATTATTAATATTTATTTTATTAAAATTTAAAAACATATGCCCCTATTATATATGGAGACTAGTGTATAGTTGCCGGTGATAATGGACATTCAAAATTTTGTTTTTAACTTTTCTGATGAATATTTCTAATTAGTAATTTTTTTTGTATATGGTTTTTGTCAAATGAACTTTAATTTATAAAAAAAAAGAAAGAAAGATTTGATCAAAAAGGTTTTGAGTGCAACAACATTCATGTGACATTTTTGCATACGTATGTATACATATGTACTTGGTTTTTTCCAGAGCTGCTCAACAAACGAAACGATACCACTTTGTTTTGTTAACGAGCAAAATTAACGAAATGAGTTTGTTGCGTTTCGGTGCCATGTTATCAAAACGAAATCAAATCGTTAATGTTGCGACGAGTGAATCTCCAGCACGATCTAATTAAACGTTTAACGTTTTAACGTTAACGCCAGCATTTCGTTTCGGTTAAAAACGTAATGAAGTTTATTATGATACATAATTGCTTTAACAATAATATTTTAAAATGTTTCAACCAAAACAAGAGAAAACATTTCGGAACGGTTAAATTTAACGTTGAAATGCATACTTGGTTTTTCCTTTAATTTTTCATATACATATATATTTCCTGTAATGTTTGCACTTGTTGATACTGCCAATATATAAATATTACATATATGTACATATAGCTATTTGCGTTTGTTATTCTCAGATATTTCTGTTTATCATCCTTTGATGTTTATTTTTGGAAGAAAAATGTAAAATTTATTAATTGCTTGAATATCACATACAATAGTAAACGAAAATGCGTTTCGGCGCCATGTTATCAAAACGAAATCAAATCGTTAATGTTGCAACGTTATAAAATTTCCGTTTTCGTTAATTTTAATGTGCCTAAAAGTATGCAGCGCTTCTGTTTGCGCTTCTGTTTGCGACGAGTGAATCTCCGCGTTGTTCTTAGGGCCAGTTTTTCAGTGCTTGTTTAAACTCAGTTTAAACTTTGTTTAGTTAAACTCAGTTTAAATTTAAACTTAGTTTCCTTGCGCTCAATAAAATTTTTTGCAACCAAAACGAAGTAGTCAGCACACAGCTGATAAGTTAAACTAAGTTTAACCGAGCACAATCGTTCGTTTAAACTTATTTTAAACTCCGTTTAAAGTTGACTGAAAAACTGCATACTGAGTTTAAACTTAGTTTAAACGACAAACAGAGTTCAACTTGCACTGAAAAACTGGCCCTTAACGTTTTAACGTTAGCGCCAGCATTTCGTTTCGGTTAAAAACGTAATGAAATTTATTATGATAATTGCTTTAACGATAATATTTTGAAATGTTTCAACCGAAACAAGAGAAAACATTTCGGAACGGTTAAATTTAACGTTAAAATGCATCCTTGATTTATATACATAAGTAGTTAGCCAAATAGCAAATTACAACTTTAACAAGTTTGGTCAGAAAACTCCAATTAATTAAACTATTGTGTGTTACCTGCCCTTTTAACCCTAGAAGTTTATTTTATTGAAGAAGTTAGTATGTATAACCTACTAGGGTATTAAAAGGCTAGGCTCTGTTTCAAATTTAAAGGGTATATGTGGAAAAAAATAACAAATGCTAAAAATAAATAAAATGTGAAAAATAGAGAAAAGCTGAAAAGAAAATCCTGAAACAAAAAACTATAAAGGGTTATATATATGCAAATTTGCACAAGGAATATGTTTACCTTCAGAAGCCACGGCTCCTAATTTGGTGGACCCCGGTTAGCAACTTGCACCAGTTGTATTCATTTTACTGTCAAACTTCTGGTTTCTTATATCTTCTATTTCTTCTCAACAGCCATTTCGAGTTTTTGTAAAGAAGAACAGTTATAAGGAAATCTAAGAGTTTAACGCGGTGGTCTCTACATTCGCCAGTTACTAGGAACCATTCGGGGAAGACTTGTTCGGTTCTACCTCTAATACTAGACTCCAAATGGCTCCTGATACCCGCAATATGAGCAAATTTTGTGAAGAGCTGACGGTACCACATCATTTGGAGCCGGCATACTTCGAAAACCCTGTCATCCGGATTGACAAGTCTCAAATCGTTGTCTTCCGTGTAGTTTTTCGCGAGTAATGATTTAGATCTCCTTGTGTTTTCATCATGATGGCGGTGCATTTTTCGCATTTAATTTTACACAGAACTTTTTGATATATACCATAACCAGTGTAATACCGCTGCACCTGTACTTCAGCTTTTTCGTGGCCTTCAACAAAATTCTCGTCGGGTATTGGTATTTCTTCCAGTACGAGTTGCTCATATTGCGGATCTTCTTCAAGATGGCGATCTTCGGGACCTATATTCAAATCTAAGCAGATATCATAGTCATCTTCGCAATTACTACCCGTTTTTTTAATTTTTTGGCGCAGAATTTTCATAGATATTAATCGGGCGACAATGTATTGTATACCATGGGCTGTTGGATGGGTATTAATACCTTGACTCGCTCGTATTCGGAAAAAATAAGTTTTCTAACGCGTCTTGATTTAATTTTACATCGAATTAATCGTAATACAAAAACCTTCAATGCCATGGACATGAGAACTATTTGGTAGTTTAGCCGAACGCAAGAATTCGAAATGGGCTTTTAATCTAAGAATTTTTTAAATGGATTTTTGGACTGAAAAATTGTACAATCTATTTCGTCAAAAAGGTCGTTCATCTTCTTGACGACCATTTGCGTTGACTTAGCGCATTTTACCACGTATTGATCATGGTCAAATAGTTTTTGACTGTGGACCATTTCAATACCGGAAGCTACCGAATTTCTCAGTACTTGAGTGGCGCGCGAAACACTCATTTTTTCCATTGACCGCGGATTAATATGGGCGTCCGTAAGTTTTGGACAATTTTAAAAATTTGGATTCGATTGGTCAATTTTAAATAGTTCAGCAATAACTCGAATGGACTTAAATAGATGACAATGATCATACATACAAAATATATTTTCGCGCTCATGGATAAAAAAGGGCTGGGATTCGGAAATATCCAATTGACTAAAAATACCGCGATTGGAGGCCCCTTGATCACAAACTATAGCTTTAACGTTTAGCCCAAGATTATTTAGTGATGTTATGTTTTTCGTAACTATTGGAAGCAATGTTTAACGCTCGGTTTTAGAAATACATATAGTATGAAAAAATATATTTCCATTTAGAACAAAGCCCTTTTACAATGAAAAAAGAACATTTATTGCCAATATTCATTTCGCGTTGGTCTTCCCCAAGATCAACATAACCGTCAATGCAATCTCTAACTTTGTTATAAGTTAGATCTGGTTTAATATTGATTTCATCAAACAATAGAACACATATACGTTCAGTATCGGACATTTTATGGACAATTTTACTCAAATTTTCAGTGACATTGGCGTCAAACACGGGAACAACAAATCGGATGGGGCGCAACGAAAAAGAGATGATATATATGGCAAAGAAAAATTTAGATCGTGACGCATAAAGGAATTTGCCTTAAAGGACATGTATTGAATATTTTGCGCCAATGCTTTCTCTTTCATTGTACCGACATTTAGTAGTTCTGACGATTATTTTCGCAAAGTTAATAGCTTCCTTACTAGCCGATTCTCCGGCAATTATAGCACGAGAAATTAAGTCATTATATTGTTTTTTTTTAAGAACCGCATTTTCGTTTTCTAGATCCGATATTTTTTTATTTAATTTAATGGCGTTACTCTGGTAATATCGAGCAGCCTGAGCAAATCGTTCGCGATCGGCTGTGGTGTCAAAGTCTTCGCAAACATCCCTAGCCTGATTTGTCTGCCTTCTTTCCTCTAATATGGAATATTTTTCAAATTCTTCTAACGTCAAATCATGTAGCTCATCCTCTCTATTTCTCCTAGTATATGTTTTAGAGATGGGCGGGCAAACTCATTCAGAGCAAGTACTTGGTGAGCGACTAGCTACTTCCTCTAAATTTAAACAAGGAAAAGCCCCATCTAAAAGTCTAAATTTTTTAATATATTTGGATTCGAAATGGCGTTGGCAAACAAATATGTATGTATACTTACAGTGTCTGACGGTTGCACGTTGCAAGCCAGAGTCCAACCATCGCATACAGCTCCTCTTCTTGGGAATGCATATAAAATTTGCTTGTAATCCGAAGCAACGCAATACTGGATGCAGAAACTTCGCAGGTGCTTAACGCCTTCCCAAGCATGCCGTGGTCCTTCTTGGCCTATTCAAAATATACATATGTATGTTTCGAGTTTTATGTATGTATGTATACCCTAATCAAACATTCATACATACATACATATGTACATACACATGTACATGTCCTCGTTAAAAATACAAAACCATAGGGGTATTCGGGATTTGCTGTATTCTTATTAATATTTACTATTTTACAACAAATTTGGATTTACATAAGTAAATCGTGAGCACACCTTGTTGCAATATAAAATATGCCGCGAAAAGGCCGAAAAACGAAAATATGTATAAGATTTTATTACTAATAATTGTAAAAATCAAATCGGAGAAATTATTAGAGACATGTGCAGAATGGAAATCTGCCAGAGAAGCACATTTTTCGTGATCTTGCAAAAATTTATAAATTTCAACATTTTCGTCTTCAGCTTTGCAAGTACAGAGGCGTTCGCTTTTTATGGCCGGCAAATTTGTAGTTAACAAATAATTAAAAATATGTATAGTAGGTATTATTCACCTAATACGAGAATATTTTACCAAATTTACTTAGCACATCTTCATCGCCTCCATACGCGCTGTGTACATTTGTATGGTCACATACATATACATATACATATTGGATGGTCGGTGTGTCGCATTCGAGAAAAAAGTATTCTGACAAGATGCTACAGATGTTTGGAGTTTGGTCATCAAGCAAAGGCTTGTACAAACGAAGACCGCAGTGGTTGCTGTTTTAAGTGCGCAGAAAAAGGTCATAACGCTAAACAATGCAGCAATACGGCACTATGCATGCTTTGTAAAGCTAGCAATCAGGTGGAAAAAAACCATATTGCTGGGAGTAAACTGTGCCCCTTCTTCCAACGCGCCGTACAAAAATCTATATCAAAAATATGAAGATACTGCAGCTGAATTTAAATCACTGTGAAGCTGCTCAGCAGCTATTGGATCAAACAATAATCGAAGAAAAAATTGATATTGCCATTCTGAGCGAGCAGTATAAGAACTCTGGGAAGGGAACTTGGATTCCTGATAACAAAGGCAAAGCAGCAATATGGGTGTGTGGGCAAAAATGCATTACCGAAAAGCCTTACAGCCATGAGTTCTTTGTAAGTACCAAAATTGACGGTACTTATATATACAGCTGTTATGCACCTCCTAGTCTTAGCCAGCAAGAATTTGAACTTCTGCTGGATAGACTGGTTGAAGATGCGATTTTGTGCTCTCCCAAAATAATAGCCGGAGATTTTAACGCGTGGGCTCTAGAATGGGGCAGCAGCAGGACAAATCAGCGAGGACGCGCTCTTCTTAAAGCCTTTGCACCATTAGACTTGCTTCTATTGAATAGAGGGAACATAAATACTTTCGAAAAAAATGGAAGAGGTTCCATTATCGATATTGCTTTCTGTAGTGAATCAATGATGACAAACGTTTCCTGGCAATTAAGCGATATTTACACACATAGCGATCACTTGGCTGTAATAATCGATGTTGATTACATGAGAAGTAGGTCTCGTGGATATGTGAAGAACAACGCAAATGCCTGGTGCACTAATTCATTTGATCTCGATATGTTTAAGTTGGTACTGGATGGTATGAAAAGCGTAACACAAATGCGGGACAATGCAGAAAGTCTATCCGATGAACTTTATAAAGTATTAGCTAGGGCTTGTGATGCATCTATGAATAGAAAAGTGCGCAAAAATAGCCGCAACCCTGTTTATTGGTGGAATGCTGAAATCGCAGACTTGCGGTCTGAATGCAACAAAGCCAGAAGAAGATACCAAAGAAATAGATCTGATATTCTGAGAGATGAATTTAAATGCTTGCGTAAACGATTAAAAAATGCAATAAAGGCAAGCAAAAAATCTTGTTTCGAAGATCTTTGTAGTGAGATTGACGAGTACCCTTGGGGTGGCGCCTACAAAATTGTTATGAAAAAGTTTAAAAGTAGCCAAAAGCAGATGCCAACATGTCCCACTCTGCTCAAGCAAATAGTCGAAACGCTTTTTCCCAAAGATAGCCCCCAAATGAGGCCTGTGAAAAACAATACAATGACAATTTGTCCACCTGTTATACCGGATGAAATTCTAGCTGCAGCTGAACGGCTAAAGAACGGCAAGGCTCCGGGACCCGATGGTATACCGAACATTGCCATCAGAGCGGCAGTAGCTGAGTCCCCTATGGCCCTTTCACATGTCGTTAATATATGCCTGCAAAATGGCGTTTTCCCGAGGAGGTGGAAAAAGCAGAAGTTAGTGTTGCTTCCAAAGCCCAACAAGCCTCCAGGTGATCCAGGTTCTTACAGACCGCTTTGTATGATAGATTCGTTAGGCAAATTGTTGGAACGTGTAATTTGCGATCGCTTATTGAAACACATTGTCGGAAGCCCAGTACGGGTTTCGAAAGGGAAGATCCACAGTCGATGCTATTTGTCGCGTCACTGAAATAGCGGAGGAAGCAATATCAGGCAAGCGCTGGAAGTACGGTTCGAAGGAATACATCGCACATTATTAATGCATTAAAGGCAATAAATACTCCACCTTATCTTATAAATATAGTAGATAGCTATCTTACTGATAGAGTTCTGTTTTATAATACTGATCTGGGTAGAAATAGATATGACGTCAGCAGAGGAGTTCCCCAAGGCTCAGTTCTCGGCCCAGTTTTGTGGATTATTGCTTACGATGGAGTCCTGCGTCTACCTGTTCCAAAAGGAGTGAAGGTAATCGGATACGCAGATGATATTGCGGTTACCATTGTAGCGAAAGACATAGAAAAAATTCAATTGGCCACGAAAGACTGGCTCAAGACCAAAGGGCTCCAATTGGCAGCACACAAAACCGAAGGGGTGCTTATAACAAGCAGAAAGAAAAAGGAAACTACACGTCTAGACATCAATGGGTATGTATTCGAAACTATGCCTGCAGTACGGTATTTAGGTGTTATGATAGATGCCAGGCTGTCATTTAAACTACATATAGAAGCTGTGACACAAAAAGCCGCAACAGTCCACACTTCTCTAGCTAGATTAATGGCAAATATAGGTGGACCTGGTCAAAATCGCAGGAAGTTGCTAACTAAGGTCACACAATCAGTGGTTATGTACGCGGCCCCTGTATGGGGCCACGCGCTTCAGCATACGTCATATGCAAAAAATGTGAACTCCATATTTCGACTTAGTGCACTACGCGTTTGTAGCGCTTTCCGCACTGTTTCATATGAGGCGGCCTGTGTGATTGCTGGCATAATGCCTGCCGACCTGCTGGCTAACGAAGTCCAGCGAACCTATCAGACGGCCCGAGATAAAGGCACAGCCCTCTCAGTACAAGAGACAGCGGTCGAACGCCATAAAAGCCTAACCCAATGGCAACAACGTTGGGCCACGTCGACAAAGGGACGCTGGACTTTCCGACTCATCCCGAGCATCGAGGCTTGGCTAGGCAGATCGCATGGCGAAATAGACTTTTATATGACCCAGGTGCTAAGTGGGCACGGTTGTTTCAGAGAATACTTATGTAAATATGGTCATGATAATACAATGGTTTGTGCCTCGTGTGAGACTGTGGCGGAGAACGCAGAACACATACTGTTTTCTTGTCCTTCGTTTTCATTTGAGCGGGAGAAATTAAGAATCGTCATGAAGGTAGATCCAAGGCCAGAAAATCTGATATCCTATATTATTAATGATAAAACAGTTTGGAATACAGTAAAAAACATCTGTAAAGAAATAATAACTGAGCTCAGAATACGCGAACAACGCCGTCGCTTAGCAACGCGATTAGGTTAGTCCGGAATATGTTTAATCTTTTGTTTGCTTGTATCTTTCACAGGTGAAGTCGTAGCAGAACGCTCCTGAACCCCTAATCACCTTACGTGGATGGGGGACTATGGAAAAGGCGTCATGAAAGTCAGGCATTTATGCCATAGCCCCTCCCTGATGAAATGCGTGAGTAGTCCCGGGGAGGTGGCTTCACCAGAGATTCATACGGGCCTCTTGATGGATAGCGCGCTATCCCAACGTCCATGAAAAAAAATACATATATACATATATGTATGTAAATATGTCGTCGAATTTTGTCGCATATGAACAACAGTGTTGGTCATCACTGCAATTGCCACACATTTACTGCTATTTCTAGTCGGAGTAGGAAATCTACCACTTTGAGAAAAGTAGCAACAGAAATTTATTACCTAATATCCCAACTCTAATATATGGTGGTGGTTTTTTGCTTTCGTCACGCAGCAGAATTGTTGCAAGTCCGAGCAGAAGCAAACATTTAGAGCAGCGATCGGCACATTTAGCATTTCCTATAGCAGGCCATAGGCGAGCAATTTTTCGCTTTTACTTTGTACGCTACATATACAAAAACTTATACTAGCGCACGATGTTCAGCGTTTTGCAATTGTGAAATTAAAAAAATTTACTAAAATTAAATAAAAAATATGCTGAAATAGAAAAGGAAAAACAAAATCATATGGTTATTGGAGAATATTTGGCTTTGCTGGAAAAAGAGTTGCGAAAAGTGTTATTCATACGAATAAGACGAAACTTTCTCACACGAATTATGGGTCGATTATCGATAGAGACTCTTCAGTTGCATTGCCAGTTGTCGAAATGAAATTACAGATGGCGACTGTTAACTAACAGGTGCCAACTAAAGTTGCTAGTTAGGGTTTATGCAGGCAACTACATTCTTGTGGTTGCTGTGTACGTGATTAAACCAAATATAGGAACAATTTAAAGAAGGGCAGAATTTATTATTAAATCGTTTGTAATTTTTAAACTTTTATAATTGCAGGAGCGATAATGGTCAAAATAACAACGAGGCAACAATTTGGGTGTTAGTCCAACAACTGGAGCTAAATCCGTCACTTGCCCGTGGGGTGCGCGCTTTTGATGAAACAAAAGCAAACACTGAAGGTCAGTGAAGGATATAGCAGAAAAGCAAACCACCTTGGCCCACCAATGCGTACAACTGATGAATGGCAGAGGGTGTGGATTCATTTTAAGGCAAAATTTAAGAAGAAAATGGCCCAGAATAAAAGAAATATGCAAACCACTGGCGGCGGACCATCCCAAGACGTTAGTTTGTCCTCATTGGAGCAGGCTGCGACAGATTTGTTGCAAATAAGACAGGCGGTGAATCCACAGGGCTTAATATTTGGTGCTGGCTTGGCCGAAATTTTACAGGAGCCACTAG
This sequence comes from Philophylla caesio, assembly GCA_963971545.1. Classification (NCBI taxonomy): domain Eukaryota; kingdom Metazoa; phylum Arthropoda; class Insecta; order Diptera; family Tephritidae; genus Philophylla; species Philophylla caesio. The sequence goes on along the minus strand of OZ020607.1, from coordinate 101,435,236 downwards.
ATTCTGCACAACCCGAAAAAACATGGACATGAATCACAGGATCTGCAAAATCGGGATAAGCAACTCCAACAAGACGAAAATTTGCAGCAAATAGATCGGAACAGCAACTAAAAAAAGACTGAAAGCTGAAGACAGGAAGATAAATTTACTACAAAAACCGCCTGGGACACAAGAGGAACTTTTATCGACCGTTCAAAACATTGATAAAAACCTTAAAAAAGAACGAAATTTTAAGGGACATAAAATATATAAAAAAAGAAGCTACAAGTGATGAAAGAGATGCTTGAAATTAAAAAAAAAAGTTTCAAACCTATTTGGATGAAAAAAAAATCAGAAAAGAAATTGATGAAATAAAACTTGAAATTCTAAAAAAACAGATTGCCAATTTAAATTTTGCTTGTACAAAGTATTAATAAGTAAACCAAGTATTTAAGAAGAGACCTGAATATGTTTATAGTTAGATATAAAGCTTTAGTAGTTTTTAAGATAACCGCATTTAATTATTAGTTTTTCAGTTTCCAAATATGTATACCTGAATGTGATTGAGTTTATTTATTATTTTTGTAGATTTTAAGGTAAACCTGCATATGTGATGAACTTAATTATTAGTTTTGTAGATTTTAAGATAAACCGGATTGTGAGACTGAATTTAATAAAATAAAATGAATTACGTGATTTAAAGAATATATTATTTCATTCGTTCAAACACTCCATTATTCTATGCCTTATATCTGAAGCCAAGTTATTGTCTACATTTTCATTTAAATTTAAAACTGCAGCTTTTACCAAGGTTACTGTAGGATCTTCTTCAAAATCGGCTTTGTAGTGTATACCAATATTGTATAAGGCGCAGCATGCATTTATGAAAGATACAGCTTTATCGGGTTTATAGTGCAAGGTTCGTTCAGCAGAAAGGCATCTAAATACTGACTTTAGAACACCGTTCGTTCGCTCAATCACAATCCGGGCTTTGGCATGAACTGTATTATATTTCCCTTCTGGCGATTGAGGCTCTGCAGATCGATAAGGAGTTAAAAGTTGTGGTTTCAAAGGAAATCCAGAATCACCCAAAAGCCACGTATTTTGACCGAAATCTGCAGTAACCAATTGCTTCAATGTGCTGTTATTCCTGATAAAGGCATCATGAGTAGAGCCAGGATGCCTGGCATCAACGTACCTTATTCGCATTTGACAATCGAACACCTGTGTAAGATTATCGTTATGCCAACGAAAATTGTAAGTAATAAATAACGTACCAGCAAAACATTTAAGCTAAAGTAGCCTTTTCGGTTCATATATATGTACATATGTTGGTGGCGAACATCTTCCGTCGGCCCCATGATGTGCACATGTGTTCCATCAATGCAACCGACCACACCAGGAAACTTTGTTTTTGTATAAAGTAGTTTTGTTTTTGTCTTTTTCTTCTTCCTTAAGTTTTGCAACTATCCAATCTTTACATATTCTATCCTCAATTAATTGAATCACTTCTTTTAGAACTACTGACATCGTAGGTTGTGCCATTCCTAAGTTGAAGTCATTACCGTGAGACTTCTGGAAATGTAGAGCTGCGCATACTTTTAAGAGTGGAGGAATATGTAGCTGTTGAGCGATGACTTAGCCTAAAATGGTCTTTCAAAGTATCCATCAAATATACCACAGCCTCTTTTGGGAGGCGGATATAAGATTTAAACCTAAAAAACAAAAGTTGTATGGCCATTGTCTCAAATCATTTTTGTTTGTTTATTTTTCTGTTGGCCTAGTAAATGTTAAGTTTACAATTTTTTATTGAACAAGGCCAGTTTATGGAAATTTTTGTGAAAAAACAACAACAGTTTTTTAATGGCAGAAATTATAGTACTATTTCGGATCAATCATTTTTTTAAAATTACTTGAACCGCAGACGGTAGCTCCAAGGGATTGGAGTTGTCCCTCAAGTGCCGTCTAATTGATACCAATTTTTTTTTTCAGTGGCGTTGCCAGTTGACAACGCAACTAAAGTTTGGTTGCTTTCCAATATCGACTCATTAATAAATTAGAGTTTTCGGAAGATTCTCGGTAAAGTTATAATTCAATATTTGAAAACTTTATTGGTAAAAAAATATATTTATATCAGGGCTTCTCAACAAACGAAACGATACCATTTTGTTTTGTTAACGAGCAAAATTAACTTAACGAAATTAGTTTGTTGCGTTTCGGCGCCATGTTATCAAAACGAAATCAAATCGTTAATGTTGCAACGTTATAAAATTTCCGTTTTCGTTAATTTTAATGTGCCTAAAAGTATGCAGCGCTTCTGTTTGCGCTTCTGTTTGCGACGAGTGAATCTCCAGCGTTGTTCTTAACGTTTTAACTTTAGCGCCAGCATTTCGTTTCGGTTAAAAACGTAATGAAATTTATTATGATAATTGCTTTAACGATAATATTTTGAAATGTTTCAACCGAAACAAGAGAAAACATTTCGGAACGGTTAAATTTAACGTTAAAATGCATCCTTGATTTAATTATATACATAAGTAGTTAGCCAAATAGCAAATTACAACTTTAACAAGTTTGGTCAGAAAACTCCAATTAATTAAACTATTGTGTGTTACCTGCCCTTTTAACCCTAGAAGTTTATTTTATTGAAGAAGTTAGTATGTATAACCTACTAGGGTATTAAAAGGCTAGGCTCTGTTTCAAATTTAAAGGGTATATGTGGAAAAAAATAACAAATGCTAAAAATAAATAAAATGTGAAAAATAGAGAAAAGCTGAAAAGAAAATCCTGAAACAAAAAACTATAAAGGGTTATATATATGCAAATTTGCACAAGGAATATGTTTACCTTCAGAAGCCACGGCTCCTAATTTGGTGGACCCCGGTTAGCAACTTGCACCAGTTGTATTCATTTTACTGTCAAACTTCTGGTTTCTTATATCTTCTATTTCTTCTCAACAGCCATTTCGAGTTTTTGTAAAGAAGAACAGTTATAAGGAAATCTAAGAGTTTAACGCGGTGGTCTCTACATTCGCCAGTTACTAGGAACCATTCGGGGAAGACTTGTTCGGTTCTACCTCTAATACTAGACTCCAAATGGCTCCTGATACCCGCAATATGAGCAAATTTTGTGAAGAGCTGACGGTACCACATCATTTGGAGCCGGCATACTTCGAAAACCCTGTCATCCGGATTGACAAGTCTCAAATCGTTGTCTTCCGTGTAGTTTTTCGCGAGTAATGATTTAGATCTCCTTGTGTTTTCATCATGATGGCGGTGCATTTTTCGCATTTAATTTTACACAGAACTTTTTGATATATACCATAACCAGTGTAATACCGCTGCACCTGTACTTCAGCTTTTTCGTGGCCTTCAACAAAATTCTCGTCGGGTATTGGTATTTCTTCCAGTACGAGTTGCTCATATTGCGGATCTTCTTCAAGATGGCGATCTTCGGGACCTATATTCAAATCTAAGCAGATATCATAGTCATCTTCGCAATTACTACCCGTTTTTTTAATTTTTTGGCGCAGAATTTTCATAGATATTAATCGGGCGACAATGTATTGTATACCATGGGCTGTTGGATGGGTATTAATACCTTGACTCGCTCGTATTCGGAAAAAATAAGTTTTCTAACGCGTCTTGATTTAATTTTACATCGAATTAATCGTAATACAAAAACCTTCAATGCCATGGACATGAGAACTATTTGGTAGTTTAGCCGAACGCAAGAATTCGAAATGGGCTTTTAATCTAAGAATTTTTTTAAATGGATTTTTGGACTGAAAAATTGTACAATCTATTTCGTCAAAAAGGTCGTTCATCTTCTTGACGACCATTTGCGTTGACTTAGCGCATTTTACCACGTATTGATCATGGTCAAATAGTTTTTGACTGTGGACCATTTCAATACCGGAAGCTACCGAATTTCTCAGTACTTGAGTGGCGCGCGAAACACTCATTTTTTCCATTGACCGCGGATTAATATGGGCGTCCGTAAGTTTTGGACAAATTTTAAAATTTGGATTCGATTGGTCAATTTTAAATAGTTCAGCAATAACTCGAATGGACTTAAATAGATGACAATGATCATACATACAAAATATTTTTTCGCGCTCATGGATAAAAAAGGGCTGGGATTCGGAAATATCCAATTGACTAAAAATACCGCGATTGGAGGCCCCTTGATCACAAACTATAGCTTTAACGTTTAGCCCAAGATTATTTAGTGATGTTATGTTTTTCGTAACTATTGGAAGCAATGTTTAACGCTCGGTTTTAGAAATACATATAGTATGAAAAAATATATTTCCATTTAGAACAAAGCCCTTTTACAATGAAAAAAGAACATTTATTGCCAATATTCATTTCGCGTTGGTCTTCCCCAAGATCAACATAACCGTCAATGCAATCTCTAACTTTGTTATAAGTTAGATCTGGTTTAATATTGATTTCATCAAACAATAGAACACATATACGTTCAGTATCGGACATTTTATGGACAATTTTACTCAAATTTTCAGTGACATTGGCGTCAAACACGGGAACAACAAATCGGATGGGGCGCAACGAAAAAGAGATGATATATATGGCAAAGAAAAATTTAGATCGTGACGCATAAAGGAATTTGCCTTAAAGGACATGTATTGAATATTTTGCGCCAATGCTTTCTCTTTCATTGTACCGACATTTAGTAGTTCTGACGATTATTTTCGCAAAGTTAATAGCTTCCTTACTAGCCGATTCTCCGGCAATTATAGCACGAGAAATTAAGTCATTATATTGTTTTTTTTTAAGAACCGCATTTTCGTTTTCTAGATCCGATATTTTTTTATTTAATTTAATGGCGTTACTCTGGTAATATCGAGCAGCCTGAGCAAATCGTTCGCGATCGGCTGTGGTGTCAAAGTCTTCGCAAACATCCCTAGCCTGATTTGTCTGCCTTCTTTCCTCTAATATGGAATATTTTTCAAATTCTTCTAACGTCAAATCATGTAGCTCATCCTCTCTATTTCTCCTAGTATATGTTTTAGAGATGGGCGGGCAAACTCATTCAGAGCAAGTACTTGGTGAGCGACTAGCTACTTCCTCTAAATTTAAACAAGGAAAAGCCCCATCTAAAAGTCTAAATTTTTTAATATATTTGGATTCGAAATGGCGTTGGCAAACAAATATGTATGTATACTTACAGTGTCTGACGGTTGCACGTTGCAAGCCAGAGTCCAACCATCGCATACAGCTCCTCTTCTTGGGAATGCATATAAAATTTGCTTGTAATCCGAAGCAACGCAATACTGGATGCAGAAACTTCGCAGGTGCTTAACGCCTTCCCAAGCATGCCGTGGTCCTTCTTGGCCTATTCAAAATATACATATGTATGTTTCGAGTTTTATGTATGTATGTATACCCTAATCAAACATGCATACATACATTCATATGTACATACACATGTACATGTCCTCGTTAAAAATACAAAACCATAGGGGTATTCGGGATTTGCTGTATTCTTATTAATATTTACTATTTTACAACAAATTTGGATTTACATAAGTAAATCGTGAGCACACCTTGTTGCAATATAAAATATGCCGCGAAAAGGCGAAAAAACGAAAATATGTATAAGATTTTATTACTAATAATTGTAAAAATCAAATTGCTAAGATAAACTATAAACTTTAATACACACAAATAAATATCATTTGCTATAAAAACCACAGAAACCACAAAAACATAATACAATGGCAAATTTGCACTTGTATGTACATACATATGTACATATGTTTGTTTCTCTACCGGGCTTAATTAATCAAAGAACTAAAAGTCCGTTGACTTCTTTCTTTTGACATTGCGATAAAACAGTTATTTTAATTCTAATTAGATTTAAATTGGTAAATAGAAAATCAAAATAAAATACATAAAAATAATATATTTACACCTGCAACAAACCGCACTGTAAAAAATATACATAAATTCTTTCATTTTCAGTTCTCGCTTCAAAACTGTTAACTTTTCATGACTTCTGCTAATTGGTGAATTTGCTTTATTTTGCTTCAATCAAGCTCAATTCACAGTAGAGGAACGAAGTACGGAATTGACCGGAATGAAGCTTCTTTGTAATGTACGTTCTCTGGACTGTCGTGTAAGTACAATAAGATTGGCGCTAAGCTCTTCCGAGAAAACTGGTGATATATATTTAACAAATGTACGATGTCCTTATCTTTTCTAATTAAACTGAATTCACAACTTTTTTGAATATACATACATATGTAGGTAGAACAACACTTACCACGTGGGTCGACGGAAAGTATGAAGAACTTTCTAAAAATGTTCGTCCTAAGCTACTGCTAATTTTTGGTATTGATATCGAGTTTCACTCAGTAACCTTTGGTGTTTATAAATAGGACGAATGTCACACAACAGAGTATATTTCGGAGAAATTATTAGAGAAATGTGCAGAATGGAAATTGAAAAAGATCGGGTATCAGCTGTTATTACAGACAATGCGGCGAATATGGTCAAGGCAATTGAGATATCGTTCGGGAAAGCTAAGCACATCCCGTGTGTTTTGCGCATGTTTTGAAGCAAAATTATCAGTAAAACAAAACAAATTGTAACGTTTTTTAAGCAAAGTTGTATTGACAGCGACCAATTACGAAAAGCGACAACTCAGCAAACAAAACTGATTCAAGACGTTGTAACGCGGTGGAACAGCATAGAGTATTCTGCAGCTACTTCGACCACTATAAGCGGCCACTGAAGAGATATCAGGTGATAAATATTGCACATCCAGTAAAATTATACCGTTGGTGTTCTGCATGACACGTAAAATTGGATCTGTTTCACCGGCTGATCCGATAGATAAATCAATGCAGCAAGACCTTTTTAGGGGTTTTAATAAAAGAATGGGATCGCTCGAGCTGGTAATATTTTGTTTCATTATTTTAACATTTTTCTAATTTACTTTTTTTAATTTTGAGGTTACTCCACTTCTAATTGCAACTGTTCTGGACCTACGGTTAAAAAAACTACATTTCGTTGACAGTATTGCATGATCAGTAGCTTTTAACAAAATTAAGGAGAAAGTCAGCAACATCACAAGCGCAGAGGAGACCGTAGATTTCGACTCTAGTGCTTCCGAAAAAAGTGAAACAAGCTTCTTACTTTGGAGTGACCACCAAGAAATGGTACACAACAGCTGGAAGTCGACAAAGGCAAACGGAAACCTTTCGGATGAAATGTCGCTATACATAAAAACTCCTGTGGGCAGACTATGCGAAAACCCCCTAGAAATCTGGAACGATATAAAAATACAGTTTCCCACATTAGAGAAAGTGGCTTACAAACATTTAACATTGGTTGGTAGCTCGGTTCCTTCCGAACGACTTACTCAGCAGAGAAACAGATTAGAAGGACGCAGACAAACAAATTATTGTTCCTGCAAAGCATAGATAAAAAATACTGGGAAGCATAAAATTGTATTACCTTGCGAAAGTTTTGATTAATTTTACATACATATGTATGTACATATGTACATATATTCATATAATAAAATATGAAATTCATGCAAGTTTTGTTAAAAACACACGCTTATTATGTATCGAGTAAAATTGTACGATATTTCAAAGTTGTTACTAAAACAAAGCTTACCGTAAAAATTTACATTTTTAAGTCAAACAAAATTCACTTAAAATTATGGAAGGATTTTCGATTACTTAAAAATTTAATTTTGTATGTTTTTGATGGTATTACGGAAAACTTTTTTAATACTTAGTTCAGTCATAGTAATTTATTTTAAATTTCGTACAATTTTGTTAACATATTTTTATGAGAAATAATATCTGAGAGGTTCTATGCAAATCGATGCATCGATGTATGGCTTCCGATGCATCGGCAAATATCGATGTACAATTCGATGCATCGAATCACAGAAATGCATCGATGTATTTTTGCCACTGACATCCCTAGTACGCTGCCCGCAGAATGAATAAAAATTACAAAACTTGTGCCCATGTAACGCAGAAAAAATCTGATTTCTCTTGTTTACATACATACAAATGTATTCGTTTATATTTATAATTTATATTTGTGATAAATGACAGAGCTGGCAAAATGGAAGAGGAAAAAAGAAAAATTTGCGATATGTTTTTAAATTTGTGCCAATTATACAGACTGTATAAACAAAAAAAAAAGTTCGTCAAATAAACAAAAATTGGGGCAGCAGCGGCTACCAACTCCAAGTATTCAGGCGAATGAAAACGTTGGAGCCGAATGAAGTGTTTTCGCATACTAGAATGCCGCCGGCAGTTTTTGAGTTGCTTTTAAAATTAGTTTCTAATTCTTTGAGAAAACCAAAGCAAATAATGGATTCTGAAGAAAGGCTTTCTTTAGTGTTACGGTAAGAATACGTGTTCACATTATATTGTCGGCGTTTAAAACTGATTTTTGCCAAATATTAAATATATTTAGATACAAAATTCTTTAGCATTGTTTTAATGGCTGTTTGCGATGCCAAATATACTTTTATTGCAATCAGCATAGGAAGTTACGGAAGCTAAAGTGATGGAGGTAACAACTTTTAATGTTTTAAAGTATTATACACAAACAAACAGTTTTTATTTTACAGGCATATTTCAACTTTCTCCTTTTGGAGAGTCTTTGGTGCAAAATACTCTCCCTTTACCGCCCACCGTACCCCACTTTTTTGTCGGCGATGCAGCATTCCCTTTAAGGGAGAACTTGATGCGCCCATATCCCAGTTATAATTTATCACGAACCAAAAGAATTTTCAATTATCCGCTCTCTCGGGCACGCAGGGTAATTGAAAATAGTTTTGGTATATTAAGAGCGCAGTGGAGAGTACTTCGAACAACGATAGAATGTACCCCCGATAATTGTGAAAAAATAGTGCTGGCTTGCATTGCCTTACACAATTTTATAATGCTTAACGATCAGAATCGATGGTATTGCCCAGATAATTACGTTGATCAGGAACAAGACAACGTAGTCCACGCAGGCGATTGGCGCAGCGAAATAGTTAATCAAAGCCTTTTACTGACAATTCGGTCTGCATAGAGGCCCTTTAAATGCATTCAACCTACGAGAGAGACTTGCCGACTATTTTGTAAATGAAGGATCTGTTGCATTTCAAGATCACATGGACACACTAGCGAATGGACCACAACTATAGGTAAGGCATGTTCATGCGTAATTACACTTATCTCAAATATATTCAATGTTTTTCTCTACCGCCTCTGTATAAGCTACTCCATATATATCTATATACATATATTTATGTATAAATTATATGTATGTATATATGTGTACTGCTAAATAATATTTAAACATATCCATGCAATTTTACTTTGTTTTTATAAATGCGCAACTGCTCATATAGAGTAGAAGGGGTAATGCGGTGAACTCTTTTTTGACTTGCTCGTATAACGGTATTTTTCAACTGAATACAACGATAGACAATTACCTTGATTACATTTACATCCCCCTCCTACAAAACACCTTTTTTACTTGTATTCAACCGACGCCTAGCTTTGTATGTTTGTACACATATGCTTGCGCGCCTTTTACATATACATATGTACATATAAATCCATCTACATACATGTTTTAAATGTTAATAAATTTAAATTCACACGCTTTAGATTATTAATTCATTTATTTAAAGGTATTTATGTATCTAATTTCACAAACACAAATGCATTAAAGAATACTGAAAAACACTTTCGGTATATAAGTTAGCACATAATACGCTAGCCACTGCCACTGCCAACAGCAACAACAACCACTCCATAGCAGAGGAATGCAGGCGAACCGACACCTTACCTGAAGGCCATACTGCACGCGCAAGCCAAAAGTGGGAATGGAATGTCGACAGTTCCGGCGAACCACAGCTGCAGCGCAGCTTTAGAAATAAGCTTTAGTCAAGTAATAATTAGAATAGATTTTTCAGTTGCATTTTGGAATCCAAAATAAACGCACGGGACTTCTCCCTAAAAAATTGTGTTTTGCTTTCCGCGTAACTCGCGATACTAATTGGCGCCCGAGCTAAATATCTCGGCTGGTGAAGTGAAGGCCGAAGTGACTTTATAAAGTGCCGCTAAAAATAAAAATAAAAAAGCGCCACACATAAAAGCTAACAATTTTAAAGTGCCGCCGAAAAATAAAAAGCGCCACACATAAAAGTTAACAATTTTAAAGTGCCGCCGAAAAATAAAAAAGCGCCACACATAAAAGCTAACGATTTTAAAGTGCCGCCGAAAAATAAAAAGCGCCACACATAAAAGTTAACAATTTTAAAGTGCCGCCGAAAAATATAAAGCGCCTTCACTGCAGAACGTGAAAGGGACAGGGCCCGAAAAGGATCTTCCCGAACGTGACCAAACACCACCAGCCAGAAGAAAGAAAAAAAACCAACACCCTGAGGAAAAGAGGCCCCTGAGTACGACTACATCGAAAAAGGAGTTCTTCAAGAGGAACAGTCGCCGAAGGATGACAACAACCATACTACTGTAAGTCTTAAAATAGTTTCAAACGGAAAATGTTGTGAAAATTAAGAAAATTTTTAATTAAATGAACGTAAAATTAACGTAAAAGAAATTTTGTAAAAGCAAAAGTTGTTTTAATTGGAAAAATATTGTGAAAATTAAATTAATTTGTTATAAAAGAAAAATTCTTTAAAAAAGAGAAAAAATATTGTGCAAAAGCAAATATTCATTGTTAAGGAAGTAGAAGAAATTTAAGAAAGAAATTGCGTCAGAGCAAAAATTGTTCAAAAGACAAAAAAAACTGTTCAAAAGAATAATATTGTTAATTGAAAACATTATTTTAAGAAAGAAAGAAATTTAAAAAAAAAAAACAATAAAAATTTATTTAATAAATATTTAAAAAAATTAATACAAATTGATTATTGAGATATTTCAAATCGACAATATATTTTTATACCTATACAAACCATACTAAAGAAAAATAAATTAAAATACAGTAAAATAAAGGCTCGTACAGCCTATAATATAAAAACATAAAAAGGTCCGTGATTAATCACCCTCAAGTGACACTCCGGTTCTTATAAAAAACTAACTATTTCTGCGATTCACCACCTTCGGGGGACCCTCCAGAGATTTATAAAAAAAAAAAAAAAAAAAAAAAAAAATATAAAACATATAAATAGTAATATTTACTACTAAATTTTTTAAAGTGTTAGCAGAAACCACAAATATGGCGAATCCCAATAACCTAATTAGGCCCCCAACCTTAGTAAATAATCCTACGCCAGCCCCATCTGTTTCCAATCCACAAGTTTCACTCAACCCTAACCGAAATTTTAAGATGCTTAAAATCAGAAAATACAGAAAGATCATTTAACGAACTACTAGACAGAGCAGTGTACGAATATAACTATTCAATACACTCAACTACAGGACAAAAACCGCTCGAAGCATTTTTTGGACGCAAAATCTATACCGACCCCGAACAATATGAAAAAGCACGACAGGATAACATACAAAGACTTAGGCAAAAGCAAGAACTAGACTTAACATTTCATAATAAAAACAAAAAACCCTTAAAAGACTATAACATTGGACAGACAATTTACGTCAAAATTAATAAACGTTACGGTAACAAACTAACATCACGGTACAGAAAGGAAATCGTAAAAGAAAATAATAATTCAACAGTTTTAACACAAACCGGCAAAATAGTACACAAAAGTTTAATAAAAAATTAAAAACAAATAACCCTTCTCCTTTTAGATTTTTTGCCGCGGCTACAACCGCAAGCGTACAGATCCTTGACTACAGTTCATCCCAATTGGTTACAATTGATACTGGACCAGCTAAACTACAGACAGGAACATTTAAAATCATACATATAATCGAGCTGAACTATTACGATGACGCAATAACGAAGATAGAAACCATAATTAACGGAAAACTAGCCACTCATCCACTTTACCCCATTCTATCGTCCCTAATAAATCAAACCAAAATCAGTTTAGATAGAGTAAAAGTAAGTAAAAAAATAAAAAAAAGATCACTAGATTTTATAGGATCAGCGTGGAAATGGATCGCAGGAAATCCTGACCACAGCGATTTTAACATACTAACAGAAAAAATGAATAACGTACTTGAAAATAATAATAGACAAGTAATTATAAATAAATTAATAAACGAAAAAATTAACGAAATAATTGATAAAACAAACAAAATAACTAAAAATATTCAAAAAGACGAACAAGTCGAAAACGACATAGTTTTGCAAATAAAATTTAAATTAGAAGTTATTAAGGAAGAACTTATTAATACAGCCTACGCAATTCATTGGGCCAAAGCAAATATTGTAAATTCATTTATTTTATCAAATAAAGAACTAGAAATAACAAAACATTTCGTAGAAAATGAAAATATACCATTTATAAACATCGACGAAGCTTTAGAATTCGCTGAAGTCAAAATAGCTGCAAATGAAAACAGCCTAATTTATGTAATAAGTTTACCCACAACTGGGAAAGAAGATTGTATGTCAGTAGAAATACGACCAGTAAAGAAAAAGGAATTGATAAATAAAATAAATTTTAAATTAATATTATTGTGTTCAAATAAAATATTCGGTATATCTACCAATTGTAAAACTTATAACATGTTATCAATTTGTCCACAAAATATAATAAAGGACATTTCAAATGATACGTGCATTGCACACTTATTAGAAAGTAAGATTGAAAATTGTACAAAAATAAACAATGAACATGTAAAATCAGTCGAAGAAATTTCAAGCGACTTGATATTTTTGAATCAATTTGACAATGATATAACAATTAATAACAAAACTTTAAGAGTTAATGGAACATATTTAATAAAATACCATAATGGTAGTATAGAAATCAATGGCCAAATTTTTAATACAAAAGAAATTACGGAAAAAAAACCATTACCAGCAATATTACAACCATTTTCAAATAGTAGCATATTAGAAGAGATTCTATCTCTAAAATCAATAAAAAAAATTCCAAACTAATGAAACCATTCACCTAAATTTACTAGAAAAACAAAGCAATATTTTTTTTCAATAAATTTATTGTCATTTATTATAATTGTAATTCTAATAATTGTAATTGTAAGAAAAATTATAAAATTAAATAATGAGAATGGACCAGAAGCCGAAGAAGCTGAAATCGGTATCCAAAATTTAGCAAGATTTTTTGTTAGGCCATCGAACGAGGACATTCGAACTTAAGGGCGGAGGAGTTAGCACATAATACGCTAGCCACTGCTACTGCCAACAACAGCAACAACCACTCCATAGCAGAGGAATGCAGGCGAACCGACACCTTACCTCAAGGCCATACTGCACGCGCAAGCCAAAAGTGCTGACGGCGCGTCTACGCTCCCGTGGGAATGGAATGTCGACAGTTCCGGCGAACCACAGCTGCAGCGCAGCTTTAGAAAAAAGCTTTAGTCAAGTAATAATTAGAATAGATTTTTCAGTTGCATTTTGGAATCCAAAATAAACGCACGGGACTTCTCCCTAAAAAATTGTGTTTTGCTTTCCGCGTAACTCGCGATACTAATTTATACAATGCAAGTATATACTATTTATACATATGCATTACTCCGGTACTTGCTGCACCTCGAATGCGACCCCCATGATTCGTTGCATTGCACGAGCTTGTTTCACCGCACTCATTTTAGAAACCATAGACACTATCATTCTGCCGAATGACTCCACTGCTGAGTTGCATACATCCTCCTCACTTTCTAAGCACTCTAAGCTTCACACATACTCCTATCAACATCGTCACAATTTTTAAGCTTTTTACGACTAGCCCACTGTAGTTGTTGTGTAGCTGGCGAAGAAAGTGGCGAAGAAATGTTACGTTATAAAGAGGATGATGGCGACGGTGAAGGTGGTGGCTCATACAACTGTGGTGATGGTGAAGGATCATACATTTGTGGTGATGGCATTGGTGGAGGTACATACGTAAGTGGCGATGTCGTTGACGAAGGCACATATATGTACATATGTATGTATACGTTGCGATGGCGATGGCGAAGGCGGCGACACATATATGTATGTTAGTGGTGACGGCGATGGTAGGGGCACTGCTGTAGTTGAAAACTTCGGTATACATGCTTCTCGACACACATTTTGAGAGAACCGTATTCTATAAAGAAAACATTTTTATTATACAATGTTTGTTCATTTTTCTGTTGGCCTAGTAAAGGTTAATATCTTTATAATTTTATTGAGCTCAAGGCCAGTTTATGGAAGATTTGTTTGTGAAAAACAACAACAGCTTTCAATGGTTGAAGTAATAGTACTATTTCGGAAACCACCACAAACGAACAAACATTGTAGACAAGGATGAGCACGCCTTAAAAATGCATTATAATATAAAGTAAAATATTTATACAGAATTTGCAAAATAAAAACACAAACAACAACCACACAAACAATTTAAATAGCGGCAGATCAGTTGCTCTTGTTTGTAGTTGGTTTGTTTAAGGAAGATGAAATAAACACAACAGCCAACTCGGCTAGCGTAGCACAATAGGTAGCGTATTGGCTCTGAAACTCCGAGCTCCCGGGTTCAAAGCCTGAGAGAAGTGGTTATGAAAATTAAATTAAAAAAATAATTTCATTTAATAATCAAAAAGAAGTCTGATGAGGAAATGTGGTGATTTCCGAAATAGTACTACAACTTCAACCATTGAAAGCTGTTGTTGTTTTTTCACAAACAAATCTTCCATAAACTGGCCTTGAGCTCAATAAAATTATAAAAGTATTAACATTTTTATTATATTTAACTTAATAAATCCCATGCATAAACATTCAAATACAAATTAAGTTTTGGACTCTACTTACGGTCGTGGAATCACGTGATCCTTTAAAAATTTAAGCGCATCCATTAAGTACCATTGCTTATAGCAAGTGCCTCGCTGCCTGATGGTGCAGCTCCTGGCCAATTTGGTCCTTAACCGCTTTCTTCTTGCCTTAGAATTTATAGTACGGACTACTTTTATTGTATAATAATCGATTCGCTTCCACTGAAGAGATCAACTTTTCGTCGTCCATTTGAACTAATTTTTAAAGCAAATAATTAGCGCGTATGCGATTTGTGAAATTTGCTTATGTCAGCGTAATGTTGCCAGTCATAATTTTTTATACATGCTTGTGTGTACATTCAGGTTTTCAATTATTATATTTCTTGATTTAAAGAACGAAAACCAATGTATTATTATAAAAAAGTGTACTTATTAATATCCGACCAAATTCGATAACAGTAAACGGGGGTGAGTTTTCATTAACAAGGCGCTCTCATAAGATAAGTCGTGTCAGCTGATACGTACGGCCGTTCTACGTCGGTGGGTAACTGCGCTTTAAGAATTAAAATTTTTTTTCTGAACACAAAAATAATCGTTCAAAGATAATTGTATAAAAATTTCACTGCAATAGTAGACCTAGGCTTTAATATATTTTTTCAAGGCGAATTCATTAAGGTGAGGTCAAGCGAAAAGCTGATTTTTTCGCCGCTTGTTTTGTTTGTCAACGTTTGTTCATAGTTTACCAAATTGTTTACATTTCAATTGGAAACTAAAATAGCGATTCAGGTTGTTTTTGTGAAAATTTAAAAACCAATTACTAAAAATAATGGCAAAGTGCGTGTTGTGCAAAAAAAAGGTCGGGCTGGGTAATGGACCCTTTTTCCAAGTCCCGAACGACAAGGAAAAAGTGATTGTGTGGAGCAGTTTGTGCCGGATGCAGTTGGTGGCTAGGAACTTGATTTGTTCTGATCATTTTTCGCGGGAGGATATTGCTTTCACCGGAAAAAAGGCAAAACTGTTGCCGAAAGCAATTCCTCTGTGTGCTACTAGCTTCAATTGCATCCCAGAAGAAGGGATCATAGTAAAGAGCGGCGTATGTGTGCAATCAGAGTGAGTATTGGTTAGTTACTTTCTAAGTGCAAATTAATATGTAATTAACTTACTTACAGAATGGGATTTGATCCACTAAATAGTCAACCTGGCTATATAACAGATCCCGGATTTTGTAATTTGTAAGTTGGAATCTAAATTTTGAAAAAATGCATTTTGCAAAAAACATTTTGGCGTAGAATACGTCTTACCTTACGGTATGGGCACCCATGTCAGGTTTTTATTGTTGTAATCTCTATTTCTTTAATTATAAGGAAACGGCACGGTAACTTTTTTAAAAAATTTGTTTGTAGTCAAATGAAGATGTTAGCTTTCGTTTGACATACATTTCATGTTGGTTGATATCTTCCTAATATTTAAATTTCTCAAATGAAAATTGTATAAACACATGCACACAAATATGTGTGTGGTGTTTGGTTGAGTGTTTGCTGTTGGGCGATTTAAATGTACTCGTGCAGCCCTTTCTTTGTATTGCATAATTTTAGGCGGGCAAGTTAAAGTAGAGTAAAGGCAGAGAAAGCGCTGCCAACTACTGCTTATTGGTGGTGATTTTAACACAGAAATCACTTCAAATACTAGATTGGCGAAATTTATGAGCGATACGTTTAATTTGGATTATATTCGAAATGATGCTCCCACAACTATTGATAACACAACCATTGACTTAGTTTTTGCGAGAAATTTAAATGTTAATTTAAAAACATATTTATCCTATTTTTCCCATCATAAGCCTATATTCTCAAAAGTAACTTTCAAATAATCAAATAGATTTGGGTCTGTTATTTATCATTTATCTTTACTATTGATAACTACCATTGACTTCGTTTTTGCGAGAAATTTAATTGATAATTTAAAAACATTTTTATCCTATTTTCCTATCATAAGCTTATGTATATCATCAAAAGTAACTATCAAATAAAGAAATTCATTTGCTTGCATTATTTATCATTATAAATTATCATTATACATATGTTTTCTGTCTTATCGGATGGCGTATTCTTCGTTAAACTTAATGGCCGTGTCTCTGACACAGCCTCCTTCTTTTTTTTTGTACGTAGACCTACTTGCAAGATGAGTTCACAAAACATTTTGATATTGTTGAAACATTGACATATTGTTATTCCTTATTTTACTTTAAAAAATTCTTTACTAAACTTTCATTCAAGCAATAATTATTATATTAACTGTAAACTTTGTTTAAATAATATTAACTTATTTAATTATTCTATAATTTTTTCCGAAATGCATTTCTTTGCATTTTGCTGTATTGATATCTCCTAACCGGCAGGTCATGTCCCGAACGTGATATACCTAAAGTAGTGTAAAAATGTTTCTTAATTAAATTGCAGTCGGATATCGAAATACATATGTACATAAATACTTACTCTTTTTGGTACTGACGCTCGAAAATTGGAAGATATAAGAATCGAGACAGATGTTAGTGATTTTTTGTCTGCGTTAACAAATTTCGGCATCAAAATCGCTTTAATACTCACCTTACAGCGTAGAATTAGATCGTATACATATATTGTTTTATAGTAATATAAGATTTTTTTTTTAAATTTTACATTTGCTTATTTTCCTTTGCAATGTAGACAGCTGCTTTTGACAAACAAAACAAGAAGGCAAAAACAAACACATTGGACTTTTTGTTGCTTTTTTTACAACGTCACCTTATTGAATTCGCCTTGTATTTTTTTTTTAAATATTTTGTTTTAAAAGCCAAATTTTGTACATACTCGTACATCCGTTTTTATTTACGAAACTATGTATGTATCTATGTACATACATACATACATACAAATGTATTTACTAAAACTAAAATTCACGGTTAAATACGCATGCGAGTATGTTATAAAATACCTGCTCAAAGGACAAAATAATATAAAAATAGTAATAATTATTTGTAGGTCTTGCTGTTGTCATCGTGATGATTGACATTATCATCTAAAGAAAACTGCAAAAAGTGTTAAATAAAGAGTTTAAGTAATCAAACCAAAATGTTATTTACTAATCTCGTGTTCGCACTAACACATGTACATATGTACATACAAAAGGATGTAGGTATATAATTATGTAAGTATGAAGGAATTTAAAAATAATTATTAATTAAGAATTTAATCAATTACTAAAATTACTGAAATGAAATCTGTATTTATACATGTAAGTTATAAAATGTTATTTTAAGCATCTATATTAAAAACTGGATTTCAGTCTTGCTTACCAAGTTCAAAAATTTTTAAATAGAAAAATAAAAAATTTTTACCGTTTCGGGACGATGGGGATGTTTTTATCCCAGAAAATTTCAAAAAGTCGTATCTTTGAAAATCATTAGTGATTTTCTTCTCTACAAAAAAAAATAAAACTGCCAATGTAAACTATCACGTTTATGTCAAAAGTGAGATATCAAATCGCGGCATTTGTGTTGATGGTGACATATTTGACAAAAGCTCGAGAAACAAGTGGTTTAATTGTGAAAACAGGTGTAATTTAGTGAAATTTTATGAAAACAGTAGTAATCTTATAAAGAGGAGAGTGTAGAACAGATAAAAACTTTATTTTTCTGTATTTGAGGCTAAGGTAAGTTCCGCGGTACAAAATCATCCCAAAACTGTTTATTTGTGGAACGTTATCATCCCAATCGTACTCATTTACTTTATTAGTTTCAGGAAAAAATGGATAGAAAACGTAGACTGGCAGCTTCACAAATTAAGGATTTTTTACATAATTCAAGCGATGATAAAGATGATCCATTTGCTGATAGTGGTTCTTCTTATAGTCCCAGTCAGAAAAGCAGTAGTGGTTCAGAAGAGGAAGAAGGCACGGATCGTGGTAATGAAGGAATGGAAATTGATGGTGCTAATGAAAGTGCGAATGATAAATCTGATGACTCTGACGAAGAAATATATCAAATTGAACGTCTGGAAGAAGCAAATGTTTCTGATTGGGCAGACGATATTATATTTTGGACAGACCCACTACCAACATTCAAGCCACGATTCACAATTAGCCAAGATCGCACCATTAGTAATGAGGTAATAACTCGAGGACTGAAGCCTGTGGAAGTACTTTTAAAGCTCTTGCCTAGAAGTTTTATTCATCACATTGCACATTGCACCAATGAAAGAATTGATATTTTCAATAGAAGCCATCCTAAAAACAAACGAGGAAATACCGATTTCGGCGAAATACTTATATTACTCGGATGTACCTTTGTAATGTCATATAGTCGAGTGCTTTCTTTGAAGGACTATTGGTCAAATAGCACGTCATAAAAAAGACCATCTCCAGAGACCGGTTTTTACACGTTATGTCCAAGCTACATATATTTTTCCTCTTTATCATTCCAACCTGATCCAAAACTAAAAACTTATTTCGTTGACGACTTGGCCGATTGTCTCAAAACAACCTTCCAGAAATATAGATTAGACTCTCCGTTCCAGAGCATTGATGAATCTATGCTCTACGTTGAAGCAGTATGTGCTACTGAAACCAGTTAAGAGAGGAACAAAAATATTGAAGCGATGCGACAGTATGACAGGCTATACGTATGATTTTAATATATATTCCGAAAAAGAAGACCATTCGTATACATCATCCACATCAGGCGAACGCGTTGTTATAAAATTGTGTGCGACCATCAGACACCCCGACACAACGTTGTGCTTTGATCGGTTTTTCACGTCATCGAAATTGATAAATAATATGTATACCATTTGCAGCTTTAGGTACTTGTATGTATATCTAACAGAAAAAATTTAACAACTATCACTGAAAAACTAAGCAGAGGAGAATATGTCTTCAAGTGTTATTCGTCTGGTACTTTGGCAGTGGTTTGGCAAGATACCAACCATGTAATGCTTCTAAGCAACTGTCATGAGGCTTCAGTGGCTGTTACAAGAAAACAGAAGGACGGCACAAGAATATATATTACATGTCCAGATATTGTGAAAACGTACAGAAACTTTATGGGTGGCGTAGATTTGGCAGACAAAATAGGTATTTTGTATGAACTTAACCGAAAATCTACTAAATGGTGGCGAAACGTTTTCTTCCGGCTAATGATGACATTTGCCGTCAATGCGTGGATAATCCATGAGGAAGCAAATCATCCACGGCAAAAAGAGATCCGTTGTTGGGATTTTTAGTGGAGCTATCCGAATCTCTCATTGACGAAGGCAGTACGCGTGCGAAAATCCGGCGCAAAGATCGAACAGGACCCCTCTCCGCAGTGAAAAAACAGATCACCCAAAATCTGGGGAATCAATTGCCAAAAAGAACTAACAAGCGACAACGATGCGTAAATTGAGCCAAAAAAGGCAAATTAAGTCGAACAAATCAGCTTTGCATTGGCTGGAACTTGGCATTCTGTAAAAAATGTTTCACACCTTGCCATCAAATATATGTAAATAACATTATTATAATGTTACAATGAATAAAATTAACTAGAAAAATAAAGTGAAATGAAGTCAAAAAACTCTGAATTTTGCTATTCAGGTATGTTTGGGATGTTTTTGTTCCAGGACGATATCTCAGAAGTCCTAAAAATAAATTATGAAATTTCTTTATTTGAAATAGCTGTAAGAGACTAAGGTTGACGACGGAGTACACGCTATAAGCGGAGCAAAGCAGTAAAGCTAGATCGTGCTATAAATAGCATCTAGTATTTTCTTATGCGTTTGCTTGACGCATGTCAGAGTGTAAGCGAAGAGCAAAGTGTATTCATGCTATAAATGAAGCGTGAAGCTACAAAGTATGTAGTGAACTGCTTTATAGCATGAACTCGCTTGAATTTTTTCTATTCTTTTTGTTTCTGTCATTTTAACAGCTGTTTCGCGCTTAAATTATTATGTGTTTATGAAAAGTGAAAAGTAAAAAATTGATATTTATATTAAGCAAACTAGCATGCACTCTGACATGTGATAGCTTTGATTATAGCAAGAAATATTATCGCTTCAATCTTCGCTCCGCTTATAGCGTGTACTCTGTCGTCAACCTAAATTGTTTGAGAGTACGCGTGGCCATCGTACACGGCTGGTCACCGTATCAGGCGATGCAATGGTACCGGTGTAGATCATGCCATTGTACCGTACATCAACAACAATTATTCGCATTGCATTTGTACATAAGCAACCTAAATTGTATTTGGCATTTGCGCTTATTGTACCCACATACAAACGGCACAATTCCTGCTGTACCGTAAAACAACAACAATTCATTTCACACTCGCATGTAAGCAGCTTCTGCTACGTAGTCTTTTACGCTGCACTAGTTATTATTGCAGCTCGGTAAGTTTATTACCTTTCAACTATTCTACGTGTACGCATACACATTGTGGCCAGAAATATTAATAAATCCTAACATAGAATTAACAGAATTTTCTTGTGGTTTTCTTTGCGTGTTTAAATTCGTTCACTTTTAAACATTTTTGGTGCCTCCTGTAAGGAGATTTCGGTAATATTTCCGAGTATTTTAACGAAATGGCGTCGCTAAATTTGCGAACTTCGGCGCGAACATCTATCCAGCGGATTTAGAGTCGGGTGGAGACAATGGACTACGAACCAGATCGGGTAGGAGTGGACCAGTTGCTATCTACGTCGCTCCAACACTTCAACCGGTTTGTGGAAAATCACCTGGCATTGGTTGGGGTGGCTCAAGGTGAGGAAATCCACGACCACGATGAGCTCCTTGCAGCAACGGAGGAAACTTTCAATAACATCTGCATAACCTTAAAACGGAAGATGTTAAAGGAGCAGAAGATTCCAGATCCAGTCGCTTCGCACTATCATGCGGCAGATATGAGGTTAGAACCGATCTCGATACCGATTTTCGATGGGTCACACGCGAACTGGCTGGTCTTCAAGGACATGTTTGAGACCCTCGTTCATAACCGTGGAGACCTGGTTCCAGCCTACAAACTTGGCAAGCTCCGACAATACGTGAAGTTTGAAAGCGTTCCGCTAATAGGCGGATACGACGAAGTGTGGGCAGAACTCAAGCGTCGTTTCGACAACCCTCGCATACTGTCGGAAACGCATGTCCAACGCCTGTTGAATCTACCAAACTAACCACATGAGTCGCAGAAGGTATTGTGTAACATCGTTGAGTGTGTACGGAACTCATTTAGAGCTCTGACAGTGATGAAGGTACCCGTGAACCATTATGATGCCATAGCGGTTCCAATTCTCTTACCCAAGTTGCCCATTACGACTCGCCTGTCTACAAATGCAATACCTGAACTGGAGAGCCTGCTGGTTTTTGTCGAACGTCGCGCAAACAACCTGCCTAGTACCTCCAATTCAAATACAGCTGGCTCAATTGCACGGTATTCATCAAGAGCACTGCGGGCACATATTGCTACGGACGCAGCACAGTCTTTACAAGCATGCCCAGTGAAATACCGCGGCGTCGCCTGTCCTCACTGTGCTGATTCTCACCGCCTGATGAAATGCCCCCGATTCAGGCACCTCTCAGTGGAGGAGCGATGGAACAAAGTTAAGGGATGGCTCCTCTGCTTTAATTGCCTCAGGCCTGGCCATAGCACACGAGATTGTCCTTCGGGTGTATGCTCGAAATGTCAACAAAAACACAACACTCTTCTGTGCCGCAGAGCCGAAAATACTACATCGTTAGCAGAACCTGAAACCTCATCAGCCAGTCAGCCTACAGTGGTTCGCCGTACCACCGATACCCCGGTCACGTCGCCACATGTGTACACCCGACATCAATGACGGTTTGGCCACGCCCAGTCACTACTCCTGCAAGGTGACCGGACTGTTCTACTGGCGACAGCTAAGGTGCTGCTGAGCGGTCGCAGTGGAAGGATGCGGGAATGTCGAGCTCTCTGTGACATGGGTTCTCAGGTGAGCTTTATAAAAGAATCATTGCTAACTGTGTTGAATCTTCCTAGAAATCCTGGCTACCTTCGTGTCGAAGGCGTTGATTCAAGCCTCTCCGCTCATACGAAGGGAATCGTTGCAAATTGCATGCGTTCCTTGGTTGATGAATCATTCACGCTCAATTTTCGTGCATACATACTAGATTCTATTACATCCACAACTCCTGCTTCATCAATTGACGTATCCTTATGGAGCCATCTGCAAGGGCTTCAATTAGCGGACCCCACGTTGGGGACCCCAGACACCATAGACCTTCTTATTGGCGCTGATATTTTGCCCGCTCTGATGTTGACTGGTGTTAGAACTGGCCCCAATAATATGCCATGCGCCCTGGAAACGCGATTGGGCTGGATTGTATTTGGCCCGGCAACAACCATCGACTGCCGTTCCACATTGTATCAAACACTTTTCGCATCCAACACAACTGACGACGAAAGCCTTGATGAGTTGCTGCGTAATTTTTGGGAGGTGGAGGAGCCCGGAGCGGAAGTTATCTCACAAGTAGATGAGTGTGAAACCATTTTTGTGGACACTGTGACGCGGTCGCCGGATGGGCATTATTGCGTCCAAATACCATTTCGGCCGGATGCACCACCACTTGGTAACTCACATCAAGCGGCCCTTCGCCAATTTTTGCAACTTGAAAGGAAGCTCGCCGCAGATGTATCTTTACGTGAAAGATATGTGCAGTTTATGCGTGAGTATGTGGCACTGGGTCACATGACAGCGATCGAGGCCAATCCAACTAATTTCACGCAATGCTACTACATTCCACATCATGCTGTCACCGGAAAATTTCGGGTTGTTTTTAACGCTTCATGTAAAACAACAAATGGTGTATCGCTTAATGACACCCACTTTTCTGGCCAGCAGCTGCAGGACAATTTGGTGGATATACTCCACCGATTTCGACGCTACGCAATAGCTATCACCGCGGACATAAAAAAGATGTTTCGCCAAGTTTGGGTTGACCAAAGGCATCGTAAATGGCAACAAATTCTTTGGAGAGAGTCGCCTAACGAAACCCTGCGTACGTTTCAGCTGAACACAGTCACGTATGGTATGGCATGCAGCCCATACAATGCGATTCGCGCTCTTATCCAATGCGCATTTGATAATGACGAAGTCATCGCTGACGCCAGCCGGGCAGCCGCAGCGCGCAACAGCATACTTCAATGCTTTTATGTTGACGATTATTTGGATAGCGTCGACACCACAGACATGGCCGTCACTCGCGCACAAGACGTTGGCGCCATTCTTCAACTCGGCGGATTCGAATTGGATAAGTGGAACTCCAACTGTTCACAGGCGCTAGCGACTATAAGTGGATCTGTTGCAGCTGATGTGGAAATTGATTTTGGCGATCGTTATACGAAGGTACTGGGTACACATTGGAGCCCAGTTACCGACAACTTATTCTTCAGAACCCAGATTTGTGAAAACCAGGTGCTTATAACAAAACGTGTAGTTTTGAGCGACACAGCACGGCTATATGAGCCAACTGGCATGCTTGCTCCAGTGATCGTGTTAGCGAAGATGTTCATTCAGACGCTCTGGAAGAGTCAGTTGAAATGGGACGCACCATTGCCAGCCGAACTGCGTGAAACATGGTTGGAATTCCGAAACAATCTCCCAGCTTTAGAGAGAATCCGAATACCTCGATGGCTTGGTATCAAATGTGATGCAACCATCAGCCTGCACGGCTTTTGTGATGCGAGCATGAGCGCGTATGCCGCAGCGGTTTACATTCGATGTGTATATACCAATGGAGACACCAAGGTGACACTGGTTGCAGCTAAGACCAAGGTTGCTCCTCTTAAGAAGCAGACCATTCCACGGTTGGAGCTGTGCGGGGCGCAGCTGCTAACCGTTACCATAAACAGTGTTCGGCGGGCTTTGCATCTTGAGGGTGTACCTTACACCTTGTGGAGCGACTCCACGATTGTTCTAAATTGGATTCGGAAACCTCCATCCACATTCGTGTATCATATATTCAAACCAATTCAGACACTACGGTTTGGAGACATGTGCGCTCAGAATATAATCCCGCCGACTGTGCGAGCCGCGGCGTTACCCCGGCTGTACTCGAAACCAACACGCTATGGTGGACAGGGCCAGCCATCATTCACTCCTGTGATGAAGTCGCATCCGAACTGCCAAGCATGTCTACTGAACAGCAACTGGTATGCGCGGACGAAGCTCGGAAGGTCAATGCTCTTCTCGGTGTTCACGTCAAGGTGCAATTTCTGATGACGACTTTCAAGAACCTGCGAATTCCTCTGGTGCTTAAATTCAGTCGGTTGACAAGACTTCTTAACACAACTGCACGTGTTCGAAGGCTGCTTCCACGTTTCCGGGGCTATCGAAGGAATGAGGTTGTCACAGCTGAGGAGAAAGAGTGGGCTCTTGAAGTGCATATTCGACAGTCGCAAGGTAACGATTTCATACCAGACATTAATTCCCTCAAGTCTCGTTCCAGAATAGACGCTCCGAGCAAACTCTTGCCGCTCAATCCATTTCTGGATGGTCAAGGTATTCTTCGGGTGGGTGGCCGACTGACTCATTCTGATTTGCCATTTGAACAGCGGCACCCTATAATTCTAGCGCGAGGTTGCGCTTTAGCAGCATTGCTCATTCATGACGCGCATATACACTGCTTGCATGGTGGAATACAGGCAATGCTGCAGTTCCTACGCCGCAAATTTTGGATCATCCACAGCCGTACAATAGTTAAGTCCTATATACACAGGTGCATAGTGTGTCGCCGGTATCAGAGAATAACGCAACAACAGCAGATGGCATCTCTACCGAAATCTCGTGTGTTGGTATCCCCACCCTTTACACATACAGGCCTGGACTACTGTGGTCCATTTAATGTACGAGTTGGCGGGAAGCGGGCATCCACAACAACCAAGTCTTATGCAGCTATTTTTATTTGTATGGCCACCAAAGCCGTTCACATTGAACTAGCGATTGAAGCAATCCTCAATTCCCGGCCACTGGTTCCGCTCCGTGATGATCCAGATGGCTATCTAGCCATCACACCGTCTGATTTCCTGATCGGTCGCCCACTCAATACGGGACCAGAAGCCCCTGTTCCTGAAGTTCCGCAAAACCGGCTGCTGTATAAGCAACAGTTGCAGCAAATGTTCGAGCACTTCTGGAAGCGCTGGCAGCGCGAGTATTTAACTACTTTACAGGCGCGCAACAAGTGGACCAACCGTCTCCGAATATGCAGAAGGGGGACGTTGTTCTTATTCAGAACGAAAATTTGCCACCCACTTATTGGCGTATCGGTCGCATTATTGACGTGCATCCAGGTAGTGACGGGCTGGTGCGCACAGTAACCATTGAGTACAACAGTGACAAGAAAACACCCGAGGGACTCTTCACTAAACACAGGTGTCAACGCCCGGTACAGAAGATATGTCGTCTTGTTGAAACCCCAGCAGTAGGACCTGAACCGTGATGGTTCAGCCGGGCAGGATGTTTGAGAGTACGCGTGGCCATCGTACACGGCTGGTCACCGTATCAGGCGATGCAATGGTACCGGTGTAGATCATGCCATTGTACCGTACATCAACAACAATTATTCGCATTGCATTTGTACATAAGCAACCTAAATTGTATTTGGCATTTACGCTTATTGTACCCACATACAAACGGCACAATTCCTGCTGTACCGTAAAACAACAACAATTCATTTCACACTCGCATGTAAGCAGCTTCTGCTACGTAGTCTTTTACGCTGCACTAGTTATTATTGCAGCTCGGTAAGTTTATTACCTTTCAACTATTCTACGTGTACGCATACACATTGTGGTCAGCAATATTAATAAATCCTAACATAGAATTAACAGAATTTTCTTGTGGTTTTCTTTGCGTGTTTAAATTCGTTCACTTTTAAACATAAATCAACACTCTTTTTCAAGATTGCTTGTCAAAAAAGTTCTCGTCCCGAAACGGTTAATAAAAAAAAATTGGGAAATTTTTCAGAATTGTCTAACAGCCTAACCTAATATTCACGCACTTTCTGTCAAAAATTTCTCATGCTCATACAACTTGTATGGGAGCAACCGAAATTGAACGGCGTGCGCCAAAAGCGAACTCAATTTCCAAATTTAATTTTCCGTGACATTTCGATTTGACGTTTATCCCACTGTTGAGGGTGATGCGCATTGTCTTAAATATAACGAATACGGACTTTTTTGTTTGGATGAGCAAAAAAATTATCAAAAAGCTTTGAATGAAAACATTTTGTAAATTTGTACATTGTTTGAAACTTGGGATTATGATTTTGATGATTATAATTGCTCATATAATATAAAAGAGGAAACAAATCAATTGCCAAACTTGTTAATAAGTTCATGTGTTGAAGCTCTTCATATAAATTAAGATAGTATTTAATGTTTAAATAAAAAATAAAATATGTAACATAAGGTAAAGCAAATATTTAAACCAAATAAATAAATTGAACCAACGCTGAAAACTTCCACCTTGTATTGTGCTCGAACGAATTTGACAGCCATGCAACTCTGTAAAGTAAACGCACGCAAATCAATTTCGGGTGGACGTGGTTAAAAATCTTAAGTGCTTAAAAATCTGGCGTGCACGTAAGCGTGAATATTAGGTTAGCCTGTAAGCTTCCAAATTTTCTACATGGCAGCGTCGACTAACCATTAGTTTAATCACAATTTGCATTCAAGTATCAGTTAACAATGAATTATTGCCAAAAATGTGTCAGTGTATACTGTTCGTAAAATTTCTAAGTTTAAGCTTTAATTGGAAAGTATATTGTACATACATATGTATGTATATATTTTTATCTTCAAATATTGAAAATTGTAAGTATTTTTTGGGTAAATTTATGTATTAAAAGCATAATAAAATTTTCATTTAATTCAATATTTTTTTAAGTATTCGTATTTGCGTGTGAAGCACGGAATTAGGAACATTTGGAACTTTCTGTTTGGTTGTTTTTGGGTATACAAAATATAATTTATAAATAATTCAAAATTTCAATAAATGGTAAATTTCATATACGAGTATATTCTCATGGCCTATTTTCGTGCCAGGCTTTTTGCAAATTTACGACTGTTTCCAAATTTGTAAATTTCGTTAATTCAGCTTAAATTAGGAAAAAATGTACAAAAAGTGTATTGTTTAAATATTTAAAATTTGACTCAGTTATACATATTTTGTATATGTATATAAATGCATCAGTGGCACAAAAAATATTACATAAGTAAATACATTTACTTAAAAAAAGTAAATTTTTGGTAGTTGCTGAATAGAAATTATATAGAACGGCAATATGAAAATGTTAATAGGTAGTTTGTCTTAATTTATTTTAACAGACTTCTCAACATCAAAGTAGGCCACGACGCAGTTTTTCGTACAACATGCCGAAATATGCACAAACTTCCTTTCATTTAGCCATTGAAGCTGTACAAAAGGGCCATACTTATGTCATGTTACCGAGCATCAAAAACATATGATTTTCCCAGACAGACAATATTGGACAAGGTCAAGAAGAAGTATACGAAAAAGGCGTTCCCAGGACCCCTTACAGTGTTGTCAATAGAAGAAGAAAATAATATTGTTAAATGGATTTATCATTTGGCGGAGATGGGATTTCCAATAACTAGAGACCAACTAAAAAGCTGCGTAGCAAATTTAGTTATGGAACTGAATCGACAGAACTCTTCTACAAATAGTATTCCCGGACAAAAATGGTTTCATGGCTTTTTAATAAGAAATCCTTCTGTAAGTCAACGAATGCCTCAATGCTTAACACTTACTGGCTTAGTTTGAGATAGTCATTACATATATGAAAGACAATAACTACCTCGAAGTATTGGAAGACCCAGCCACGGTCTTTAATTGTGACGAGTCAGCATTTTTTCTGTGCCCCAAAAGTCAAGGAGTGTTGATCAAACGCGATGCTAAGCGCATCTACTTCAGGTCAGGAAATGATGACAAAGAATGCCTACGTTTGCACTTTTTTATTTTCCACCAAATATTCTTGCGAAATACCCAAAGGATTGGGCCATTGGAAAATCTGACTCAGGCTGGATGACCGGCGAAACTTTTTTTTTAATATATCGGTCTTTTTAAAATATAGATGTTTATAAATTATAAATTTTATTTTGTTGTTTTAAATAAAAATGTTTTGTTATTGTTTGGCCATATACATACATATGTAACTACATATTTATTTTAAATATTTTTGAGCTTTAAGGCCGATCGGTTTATTGGAAAATTTTTAGGAAAAAAACAACAATACTCAAGGCGGTAGAAGTTATAGTACTCTTTCGGAAATCACCACATTTTCTCATCAGACTTCTTTCTTCTTGGCTTCTGCGAGAGTCGTACCCGCAACAACATGCGCAATACTTAAATGTTTTTAATTACAAATTTCGTTTTGTTGTGCAAAATATTTGAAATGTAGGAAAAAACGCCTGTTTTTTTAATTTACAACGGAAGTACGAATGCTCTTGCGCGGAAATAGGAACCAGACAAAATTTTCGGACGAAATTAGGAATGAAATACGATTTTGGAAAGATGCGAAAAAATGTGAAATTTTGGAAAAGAAATGTTTAAATTTCATAAATCGTCAAAGACATTTAAAGGTCTCTGGACTCATATAAAGCAATTTTAGGGTTCAGCTGCGTCTTACTGGGCTAAAATATTTCTTTAAATGTGGATATGCCTTAATAGTCTGTAAATAGGTACACTTCCCTTAGCCCACTATTCATTGTTAGGCGCTCTTTACCTTTTGACGCTTGATTGCTTGACTGTTTCCACCACGGCCTGTTAATCAAAGACTTTTTGCACTCCATTGGCACCTAGCTGAAAGCCTTTTTTTAATACAAAAAGAAGTAGTTGATTTTATAAGTTTTTGTAATATTATTTTATTAGAAAAAAGTATAAGACAAATTAAGAGAAAAGAGAAAAATTCTTATTTATTGATGTTTGGCAAAACATTCCAGGCAAAATGCAGGATTCCCTTTACAATCATTGCATTACTTTTTTTGCCTTTTTCGCAGCAACGCTCCTTCCTTCGGTTTTAGCTAATTTTTCATTGCAACTCAAACATCGCTTTCTCGTTTTTCTGTTTGTACAGTCTCTTGTGTCGAATTCTTTCAATTTGTGGTTTTTATTTGAGGTTGACGGCTGCTGCTCAAGTTCACCACAAAGAGCTTCACAAATAGATGGTCATATTTTTAGTATTTTTATAAATTACTAAAGCGTTCACAACTGCTGTTGAAAGCAGATATTCGAACGCAATTTTGTGGTACCATCTTATAGTTTTCCTCAAGTGGGTGAAATAACAGGCCATTTGGTCGGATATGTCGATACCTTGTTTTGCATGATTGTAATCTATTATCACCTTCAGCTTCTTTATTTCCTCTCTGCTCTAGACCATGCTTTGTATAAGCATAAGCACTTCACGCTTGTCCTTCCATTTCGATATTACAATAGAAGAATTTTCACACCCAATGATTTCAGATTTTTTTTAGCTTAGCCATGGGATTTCCTAATCGGTTTTTTCGGAGAGTTCTAATAAGGTGAGTTTTACGAGCAAGGAGAATTTTAGCTAAAGAAACCGACGTGTAGAAGTGGTCAGTTGCTATATTTCTTCCGTGGTCTAGGTATTTATTTGCTAGATCTAGAACAATTTGTTGTCGTTGTGGGCTTACCCCACCATAGTTATTTCCTGCGTAAACGGAACTTGTATACGTGTAGCCACTCGGATCGCAAAGTTTGTACACTTTGACTCCATATTTGTGGGGTTTCCCAAATTGCAGCCTTCCTCGCCAAGGAATCATTGACTCGTCAACTGCCAGGGCGTCTTTCATTTACGAAATTTTGTTCTAGCATGTCTAACAATGCACTCGCTTTTGCTAAGCGATCACTTCCGACCAAAGAATTGTCGGCAGAATTAATGAATTTCAAAATCAACTGAAATCTATTTATCGGCATCACTTTCGGAGCGAATGAATTTTTGTAGAATGGGTCAGTTCGCCAATGGATGGATATTTTTCAATTCCCATATAGTATGTACATTACCAATCCCAAAAACTTTTTCATTTCGGCTATTGTTGTATCCACCCATTACTTTGAACGAGAATTTCGTGTAATCGTATTGTTTTGCAGGAAATTGTTGGCATTGATGTTTGTTTGAGTCACAATAAGATCATATGTACATTTGCTCAGTGACCATCAGCCCAAATACATCAATGGGACGCAACGTTGATTGCCCTCTTTGAATACCAAAAGTTGCATCTTCGTCAAAAACGAAAGTATTCAAAGATGTTCCACTTACAGGGGTTCACTGGTTTGCTGAAACGAGGGGCAAATCAGGTGTATTTAAAGAATCCTCTTAATCTGCGGAAGGTTCTGAGTCCATTGAAAAGTCAGATTCACTTGAATCCACTTCGGATGGAACATAATCATCTGACTCCGATTGCTCAAAATCGACTTCATCACCCACCGGTGGTCACACTCTAATGAGTAAGTAAAGATACAGAACGGTTCACTAATACTTAACATACACTTTTAAACAAAAAAACACTTTTGGCACACTGGTAATATTTTTTCGTTTGTACGTGCGCCTAAATGCTATTGACACATCGGATTTGGACGTTAGCTGAATCAATTCAAAAATTGGTTTTTTATTTGTTTACACGTACTACAACTAATAGCATTTATGTTACCTATCGTGACGTTAAATTCTTTCCACCGTTTGCAGTTTGTTGGACTCATGTCGCTTACTATCACTACTACAGAAAAGCCAACGTTTTGGAGCGGCGAAATTACGAACATTATTATACATTTTGTCATTTGGGTATCGAAATCAAAAACCAAACACGGGTTGCTACCAGGATTTCCGTAATCCTCGTGCCATCACAACTTGAACATAATTTGAGGGCTTTCGTGGCCTCTGTGGTATGGAAATATGCATAAAAATTTGCCATCATTTAGTTTACAACCTTTTTAAAAAAAAGCAAAAACGAATTTATATTTAAAAAAAAAAATTTGCAGACACAACATGTAGGACAGGAATATTTTTCTTAGTAAATGTCAACTTCGTCGCCTCCAACCCTTGAATCTTTGATATCAAAACCATTAGTTGCCATAAGCTAATTTGGATACCAATTTTGTGTAATTTGCTTGCCTCTTTCCTAACAAACCACCAAATTTTAATAAATTATTTTGTTGCAAATTTTTTGAGAAATATAAATCTATTTTACGGGATTCGGTGCCAGAAATACGAACAAGAGAAGTTCAGCTTTAGAGAAATGGCATCGCAGGTATAAATATTCAAAATGTATTAGAAGCTTTGAATATTTGTAACTCCGATGCTTTTCCAAATGTTTTTCAAGTTCTTAGAATCAGAGCTGTTTTGTCTGTTACAACTGCCGCGAATAAAATAATGTTTTCAGTTTTGCGTCGCCAGAAAGTGTATTTAAGATCAACTATGAAAAAAGATCATCCCAATGGGCTAGCTTCTTTACATTCAACGCAATCTGGATGTTAACGTCTGTACCTCGGCGAATTTCATTATTGAAAGCAGAAAAATTTTCTTTGAGTTGTGCTGAATTATATCCTAAATTAAATACAATATTCTGAATACTCCAAATAAAATTAAA
Organism: Philophylla caesio; assembly: GCA_963971545.1. NCBI lineage: Eukaryota > Metazoa > Arthropoda > Insecta > Diptera > Tephritidae > Philophylla > Philophylla caesio. The sequence goes on along the minus strand of OZ020607.1, from coordinate 101,402,753 downwards.
ATATTATTGGTTGTTACTAGGAATGTCAATCCCGGGACCCCGGACTTTTTTAACTCCTGAATATCCCGGGATTAGTCTATTCAAATCCTGGGATTGCAGAAAACAATTCATTACATAGCCATTTAAATGTAAATTTTTTTTATCATAACATTATCCCTTTCAAGGGAGAAACAAAGTATTATTTGTAACACTGGTTGCGCTGTACTCGTTTGCAACACCTATTTGATAAAACAGCTCCACTAAGTCAAAGGTACTATTGAAGCCTTATGTGCTCGCAAAATGGACTTTTTCAAATATCGCATCGCTTTAAATTTTATGTTAGAGAAAATAAAAAGGAAGTAATCTGCTTTGAGTACTAACTTTTTTTAATAAGGAGGCCAATTCTGTCAGATGTTAATACTTTTTAATTAATCTAAATAATGTACACTCTCTTCACAAATTATAACAAAAACACATTTTGACACATTTGGACAATTTATTTATCCTCCAATTATTTAAATTATTTTTCAATTAAAACATCGTTAATTATCCAACAAACACTTTTAAGACATTTTTTTTTAATGTTATAAAAAAAAATGTGGAAAACATTTATAAAAATTTCGAATTAAAAAAGATGTTTAGCATTTCCTGCGGGTATGCAGATATGTAGCTCATTTAATTTTTGTTTAGTTTAGTATATAGTTTCTATTGGCTAAGAATTACCTCTGATATTTGACAATTTTTAATCAGGCTCTTCGCAATTCTTCCATATAAAAAATCATCGCGGTTTCTATGTATCTATCAATATATGGCTGTGCTATAATTTCTGAATAGAGTTAATATGATCTTAAATATGAATTTCCCGAAGACTCTAATTATACTACCATTATAAAGGAGCTGAAAAGTACGCTTCTTGAGTAGAAATTGAGCTTTACTATGAAAGCGATGTTAATAAAACTAACGACGAGGTAGTTGAGGTGGTTAAGGCAGTACATAAGTCCTTCAAGATAAATTGCAGAAAATTTTAACGTGCAGCTCGCAAGTTTCTAATAATAGAATGCCATTCAATTTACCAGAAGGTTTGGTAAAATAAATTGATTTTATTTTTTGTAATGAGGGCGATACAGGATATTGCCTATATAAATCTTTAACTTTTTGTCCAAAATCCATCCAACAAGTATTGAGGCAGTGATTCTCCACTGCTGATTTTATAAGCAACAAATTGAGGTCCAGGTTGGACGACACACTTAATGCTTTATTTTTTTAAGATCGCAGTTTGATCAAAATAAGGAATACATACAATGCTTAATTGCTTTCACATATTTCTTGGTATGTCCAAGCATTTCTTACTAATAAAATTTGAATACTAAAATACTTGTGTGCCATCTTTTTGCAATATCTGATTTAATGACTTCTTCAGTTGAATATTCTGCTCGATGTTGCGCATCATTCACTCAAATCTTTGCGTTTGTGCTCAATTTTAATGAAAATACCAACTGAAAAAGATTTTTCTCGTACGAACTGACCTGATTATGTGTTCTAAAAGCACATGCAATAAATGAGTTCATTTTAAGGCATACAAACACGAATAAGCATGTGTTACTCAGATTTCAGTATATTTCCAACACGGAGTTCGATAGTGCGTGGAAGGTAGCAAGAGATGAATTGAATGCACAGTATAACTAAGTGTCTGGAAATAAAATTCTACAATGCCCCAGTATTGTTAATAGCAGAATGTGGTTGCCACGAATTACAACGACGCTGAGGGCTGTTCAATTATGCGTGTGCTGCTTTGTTCTCTTGGTTCACATTACTTGCCGACATTGCACGCTGGCCAAGTCAAAAGGCGTGAATGGCGCAAATGTATTCGTGCAGCCACAAAAGGCCTTTAATTAAAATATAAAAGCCCACAAAAAAGACAGACGATGTGCTGTTGAATAGGTTAAGTGTGTTACCATAGTTGGTCACGCAAACATACCCGTAAATACAAACATTTGAACGTACTACATGACACACTTCGCTTTGCAATTGTGTTTTTAGATTTCTGTATATTCTCAAAAAAAGGAAGCACTTCAGGCTGTTGAACTAGAAAAGAAATATAAAAATATTATCATGCCAAATATTTTGACCAGCAGGGCGTTTCTTGGTTACTTTTTAAACTTTCAAATAATAAGAAATTTGCAGACGTCTAAATAATGAGAAATAAATCAATAAGATCTCATATCAATACAAAAAGTAAATTACAAATAACATTGATTGCTATTTCTTATCATATTTTTGGATTGCTTTTATTATTTCGTATTTTTATTCAATGCAAAACGTTTTTGTTTGCTTTCTCACAATAACACATTACTACATTCATTATTACATTAAAGGCTTGAAAATGCACAATTTTGCGATGCAATCCGTAGCACCCGTACGAGATTATCCTTTATTTTGATTTGAAATAAATCATTGTATAATAATTAAAGGAAGGAGAATAATAAATTATTAAATTCTGAATCTTTGCTCATCAAAATAAGAGACACATTTTTTTTGCAAAACTAAAGGCGCACGACTCCCACGCGGGTTGCTAAATGCAGATTAAATACTTTTAATCTGCACACTAACAATACGCAACTGCACAAGACAAGGAATACGCAAACGAATTTCACATGTGCAATAATTAATTTCTTTCAATTTCACAGTGCGAAAAAAGATCAAACGCTAATATAGGCCCATGTTTTTTAAAGTGAAGTGAAATAAAGCCATATGACGTTATTTCCTGTGACCTTATAATGCTGCATCAAACTAAATAATTTTCTTTCATTTGGGCTTTTGCTTAAGGAGGTATTCTACTTTAGACGGTTCAAAAATTCGATTTTTTTATTGCATATTTTCGTCGTACATTATATGTAAAATATGACTGAAAAATATTTTTGCTCGATCTCAAATAATTTTCGAGATACAAAGCCATAAATTGAATTATGCACGGTGGTGTTTTCATGAATCTTTTAATGCGTTTTTCTCAGAACAATTATTTTCAATAACTCGAAAAATACTAGCTCGATTACGTTGAAAATTTAACAAAATACACTCGAAAACATGATAAAAGTCGTATATCGTCATTTAACGTAGTAAAAAATTGTCAATTTTAACTTTATCGACTATGTTCCGGTTCCGGATATAATCACAAGTTGCATTAAATGAGAAAAATCGTAGCAACATCGAATCAACGTATTTCTGCAGGCTCAACTTTGAAGCGCCACTATTTTGATTTGAATAAACTTTTTACAAAGTAAAACCGTCAATTTATTGATTATATCCCTTAGTTTAAGTTTCAAAAAGTCGCGTTCAAAATTTTTCAATAGTCTTGTTTTGACAAAAATTATAAGAAAGGTTATTTTCCGGTCTTTAACAGCCCAACCTAATATAAACGCACGGCACAAACTGGAACCATAGATCCTGAAAACCATCTTTTTGCTACGCTTTTGTAAGTTCCCTACAAGAACATGCTGACAGAATTACCAATACACTCTCACTCATAATATCAGCATTGACCGTGGGATTACCGGTCAACTGACTGTCACGATGCTTGACAAATGGCCTTGTTACACGTAACGAGTAGAGCGGCGAGACAGTGACTCGGCCGAGTGCTCGTTTCGTTTAAACAGTAAGGCGAGTAATGAACCGAGTCAGTGGGCGAGTATAGTGGCGAGAGAGTCACTAGAATTACATTTTGTTTACTAGGCCGAGTGCTTGTTTTTTCTTCACTCTTTTGCCCCTTCTGAGCTAATCACTGACTCGCTCGTTGCATGTGAACACGCGTTCGGTCTTCACTCGCCACTCGGTCGATTTTTATGTTGTTTGTTTAGTTTCAATTGCATTTTGCATTGTGAAAGAATTGAAATGGCAAATAAGTGGAATTATGATACAACTGTGAAATTTATTCAAAATTATAAATTGCACCAATGCTTGTGGAATTTTTCATCTGCGGATTATAAAAACAAACACAAACGTGAGGCTGCACTTCTTGCCATAGTCATATTCATGCGCAAAAGCGCCCTGAATTCTTCAGGATCTTCTGATTCCAATTCTCTAAAGAGGGTATTTGTTGCACCAATAGCGGATCGCCTCAATATCCACGGTCTTGTCCACACTCTATTATTTCCTGCTTCCAATAAATCCCACAACTCTTTTATGAGATGCGGTAGAACTTCATTAAAAACTCTTTTAAAATGTCTTTTTCTACCAAACATTGTAAATAAAACTTTGAAAAACTTCACTGTCTAACTAGATGAACAAAATACGTGTAAACCTCTACTCGCCAACGCAACTCTCTCGACCGAGTATCATACTCGGCCAGAATACTGTCTCGCCACTGTACTCGTTACGTGTAACAAGGCCAAAAGAGAGACACTCGGGACACTACGCTTACTATAGTTGCATATATGTATGCGAGAAAGAGACAGCAGAGTTATTCTTGTAATGACCGCGAGATTGCCGGTAAAATGGTTTTCATTTATAGATGCACAAAAAAGACAATCACCATTTAGACTTATTTAGCAAATATGTACGAGAAAGATACAAACACAAAATTGATAGTGCGAAAATAAGAAAAAGTTTTATTCGTTGTTTGTTTTAAAAAAGATACGTAAAAAAATTAAAAAGAGAGCGTTTCTTAATAATAAATATAAAGAAAAGAAGATTTTCGAATCCAATTTAACAAAATATAAAGAAATTACAAAATGTGCGTGAAGTGTGTTTCTAACCGTATAAAATTTATAAGAACTGAACGTCCAGAAAGTGAAACTTTCGGGGAAAGTGCTGAAATAGATCCCATACCATCTACCTCTGTTTTTTCTAATTTTTCGAGGTGTTGTGACAGCGGTGATACGGGTACACTTGGCCCTGTAGCAACTACATCTGTGGTTGATCCCCTCTTTATTCAAAATCACAATAGTAGTTTTGAGTCTTTAGTTTCAAGTTCTTCAGAAAATACCATGCCCCAAACTAGTCGTTTAGAAATAATATATCGCGAAATGCATCAGAAGATTTATTAAAAACGTTACGTCGAGTAGGAGTTTGACGGTTTTCCACTTTCCGCAAAAACTCTTTTGAATACATGCAGGCAAATGGTTAGTATCGATATTATTAAAAATGTTGAGTTTTTATACATGGAGATTCAAAAGTTTTTTCTTTCTAATTCTTGCAATAATTTGGAAAATATAGAAGAGATCTTAATCGATGTAGGTATTGATGGTTTAAGTCTATTTGTGGGCCATACTTGGAGCGCTTTTCATACTTTCCGAAAATAGCACCGTTTAATTTCTTTCTTGGCTGATTTTTGTGATGAAGTGATGTTTATGCGGAAAAATGGAATACAAGTTGGCCCAAACCAAACTTTAAAAAAGTTGAATGTTCGGTTATTTTCATGTGATTCTCCAGCTAGGGCATTTGTTACAGGTGCTGTGTCACATAATTCAAAAAGTGGTTGCCCCAAATGTCATCAGGAAGGATTATATAGAGACAGAAGAGCGTGTTTTTTGAAAGAAGTTGGTGAACTTCGGTCAGATATAACTTTTCAACAGAGAACTATAGCCTCCCATCATAGCGACAAATTTGAAGAAACGAAAAACGTATTGGAAGAAGCTGGGTTTGGCATGGTGTCCCAATTTCCACTAGACTGCATGCATTTAGTTGATTTAGCTGTCACTAAAAAATTAATGAAGTTGCTTATCAAAAACGCTAACATAGACCGTATTAATAAAAATATAGATTACGTTTCTCAGTTTATACCCATAATTTGGACGCATACATATGTAGGAGCCTAGACGAACCGTGAAGGCAACTCAGCTAACTTTTAGTTCATTTAAAACTACCTTTTTCGCAACTAGTTGTGGTTGATACTTGGATTATTTTCAATGAAGCCAACTGACTTTTTTAACATGGCGATGTCCTAGGCAGTAGTCAAATGTTCGACTATGCATGACTTTACAACTAACTTAAAGTTAGCTGAATAGAAGTTAGATAAAAGTTATCTTATTTAAAGTTAGCTATATGCATATGTACATGTTGTAGTTAACTAGAAATTGACTTAATTAAAATCAGCTATCATTTAATTTTATTGCTCCTTAATTTAACGATTATGTTAAACTGGAGTACGATAAAATATTAAACATGTAACATAAAATCACATAAAAAGAGAGACTTAAATTAGAGATACCAAAATGATATATTCATGTGCAAATTCAAATTTCTTTCAACAAAAGAATTTAATAATTGAAAGTTAGTATTACTAAACACATTCAATTTTTATATTTAATAACTATTTTAAAATTTACCAATCCCATGCGTTGGGATACTTATTTTCTTATTTGTTTCTTTTATTTTTAACGCATTTAGCATGGATGTGACGTTTTTTGATTATCTTGAGTGCACCTCTGATTTCCTTTTCAACGTCACTTGATCCTAGCGAACGACAGGCATCTATTCAAAATATGAATAAAAATAATAATAATAATCGCTTAATGTGAAATAAATTTATAATTAATGAATTATCCGTTAAAGGCCGAAAAAAGGTTTTAAGTCCTTTACATTGTGTATAACAACAAGGGAGATATCTTATTTGACAGTTGCTTTTGACAGGATACCTAAGATGGCGTTTGACAGGGTACCTAAGCTGGCCGCCAATATGTCGACAATTACGAATGGCCCGAAGTTGGAAAAAGCTGATCTGAAAATATTTTGGGGGGGGTTTAAATTTTTTAGGATATTTTACATATTTTGAGATATTCGATTAATATCCATTAAAAACACAAATATAACAATATTAGGTAAAATGTTGAATGAATTTTTATAAAGCCATCGATAGGCTATGATATCATTTGAATCAGTAGAATCATAAAACGTCAGGGGTTTAAAGTGCTTCATCGATTATCCTCTTTTTCTTTGCCAAAATATCCAGGTCACTAGTAACCTCAATATCTCGAGATACGTCTTCAATCTCCGTAAAATAGAAAAGGACCGTTCACTCGGAGCCACCGTGACTGGCAATGTAACACTGATTTAAAAAATTCGGTAAATGTGTTTGTAAAATTGCATATTACGAAGGCGGTTTGATAAGTCATAAACTTTTAGAATGAAATATACTTTTCGGCAAAAAAGCATTCTTTGTATTCCAGTTACTGGGTAATAATTTTTAATTTTTTTGTCTAGAGTGGGTTTTGTATGTGCTACGAATTTGAAAACACGGTTGAAATTTTCTGAGACTACCGATTTTTTGGGGGGAATCCAGATACCCAGAACCCCTCCCATGTATCCGTCCCTGCATTCGGGTAAAATATACGAGGAGCGCCAGGGTTGCGAATTTAATTTGCAAAAACAGGTGATCTCAGCTGTACCAAGTTTTGACGTTTATCGAAAAGATATCTCACTTGTTATTATACACAATGGTCCTTTACCCGACAACTCGACACGCATAGTACTGTTTAGCTCATTTAAACCATCAATGCTTCCTATAGGGAAAATATTACGCACATCATTGTTGGTGACTTCTTGATGAAGAACTTTTTCGGCCAAAACTTTCTGTTCAGCCAAGGCCTTCATTATGATATTAATTTGGTTGACAATGATGATGAAATATCAAATATTATGCAAAAAGCAAGGTAACTTGTAGGTGAAATTATTTCACACTTAAAAGAGAGTCTGATTTGTAATCTTTAGAGTATAAAATATGTTGCAAAAATCCATATTCATTCAGAATTAAAAGCAAAAATTACACAATAACAAATATCTATTCACTTAAACTTTGTGGAATTTCGGGAACTTTTAATTTGTATGAACAATAACTATTGATTTTGTGTAATCAAAATGGTTCGCTTTATTACCCCACAACTCGACACGCAATTTCTGATTGCGTTCAATCGCACTTTTGGAGCAAAGTGCCACAATTGCGTACTTGTCTGACGCTATGTTACAAATGATTACGTTATGATATCGAAGTGCCCACACACAAAACATTGCAATCAGATTGCCGCAATTATATGTATGTCAAAATGATTGCCTGGCGTTTTCTTATGGGTTCATGGGGTTAAAGATTATAAATCAGGATCCCTTCTTAATACATATAAAGGAAAAAGTTTTGTAATAAACCTTGAAGTTTTTGTATAGTACCTGAAAATGGTGTAATTAAGATGAGCTTTTCTTATCTTTTACAATTCTGACATCTTACTATGTATCTCGTTTTTTCTTCCCTCAAAAAGTTCTTTCAGGTTGAAAACAGCTTTCACAGGGACTTGTTTCCTTGCTATCTGTAAAATAATTTTTTATTAAACCAAGTTATGTTCATTTTTAGTGAATACTTACATTGAGGAACTGGATGTAAATTTTGCAAAATGAAGCGTGACATCTTGATTCCCAAGGCTATTTTTAAAATAATTTATTTTCTTTATTATTATTTCATGCGACACGAACAACCAAAAACACCGTCGGTGGTCTGTTTCGCTTGAATCATTCCATATACTGTCTGTGACTGCTTAAATTGCAATTGTTATTTGCAACCGTGTAAGAGTGGCACTAAAAGAAATTGGTTACTCTTTGGAAACCCTGCAAACTTCAACTCAACATCTTCGAAAGCAAATGTCTCTTCATCACCAGTTTTTTGTTGTTTTTTTACTCCGACAAGGTTGAAAGTTGATGTATTTTGGAACGATTTTCCGCCGATCCTTGTCAAATTTGGTTTTGAAACAAACCGGTTTCGGCGTTGTGCCATCTTCAGTGTTATTTTTCGTTCTGTTTAGTTTACGTCTGGCGGTCCCTATTTATTGTGTTTTGTCCTTCGTAGGTATCGGTATCTGTCGTTAACTAGCAGCCAACAAATGTTTGTAGGTGTATGCTACCTGAGTTTAGGGTTTATTTGTCAGCGTGAAGTTTTTTTGTGGTATGCATGGGTAGAAGTCAGTAATTTTTGTCCTGCTGGATGTTTTGTGTTGGTCCTGTGCGTTAGTTTCTTTGGTAGTACCTAAGTTCGTGCTTTGTTTTTTGTAAACAAGTTTCAATGGCTCAAATATTACGTCCGAGTTGGTGTTCGTCTGTTCGTTTATTATTCTTCCGTCAAATGTTTTCTGTTTGTATATCTCCATGTTTTCCAGTGCGTTTAGGCGCCGACCTTTTTGCTGCACATGCAATACCTTTACGGTTTTCTTAATGTTTGCTGGTGTACATTTGCTGTGGAACATGTGATTTGCAAAGTTAGATTCAGGTGTTGTGGTGGGTTTCCGTGACTTCTTGTTGTAATCCCTTATGTGTTCGCGGAACCTTGTTCTTACTTTACGTCCTGTTTGTCCTATGTAGCTGTATTGGCATTCGCAGGTCAGTTGGTATACGCCTTGGCTGTTTAGTGAGTCCTCTGTATTTGTACTTGTCCGTAGTATTCGTCCTAAGTTGTTTACTGTTTTAAATGCTGTGTGAATGTTGTGTTTTTTGAAAAAATTTGCTAATTTATGTGTCGATTTTCCTGTATAAGTTAATACTGTCCATGTCTTTCCGTCTTTATCCTTATCGCTTCTTTTTGGGGTCACACTGTTTCTTCTGATTTTGTCTATCAGATCTTTTTTATATCCGTTATTGACCGCTATGTTGTAAATAATGTTTAGCTCTCTCTTGTGTGCTTCTGGAGTTAAAGGTGTTCGTTCTAGTCTGTCAACTAGTTGCTTTAACGCCGCATTTTTGTGCTGCTGAGGGTGGTTCGAAGTGTTATGAATTACCGTGTCTGTGGCTGTTGGTTTTCTGTAAATTTCATAGCCAAGTTTTCCTGTGGTCATGTCTGCCCTAATTGCCAGATCTAGGTAGTTAATCCTTCCTTCGCTTTCTGTTTCCATTGTAAACTGTATGTTTCCGTGTTGTTTGTTGAGATACTCCAATACTTGTTCTTCGTTGTTGCTGGTTAGAATGCAGATAATGTCATCAACGTATCTCGCGTAAAATGTAACACCCAACTCGGTTGTAAGTTCTTTCATGTATTTTTCTTCCAAATTCTGCATGAATACTTCCATGAGTACGGCTGAGGTTGGGTTCCCCATTCCGAGTCCGTTCATTTGTCTGTAGATTTTGTTATTAAATTTGAAATAGTTTTGTTGTAGTGTGGTTCTTAGAATTCTTGCGATCTGTGCAGCCTTGATTTTGTTTTTGGTTTTCTCCAGTATTTTTGTGTATACCATGTCTATTGTCTCAGGTAGTGGTATTGAGGGGTATAAGTCCTTAATGTCAAACGATACTAGTTTACTGTCCTTTGTGATGTTAACGGTCGTCAGTTTCCCTATTAGTTCCGTTGTGTTAGTTATTGTGTGTTCTACTAGGTACTACCAAAGAAACTAACGCACAGGACCAACACAAAACATCCAGCAGGACAAAAATTACTGACTTCTACCTACCCATGCATACCACAAAAAAACTTCACGCTGACAAATAAACCCTAAACTCAGGTAGCATACACCTACAAACATTTGTTGGCTGCTAGTTAACGACAGATACCGATACCTACGAAGGACAAAACACAATAAATAGGGACCGCCAGACGTAAACTAAACAGAACGAAAAATAACACTGAAGATGGCACAACGCCGAAACCGGTTTGTTTCAAAACCAAATTTGACAAGGATCGACGGAAAATCGTTCCAAAATACATCTCTTCATCACCTTTGTTTTTCGGATCAACTAGGCAAGTACCAAGAATTTTAAATGAATCAAACGGCTCTTGAAAAAACTCTCGATACATCTGAAAAGGGCACCTTATATTGAGTTGGATCCAATTGATGAGAAGCCTGTTATCTGAATGGGCATAAATGGTCGAATAGCGCAAAAGTTGTTAGGGCAAATGGAAGTTAAAAAATATTCTAAAGTTGTGACACAATAACAATAATCCCATTTTTTTTATTAAATTTTAATTTCCGTTCTTCTGTTACTATTTTTTTATATTGTGTGCGGATGTAAATTTGTTGCAGAATTTGCGATGGCTTTTTCACGTATTTCCTTAACTTTTGAAGATAATCTTCAAAAGGGTACGAAGAAAAATTATTAAGTGGTCCAAGAGTGCTCACACAGTCACCATGAACATTGTAAGATATGCTGTTTTCTCCAAAAATTACGGGAAAGTTTTCTACAAATAGTTCAAATAGCACTTGAGCATTTTCCAAATTTTTTTGACTATTATTTGTTAAATTAATGAAAACTTTAAATAACAACCATTATATTTGACAAAATCAACATTTTGGTAGAGGAGGAAGCGGCGATAAGCAACAACCAAGGCGTCTTAAGTGAGCAACTTCAAAAACTTGAGCTTAATGTTAGTAGTTTTGATACCTTAATAAATTTTTATAATTTAACAGCGCGTGGACAAAGCAGAAATGCTGGCTCTTAACAGTTTGGTACGTGAGTGCAAGGTGACGACCAGGAAGATTGAGCGCTCGGTTTGTCTTATGATTGAGGAGACAAGAGATAGTGCTATCGATGAGGTAGCAAGCCTTCTACCCTTACAATCCCATGAGTCGGTGATGGATGTGGAAGAAAAGCTAAAGAAGCCTGAATTCGCTTAAGCCATGGTTAAAACTAAGCAATAAGTTTTTATTTTATGTATGTATATTCACAAAGTTTAGCTTGTGGCCTGGGACTTATCTGTGATAAAAGTTATATTTATTTCAACGTAACGCCTCTTTGATTAGTTTTTATGAAATAAAACAATTTGCTAGCTTTTACCTAGGATAATTGCAGAATTTATGTGAATACATATGTACACACAAGTCAGCTGATTTCTTGGCATTTAGTAATATTGCCACAATGTTAAAAAGCGTCCTCACTTAATTAACTTACACTGTTTACTTTTAATAGTATGCCAGACCAATCTTTTTTCTTTGATATACTAGTACGAGTATACTCGTATTCCTACCTTTGTATTGTTGTATTCCATAGACGACGTATTTTCACAAGCTAAAAGGGACGGGAAGGGATTTTAGTTTAGCCGTTTTTCAATTACAAGGCGCCTTCGAGTATGTACATATGTATGTTAATATAGAAAAATCATTGAAATTTAAAACAGACAATTATTGAACTTTAGCATTTTTATGACAATAATTTAGTTCCTGAAATGAGTTGATTTTGGTTTTTAGCTTGAATATTTATTAATAAAATTAAAAAGAACGAGAGTGAGCAGTAGAGCTATATGTTTGTCTATTCGGTAATATTAATGTGTAAGAGTGAAATACAATATCACACGTACACATTTGTTGACATCAGTTTTTACATAGTGGCCTTAAGAAACTGATAGCAACTTTGTGCTGACAAAATTTTTTCAGCCACTGACCATCGGTAAATTTACCGGCACTGTTCTTGTAGCGTATGTCATAACACATAGTCCCTTCAGAAAAAGATGCTGTCTTTTTTAGTTTTTTAGCACAAGGCTGCTCCTTTCACATTTTCGAATTGGCATAGAAACAGCAAGAAGCATTGTGTTGGAAACGTGCGATATTCTATGGATGCACCTTGCAGAATTCTACGTATCGGAGCGCTCGATGGAAAATACCTACGAATTGTATGCCCTAATAACAGTGGATCTCAATATTACAACTAAAAAAAGTATTTTAGCATCGTAAGTTCTTAATTTTTAACGCATCGCATACATGAACCTATGATTATGTACTCGTATATATGTATGTATATATATTTTATGTAATTCTTATCTTTTGTTAGCGGTTTGCGACTACAACTACACTTTCACCTTTGTCGACGTTGGATGTCATAACAGCCAAAGTGATGGAGGGGCTTTCAAAAACTCCACTTTTGGTAAAAAGTTTTAAAATAATGAACTTGATGTCCCACCTCCAAGCAATTGCCTTCAACCGAGCTATCACCTTATTACTTCGTTGCAGATGCAGCCTTTCCATTAAAAATTAATTTAATGAAGCCTTTCGCTAGGGCTATCAACGCAGAGAAAGAAATATACATATAACTCACAGATTTCTCGTGCCCGTATACGCATTGAAATCGCTTCGGTTTGTGCCTAAACATTTATAACTTATAAAGAGCTTTTCAAACTTTTCCTAAAATTTCAGAAATGCTAGCAGCAAATGGAGAGTTTTTGAGAACCCTGTACATACATATGTACATATGTACATATATCTGATGCCAAGCAATGCTAAAAAAGTAAGAAATATCACATTTAAGAGAGTAATATGATATTTATTAACCATTTTCAATCTTAGGTTGTACTACCAACGATTGTTCTCCACAACTTTTTACGTCTCCATAAAAGTTGCTCACGAGATCAACTACCAATTTAAGTAGTGTGAACCGTAATAATTTAAACACTTCAAATAAGGGACCAAAAATAACTATTATTTTTTTTTTCCAATGTTATAAAAGTCCGGGGTTAAACATTTTTATAGAAGAAAAATATTAATGCTACTTTGATCCCAGGACCTCCAGGGATTTTTTTTTAATTTTTCAACTTTTTGTGAAAAAGTCCAATAATAACTGAAACTTGGCCAGATATTTATTAAGGCCGAAAAAAAAGTGCTTTCCTAATTAGAAACGATCCGCTTATCTAAATTAAAAAAATTTGGTATCAAATGAAAGAGGCTTGAAAGAGCTTTGATAATGAAACATCTAAACAAGGGATGCCACCTTTCTATCTATTTTTTTTATAATGTAAAAATCTTTTGTATGCCCAAATAAAAGGTTTTTCCCTTTAATAAACAAACTTGAAATATACCACACTTAAGGCTTACGAATTTATTTTGCATAGTATAAAAAATACTTTTATACGAGGATAATATTAAATAATTCCAATAACAAAATCAAAAATATGTTTCTTTTAAAGACAAAGTTGATTTGAAATATTCATGTGTGTGAAATAATATTTCTATTAAAAATGTGAAATAATATTTCTTTAAAAGGCAAATAGATTTCAAATTTTGTTCGATTAAGTTATAACGCAAATCCGTTAGAATCAGCGTGGAAGGCACCGAATGAATAGCAAAGGCAAGTTTTCGAAGCCATGGAAAACAATATTTTTTACCGTTCCAGTGTTGGATTATGTATATGCATGTCAACATCTACTCGCTTTTCTTTATAGGACTCAATTTCATAAAAGGCTTTTCTGACTTCACTATGGATCTCTGATGAAGAATTCGCTAACTCAAGTTCTCTTATACAGTTCCCTAAGAGTGATTACAAAGTTTGCATAGAAGATTTATCAACCAAGAATGTCATATCTTCACCCCTAAAAAGTAACCTCTTTTAAGCCCACCATGCGACGAACAAGTCCTTTAAGGAGAATTTTAGCGGATTGCATTTTCTCTTTAGAAGGAACACGCCTCAACCTGGGGTACAAAAATAGGGCTGCATACATAGTCGCGTTTTCAAGAAGCGAACTTTACTTCATTTCAACGAAACTCAAAAACCTTTCGCTGATACAGCATTCTTTGCTTTTCAACTGAAACGTCATTTCCAGTCAACCTTTATAAAAGTCGCCCAAAAGCAATTGACTTTCTTGGAGCTTTAATGTTAAGGCAAAAGGTATTGCTAAAACTACCACGATGCTCTCTATCAATTGCCACTCATCAATTCTTTCGATGCCGCTAAATGTTGGGCACAAATATCCTTAAGTTGGCAAAGTCTGTTCATCATGTTATAAGTAGAACTCCAACGAGTTGGAACATCAATTTGTGGTTTCACAAGGTTCAACTCTTTTATCTTTTGGCTGGAAGTTATAAATAAAACCAATATAAAAAATTAGTTGCCAGGCGATTGTAAGTTAAATATGTACTACTCGTACTCGTATATATACCGTAAAAGTGGAGTCCTTAAAAGCTTTACAACACCACGGACGTTGCTTACTATTTCGAATCTTCCAAAAAGTCTTTGACAGCGAGTTGGAGAGTGTGTGCTGCACATTTAATATATATTATATGGTCATCTATATCTGGTATTAAATTATCACTGGAAAACTCCTGTGAAATGTTAATTTCGCTTTCATCATCATCGTCGTCACTGACTGCCTATGACAGAAACTCAACCGCTTTAATCATATTGCGTCCATTATCGCTTGTTACAGCATACATTTGATAATTTAATAATGATAATTTCATAAGAACGCATTACTTTTTGGATTATCAACTTTATGTTCTCTGCCGTATGCCTTCCCTTTATTTCTTCCATTGAAAACGTTATTATTTCAATTTTCCTTTCAAAAATACTTGGGCATTTATGCTAAGAACCCCGCGATCACTTCGAGTAGCAGTATCGATTTTGAGGCAAAGAAGTTTACCCCTAATCATATTTTTAATTGAACATATAAGCTTACTGTGTTTTTCACTAGCAAACTGCATAATGTTTTTGGACATGATTCAATTATACAAGGTTGGATAACTAGGCAGTTGTCTCACTCTGGCCTTAAGGTAGCCTGTGTTGCTCTCTTTTAATTTAAGGAAAAAAATGTTTTCAAACACGTAGAAATTAGTATTTTTCGTGTGAAATGGCCTGGCAGGCAACACTGTTGCCTTTTTTTAGTTTTTAAATTATTTCAGAATGCCTTACATTAAATAATCGAATTGACGGAATTCTCGTATGTTTTCCAGTAGCCTTGCTTATCTAGCAGCGAACAGGAATTGAAATTTTTTTTCTTTGCATGTATGAAATATTTGGTCGTTGGTTCGACTCCCGGCCAGGTCAGATCATTTTGTTTGATATTTTTTTTCCAAGAAAGCATTTATTGTTTTTAAATTTTTTACTGTATATATTTTATATAAAATAACATAAAATTAAAAAAAAAGAATTTTTATAAATATTAACAACCATAAAATTATACAGTTAAAATATCGAATAGAAGAACATTTATTAGTATTTTGACCAGTTTTGACTAAAGTCTTTTCTTGATTTCTAACAGATGTATATCAATAAACATTCCGTTAATTTTTTGACGAAGGTATTGTGTGGTGCTTTCCATATAAAAAAAACTTTTCCGAACAACTAATGTTACATTTTTAGTGACTTGAATCTTAGAATTTTATGATCTACAAAAATGGTAATTATATTTAAAAAAAAAGTTTGAAATTGTAATGAAATATATGTGTATATACAATCCTGGTTACTTGGCTTTTAATAGATACCTCTTATTTTTATTGCTAAAAATAATATTAATTAAAGAAAACTTTATTATCAAAATTTTTCCAAATGTGATAGTTCTATTTTCTGCATGTAAAAACTTAAAAAAGGTTGATATCACATTTTACACATTTTGTTAAAAAAATGCGTTTTTTGATTATATAGTTTGTTGCATTAAGGTGCTATGTATATACATACATGTGTGGTTGAATATTCGGTTATATTATATTAAATTGAAATATCTAATTTCTGCAAATATGTTTCATTCTATGTACAAACCGCATTTCGCTACTAGTTGCCTACTTTTCTACTACCTTTGCGCGAAAAGGGATAAAATATTTTCCCCTTTATCAGACTTTCCTAAATGCAACCTTACAAGGCAGTCGGAAAACTTAAACGTCAGTAAGTATCCAACCTTTTATAATTGAATCATGGTTTTTGGACGTGATTTTTGTCATCTTTAGTCCGTCAAATAAGTGAGAGTCTTAAATGAATCGGAATCGAAAAATGACAAAGGTAGCGAATCTTTTGTTATAAAGTCAATGCATGCATTTACAACTTCACTTCAATGAACTCATAACACGTTGCCGAGATGCGGAATTGTTTCTGGGTGAATCCATTCAACTTCCGACGGCGCTGATTGAAAAGGCGGAACGCGCCGATGGGCCAAAAAGGTGCTCTTTCTGCCGATTACGCGGTCACACAATAGACGTGTGTTTTAAAAAGAAGAAGAAGCAGGATTTACCGCAACAATATACATCGGCAAGTACCAGCGCAGCAGTGCCACAAATCAGACGAACGCACTTATTTGCATGTTACGGTTGTGGTGCACCGGGTGTGTACCGTGCAAAATGTCCAAAGTGTAGTGGACATAGTAAAGAAAGCCCTCAATATCTAGCGTTTAACAGCATAAATACCACCGTTGTCGGAAGATCGTCCCCATTTGTCCACTTAGAGGCGTTTTGTATGAAGGGAGAAGCGCTCTTCGACACGGGAGCGAAAACGTCTGTTGCAAGCGCTAACTTGAAGAAAATACTGTCGAGCAAGGGATGTGTTTTCCAGGAAGTTTTGGCGGACGTCACGCTGGCAGATGGAAGCACGACTGCGCAAAAAGTGTTATCAACCATTTGCGACATAACTATCGGAAATAGGGTTCGGCAAATTCGTATGATTTCGTTTCCGAATGCTAAAAAGAATCGTACCCTGATTGGAGCGGACTTTTTAGCACAAGCGGGCATTGTGGTGAACATGGCGCAACGTTACTGGTACTTCGAAGATGAACCCAAGGTTAAGTACGAATTTGTCAAGCCAAGTGTGAGTGGTCTACCGTTTGCTATGGACATAGCAGGCGCGCTTGTGGTTACGAGCAATCGACTATCTCCTCGTACAAAAGCGGTAAATGAGTACTCAAACTTCGTACACTATGTTATGAAGAGTGGTACTAACATCGACGATAGTGTTTCTCCAGAGATATGTCCACAAGGTAATTATGGACCAGCAGTAAAAGAGAAACGCTCACATTCCAATGATTACTTCCCACACTCAGTGCAGGAAATTTTCAAAGGGTCACTACCAGTTGACGAATCTACGCCTGAAAACAACCCCCGCCTGTTTGCGCCTCCATTTAAAGTAAAGATTAGTGGTTACGAAAAATTTTGCGAAGAAAATTTTTTCCCGTTGAATTCGCTTGAGTTGAGTCCACCATCTCAAGAAGTTGGTTGCGATCTCATGCCCGCTCAGCATATCAAATTAGAAAATCTGCTTTCCAAGCACAGCGACGTATTTGAAGTGTCAACATGTGCAACACCGTTTGCCACACATATGTAGCATCGATACGGGCGAGCATTCCCCAATCGCTTTGCCACCATATCGTCTATCACCGCAGCGGAAGGTCTTGTTGAAAAAAGAAATAGACGAAATGCTCAAGATTGGAGTTATTGTGGAGTGCGACTCACCATGGGCAGCTCCTGTGGTTATTGTACCCAAAAAGTCAGGCGATATACGGTTTGCATCTCGCGAAGTAAAATATCTGGGACATATTTTGACACCAGATGGCATCCAAGTGGATCCACAAAAGGTCACAGCTATATGCCTGCGCAAGCCTCCAAAAAACGTAAAGGAGCTGTTTTCCTTTCTGCAAGCATGTTCCTCGTATAGGCGGTTTGTGCCTCAATTCGCAGATATCGCTAAACCACTCTCGCAATTAACAAAAAAACGGTACCTGGATTTGGGCAGATGAGCAACAAGCAGCGTTCGATGAGCTGAAACGGCTGTTGATTACGTCGCCTATCCTAAAGCAAGTTGACGATAACTTGCCATTCGCTATAAAAACTGATGCCAGTGGATACGCACTAGGGGCAGTTTTGATCCAGGGGGAGGGCCAAGAAGAGCACCCCATAGAATACGCAAGTAGGCTCTTAACAAAAGCTGGGCAAAACTACTCTACGATTGAGCTGGAAGCTCTAGCCATCGTATGGGCTGTCCAAAAGTATCGTGGCTACATTGAGGGATCCGAGGTACGACTCTTCACGGACCACCGGCCGCTTAAGTGGCTGATGACTTTGAAATCGCCAACTGGACGCCTAGCTCGTTAGGCATTGCTTTGACAACCCTACATCTTGCATATAGACTACAAGCCTGGAAAGACAAATGTTGTGGCTGACATGTTGTCAAGGCCACCTTGCGAAGACAAGAAAAAATCCAGGAATTATGCCACATATGCTCGTTTGCCGTTGATCTTCCTCGACGAGCAGCGAAGGAAATCCGCGACAGCCAGCTTAGCGACTCCAACCTAAAAGCTATTATCGAGTGCTTCGAGGAAAAGACCGATGATGCTGCTCATTGGGCCAAGAGAGGATTTATAATGAACGAGGGCGTGCTCCACTGCTACAACGACGAGGACAGCGAAGATGCACAGCTAGTTGTTCCCAAATCCGAGCGTCCAGCCATTTTAAATTACTACCACGGCCAGGATACAGCGGGTCATTACGGAATCGACCGCACCTTGTCTAAGATTACATCGCGTTACTATTGGGGGGGACCATGTTAAAACCTGCTCCGATTGCCAACGCTACAAAGCAACGATTTTGAAGCCAATGGGTCTGTACCAGACAACCTCCAGCAAGCAGCGCTTTGAAGCCATAGCCAAAGATTTATTTGGACCATTGCCATCTGATCCGAATGGGATGCAGTGGATCTATATAGTGAAAGACGTTGCAAGTCGTTGGATGGAACTTTTTCCATTAAAAGAAGCTTCCGCTGAAACTTGTGCGAAAACACTTATCGACAAGATTTTCTTGCGCTTTGGAGTTCCAAGGCGAATCATTAGCGACAACGGTGTACAATTCGTATCAGCAGTCATGCAAAAGGTTGCCTACTGTTTGGATATCCGTCAAGTGTTCACGCCAGTCTATCATCCGCAAGCGAATCCTGTTGAGAGGAAGAATCGCGACTTGAAGACGCAGCTGTCAATTTTGGTGGGCCGAGAACACCGCAACTGGGCAGAAAAGCTGCCAGCCATACGCTTCGCCATGAATACGACACACTGTCAAAGTACCGGGTATACTGCCGGGTATCTCACGATAAACAGCAAGATGCCAATAAGAGCGTGGTGCCACATCCTACGTGATTGCTCATGAAGACAACATGGAATATCCTTTGTGTACGTACCACGCGTCATCGTTAACACCATATCGCTGTTCCGGCACTGTTCCTAAGGGTCCAGTTAACATGATACGACGCCGAGGACGTCCCCGGAAGACTACTTAATAGGATACTTCATCGGGTCGATTTCGGTATCCTAGGGGGAGACTGAAACAACTACAACTCATATATTTACTTTATTTCACTTGCTAGCATGCTATTAACTATTATACATGTAAGCATACTGTTATGTTTATGTAAATGCAACTCTGTATAGTTTGTAAGAGAACTCTAAAATGTATGACTGACGATCAGCATCGTCAGGATCACCTATAAATATCGCGCTTAGCATAGTAATAGAGACAGTCGTCGGCTTAGGCTCATTTGGGTTAGTTCGTCCAATATTGCTTTGGACAGCAAACTTCAATAAAGTTTAAGTACAAATATAAGCAACGTGTTTAAATTCGTTTTATTAACTTTCCTCTTGTGTGCGACTCTCGTCCGGTTTATCGGACAGGTCCAGCAAAGGAATAGTGGTAGTGGTCACAACATACATATATACATATATACAGAACGGATGGCTGGTCACTCTTATGACCTATAGTCTGCGGAGCGGCAAGTCCATTTCTTCAAAATTAATTTTGATTTAATTATATTTCATAAAAGCTTAAGTACTTTTTTTCTTACGAACTGTTCGGATCACAAATGCAAGTCACGATCGTACCTGAAAGATTGGTCACCAAAAAAATACTTAAGCAAAAGTGCCGAGTAGTACAACAACAATGTCGGATCTGTTAACGCTTGCATTAACCAAACAAGATCGAAGCATGTTTTGATATGCTTGTAAATATAAGTCAGATGTACTAATTTATAAAAATGGGAAAATTTTTAGTTATTTGATATTTTTTTTTTCTTATAAAATGAAAATATAATCCTTAATAAGTGAAGACTCTGATTGTACTGCTTTAATATTATTTTAGGATTGTATATTTGAAGTTTGTTTATTAAAGGGAAAAAACTTTTATTTGTGCATACAAAATATTTTTAAATTGTAAAAAAAAAAAATAGAAAGGTTGCCACCTTGTTAAGATGTTTCATTTTGAAAGCTCTTTCAATCCTCTTTCATTTGTTGAATTTGGATAAGCGGTTTGTTTATTATATGGGAAGGACTTTTATTTGAGCATTCAAAATATTTTTACATTATAAAATAAATTTTTAAAGCTCTTTCAATCTTATTTCATTTAATACCAAATTTATTTAGTCTGGATAAGCGGTTCGTTTTTTATTAGGAAAGGACTTTTATTTCGGCCTTAAAAATACCGATTATTTTGTTTCAAATATAATAAAAGTCCAAGAGTAACTTTTACCTAAGGACTTTTATTTTAAAAGTCATAAAAGTCCCGGTCCCTGCTTCAAATGCTTCAACACAACAAGCATTGAAAAACAGGATAACACTTGTCATTTCATTAATACTAGTCGAGAAATGCAGTAAAATCTTGATAGTTCTACACCGTTTGATTTCAATCTCGATTATTAGAGGATCTCAGTAATTCTAAGAATTTTACTTCTTTCTTATGAATACGAACGATCGGAGGTGTATTACACTTACATATATCTGATGTTTGAGTTTCACATGTACCTTTATGTATTGAAGATATGAAAAGCTTAAATTTATGTATCATATTAATTTTATTTAAATAATAAATGAAATCTGAAATTATAAACAACACTTTTGCATAGGGACTTTTTAACAAGTTTGGCAAATGTTGGTAGTTTATTGCACAATAAACCCATAATTCTTAGTTTCAAACAATGTACGAATTTACAAAACATTTGCCAAACTTGTTAGCAAATTCCTGCGCTATAGTTATTATTTTATAATACAAAGTTTCAAGTAGACATTAAAAGATCTTAACATATTTGATACTAACACTAATATTTCGGCCTGAAGCTAATCTTTGTGCGTTGATGAAAGCCTGGAGAACTTGTATTTTAGCAGTTCAAAAAATATGTCATCTTCAGTGGATTGCTCCGTGTACTTCTCACGCATTTTGACTAAAACGTCTTCAAAAAGATCATCCATTTTGTTCTTTGTTTGAGGTTCGCGGCGTAAGGGTCGATCTTCCTCTACCCTTCCTCCATATTGGTAACAGGGCTGAAAGCAAACAATGAAATAATGTTATTTACCAAGCATACTAAATTGTATTTAATTTATTAACAGTTTTATAGATTTTCTAACATAAATACAATGACGTTACAATGTGGCAGTAGGACGACAGTGACAGTGTTAACATCAGTGACAGTCACCATCTCTTTACCTTATTCTGCAGATGATTGCTGGCACTACCGCTGCCGCCGCCATTGTTACATTGTAATTTCACTAACACAGTCATTGAACACTTTTAAACAAATCTTGGAAACTGTGTCAGACTATTAAACATTTCAATTTCACTTGTACATACGTACATATGTATGTATGTAGCACTCCGGTCTGTTCTGTATTTCACTTCCTAGTGGAATTGTATTTTGAGCATATTCAAAACTGCTTCGTGTAAAAAACAAAATTCCAATTGAAAGTAAAATAAAGAACAAGCCCGTATTAAATGTTTTGTGCAGCATGCGTCACAAACACCATAAGATTCTTTAGCTTCCAGGGTTTCCGGAAAGTGTTGGCGGAGCCCAACCCTCTTACATCTTCGGCGATCTCCCTACGATTGCGGTCACAAAACGTCCGCGCTTTACAATGATAAGCTGTGCAAATTATTATTATAAAATCAAAAACAGGATTCACTTACCAGAACTATTCACTAAATTTGCCACTGCTTTCCACGCTGCCTCCTTCGCCGCCTTATTTTTGTACAATGTGCTTTTTTTCGAGTACAAAAACGCATGTGCTTGCACCGCAGTTATTAAGTTTCCCTTGCAAATCTGAAAAATTAATATAAAATATTTAATTTAAAAGAAAAATGCAGTTTTATTGCCAAATAAAATCTTACCTCCATTCCAATTGCGCCAAAATATCTGTTAAAACGAGTTGTCAACGGCGGGTAAACGTCAAATCGAAATGTCACGCAAAACGAAAATTGGATATCGAATTAGCTTTTTGCGCACGGCGTTCAATTTCGGTTGCTCCCATACAAGTTGTATGAGCATGAGACATTTTTTACAGTAAATCTCCGCCGTGCGTTTATATTAGGGTGGGCTGTAAAAAAGAATAACTCTGTAACAGTTATTCTTAAAAATCAAGACCGACCCCCTTGATGTTAGTTCAAATTTTAACTATGTATATACGGGTCTTCATATTTTCTTACATCTGCAGTACTGCAATTGTTTTTTTGGATAAAGTCGAACCGGTTTGTCACCAAATTGAATTTGACCAGCAATGGCGATAACCTGTTGCCGCCTATCTACCATGGTTGAAATATCCAAGGTTACGCATTCAGCAATGAGAAAAAATCAGTTTTTTCTTAGCCGTCAGTCGTCTCCAGTCGCCATTAGCGAATAGCCAATTGCATACATTTTGCTTGGAAAAATGTAAACAAAACCCGTAAATCTATTAATTTACATGCAGTAAAGATGAAAAAGACATCGAAAGTTTAGAAAAGTGTTCCAGATAAAATGTTTAATATAGCAAGAGTGCATAATTATACTTATAATTATGGATACAAACCTCTTCGGATGATAAATATATATGGATCTGTGGCATCCCAGCATATCCGAAAAAGACACTCTCAGCTGTTTTCGAGAAAACGCGCCCTAAAGTTTTGAAGCTGTTTAAAAATGCAGTTATTCGGCTTGGAAATGCTGAGAATTCAGGCACAAATTAAAAAAATACTTATTTCCACTCTTTCGAATGATAAACATACACAGATGTAAAATTTTGCATTAACTAGAATTTGCAAAAAAAGGAGCTTTTTGGGTTATGCCGAGAAGCCACAGATATAAGTATTTAAAGTTCGTGTGCGTATAGGCGTTTGCCAAGTGAACCCGCCTGTATAAACAAAGAAAGAAACATTAAATTAAGTGAATTGTATTTACGTTCATGCAAAATAAATGTTGTTAATTAATTAATATATTTTAGAAATGTAATACCTTTATTATTGTAAATGTAATAACTTTATTAAGTTACTATGTTTGCCTGAATTTTTTTTAATCTTTAAAACCGGAGAAATATAACATATACATACATCGCTGCCAAACAGCCGATAGTTCAGAAATTGCATTTTGACCATAACTTCTTCATTTAATTGGCTTAAGGGTTGACATTTTTTAACAAATATCAGTCATTGTTAGATATACATATATTAAAAGTGCATTTAGCACCAAACACCCCCTGATGTGAATGCAGTTGACTAACTGAAAGCTTATTTGAAACAAATCCTGGCAGTATATGGATCCTTAATAGTTCCTGCCATCCATTTTTGGACTATTAGAGTTATTTCAATATTTTAAAAACAAAGAAAGCAATTAATGTTGACGTGGTGGAGCAGACTTCGTTGACTGTTCTTCCTGGCCGTGCTTTGTTTTTAAGAGACTCCCTGCCTTGTTTAACTTATAATTTCATATATTAAATTAAAATAAATTAAATTGCTTGGTCAGCAATATATGAAAGACTAATGATGTTATTGCAATTAAATTTTTAGCTTGTAGTAATAATGAACCCCTAAATCGGTAGAACTTAACAAATACCTTCATATATAAACCTACTCAGCCATTCCCTTTCTTCAATAGATATTTCGATGTATTATATTTAAAAGTCATGTGTATTTACACATATGCAACGGAAGTATTTCGCGATGCGTGAAGTATCCACGGTAAGTATATTCATATGAAAATGCATTTCAATGGCTTTGGCGTAATGGCAGTCCCACTGATTGCCTGATTTCCTGCTTTTGTCCGGTTATATAATCATTGAAACCTTGAAAATCCTGCGAAAAATCCAATTTAAAAAATCACTTTTAATACAATTTAATTAAAGTTGTAATATTCATACATACAAACATAAGGAATATATTATAAAATAATTGTCAACCATATTGTTCGATTGTATATTGGCGTTGGTGAAATCGCTTTAATTATTACGGAATATGTAATGATATAGCAACAGATTTAAAGAACAGGTTTAAAGTACCTTAACTTAAGAAATGTATCTGTGATATCCCGGCCAGTAGTAAACAATAATACGTGTAAAGCATATTTAGTTGGCTGTCAGCTGCTGATTGAATGTTTCCAGTGCTTGAAAGAGAAAAATGAGTGTGAAGTTCAAGGTTCTAAAATTAACCAAAGAGCCGAAAGGCTTAATCACCTTACAAAAACTTTAACGAACTATTTATTAGCAAGTAAATTAGATGAGATTTGCTTTTTAATAAGCCGTAGTATATTTGACTTCTGTTTCCGAAAGAAAGGCAGCACTTGTAGCAAATCTTGTACGTCAGCGATGGCATTAGTTAATATAGATAATTAGCGGCGAAAGCGCTTCTCGCACTTTGTTGTATGTAAATACATATGTGAACGTTTGCTCGGAGTCAAATCTATTGCGATAGTCTTAATAAATGTAGTGTCTCAAATCGAAAGTAGAAAGGAACGAACGGACCCGACAAGGGTGGCCTTTTGAGGCTAACAGAGAATAGTTACAACCTGATGCAAATGCTTCGAACTACATCAAGATTCTAAAGAACTTAGAGCTTAGCGCTCAATACGCCTCCCGATGAATTAAATGACGGTAATATCAGGAGGGGACGGTATATGACGACAGGAGGTTTTGTTTAGGCTTAAGTCGCAGACTGAAAAACCTGCAGGGTCAAGCTCGTAAAAACAAAGATAGGGAAACAGAAATTGCTTCGTAACACTGTTTTAAAATTATAAAAGTGAACGGACAAGTGCAAATCTACGTATCAAATCCTCTGAATTGAACTCCATGATGATGTATAGCATCATCTCACAGAATTGATCGATAGTTCTGCAACAGTCTTCCAGCACGAAATAATTAATTTTGTTGACGTTTTCGTCACTCCCTGACCTTGAGGGGTGCCCTGAAAGGGGTTGGTCTTCAATCAATATTTCTTCGTTAGCACCGTCATTGTTTGTCTCACCAGTTACGTATAAATATAACGAAGGAACGTGGTTGATATTTCTTTGCACACACATCACATATAGAAATTTGTTATTTGGCGCGAATCGAAAAAAAAATTCTCTAGTGATCTTGTGGAGGAAGAGTTAAGTGATTTAAAAACAGCCGTTAGTGAAGCAAGTGACACACTGTTGTTGGTACACACACAAACGCTCGTTGATTTGCATAAAAGAAACACTAGTGTTGTTGGTGTAAAATTTCAATCTTATTAAACTCACGCACGAATCAATTATATTGGATTTAATTAATATGCAAATTTGCAAAGCATGTTTCAGTTTATTAACTCAGTTATCGGCTGTTATAAATTTTTCGTTTTTTCGTGTTGGTCTTTCTTCACTTGTTCAAATTGCAACAGCATTACACTAACAACACTACACTTAGTTCTGAGGATTCTTACCCTCATTATTATACTTGAGCGTACTTGTACACAAGGGTATTATAACTACGTTAGCATAACGGTTGTTTGTAACAGCAAAAAATAACCGAGATAGATATAGACGTGTATGTATATACTAAAATGATCAGAATGCAAGAAATTGATTTAGCCCTGACTGTCTGTCTATCCGTCCGTCTGTCCGTGGTTACAATAACTTGAGTAAAAATTGAGATATCTCCATGAAATTTGGTACATAGATTGCTCTTTGGACAGGGTAAGTTTTGGTAAATGCAAAAACTTCGGTTTTTCGGTATCTATTAAAACAAATTGAGTGAAATTCTGTATTAGAAGCGATTTTGAACTAAGAAATTAAGTATTTATGAAATTTTGAAAAATGGGCGTTGCCACGCCCACTTAGGAACATTTTTCTGTATCTCAATAAGAGTGTAAGTTATCGGTTTCGCCCGAATTTAGCTTTTCTTACTTTTTTTCAATAATTTAACACGGATAAGAACAATAATGATCCTTCCGCAGGTTCACCTACGGAAACCTTGTTTCAATTACATTTGTGAGTTCTTTGCACTAATTAAATTCACTATTTTTGTATTTTTCATTACGCATACACAAAATCACTGCGGATAGTTTATATTTCACATAATTAAACACTTTGAAACAATATTTGCATTCATTTATTTATCGGCGTTAACCTAAAATTTGCATTAACGTGTGTACATTGTATATATAATATACATACATAAATATAACATACATAATATATGTACATATAATGCACAAAAATATACAGATATATATATACATACACATTGCATCACTAATAAAACAAGTTTTGTACAAGTGAATACAAATTAAAATTCTTGTGTTAATATTTCTGGATTGAAGGATTATTTAGATTTTTTCGTTGCACATATATATTTGGAAAAAAGTTCTATTTCCTACTTGAGTTTTTCTTTGTTGTTTTATCCCAATCATTGAATCATTCATTCGTACGGCAGAAGCTGTAATCGAATTCGAATCTGTTTATAACAACACGCCAGTTTCGGAACAAAACAAACACGGGCTTGCTATACAGCAAGACGAATTAAAGGCTATATGGGACAAAACAAAGGTAGCATACGATATGCTCAGCAACTCAGACGGGTTAACTAAAGAGCACATTAGGGCTATTAGGAAAAAACATAAAGTGAGCTTCGCTAGATATATTAAATGTATGTCAGCAATGGCTACTCAATTGGAAGCATAGCTGGGGAATTTCGATTAGAATTAGAAATCATTACGATTAGAAAAATAAAATAATCTAATCATTCGATTTTTTTGATTCTTTAATATTTTAGATTACTAAGTGATTAGATTAGAACTAATCAAAAATCTAATGGCGATTAGCGATTAGTTTTGATTAGATCAACTATTTTAAAATATTTTGGTTGTTTTTTTTTCTTTTAATTCATAAAGTAACAAACTTAAATGAACTTTTATTAAAAATTTCATTGTAAACATAAATCTTATTAAAAAAAAGAACACTAAATACTAGTTATAGTATAAAAATTAAAGGCGCGATCTGAAAAAAAATATGAGATTGTCGACGCTTTAATGTATGCTGATTTATATTACATACATATGAATCACAAAAAGTTTATATTCAACTTCATTACTACCAACTTTTCAAAAGAAAAGTCAAACAATGAATTCCGTCTTGGGTTATTGACTATTCCAGCAAATGATAACAGCCTTTCGACGGGCGCTGATGACGTAAGCGGGGTATTGAACGATAGACACGCTTCCTTCAGTGCAAACTTTTTCCATTGCCACGTAACTTTACCACTCACTGCCGGTTAACTATCCGCAACAATATTCCTCTTGCGGATCACCTTCCCCGGGATAAAATTTGGGTCAACAACATCATCATCTGCTGAGAAGTCTGTGTCTTCAAACAGATCTTGACCCATTCCGACATTTTGCTCCATTTCGACAACTACGATATTTATAATTTGAAAATGTTATATTTACAAATAGAGTTTTCACCACTTCACTTACAGCACTTTATAGATTAAAAAAGAAACAAAACCAATTTAACAAAAAAACGAGAGTATATACAAAAATAAAAAAAGACAAAAAAGTGGAAGTTGAGCAAAACACGTTGAAAAACGTCAATACTTAAATACAAAAACAGTATGAATCAGCTGAGTGAAGAGCCTGAACAACAGGGTGACCTTGATGCAATATTATGAAATATTCAAAAATATTTATATCATGTAAATAAATATAGTTTACAAAAATAATAATTTTTTTTTACAAAAATATTTCAAAACTAATCGAGAAATCTAATCGATTTTTTTTATTAGTTTTGATTAGTTTTTATTAGACATGCTAATCGTCACTAATCGCGATTAAATTTTTGATTAGTTCTAATCTAATCAATAAGTAGTCGATTAATATAGCCAACTAATCCTAATTAATCAATTATTCTGCAAAATAAAAGTTTCTAATCCGATTACTAATCATTAGGATTACTAATCATTATTCCCCAGCTATGATTGGAAGTGCAGACGAAAAAAAAAGATATTAAAGAGCAGTCAGTTCGTGAGCACAACATACATCTCCCTCCCTGTGATACAGAAGTGTTTAAAGGCGACTATCTTTCTTGGCCAACATTCCGAGATATGTTTACGGCTATTTATATTCTCAATAAGCGCCTTACTCCTGTTGAAAAACTTTTCCTTTTAAAGAACGCATGGAGAAGCTAAAGATATTATGAGAAAGTGTCCGCTTACAAATAAAGGTTTCACTACAGCGTGGAAAAACTTAAGTATCTTAGTAAATTCCCAACTTAAGATACTTTTCAGCCTTGATACGGTATATAGCGAGTGCGGTGGATCCATTAAATTTTGCAGGGGGACATCAAGAATTGCATCTTGTACTTAAAGAGTCATCAAATTGACATTTCAAACTGGGATGCAATAATAACTTATTTTTGTTCAACTTAATTGCCAGAGAGCACATTGGCACTGTGGGAACAGACAATAGAGAACAAACTAAGATATCAAAATAGGATGATAGGTTTCAGACTTTGGAAACCATCTCCGGCTTAAAGGGTGTTCAACAACCTCGACCTTCAAAGCTACATTTCCTGTCTGAACCTCCACAAAAAAGACTTGGTGTTTTCCAGGCCAGTGTAGCAAAAGTTACTTGCCAACTGTGCAAATGCAATGAGCTGTTCCTTCCACCTCTGCTTAGGCTCGTATGAGACACAATTTTGCAAGGGCAAATAAAAATTCAGTTCATAACTTCAACTGTTTCGCCAACACGAATAAAGGAGTTTTACTCGAAACAACTCGTGTTAATATATTTTACAATGGTACTGAGTTTTCTGCAAGAGCCTTATTTGATTCTGCCTCAAACGCAGAATCGATATACCCACAAAAAGGCTGGATGCCCAGGTATCAGGCATAAATAACACTATTTCAGCCTGCCTTATTCAACTGCGGTCACCCATTGACCCTTTAATCAATATCCAAACCACAGCTTTGGTGTTACCTCAACTAACAGAGAATCTTCTAACATGCAGGATATATGCCATGACTAACCAAGCATTCCCGGATCTAGTATTGGCTGACAAGAGATTCTTCGTTAACGAGCCAGTTGACCTTGTCCTGGGTGGCGACATTGACGCTTAAATAATAGTAAACGGATTAAGAAAGAATGTCCTGGATACTCTTCTCGCCCAGAAAACTGTATTCGGTTGGATAATAACCGGCCAAACCGACACGGCTACTTTAACCAATAAATGTGTATCATTGTTTAATGAAGTCTCTTTAGACAAGCGCCTTAAGTCCTTTTTGGAACTGGAAGAAGTTTCTAAAGACAGAATATATAACGAAGATGAGATTTATTGCGAAAAACTTTATAAAAGCACGACAAAAATAAACAAAGATGACAAACATTGTATCTTTGCCGTTCAAAAATGATTTCCAAAGAGTGTCGGCCTGGGACCTTCGCTAAAAATCGCTTGCTCGCAATTCTTTCGAAACGAAACGCGTTTGGCAAAGGATCTACCGTTGCAAACTGAATACAACAGGGTTTTGTCAGAATACGAAACTTTGGGACATATGACTCGATTTGAAGAATATGTTCCAGGCGACGAATGTGCGAATTATTTCCTGACGCATAATGCCGTAAAGAAGGAAGACAGTACTACCACCAAAGTACGAGTCGTTTTTAACGCATCGTGTCCGACTGCGAATGGAACTAGCCTTAATGATGTCATCCATCCTGGTCCAGTACTTCAAAGTGCTAAAACATTCGAAACTCAGGTACGTTTGACAATAAGGATAATACTGTCCGAGATTGCCAAATTGTTCGACCCTATTCGTGGTTACTGCAAAAATTTTAATGCAGAATATTTGGTTAGAAGGGACAGGTTGGGACGAAACCGTGTCCCCTACATCAATAAGCCGATGGCAAAGCTTTGTCAAAAACTGCAGTCATATCGGCACTATTCGTATTCCTCGTTGGGTGTATTTGTCCCCTCGGAGAAAAACAGTTTATGTTTGTATCCTGCTTGCTAAGTCCAAATTAGCGCCAGTTTAAACAATTTCGTTACCACGCTTGGGTCTCTGTGGTGCTGTGTTGCTGGCTGAACTAATGGAGTCAGTCACTAACAATCTTAACTTAGGTCAGTTTACAAGGCGTCTTTGGACAGATTCGACCATTGTCTTGCCTGGATTCATAAACCTCCCTGCTTGAGGTCAACCTTTGTTGCCCATCGACTTACAAATATAGTAGAGAAAGTGGGAAGCCAAAATTGGCTAGTAGAGGAATCACTGTGCAGGAACTGGTAAACAGTTCCTTGTGGTGGTAGGGTTCTTCTTGGTTGCAAGAAGATAGAGAAAACTGGCCAACACAAGAAACGAACTATAGCACTGAAGTAGAACAAAAAAGGGTTCAAGTCTGTGCAACAACTACAATCGATATCCGATCTATCGAGAGCTTTGGGAGTCTTATCCTACGTATTAAGGTTCTCACAGAGAACTCGTCCAAATACTAAAACTTTTTTTCACGCTGAGTCCTCCTCAATTTCAGCCCATGAAATTGAAGCAACGACGCAACGCTTAATAATCATTTGCCAGAAGAAATATTATGGTCAAGAATACTTATCATTGAAATAAAACAAACCAATAAATTCAAAAAGTTAAATATCCCATATATCGACAAAGAAAACATAATAAGGATGGTTGGTCGATTAGGGAAATCCCTTTATCTCTCGTTTAACGAGCGACACCCGATTATACTTCCATATAATAGTAGATTATCTATAGTTCAGTTTATCCACACAGTATCAGTACATGGTGAAAATCAATTGATATTGTGCCTGATTAAAACCCAGTATTGGATACCTCGAGTTCAAAATTTGATCAGGGCAACAATTTACAACTGCAAGATCTGCACGATCTATCGAAAACGTTCGCAATCACAGCTTATGGGTATGCTTCCTACAGAACGTACTACATTTTCACGCGCATTTACGAATACAGGTGTCGACTTCACAGGTCCATTCGACATATTAAGTCCTACAATGGACGAGGTTGTCGAGTATCCAAAGGATACGTCTGCCTTTTTGTGTGTTTCGCAACGAAGGCGATCCATTTGGAGCCCACCTCAGATTTGAGCACATAATCGTTCTTAGCAGCTTTTGCTAGATTTGTAGGAAGGCGAGGTTGCCCAAAAATCATATATCCCGCAACGGAACGAACTTTGTCGGTGCTTCGCGCGCATTCATGTGTATATTTGTGTCTAGTGTCGAATTCAAAAATTCAACTGAATAATCCCAACTATTTATTCGAAAATGGTGCTTTAGATATACATACTACATAAGAAGCCAAATACATAAGATGCTCAAACCTTAGAGAAGTAAAATCATAAAATTAAATTTGCTGCTTTACAAAAATGAAGTCATAAGCCAAAATAATACAAAATCGAGTTATGCTCCAAAAGCGCTTAACAAGATAATGCAAAACCACGTAGGCATGGTTGAAATTTCCACTTAAGTTGTGCTTAACTTGTGAACGTGCTTGCAACGATCTATTCCAAATACTGAGTCTAACATTAAAAATCGATATGTCCTCAACACAACGCAAAAACCCATCACGCAAAGCTGCATCGCCCCCGAAAACACCATTGGCGCCATCATCACTTATGGTTGACGGATTTGAAAAAAAGATAGAAGAGCAAAGAGTCTGTATAATTGAAGAGCTGACGGCAGTTATGAAGAGTGAGTTGGCTGCCGAGACAGCGAATTTAAAGCTAACGATAGCGGCGATTCAAAAGAGAGGTGATATTGCTGCTGCTCGCGCTCAACTCAGCGAAATCGAAAGCAGTGCGGTAGCCACTGATATTATAATAAACGGCATCCCGCAAACAGTAGATGAGAATTTGTCAAATGTGTTTTGGAAAATTTGCAGTCGCGTGCAATACAAAACTCCGCCACTGCGTGATGTGCTCCGTTTGCGAAGTGCGAAAAACAAAACCAAAAAAGGCAATAACAACAATGGGCCCATTGTAGTGAAGTTGTTCTCTGCGCATGACCGTTCTCAGTTTTTTAAATCCATTGCTACTTTTTGCAAGACAAATAAGAAATCGCTTGCACTCTCAGCCATTGACAAGCCAGGTTATGGAAAAATTTATATGCATGAGAGCCTGTCAAAGATGCTGCGAGAAGTCATGTCTTATGCCTCTGAGCTTAAGAGAAGTAAGAAATTGACATCAGCATTCTCCATTCGTGGGAAGGTTTTTGTGCGGATAAAGCCCAATGAAGAGCCTCAACAAGTGAGCACCAAAGCTGATGTCGAGACTCTTGCAAGCAAGACAACGAAATAATTTTTATATACATATGTACATACATATAAAATGCTAATTAGACTACTTTTAATGCTTTTATGTTTTATTTGTACTAACATCTGTTGGAATAGCTTACATAGTTGGTTTATCAAGAATTATTTCTCTTACGCTGTTGATTTCTCTTATCAATTCACTATTTTTATTTAAATTTTATCCTTGCTAAAAATGCTTTTCATTATTACATCTTTGTGCTTATATAAATCTTTTTATTGCCAATTTGAAGTGCTTTTACTTATGCCTGATGACTATGTATGATACCGCTGTAGTCTCTAACGATTAAAATTTGAAAACGTCGCTGAAATTGGTTAGTGATTTCCATCCTGGATTTCAAATTTGCCATCTAAATGCTAGAAGCTTAAATCAATCAAAACTTGACTATCTAAGCTACAATATATTTTTGAGAATGTTTGTGTGGATATGTCCTGTGTTTCACATTTTGACCAGCTTTCTCTAAGTAGTGTTAGTGACCACGATTTAATTTTCCTAAGTTATAGAATACGGTTAAGTGCTCCTGCAAATATGCCACCAGATTTTTTGTATTATCGAGATTTCAACGCGGTTGAAATACAAAATTTAGCTGCTGAAGCTTCCATCTTACCTTGGAACGACTGTTGGTTCTTGGCTGACATTAATGAAAAGGTAGATCATTTTTCCACGTTAGTTAACTACCTCTTAAATAAATATATTACTCTAAAAAAGTAAGAAAGTAAAAGTAAAAATAAATACAGCTAGGCACCC
This sequence comes from Philophylla caesio, assembly GCA_963971545.1. Taxonomy (NCBI): domain Eukaryota; kingdom Metazoa; phylum Arthropoda; class Insecta; order Diptera; family Tephritidae; genus Philophylla; species Philophylla caesio. Next base: position 101,368,839 of record OZ020607.1, on the reverse strand, counting down.
ATGGTTCACCAAGGGCGTCCGCAAGGCAATAAATGCCCGAAATAAAAGTTATTCCTTCTGGAAACAAAACAGTAGCGACGAAACTTGGATTGTGTTTAAACTTATGTGAAACAGAGCTACTGAAGCCACGCGCAAAGCTAAGAAATTATATTTTCAGAGAAAGCTCCATTCTGACCTTCCATCTAAAGTGCGGTGGAATAATTTAAAAAATCTTGGGGTGTAACATGATTCGAAGTCTGAGTGCATGGTTGATGTCGACACTATGAATGAGTATTTATCAGTGAAACCACCGATAGAAAGTGTTGCTTTTAAGCTTGATTGTGACCTGTTACATGATTTTGTCACTAAATTTAGATTTACCAATGTCACTGAATCTGAAATAATACCCTGCATATTATCTATTAGGTCAAATGCGGTAGGTGAAGATAAAATTGGTATACGATTTATAAAGTTAATTTTGCCCTACATTATTTCTCCAATGACGCACATTATCAATTTTTCATTAACAACATCAAGATTTCCTGATTCTTGGAAAGCGGCCAATATAATACCACTGTCAAAGGTTTTTGAACGGTTGATGTTAAATCAAATGATGGAATACCTAACAGAGAGTGGTCTCATGTCCGAATATCAATCTGGTTATCGAAGGGGGCATAATTGTTCAACCGCTGTGCTGAAGATATTGGAGGATATACGACCATTCTATGATAAGGGAGACCTCACCATTGTTTCATTACTAGATTTTTCCAAAGCATTTGACACTGTTTGCCACAAAATCCTTCTCCAAAAACTTTACGCATATTTCGGTTTCAGCAATGATGCAGTTAGGTTAATAGCAAGCTATCTTACAAACAGAAGACAACGGGTTACATAAAAAAATAACTGCTCTGCATTATTGCCTATTACAGTACCGCAAGGTTAGATTCTTGGTCCGGTTCTGTTTTGTATGTATGTATATCAATGATATTGAAAAGTGCTGTTGAAATGTGTCTATTCACCTTGCTCAGTCCACTCGCACAAGCAATCTCATAGTACCACACTTTAGGTATTCGCGCACATCTAGAATGTTCTTCGTTAGAGCTGTGCAGCTGTGGAACTCTTTACCTAATAAATTATAATTAGAAATAAATCTTAAGCACTTCAAACTGGCTATTTATTCAATGTTCTCACTCTAAGTCTTAAAGAACTATTACATATGTATTTTTTCTTCGTTTATAATTATGTACTACTTCTTACCTACTTATGCTGAATAATTGTAAGAGCGTTTTTTGTTAAATGTCAAAACTAGATTAGATTAAATTATTCACTTTTATATTAGGTACTTATTATTACTTTTTGATGTGTAAACATCTATAGCCGCGGTAGGGCAAATCTCTTACGCTAATACTACCATAAAAACTCCATATAAAAAAAAGTAAGACGTTTTTGATTGGTCAAGAACGACTCTGTGTGAAAATGCGTGTGCCATCTGACGTATGTGTTAGTATTATATTGACCCAGAAAGCAAAATCAATTATCTTTGTGTTGCATGCAATTAGGCGCATAATTTTTATAAACTATGAGGCTTAAAGCATAAATTTAGATTGACACAGTTTAATCGGTTTGCTGCTGCACGGGAATTAGGAAACAATTTTCAGTGGCATTCACTTATCTTGGGTGGAGATTTTAATTTTAATTTCGCGGAAACAGAAGCGGTACCACTCAATAAATTTTTGTTTGATGCATTCTTTCTATTATTCATAGTTTTATACTTAAGCACCAAAAAAATTCATTTCTCCTGGAAAAATTGCAAATTGCTCATTATTCTCTTCCCACTATTCTCCCCCTATTCTTTGTTTATTATTACTAAAGATATTTCATCCGCAACGGGATTGCGCAATCTTGTATTCTATCATTCTTGGTTTGATGGAACAAAAAACCTGTTTGATTTGTCCGAACATACACCTGTCCACTTGACAGCTTTGCCAGAAAGAAATGCAGTGAAGAGAATAATGCACGAGGTAATGCCAATAAAGGCTGTTATTGCAGATAAGCTCCCATATCTGTCTTGGGTATTATCTACGTTCTTTGGTATTGACACAAAAAGCAAAATTAATTATATTTAATCGGGAGCACCCTGTACCTTTGAGTTGCATGCAATTAGGGGCAAATTTTTACAAACTGTGTTCAAAGAACGTACATTATCTACGTTCCTTGCTGAGTGAATTAGAGCACAGCGTGTTCTCTAAATTTTGATTGAAATTCCCTTATTCGCTTTGCGTTGGTACTACTTTTGAACAGCTGATCGCTTTGTGTTTCTACAACTCAGCTGATTGGTGTTCTTTAAAACAATAAATTAAACGTTTAAACTGGAGGTATATAACCGAAATGCAGGTAATATTCATGTTTCTAAATAAATTACAGGTCAAATACTAATATTAATTATTATTGTAGAGAACATCGCAATCATTAAGAAGATCCAGAAACGCTGGATATCAACGTGCCTACCGAGAACGTCAACGCCAAAAAGAAATTATTATAGGCTACGTGGACATTTACAGCAGCATTTACCAAAACATTGAATTGCAATATGATCATTATCTTAACCATGTTAATGCCCATAAACAATTTAAATTAAAAATGATCGACAACGACTTTGGATACGCATGCGCTGTGTGTGATAGATTGTGGTTTAAAAACGACCTTAAAGCTATGCCTGCTGGCCGCTTTTTCCAGACTACTTACCAGTATTGAATCAAAGGTGTACGTTTCTTATTTTAGCTATCATAAGCCTATTTTAACTATTGCAACATAAATAATAAAATAAATTAAATGATTGACTTAACCCTTGAATGCCCAAGATACCTTTAAAGATACAACCATTATTAACGAGATTGTAAAGTATTATATAGGGGTTAATATTTCTAAATACTGCAAATTTAACAGTTTACAAATCTACCTTGAGTTCAAACACTCACATCTTTTTTTTAGTATAGCACGTTAAAAGACTGCGTCTTACTTGTATCTAAATCTATATCTATACTACTTATAAAATAAAGTCGCTAAAAAGCTATGTCCGGAATTGGCTTCGCACAGAATGCTCCGATTTGAAAGCGGTTTTTTGCATTTTAAAGCTTAGCTGTGTGAGATGGACTTTTTTTATATAATGTTAAGGAATATATAAAGGGGGCGTGGCAATCGGACAAAATGTGGTAAAAAACCATAAATTTTTGGTTTACACAGCCATACATCCTAACCTAATCAACCGATTAGAATGAATCTTCCTTTAAGTTAAACTTTGAAGTATTTACTTTCGTTCTGCATCAAAAAAAATAGTTGATTTCTTTCTAATTTAACCAAACTTGTTTAAACAAAAGCAGCACTTTTTCCAAAAAAATCTGTTTGTGTGTTTGTTCGCTGCCAACCGATTAAGTCAGCGTGCTTTAAGTGACAGCTGTGGTGAGCCATTCATTTGATGAATTCGCGAAAGAGCTCGGTAGCGTTACTTCACTTCGGACGTATGTATGTATGTATGTATGTATGTATGTCGATTTTATTTCGGCTTCACACACATATTTATGCATGGTGCCAGATTAATGCAACAAAAAAGAAAAAGAATGCATGCATATTTTTAAACATACATACATATATACTATTAAAGTTTAAACAAAAGTACTGTTTTCGTATGTTTGTATGTACATATATATATGCATATACATATGTACTTATTTGTGCAGTAGGGAGATTGAATTCTACAACATTTTGTTTTATCCAAATTTGTATGATGATTTCCAAAGACTGAGTACCGATCCATTTTAATTTTTTTTGTTCGGCAACCATGAACATATTTCTTCAAAAAGAACCGTTGCTTTTCACGAATTATGCTATTAAAATTTGTATGTTAGTTGCGGGAGTACATTAAAACGATCAGAGTTCATTAAGTGAAGTGATTTTTATTAATCAAAAGTGCAGATTTAATAAATAATTTAACTTTTGAGTGGTAAGTACATTACAGTGCAATTTTTTATATTATTTAGTGTAATTTTACAACCAAATTTTCCTTAGGGCCATTTTTACAGTTGCGAGTTTACTTACATTCCACAGTTAACTATGAATTTTCGATTCAATTTTAGTAATTTAACTAAATATTCACTGCCCAATGTGCGATAGACAACATTTTATTTCTAACAAGAGGTTAACTCACCAATATTGGGCAGTTAAACTTGAGATAAGTCGACATTAAAATGGAAAATCGAGAGTTAACTGTGGAATGTAAGTTAACTCGCCACTGTGAAAATGACCATTAGGTGATAAGTGATTTCTATGAAACATAGTTGTTACTCAAAGCTTAAAGATTTCCATAAAATTTATGAAAGTTCTCAAAATTACAGAAAAATATAATTTCGTATTTTTTATTATAAAAGTTGTCAAAATTAGAAAAAAAAAATTTTGGGTTTTTGGCTCAAAGCTTAAAGATTTCCATAAAATTTATGAAAGTTCTCAAAATTACAGAAAAATATAATTTCGTATTTTTTATTATAAAAGTTGTCAAAATTAGAAAAAAAAAATTTTGGTTTTTTTATACGAAATTTAAGTAAGTTCTGAAATATGCAATTGAAATAGATTATAAATTACTAGCAAACCGGGCAGGTGTTTTTCTTTTTAACCATTTTCTTCTCAGTTCTCAGCTATGACATTTAACCAACTTTCCAGAGCAAAAAATATATATGTACATTAGAGTGCTTCAAAAAAAATTTTTGTTTCTTTTTTTAATTCCTACCTTTGATGGAAAAAAAATCCTCACCAAATATGGCGGCTGCGGATATCGCCCATTATATCTCCCAGAAATAAAATGCATCTTCCGCGAGAAACAGAATCAATAATCATTTTAGCTACTCGAAACTCGCACTTTGTTAAACAAAACAAATAAAAAAATATATACTAAATAGGTTAGAGTAAATGGGAGAAGTGATTGACCGATAATGCACTGTGGGATGTTTACCCATTCGTTTGGTTTTTAATATAAAAATAAGGTAAAAGGGTAAAAGGGTAAAAGGGCTTTCAGTAAGCTTACAGAACAAAACGTGGGAGTTTTAAAAATGGATACCTTTTCATTGCTAAGTTGAATACTAGAGGAAGCTGCCAAATGAAATAATTTCAAGGAAAATAATTTTTTTTCGCACTTCAAGTATTGAATGAATAGCCTCTTTCAAGCCGATGTCAACCCTTTCTGGAGATATGGATGAAAATGTGGATTAAAGAACACCAAAATAAAGCGGTTTTGGGATAATGACCGTAATTTTGAAAAGCGATATGTAGGTAAGGGCGACGATATGGAGATTTTATTAAGAGTGAAATTTTAAAAAATTGGAGAGTCGTCACACCGTACCGTGCAATTCACACTTCATATCTTATATCTTTCATTTTGTATTCCCCCATACCGTGAGCAAAGATGTTTTCATATCAAAAAGCCAATTTTACATGGGAAACAAAAAAAAATAGCGACCCCTATGAGTTCAGCTATAGGACCCATCTTTGAAATAAAATAAATACTTGGCAAGATTTACCTCCGAGTAGATTTAGGCCGAGCTTCTCTTGCGTCGTGTTCCTTTTTTATTTTTCCTACAAACTGGCTGGTCCCTTACATGTTTTATGCCAACTCCAATATGAATAATTAATACGTATGTACATAAATATATCTTCTAATTGGACTTTATTTATTTATGAAATTTTCTTTATTTACTAGGGTCATTATTCCGAAATATTACAAAACATTACTTTTGTTTCAATTATAAAGTTGTTTTAAACATTATCAACCTGTGTGAAACAAGGTGCGGGTTGCTAGTATTAAATAAATAAAAAAAAATATAGAAGAACCGAAATAAAAGCCTTTCTCGCTGATTCTCGCAATAGGACATTATCAAAATATGTATGCCCAGCAAACACTTACATGGCAATTTATTACCGCTTCCGCGCCACACATGAGGGATTATGGGAACCGGGAGTCAAGAGTTTTAAGAACCACTTCAAATAAATCGCTTGTAATCACAAGTATACATTTGAAGAATTTACAACCCTAACCCTAAGGATTTGCGTTAAACAATTTTTTTGTTGCTTACACCAATAAAAAAAGATATAAGTCACTTTTTTTTCAATCGACTATAACTTTTGCTTTCAGATTTCACTGTAGTTTATGCAAAAAAAATTTGCACCGTCAAAATCTTAGTTCAACAATTGTTTTTTTTTATTGTTTATAACAAATTGTTAAAAAACATTGTTCTCGGTCAAAGTTTTTAACAGAAAAAAAACCATAAATACGTATTCAGGCCTCTACAAATTGTGGACCCAAACTGCAAATCTCTTATCGACTTCTGTAGCGTGATTTACTTGGTTGGGGTCTTTCATGATTGACCAGGAACCAATAGCGAAGGAGCTCAAAATCGAGTACATGGCAAGGCGTAAACTGAAACACCACATCCACACACCTGCTCCATTGCAGAAAATTCAGAACTTTTGTTTTGTATTTTATTCCTATTACCGCTACCTCGTGTTTTCCTGAATGAACAAATTACATTCAGATGAGAACCCTGCTTCATTCAGGAAGATTGTAATGTAGGCTGCGGGGATGGGTTATTTTTGTCGGTACCCAATACCTGGTACCCCAACATAATAGGTACACAATATGTCACAAATGCGGTACAGCAATGTTAAGATAATTAATCACTGTAAAGAAGGGAATACACCACATAAAATAAAAATATAGAAATAATACCTTAATGAGGAATATCATTAATGGTCCTTATATTAAAACTACTCATTTGTACATTTGTACCGAAAAAGTCGTATTAAATGACATGATGATTGCTCATAATTTTGCTATTTTTGTGGGTGGCAGGAAAGCTGTCGCAAGTTTACGACACCTAATTAAGACCGTGTAAAAAATCACATATAAATTCCTCCCGGACACCTTTTTTTCACAATTAGAGTCGAATAACAAAAAATATTTATACATTTACCCAAAAAGTATATCTAGCTTTTAATATTCATTAAACTCGCATCCTAATAATTTAAGCCTCCAAGCTGAAATATGATCACATAACGCGTGACATGATTGAATACGGTATCGATTTAATGAGACGACCTGGAGACAAGATTGCTATAAACCACCTTAGAATATGTAATAATAGGCAAAATTAATTGAAGAGCAAGTTTTTGTCGTATTGATTTAGGAGTAAATGATGCCGATTGCCTTAAACTCCTTAGTGCACTGTATATTTTGCTTGAGACAGAGTTTGTATGATCAGCGCAGCTAAGACTACTATTTAATACAAAACCTAAGTTAGTTATTTTTTCAACAAACTTTAAAGAATTGTTGCTAAGGTAAATAGAAGGAATGCTGTTAAAATTTAGATTTTTCTTGCACACAGGCAGAACATACGATTTTTGTTGGTTAAGACTTAGACCATTATCGGCAGCCCATCGAGAGATAGAGCATAAGTCTGTGTTCAAATTAGAGCTGACATTTGACACTGTCCTAATTGAACCAATAAATAAATCTGAACGGCATCAGCATATGCGTGCATGCTTACATGTCGACATATTAAAAATATATCATTTATAAATGCACTAAAAAGCAGAGGGCCTAAAATCGATCCGTCCATTGCCACCCTAATTTAAAGTTGTATTTTCTTGTACACATACATGCATGTGTAAAGTAGTTTTGTAGAGACACTTCACGTGTAAAGTATTTAGGGTTACACACATACACGCGCGGGGCTGGAAAACGCACAGTTTTTCCAGATAAATAATTTTGGGTAGTTTTCCCTTAAAACGGTTCGAAAGGATTTGTTTCGTGGGTTCAGTCCGGTTTTGGAAAATTCTGTTAACTCACTCGATTTTGGACATTCTAAAGGCAACACGATTCAGCTACCACCCAAAGTGAATAAATCAAAGTAATATTATAACCACTGCCTCAAATAAAAATAACATTCATTTGTATATATGTATGTACAACCAACTAATTCTTGGCTTTTGTTTATTTTCAATTAAACACAGGTGCCCGCTGGAGATAACTCCGATTTTATGCATCCTGTGTTCAACCTTCCTATAAATAGAATTATCTTCTCCAGCATCAAGTTAAAGCGGCTGCACGGCAAAGAGTCACCCTGCCTGAAATCTCGTTTGGTATAAAACGGCTCCGAGAGGCTCTCTCCAATTAATTTTCACGTCATTTTATAAAGCCGCAAATGTGTGTATCGATTCTTCTTTCTTGGGTCTTTTACAGGGTTTGACGCACTGTGAATATCTGGTCGATGATTGATTTACCAGGTGTAAAGCCACACTGATAAGGTCTAATCAGTTCACTGGCGGTGGGCATTAGTCTCTCACACAATACGCTCGACAGAATTTTATATGCGATGTTAAGAAGGCTGATACCGTGATAGTTGGCGCGAATTGCAGTATCACCCTTCTTGTGGATTGGCAAAGTACACTTAGATTCAAATCAGTAGGCATGAATTCAACCGAACATATTCTGCAGATAAGCTGGTGCATGCGCTTTACCAACTCTTTCCCCACCGTATTTGAATAGCTCAGCTGGCAGCCCATCAGCCCCGGGGCTTTGTTGTTCTTCAGCCGTGCTATCGCTATACTAATTTCGTCACAGTCAGGTAACGGAACATCAATCGGTTCCAGGAGTGCGAATCGAGTAGCGAAGTGGGTGGCGGTCTGTTGTGATTGCAGCTTTCCGACGTCGAGCTTTCCTTGTGTCCATTTGCGCGCGCTTTTTGCTGCACAGAGTCGTGTGCAGATGTTAGCTGTCACAAGAAAATGATCCGAGCCGATGTTGGCTCCTCGGATCGTGCGCACATTTAGGACACTGGAAGCATGCCTTCCGTCAACCACAACATGGTCGATGTGGTTCCGTGTCTTACCTTCTGGAGAGAGCCACGTAGAATGGTGAATCTTCTTATGCTGAAACCTGGTACTACGGACTGCCATATTTCGGGCACCGGCGAAGTCGACCAGTCTCAATCCGTTATCGGACGTTTCGTCGTGGAGACTGAATTTTCCGACTGTGGAACCATAGATGCCCTCCTTGCCAACCTTGGCATTGAAATCGCCAAGCACGATTTTTATATCGTGATGGGGGCACCGCTCATACGTGCGGCCAAGGAGATTGTAGAAGCGAACTTTGGTCCCATCGTCCTTCTCTTCCATCGGGGCGTGGGCGCAAATCAGGGAGATTTTTAAGAATCTTGCCTTGATGCGGATTGTGGCGAGACGTTCGTCCACCGAAGTGCTTTACGGCGCAGTCTCTCTCCCACCGCAAATCCGACACCGAGCTACATGGCAGCTGTAGTAGATGTCGCAAAGGCCTATCGATTTTCCCCATGCCCCGTCCATCAAGAGATACGATGGCGGTGATATCAGCCTTTGCTCTGCTGAGGACATCAACCAGCCGGGCAGAGGCACCTTCCCAATTAACGGTGCGGACATTCCAGGTGCATGCCCTCTAATCATTTTCCTTAAAACAATTGCCGTGGTCGTCATGTAAAAAGGCCCTGATGAGCCCTTAAACCGAATATGTCGGAATTGCCTCACCATATCCGCCTTCTCAGTTTAGCTCACTAGCAAATCGATTTTCGGGAGTTACCCAGAGGATACTTGGACTAAATCACCGGAAACTTTCTCCACTTTCGTGGACTTCGGCACACGGAACCATCCCTTTAAATACTGCCTGCTAAATAATACCAGATTTGTTAATTCAATTTCCAATGAGTACTAAAATTTTAGTTAAAATGGTTGAAACAAATTTAAAACTGCTCAAAACTTTTGACATGTTGATGTATAATTTCAAAAGACTAAGTAAAAATACTCTTTATTATCCGACCAAGCGACAATTAATTTAATACAAATTTGTTTTATTTTTAAATTTTAAAATAAGTGAAAACAAGTAAGAAACGCTAAATTCGGGCGAAACCGATTTTTATATACCCTCGCGATGTACTTTTGTATGGGCGGTGCCCATAATTTCATAAAAACCCCGCTTCTTTGTTTCAAATCGCGACTAGTATTAAACTTTACTCAATTTCTTCCAATAAACTCTGAAAAACCAAGGTTTAGATTGCTCTTTGACAGGGTAGGTTGGTATTGAAAATGATCAAGATCGGTCAGTAACCACGCCCACCTCCCATATAACTGAAGTTGCTGAAAAATGCATAAACTCCTTTTTTTCGGTATCTATTACAGCAAATAAAGTGAAATTTGGTATTTGGAGCGATTTTGAACTAAAAAATTTGGTATTTACGAAATTTTGAAAAATAGGCGCTGCCACGCCCACTTATGCCAAATTTTTTGTATCTCAATGACATTATTAGTTATCGTCATGGTTAAGGTTCTTGATGCTGCCTTCATACGTGTTGCAGCATTCTGGATCAGGGGCTTATGCCCAAGACCGACCATACGTGGCGAAGAGTCACACCCTGCACGAGGTGCCCCTGCTTTCTACTAAATATGGCGGATCTAGAGAGAAAAACTCGATAAAATCCGTAAGTCCTGGTGTCAATCGTACCGTGCCTTGGACTGAATGGCACTACGTTAGTGTGTCTTCTAACGGTGTACTCCAGTTACGTGGCGCCTTCTGGTTTTATTTAGCCTTTCCGAGGTACCGGGGCTCTGCCTTGGATGACCTCGCTCTTCCCCCATTACTCGTGGGACCAAAATTATGGAAGAAAAACAGAAAAACAAAATAAATAAAAACAACAACCACTCTGCTTCCGCCTTCAGCGGAGAGCAGTCGGTCAACTCAAAGGAGCACTTGATGCCCGCAGAATTGATCGAAGACATGGCAACAGCAGCGGACGCAATGGACGTAAATCCTACCGTTCGGGGCAGCGAGCCAATACCTCCTGACACTACGAGGGACGAAAAGGACCCCAGTCCAAACGGCCCAAGAGGTGTCACCGAGTGCCTGGATATTGTTATGGCCAACTTGAACTCAGTTCCAATGGACAGCGATACCCAGATCCCTACGGATGAGGAGGAGCTCTTGCTCTCATCCCAGCCGGAGGAAACGAGCACTCCAGCTTCCAAGCTCTCTGGAGCGGGCAAGAAACGCTACAAGTTCTACCGCTCCAGGGGAGTTGGTGAGCTTGAAGCGAAAAAGCTAGCCCTCCTGCCTATGGCCAAGGGAAAGCGGGAGCTCGCTGGCATGCTGAGTAGTTGTGGTAAGAGGGATAGGTCGGAAACGACTGACTCCTCCAATGTCCACAACTCTCCAAAGCGTAAAGTGGGACCGACCGACAAAAGGGCCCAAGTGGGACCAATGCAGCCAAAGGCAACCTTTGCTCAGGTTGCGGGAGCGGCATCAGGTAGAATGCCTACTAAAGATGGATGCAGGGTAGCACTATTGCCGCCAAGCTACCCAAGGATGCTCTGGTCTTTGCAGCAACTGCAGCTGATCCAGTCCGCTATCCTGGAAGCGGTAAGGCAGCAGCGCAAAGGCTCTATAAAGCCTAATTTCAGCAGCTGCTCCTTCCGGCCGGGGTGGCTGGCCATCAGCTGTGGGGACGCAGAGACCTCGGAGTGGCTCCGGAATATGACTCCCAAGCTAAAGCCGTGGAAGGGCGCTACAATTAAGGTTGTTGACGCAACTGAGGTGCCCAAACCTTCGGTTTATGTGGGCTATTTCCCGGAGGCGGGGACCACGTCGGTGGAAGACATCCTAGCTCTTGTCGAGGGGCAGAACGCGGGTCTGCAAGTGGGCAACTGGAGGGCACTCAACAGGGTACAACGAGGACCCACCTCTGAGCTCACTCTCTCGGTTGACCCCAACTCCGCTGAGACTCTCGACAAGCTGGGGCACGTGGTAAACTATGGGTTCGGAAGGGTGCGTATTCATAAGAAAGGCCCTGCAGCGGTACGTAACAATGCACCCACCGCAAATACAGCTGCAACAACGGCATCCACCACTGTGGCTAGCAATAGCACGGCGAACGAAGAGCGACCCTGTTGCTCAAAGGACGCCCAAGTATTGCGAAGGCCCTCTGTGGAGCTAACTAACGTAAATTCCTCGGGTGGAAACCCTAAGGAGCGGCCGGCCTGCCCAGAAGGGAACGCAAAACCGAGGAGGAAGGAACCCCCACTCTCGCCCGCAAGGGACGCGTCTGCCGCCCTGATCAAATTTAGACCCCCATTAAGGTCACATCGGGGACAGGGCGTTGCAGAACGGTCAAGAGAGGAAAGGGTACTCTTGGGAGGAAGCAGAGGGAGAAAAGTGGCTAAGAGGACCCAGCGAAACAAATCGAGACCATCCGATGGCAGACCCCCCAAGATGCCTTACTAAGCACATGAAGTGCCTGCAGGTGAACCTGCATCACGCCAAGGCGGCCTCGGACGTCTTGTGCTGGCGGTTCAACAAGGAGAACTTGGATGTCGCATTCATCCAAGAACCCTGGGTTTCCAATGAGGCTATCAAAGGCCTCAATGACTGCGATGGTAAGATTATATATGACACCTACAACAGTAGGCCCAGAGCGGCCTTAGTAATAAGAAGTAACACAACCTTTTTTCCCATTTCAGAGTTGATACATCAGGACCTAGTGGCCGTATGGACTGAGGTGCCAACTCAGATGGGTGTACAACAGGTTGTACTTGCCTCGGCCTACCTTCCTGGAGACAGTGACGTAATGCCCACAAGGGAAGTAATCGCCCTAGAGGAGTACTGCAGGAGGAAGCGGTTGAAATTCGTGTTGGGCTGTGACGCCAACGCCCATCATATAGTATGGGGTAGCTCCAACACCAATGCGAGAGGTGAGTCATTTCTTCATTTTACTCTCAGTAACAACCTAAATATCTTAAACCGGGGAAATGAGCCGACATTCTTAAACGCTATTAGGGGCGAGGTCTTAGACCTGACTATATGCACGGCAAATATGTCCACATTTATCTCCAACTGGCATGTCTCAAATGAGGTATCCATGTCGGACCATCAGCACTTAAGGTTCGACATAGAGGCCTCAAGGGAGACTATCCAGTTCTACAGAAACCCAAAGAAAACAAATTGGGAACTCTTTCACTTATCTATTGAACAAGAGGCTAACACGGCCTCGGCGGACATTATGTCTACTCACGATCTAGAAATTGAATCAATACAGCTTCAAAATAATCTAACATCAGCCTTTGAAGTGAGCTGCCCAGAGAAGATCAAAAAATCTCAAAGGGACGTCCCATGGTGGAACGGCAATCTCAAAAAACTTCGACAAAAGGCTCGAAAGCTATTCAATAGGGCTAAACGGACTGGTGAATGGTCCACTTACAAAACAGCCCTCACTGCCTATAACAGAGAGCTGAGAGAGTCCAAAAGGATCACATGGCGTAAGCACTGCGAGGGTATCTCCACCCTTCATGTTGCTCAGCGTCTGCAGAAAGCACTTAGACTGGATCATACAAATGGCTTATGCACACTAAGGAAACCCGACGGAACCTACACGGGTGACCCTGAGGAGACCAACCGGCTTCTAATGGAAACCCACTTCCCAGGATGTATTATACAAGACCAAAATCCTACTGCGACCACTGTTGCTACAGTGTGCGCTAACAGTAGGACAAGAGGTCTTACGAGAAGAATTGTCAACCATGACAGGGTTCGGTGGGCTCTTTCAACGTTCGGTGCATACAAATCCCCTGGTCCAGATGGCATCTACCCATGTCTGCTTCAGCGGGCTATGGAATCCATATCTGGAACCCTTGTTAGAATACTTAGGGCGAGCTTGCTTCTTGCCTATATTCCCTCACCTTGGAAAGAGGTAAGAGTAGTATTTATACCCAAAGCTGGAAAAAATTCTAATCAACTTCCAAAGGCTTTTAGACCTATAAGCCTAAGTTCCTTTGTGATAAAGACACTGGAAAAACTTATTGACTTTCACATCAGGGACACCTATCTCAAGGCTAAACCACTCTGTGAAAGTCAACATGCATATCAAGCAGGGAAGTCTACTATTACTGCCATACACGGCCTAACTCAAGTACTTGAAAAGGCCTTAGAGTACAAACAGATAGCCCTGTGTGCATTCCTTGATATATCAGGTGCCTTTGACAATACGAGTTATGAGGCAATCTCCGCAGGACTAGCAAGGAAGGATATCCCGAAGCTTATAACCAAGTGGATAATAAGCATGCTGAAATCCAGAACCATAATGGCTGAACTAGGTGGAAGTAGACTTCGGGTAACGGCCACTCGTGGCTGCCCTCAAGGGGGTGTTCTCTCACCTCTATTGTGGACACTCGTTGTCGATGAACTCTTAGAGAACCTTAAAGTGAATGGATTCAATGCTTACGGCTATGCTGACGACCTTGTCATCTATGTTGTAGGCTGGGATGAAGGGACATTAAGCTCCAGGCTTCAATCTGCCCTAAATCTGACGCTCAAATGGTGCTCTGAGAAAGGGTTGTCAATCAATCCAGCAAAGTCGACCATCATCCCATTCACCAGAAGAAGGAAGGTGGACCTAACTAAACCAATGCTGGGAGGTACTGAGATCGAATTCTCAAAAGAAGTGAAATACCTAGGGATCACACTAGATAGTAAGCTCAACTGGAACTCTCATCTCACAGAAAGTACCAATAAAGCGACAAGAGCATTCTATGCTTGTCAAAGACTACACGGCAAAACCTGGGGAATCTCCCCGAAACTCACATACTGGACATTTAACACGGTGATAAAGCCAATTATCACCTACGCAGCACTAGTATGGTGGCCTAAGGCCAAAATGGCGAGCTCCGGCGCTGCTCTCGGCAAACTCCATCGCCTCGTCTGTGTGGCCATTACGGGGGCCATGCGCACATGTCCCACAGAAGCGCTTGGCATCATCTCGGGCATCCCACCATTGGCCATACTCATTGAAAAAGAGGCTTGTCAGAGCGCTCTGAGACTGTCTAATCTTAGTCGTCTGAAAAGTGGAGATTTCAGGGGGCATTTGGGTGTCCTACAACCACTCAGTGCCGATCCAATAATCAAACTCACAGACACTATGTTGCCTAAACTATCCTTTACCAAGACCTACAAAGTCATAATACTTGAAAGGGATACATGTAAAGGGATGGTGAAAGCAATTAATAAAACATCACAGGTCTGGTACACTGACGGTTCCAAACTTATCAATGGGAGCACCGGGCCCGGGGTGTTCGGACCAAGATTTCAAAAAAGGGCCCCAATGGGGTCATACCCAACCATCTTCCAGGCGGAAATCTATGCTATTGAGCTGTGTGCACACGAATGTCTTCGCAGAAAGACAAATGGAGCCACAATCAACATTATGTCAGACAGCCAGGCAGCCCTTAGGGCACTAGACTCCTTCAAAACGGAGTCAAAACTGGTAGACAGCTGCAGAGCTGCACTGGAATCATTAGGAGCCAACAACAAAGTCACTCTGTGGTGGGTTCCGGGTCATGAGGGTGTGGATGGCAATCAGAAGGCGGACTATCTCGCAAAAAAAGGGGCCCAACAGAGCTTCTGCGGTCCTCAGCCGTTCTGCGGTCCTTCTAAGGGATACACAGCAGAACTTCTAAGAAGGTGGGAGGACTCGAGAATCGCAGCCCAATGGCGATCGTCAAAGGGTAATAGGCAATCTAAGAGGTTCATAAGTCCATCCTGTGAAACCTCTAGAAAACTTCTTAATCTCAGCAGGGAGGGTCTTAGAACTCTTACCGGGTACTTAACAGGTCACTGTAGGCTGAGATACCACCTTCACAAAATAGGACTCTCTGAGGTTTCAGACTGTAGGTTTTGTGGCTTAGAGGCGGAGACCTCTGAGCACATACTGTGTGAATGCCCGAGTATAAGTAGACTCAGGCTAATACACCTTGGAGAGCGACTGTTATCTCCATCCACAATATGGACAATCACACCCTCCAAAGTGCTTAGTCTCATAAATAGCCTAAAGATGGAGTGACAACTTAAAGGGTTAGCACAATAGATCTTTCTTTTAGGTCGCAGCGCTACTATGCCCTGATAATAATAATAATATCGTCACAAAATTTGGTGAACATATTTTCCTCGATATCGCTATTATTATCGTAGACATTTTTTGAAATCGGATCATAACCACGCCCACCTCCCATATAACGGAACGTTCGTTTTTTCTGTATCTATTTAAAGATATTAATTAAAATTTGATAGTTAGAGAGATATTTAATTAAGACACTTGATTTCTATGAAATTTTGTAAAATGGGCGTTACCACGCCCACTTATAAAAAACGTATGTAGGTATCTCAATAACGATGTAAGATATCGTCTCAAAATTTGGTGAACATTTTGTCCTTGATATCACTAGGTTTGGTTAGAGTGGCACACATAGGCTGTATGAAGCCCATTGGTATACCACTGGCGTAGGCCATGCATTCCCTCCCTCCCATTTTAAAAATTGAACCATCCTGTGCGCTTAACGTAGAGTTGAAAGTTAGAAATGTTTGCCGAGTTCAAGTCGGCTAAACAGTCCAAAAAGTAACTTTTGAAAACTTTTCTGTGCGTATTGGCCAAGCCGGGGCAGTGGCAGAGATAGTGCTCAATACTCTCCACCTCCTCCTCGTTTCTGCAACTGCGGCAAAAATCATTTGTTGGGAAACCTAGTCTCTCCCCATGCGTGCCATGCCCGGTTATCAACCCAACTACTAATCTGAGAGAGGAGCGGCCCAGCATAGTGAGAGCTTTAGAGCTCTTCCCATCAGCTTCTGGCCAGATTTGTCTGTCCCTTTCCTTGCTAGTTCATCAGAAAGGCAGTTGCCAGGAATGTCCTTATGGCCAGCGACTCATACAACACATACGGAGGACATTTCTGCCAGCTGGTTTAAAGCCGAGGAGTTTAGAGATTTGATAGCAGCCTGGCTGTCGGAATAAATGGTGATGCCTCGTTCTAAAGAGGTGCACGTTATAAGGCCAAGAGCTGCTTCCATTATTGCGTTTAGTTCGGCCTGAAAAACAGTGCAGTGGTCCGGTAAACGAAGAATGAGGTTTAGATCGAGTTCACTTGAGTGAATCCCGCTGATTACTTTTTCGTTTAACTTGGAGCGTCTGTGTATACAGCCGTCGATCCTGGATCCATGTCCACGATATCTATCCATTCGTTCCTCGCTGGTATTCATGTGAAGAGTCTATTTTCAGAAAAAGGAGGGTGTAATGTGTAGTCCAACTTTCTCGCATTGTCGGGCAGAGTTTGTAAGACCTTTGCGTGCCCATAGTCAAGATTTCTCCACGGAAGGATTGCATTTAGCCTAGCAGCGCTGCAGGCCGCCAGAAATTTGCCGTAGAGGTCCACCGGTGGAAGATTTAACATTATCTCCAGAGGTTTGGTGGGTGTAGAGGGCAGTGCTCCCGTCGTGAGCATTGAGACCGCCCTCTGTGGCCGTGCTCCCGTCGTGAGCATTGAGACCGCTCTCTGTACCCGTTCTAGCTTGGTTCTCGTAAGAGTCGTGCTCAATGCCGGCCACCATACGACGACCCCGTAGAAGAGAATGGGTCTTATCACAGTTATGTACATCCAGTGTACGATGTGTGGCTTTATTCCCCACGTTATCCTCACGGCCGCCTTACAGGCATATAGAGCATCTATGGCTTTCTTGAAGCGGTCTTCAGTGTTCCGCCTCCAGTCAAGTTTTTTATCTAGAATAATTCCGAGATATTTGACTTCCGTTTACAGATGGTAGTTTGAAGTCGGGAATTTTATATTTCCTCGAAAAGAGCACTGCTTCGGTCTTGGTAGGGTTGACGTTAAGTCCACATTCCACAGACCAGCGAGTAACGATATTTAGAGCGTTTTGCAGTAAATCACTAATGACTTGAAGATGTTTACCCGTTGCTATGATTGCCAGACCGTCAGCATATGCCACGACCTGGCGGCCAGTGCTCTTGAGGTTTAAGCGTATGTTATCACTAGCATCACCGTCAATAATTTTTGAAATTGGACCATAACCACGCCCTACTTCCATATAACGGAAATTTTGAAAAATGCAAAAAACTTCGATTTTCAGTATTTATTGGAAGAAATTGAGTAAAGTTTAATACCAGCAGAGGGTATATAAAAACGGTTTCGCCCGCATTTAGCTTTCCTTACTTGTTTTATATTCGTCACGTGCTAACTATAAAATTAATATGTACTTAAACTGAGTTACTTTATTGTTTTGGGAATCGGCTAAATTCACATTTTGCAATTCTTATGTAATTAAAATTGGCCGCTATTAGCTGACTCCTGGGACTAATTAGCGTTTTTTTATTCGCGTTTGTGCAATTATTTGTTTGTAATGCTATGGTCAGCTAATGTCAGCTTTACCTTCAATAACTACTAAATTACAAATGAAATCCCCTCATCGGTTTTACAAACAATCCTTTCAACACGCGTTAATAACCACGTAGCTCATTAAGGTGTGTACACACATACATACATATGTATATAAGTATATAAATGTAAAAATATATACAGTATGTAGTATTTAAATTTGTTTTTGGAATAAAATTAGTATAATTGTGGATTTTATTTTCAGATTGCAAGTTCTAATTCAGCATCGACGCGGTTACACACACTTGTTGAGCAGATTAACAATTGCCCTATTAAGGGCAATGATGTGTATGTACTAGGGATGTAAATTTTGGGCATTTTTTTGATCCTGGTATTTGCGAGATCTGAAAACAAAATCCCGTTATCTCGGGATCGTCTTCAGGATGTTTTGTTTCGGAATTTTTTATTTGTCAAAAAATTTAACTCGTCTATGATCTTCGTATTATATTAGTATTCAAAATAACATTAATATAACAAAGAACAATTTTTTGCAAGTCATGTATGTATTTATTGGTCTTTTCAATTAACAAAAAAAAAGAAACAAAAAAATTTACAAACATACAAAGTAATTTATACTTCAGGTCCAAATATACATATTTGGTACATCAGCAAATGCATACACAGAAAATAAATTTTTAATCACTGTTTCAGACAAATATTAAATATTAACAAACTACCATTCAGTAAAAAAAAGCAATACATCACGTAAAAATCCAATACATCACCCACAAATTCCATTATTATTCCTTATTTTTAACAAACTGCGATCTTAAAGAAATTGAAGTACTGTGTTATCCTCCAACCTGGACCTAATTTTGTTGCATATTAAACATGCAGTGGAGAAGCTCCGTTCCGTCTCAAGACTTGTTGGTTGGATTGTCGACAAAAAGTTAAATGCTTTCTGTAGGAAATAGCCTTTATCTCCCTCAATACAAACACTATACATTTATTTTACCAAGCCTTAATTCGCTCGCTTTAACTTGATGTAAGTTATATTTGAGACTTACCGTCTTATCCATCTCAAACACCTCGTCATAAGTGTTATTAACATCGCTTTTATAGTAAATGAGCCTTACTGTGGAAGCGATGTTCTATTCAAGGAGGATATTCTCCAGCTCTTTCTAATGACAGTAAAATTATAAGCTTAAAAAAGTCATATTTAAAATCATCTTTATTATTTGTATTAATTAAAAAGCGTACACATCTGACATAATTGTCCTCCGTTGCTTGATTCTTGGAAAGTGAGTACATAAGACTTCAATAGTAACTTTGCATGGGTGGAGCTGTTTTATCAAAGTTGCAATCGAGTAAAACACAACCAGTATTACAATGTTTGGTTCTTGAAAAGCAGATGTTTAAGCACAGAGCCAAAAACTTTACTTAAAAAGTATAAGTTTTACATTAAAAAAAGTCGAATATACTGTTAAAAATTCAAAACTAAGATGAATTCCATCTGATTTTTAACAGAAAAGCTAATTCGATTTATTAAGAAGGGCATCTATTTATTTCTACAATAATCTTGTAAACTTTATGAAGACGAATATCTTTTCAAAACTAGTAGATGTCATCTATGTACATACATATTTTGCTTTTTGTGTTGTCTAATGCGCATTTTCTCTGGAATTTTGCCGAATTTCGTTATCTGAAATTCATTTCGATGAACATTTTTCATTTCATTTCATTTCATTTCATTTATTGCCAAAAATTAGTACAATAAGATCTATGATCTTTTATAGTACAACAAATCATAGGTAAATTTAGAATAATAAATAAATAAAGGTATAATAGTTATTAAAGCTAAGTTTTTAAAAATATACTACAGAAAATTATAAATAAAGAAGTGAATTACATTTTGAGCAGAAAGTAGGAATTAGATAGCGAAACTCATAATAATACAATACATATATTTATTTTATTTTAACGAAAGTACATATATAAGACATTCTTGAAGTTGCTTTTATTCAGACTACTGCGAATGTGCATTGGAATAGAGTTCCACGTACGAATGGCATTGACAAAGAATAGCCGTGCGGATGATAGATAATTATAACTCGGTACTATCAAGTCATTAATTCGAGCTGACTTAGGAAAAATAAGCTTGTCGTAAAGATAGCTCGGTTCCTTATACATAATAAGTCGCCAGAGAAAAATACAGTTTCTGGCTTTCAAATAATCGGTAATTTCACAGCCTAATAAACGCGATCTCCAGCCGGATATGTGATCAAATTTTGCTAACCCGAACACATAGCGTGTTACATGATTGAATACTACATTAATTTTATGAGCAGAGTGAGAATTTAATTTACTGTAAACTAGTTCAGGGTAGCAGATGATCGGCATTATTAATTGTAAAGCAAGTTTTCTACGAACAGGGACCGGTGTAAAGGTTGCAGACATTCGTAAATTTCTTAAAATATTGTACACTTTGCCAACTATCGAGTTAACATGATCATCACACGTTAAGCCCGTGTTAATAACGAACCCGAGATTAGTTACTTTTGACACAAGTTTAAGACACTTGTCGGCAATATATAGAGGCGGTATATTTAAAAAATTTATTCGTTTTTTAGTTATAGGTAGCACATACGATTTATCGCTGTTTAGACATAGCTCGTTTCTCCTCGCCCATGCAGATATTAATTTTAAGTCGTTATTAAACTTTGTACAGAGATAACCAGTTTCCTCATAAGTTCCAGATAGATATAGTTGAATGTCATCAGCATATGCATGTATATGTACATGCTGGCATGCATAAAATATGTCATTTATAAAGAGACTGAATAATAACGGACCCAAGATAGATCCTTGGGGAACACCAGCTAACAATGGTTTTAGACCAAACTTAAACGACGGGACTGTTACATATAGCACAATTTTTTCTATTTCATATACATACATACATGTACATATGTACATCTGCAATGCAATGCTCTCAAGGCAATTACCAAAATGCTCAGTCTTTGTGAAAGCGTGGTGCCAGACGGCCAAGTTAAAGTGAAGTGCTTAATATTAAAGTTTTGAATGCTATTACATTACTGAATATAATATCAAATCACATCTACGCAACTTAAAGGGGAAAGAAACGAGTGCAAAGCAGGAGAAGGTGCTGCTGTCCTTCATGCAACAAAATGGAAGTATTGCGAAGGACTTCACAAAAGGCGACAGGGTGCATATAGAGTCAAAATGGGAAGAGCTAACCAACACACTAAATTCTATCGGCCCACCATGCAAGGATTTGGCTGGGTGGAAGAATGTATGCGTTATTTTCCAACATACATTATTGCATTTTTTGTTTATTGTTTCGTTCACTACAGTCATGGGTAGACTTAGCGGACAATCGCCGAAAGAATATGGCCACTGGTGGGGGCCCCTATTCAAAGCCAACTATTTCGCCCACAGAAGAAGCAGTTGCGGTTCTATGCAACCTATACAGAGCTGTAGAAGGCATCACGGGCGTCAATAGTTTTAGCCACGCTGTGGTTAAAAACGAAGTTGATGTTGATGAAGCAACCGAGTGTGCAGCAGAAGACGTTGCTAATTTGATGTGTCAATGGATGATGCTGGAACAAGAAAAGTTAGAGGTGTTAAAGCAATTTTTATAATTTTATAATTTATTTAATTTAAGTTTTTGGGTGTTTCAATAAAAAACTATAAATGCATATACATATGTATATGAAGATTTGTGTAATTTAAAGTGGATTTATTGTTTATGGTATGTATCGATTTTGATTCTATTAATATAAACATATTCACATATAAACAATTCACATATTTATGTACATACATCCGTAAACTGCGGGCAACTTCATCTCTCATTTCCACTCCATTAACATTAGCCTGCTGCTCACTTTCATTCTCTTCTTCACCAATTCCATAATTCGTTTCTAGAGTAATATCTTCATTCCCCGTTATGTTAAGCTTGCGACAAAGGTTGTGTAGTGCACAACAAACGTTAACAACTTGACTTACGAACTTCGGCTGATAGTGTAGAGTTCCCTGTAAGCTTCGAAATCGGCTTGTGCGCTCAATTATATTGCGAGTCGCAGCATGTCTCTTGTTGAATGTATATTCTAAAGATCTATGCCGTGGACTCCTGTATGGTGTCAATATGTAATTTTCGAAAGCATAACCAGAACCTGCCAAAATCCAGGTATTTTGAGTGCGATTGTTACTATAAAATTGCCGTGCGTAACTTTGATTCCAAATGAAGGAATCATGGCAAGAGTCCGGATGACTTGCGTCTACCGCCTGTATTTCCATATTATATTTGCACACCTATTAGTATAAAAAAGATGCTTTATATTTATGACAACAAGTTTTTAATATGTATCAGCTTACCACTATTACATTTATACTAAATCATCCCTTTCTATTGAAAAACAGGAATTCGTCAATCACGGGTTTTACCATTTTTATGTGTGTTCCATTTATAAACTCCCTGTAGAAATATTCTTTACACTCATCCATCTCCGCGGTTGACATCTTGAGCTAAATACAATCGTGGAAATTGCTGCTTTCCAGTTCTTGTATAGCAAAGCCAATATCTTGGAAAAAATGCTTCTACCAATGTTAACATCCTTTAGCTATTGCCAGCTGGTATGACCGCAATGTGGCTGCTAGCTGGGTAGTTGGTGAAATAAAACGATATCTGTCTGCTAACGTACTGCCTGTTTTATTTAGCAGCATTTAAAAAATTTGTTTGTTTACGCGATATGACTCTATAAACCTAAAAATTATAGACATGTTCATATTATTAGAGTCCAGTTGTAGGAATATGTCCACGTGGGACCTTTGTTCGCGATTGTCCCTTTAGTTACTTTATGATGTCTTCTCAATTTTATTAAACACATATTCCCACTTATAATTAGAAGGGGGTCGGTGTTGATAACCATAGAGAGATCATTTAAAACTATTTCTAGTTGTGTGTGTAAGATTTAAAATTTAAATGGCTATTAAATAACTTGTTTTTAGCAATCCCTTGATTTGAATATACTTACATATTTCGGTATACCAGAATTGGCATTCCTAGAACACAGTCATATTCTCTTTTATATAAAAAACTTAATAATAAGTATGTATGTAGATATACTTATAACTTTAAGTAAACCAATATTTCTTCACACTTTTATTCATAAATATTGACAATTTTTTTCAGCTCAAGGCCAATTTATCAAAGATTTAATTTGGAAAAACCAAGCAACAGTTATAGTGATAGAAGTAATAGCATCATCTCCTAATCAGATTTCTTTTTTAAATTTACAGCCGTGTTCCCAGTTTCACATTCCAATTCCACAATGTGATTTAAAAAATTCCCTGTGAAAGTGAATTAGTGTGCTCCCAATTTCACAAATTTCTTCGCATATCAGGTCATCCATGTTACACATATCGGTTACCTTTGTGGCAATTCACAAACAGCTGTTGTTGAAATTTCCCTTTCGGATTCAGCTATGTACATATGCTTTCTTGAGGAGTCATCAGCAAAACACTTAAAAATACGCATATTTCAATGAATAACTAATAAATAAATGTCATCAAAGAATATTTAAAAAATTATTCCAATCGAAAATAATTAAACACTTTGTCATTTACTTTTCATTCACATACAACCAAGCATTCGGATTCAATTCACAAAAATGTATGTGAATGTGAAATTGGGAGCACCAAACATGTGATTTCAAACCGAATCCACAGGGAAATTTGTGAATGTGAAACTGGGAGCACGGCTGTAACATTCATTACCGTTCCCCGGCTTTGAACCCAGGAACATCGGATTGCAGAGCCAACCCGCTACATGATGTGCTACGCTTGCCAATTACAAACAAGAGCACTGGATCTGCCGCTATTTGAACTTGCGTATGTGGTTGTTGTTTGTGTTTTTTGCAATTTTGATTATTTTAGTTACATATATTACTAATTAAAGAATGCATTAAGGCGTGCTCATTCTTATATAAACAATTTTATTTTTGTTATTTTTCTATCGGCCTTTGAAATGTTGAATAATTGACAATTTTATTAAGCTCGTGGCCAAACAATTTTTTTGCAAGATGAGCAAGCCTAAATGCATTCCTAAATTATATAATAAATATATTTATTCTAATTGCCGCTAATAGGAAATGCTACGAGTAACTAAATGCACACTCCCCTCGGTATTTCAGTGATGCTATCCATTCGCATGACATGAGTTAGCCAACAAAGATCATCTGAATAGTATGTCTTATAAATTGTTTCGACGAAAGTTAAATATATGATTGGCAGTACTGGCATCAGCTCACGTCGAGCGGGGCTTGTAAAATGGATAATTCAATTGTTTTTGTCTTTTCTTTTGTTTGTTTTGCCTTTTCATAGTTTCATTAACGGATTGTAATGCCTTTCCATGTAATTCCATTTTCTCTTTTTTATGGGGTTTATGGACTTTAAAATCTGCACATTGCTAAAAGAGTATTATTCCCTACAAACATTGTTTGATGGAAACTAATACTAACGTTCGTATATCTCTTACTAACACATTTGCAACCCTTTGTATTATCTTTGCCTTTGTTAAACAGAGACCGTTGCTATATTGAGATAAATGCTTATACAAGAGTGAAACAAAATATGTTTTGAGCAGAAGCGGAATTAATTAAGAAAAATGAAAAAAAGGCATTTGAGTGCGATACTAAAAGATTTAAAAGACCAATTGAAATGAAATGTGCTAGTGGTGTTGAAAGTGGAAGTGATGGTGTAAATTTATTTTGTGTGCCAGGAGCATTTAAATCCAGTTGTGGATCAAAGCTAGCTGTTGCGGTGAAAACTTGCTTCCTCAGTCCAGAGCATCTTCAGATGGTTCTCTTGTGCGTTTGAAACTGACAGTGCCGGTTCCGAGCTAGATCCTACAGCTTCCTGTTCTGTAGGAACAGCTTTTTACAATGTAAGAAATATAAGCGGATATGAAGAATGTGATGTGACAAAGTCATCGGCAGATAGGGAGAGCGTATCACAGAACGTGTTAGAGAATTTGTTGCATTCGTTTAGAAAAATGGGAGTAAATGATTTGCCTCTATCGGCCAAAACACTGCTAAATACAAGCAAAGAAAAAATTCAAATTTCAAACATACCCAGCGGAGAATTTTTATAATTAGGTATACAAAATATTTCCTATCATATACGTTCGAGTTTTTAGATGGGAAAAGAAAAGTCTTAATCGATGTCGGCGTAGATAGACTAAAAGTATTTAAACGTTCAAACAGAGTTTTGTAGTATATTCTAGGAGCAATTGTAGGCTTTCCAAAGGTTAGCCCATTTATAATTGTCTGTTTTCAGGTTTCGAATACAGGTAGATTTTTGGCAGACTTTTGTGCAGAAGGAAAACTCCTTTAAGAAAATGGCATCAAAGTGGGTACAAACCGAAATATGTCTTACGCGACAGGTGTCTTTTCTCACTATAGTAAGAACGGTTGTCCGAAATGCGATCAGGAAGGACAAAAAAATAATAAAAGGTTGTGTATTTTGGAAGAGGTAAGAGGTTTATAGTCACGTACTACATTTGAGTTAAGATGCGGCGCGCGCCACCACCAAGAGCAATTTAGAACGAAAATAAGTTTATTGGGAAAATCAGGATTCGGTATGGTTTCACAGTTCCCCCTTGATAGCATGCATCCTGTCAATTTTGCGGGTGACTAAAATATTGCTAAAACTTTTAAGTAGTAAATCAAATATTATTCATGTAGGACGGTGACAGTACAGTAAGAAAAGTAGAAAGCGAACGGACTGGAAAGAGGACAAACGAAGAACTGGACAGCGACGACAGGTATTTAAAAAAGAACGAGCATTACGAACGCGGCGGTTAACGTATACGGACGGCGAATAGGCTAAGTAGTTAAAATAAGAAAAGTGTAAATTATACATACTTACATATGTAAGTGAATTTAAATAAATAACTGAAATCTAAATAAAAGTGTTTGGTGTCGGCTAATCCTACAAGTGGTGACAGTAGCAGGATTCAAATTAGAAAAAGAACGCCTACAGTCCTACAAAAATTAAGTGATAGAAACTAATACATATAATATTTTTCTCACAAACAAATTTTAATTTATTTCAAAATTTTTTATTAGTCAATTCGAACAGGAACTCTTAAATAAAAAAAACATAAAGCCGTGAAATTCTTAAAACCATTTTTTCAAAATAAAATTTTTCTAAATATGTATAAAATACAAAGGGTCTTATAAAAAGATAAGTGAAAAATTAAAAGACGAAATTTTCAAAATTGTCTTTATAAAGAAAAAAGGGCATTTGAACCCAATGTGAAAAACTATAAAATATTGGAATGCTGGCACAAAAAAGGCAATAAGGGAATGCAAAGTTGATTTAAAACAAGTAAAAAAAGCTAAATTCGGGCGAAACCGATTTTTATATACCCTCGCGATGTATTTTTGTATGGGCGGTGCCCATATTTATGTTCATAAAAACCCCGTTTCTTTGTTTCAAATCGCTACTAGTATTAAACTTTACTCAATTTGTTCCAATAAATAATGAAAAACGAAGTTTTTGTATTTTTCAAAATTTCCGTTATATGGAAGTTGGGCGTGCTTATGGTCCGATTTCAAAAATTATTGACGGTGATGCTAGTGATATCAAGAAAAATCAAAATTTTTGAAATCACATCACATGTGATACAGTTGCATGGTTTTGAGGTCATGTATGATAGTCATGATTGACAAATATTTTCATCGTTGCAGATTACAGACTACTATTCGAGCGAGTATTCAGACTATGTATATGCTGGCATCGTTACTATAACATATGTACATATGTATGTATATGTTAAAAGAGGATGCATAATCACATGTACAACAAAGTTTCTGCCAACGTTTACATTTTGGCCTTAATAATGTGATAGAAACTTGCACCGAGGCAAGGACAGAAATTATTATCAAAGTTCTATTGAAACTGAAAGTATTCGAAGCCTATTCCGGTAATCCGTTGCATAAAGTACAGTCGATAAGCGACTAAAGGGCCGTACACATAAGACTTTCGCTTTGCTTTGCTTCAGAGTTTCGCTTTGACAGATAAGTTAAAGTACACATGTTATATGAGTGCTGCTAAATACAAGGCGAGAAAAGTAAAGCAAAGCAAAACGAAGCAAAATCATGGCGAACTCTCAACTTTTGTACACTTTGACAACCAACTGTTTACATTTCCATTTTATTTCTGCGTGCATATACACACGATTTAGAGAATTCACTTGTATTTCATAATTTTCGCATATATGTATAATTACTTTTAAAAAGAGAAAAGAAGAGAAATATGAACAAATAGCAAATGAAACACCTCTTTGTTAACAACCCTCATCGTTTTCCTAAAATCCCCTGGATCGGTTTTTATTTATTTTGTCGAAAGATGCTGCAAGAAGACTTGTTACATCTTAGTCTTAATAAAGTTTATTACACTCGCGAATTTCAAACATACATAAGGAGATGTAAAACACATTTCTTATTCTTTTATTAATGAAAATACTCGGAATAAGCACATATCGCAATTCAAAACAAACAATTATCGCAGAAACTGTCAAAGCGTTCTATGTAGCAAACCTTCTACACCTCATGCTTTGTTGTTAAAGTTCGAATTGTCAAGTAAAGCGAGGAAAGTTGTATGTGTACGGCCCTTAAGCCGTCCGAGGTCCCGTTTAGGTCGTGCGGCTTAACCGTTAGCAGCGTCAGAAGTCTAAGACGCAGTACGTGAGTAGTCATAAAAAGCGTTGGCGTGTACAAGCGTATCATCAATAGCAGCGCGCTATTAGCAGAACGCGAAAGAGTAAAGCCGCGTAGTAGCAGAATTGTTAATAGTGTATTCACGAGTTAGAGCAAAACGCCGGTAGAAACAACGGCGCTATTAGAAGCGCAGTGGCAAACGAGTGCGACGTTCAGAGTAGCAGACAAATTTTCGAGTTGGCGTAGCGTGCGCATAATGTAAGCTGCAGCATCAACAGTCCTACAAGAACAGTGATTGTAATTTGATTAATCATGTGATGTCCACTGGTGATAGAACTGTCCATCAAACAGTCCCATAACGTTCTTAAGGCCAATATGAAAAACGTGATGAAAACAAATGTATACATGTGACTTTGCATCTTCTTTTCACTTTTGGCTCCTATGAACTAACTAGCAAATACCCGGCGTGCTTCGCTGCGCTTTTAAAGTGTTTTTGTGTTGTTTCCCCATCTTATACATTCTGTATGAACAACAGATAGAATACAATAACTACCTTTTTAGTCGGAAAAACCTAAAAATATGGATTTTTCGCATCAAAGCGCATCCTAGGGGCTGTCAGCCATAGCTGATGAAATATACTTCATGTAAAAATCTATCATAGCTGATGAATCGAATATTTCTAACAATTTCATAAACATACATACATATTGATTCTAACAGCTCTATTATGTGCACTTGAAAAATTCAACATCTTGCTTATTTATCAAGATTTTTCTATTCTATGCATATATATAATACATATATTGGCAGTAACCTACCTGCGCAATGTGTAAAAATTCAGTATTCATAGGGAGATAGTTTTAGTTCAAATGTACGTTGTGCCCATGCGCAGGTTTTATATGGATTAGTATTTCTGAATACATGTGACAAACACATTAAAGCGTGTTTGACATATCTGCAGTTGCGCCAAAAAAAAAATTTGAAGAAAGTTGCTTCACTGTGGGGGGCTTATACCCTTTTTTGACGAAGCTTACTCATACAAAATAAAGTGTGCTGATGAATTATTAAAATTTTATTTTGTAGCTCCTTGGAAATCAAACAAAAACGATTTGATTTGCATTGATAAGCATTTTTTATTGGTGAATGTTTAATTCATATGCATATTCATAAATTTCCATTTTCAGTGTGTAAAAATTTAATCATTTACTACTAAAGAGAAAAAACATTATGTTGGCTCAACTCAAAACGGAAGTGATATTTTTACAATATTCGCCATGTCGTTCATTTGGAGTTTGTTTGTTCATTTTTTTTTATGAAGATTTCTAATTTCTGCACATAGTACATAATTTTAAACCATATGGTTTTTGTCAAATTAACTATAATTTAAAATTTTAAAATTTTTATTGAGCTCAAGGCCAGTTTATGGAAGATTTTTGGGAAAAACAACTACAGTTTTTTAATGGTAGAAATTATAGTACTATGTATTTCGAAAATCACCACATTTCCACATCAGTTCTTTTCTTGATAAACTGTCAAGATGTCAAATGCTTTTGACAAATAAAACATCTGTTTTACTCTTTGTGCATAGTTGTGAAAATTAATTTATTAAAATGGAAGAAGATATTTTACTTTTATTGTTATTGTTAGACGAAGAGGTGTGTCACAGAATAACAAAGAGCTTCTTGCTTGATAAAAATCTTAATAAATTATCAATATTTTGTTAATTTGTCTAGTGCACAGAATAGAGCTGTAAATTATAATTCCCATTTATTTCAAATGGGCATTAATTTAAATTTAATTGCTGTCATCAATGCTAATGAGATTTAAACAAATTAGGTTAATAAATAATTATTTTTTCTTAAATAAATGAGAGTAGCTAAAAAATAATAACTTAAATGGCAATTATTTAATTTCGCCCAATTCTATTGCGAGAAAAATTAAATTAAAGTTAAACATTTTTAGTTATAATTTGTTGCGTTTTCCCTTTTTTATATATTTTTTTTGTTGTATGCGATGCTAGCTCAATTCAATTGCTTTGCGCACATTTTTTTCAAAATTGAAGGCAGCTTGTTTCTGGAATACATCTGAAATAAAAAGGCTGTTCTTTAGTGGATAAAAATATTGTGCTTATCCTAACTATGCGACACAGACCTTTAATGATTTAAAACTTTTTTTTTATAGAAGTATCGCTTATTCCTATATACATATGTATGTACAAATTATTAAATCAAAACAAATAGTTAGGATAACTTCAATATAAATTTACCTCGTAAGATTTTGTCAATTAAATTGAATTTTCCGAACGCTTACAAAAGTTATAAATTTTAATGTTACCATTGCTTGGGCATTTGCAGCCTTTGTTCTGCATCTAGAACCGCAGTCACCGTCTCTAAAGGCAACATGCTGGTGACCTCGTCCATAAATTTGTCTTCAGTTTCTCCAGACATGCGACCACTTTGCATTCCCCTGAAAGCTTCCCAAATTTTTTTCAATCTTAAATTTTTGTTTTGTATATTAATATTTAAAATGTAAAATGTAGCATTACCAAATACTTACACTCATATTGACATTCTCAAGTTCTTTCGCTATTTGCTCCTGGCTGTTTACAATACTCGCCATTTCCTGGCTTTGAATTGATTGCTTATTAATTATTGTGGACTGCTAAGGTACGATAAGAGTTGTTAATTTATATAGATATATGTAAGTGACATATATATGTACGTATATACATATGTCGACTACATATGTACGTGTGTAACTCTACTCCTAAACGCCTCTCTCACATTTCGCCTCTTATACTCAGAGATAGGAGCTCGTAGTGTGGGTGGCGAATAAGTAAGCTTATGATTAGGAATTTATTATTGTTTAAGCACTTGAAGTGAATAAAAGGTCATACAATTTTAGTTAAACCTAAATCTCGTGTGTTTATTTTTCTACTGGCGCAGTCGGTAGATCTGTGAAAAAGATCCTTTTAAAACGAACCTATGTTCATTCTATGTTCTAATCGCAAAAATTAAATATTAAAACAAACAAAAATTAATTTCTTACGTGAACTTAAAAAATAATTTATGTGAATGATTCAATAAAGATCAATTATAATAATAAATAAAAGGGTTTTCTAACCTTAGCTGTTAAACAAAGTTAAAATAAAATAAGCAAAAATATACTTTGAATATATATTAGTACAAAACAAAAAGACAGATTCTTAATTTTCGTTACCTTTTTTGTTAGTATTATTATATTTGAATGACCTCTGGTTGCCTTTAATTGATTTCGGTCGACTTTCAATTGACCTTGATCTCAAACCACAAATGGGAGTGGAACTTAGAAATCACACTGAGTGAAACAAATAAAAATAGTGCAAGCAAAAACTAAAAACTAAATAATAGCAACAAGTGAGTGCATAAACAACAACAACATAATTGTGCGCTAAACTTTTGAACACCAAGCAGTCGGCATACCTGCATTGTTGTTTGAGTTGTAACTTACAAACGTGAGGAACAAAAATATTTTTGAAGCAGAGAGCAATGCGAAATAACAACAAAATATTTTTTTGTTTTTGTCTTTGAGAATAGACTATTTAATTTTTGCATTGTGTTGTTATAACAAACATATATTCGCTGCGATGAGAGATTTAAATACTCCGCACTTTCCAATATAAAAAGAGTAATAGATGGACTTAAGTAAAGAGTTAGAAAATTTAAATGAGTACTTAAGAACATTAGATATTAACGCTGAAACAAACACAACAAACATGGCTGAAGCACAACAAGTAAGAGAGCTGGTGATGCAAAATATTAAACTAATTCAGCCTTTTGATGGTGATGCTAATTACTTAGCACTGTATGTCGATAGCATTGATTCCATAATGCCTGTGGTTGCACCAACGCAGCCGGCTGAGCGAGCCTTTTATTTTAACTGCATCTTAAGAACTTTACGAGGGGCAGCTTTGGACATCATAAGAAGGGAGCAGCCGTCAGATTGGTCCACGTTAAGGGAACTTTTAGTTGATGAGTTTGGAGAACACACTCCAATTTCGACTCTTATTCTACAAATTAGTAACATAAAATTTAAAGGTAGTGTACGCATTCTTTGTGAGGAAATAAATAACGCAATTTGTAGAATTAAAGATTGTATTAAATTAAAAAAGGAAAGTAGTGCAACTAAAACATTTTTGACAAATGAATTAGAACAATTAAGTATCAAAACTCTTAAAACAGAATTGCCAAACCATTTAACTGCGTTGATAAATGCAAACTTAGCCACTAACGTAAAGTCTGCAGTTAAAATTTTAAAAGAAA
This sequence comes from Philophylla caesio, assembly GCA_963971545.1. NCBI lineage: Eukaryota > Metazoa > Arthropoda > Insecta > Diptera > Tephritidae > Philophylla > Philophylla caesio. The sequence continues at coordinate 101,336,540 of OZ020607.1, read as the reverse complement.
ATGATGCTTATGATTATGTTGTAAAAACTAACCCACGCGCTCCCCATTACCCTAATAATAACAAACTTCATAAATACACTTTACCCGATAGAAATCATTTTTGTCTACGTGTTAATAACAACAACTTTCATACGCAGGGAGTCCCATCCAGTAATACTACTTTGGGTCAAAATCAATCCAGACAGGTAAATGTTGGTCAACCCAGTCAACAAAATCATTGTACCCACTCATTAAATAGTCCGATTACACATACCCCAGGCAATGCCCTGCAAACAAGTTCATTACAAACACGAGTATCTCATCCCGTTGGGTCAAATCAATCAAGAATACGAAGATATGGTCAACCTGAGCCAATGGATCAGGATATTTCAAATTTTCAATTAGAAGCCTCGGAGGACTACCATCGATTAAACTGACACTAAATAACAAAGAAATCAAATTTCTAATAGATACGGGTTCATCAGTTAGTTTAATTAAACCATATATATTAAGTAATGAAACTACAGAAGTAAAACTAATTATTTTAAAAACGGCAACAGGTAAAGTGGTTCTAGACAAAGTGCAGGAAATAGCTGCTTTTGCTAAACATAATTTAAAATTCTATGTGTATACATTTTCTGAAAATTACGAAGGACTTTTAGGTTTTGATATACTTAAGAAACTGAATTCGAAAATTAATTTTCAAAATATGACTATTAATTTAAGTGGAAAGCTTTATTCATTTTGTAATAAAAATGATTCGGTACATCACTTTAGCAGTAATTTAAATGTTATGAATGATGACAACGATGAAACTAAATTTAGACTAAGCCACTTAAATATTGAGGAATATAAAGAGATCAAAGGCCTAATGACAAAATTTAGCCACATTTTTTATAAGGAAGGAAATCAATTAACTTTCACCCACAAAATAAAACATAAAGTCAAAACCATGCACGAAGATCCTATCTACGTAAAGTTTTACCGATATCCGGAAGTGCACAAGGCGGAAGTAGACAGGCAAATAGCGGAAATGCTGGAGCAAAAGATTATTTGCCATAGCGATTCCCCGTACTCTGCACCGCTGTGGGTTGTACCTAAGAAACCGGATCAATCAGGGAAAGAGAAATGGAGAATAGTTTTCGACTTTCGTAAGTTAAATACAATAACGATAGACGATAGGTACCCGATCCCGAACATGGATGAAATCTTAGACAAGTTAGGTAAATGTATGTACTTCTGCATTTTCTACGCAAGGAGGGCATTACGAGTTCTTGCGTATGCCATTTGGGCTGAAAAATGCATCAGCTACATTCCAAAGGCTGATGAACACAGTATTGGAAGGTTTAATTGGTAAAAACTGCATGGTGTACCTAGACGATATTGTGGTGTTTAGCACGTCACTTCAGGAGCATATCGAATCGCTCGATAAAGTTTTCCAAAGACTGTCTGATGCTAACCTTAAAGTACAGCTTACCAAGTGTGAGTTTTTAAAACATGAAACAGAGTTTTTGGGGCACGTAGTAACCCCATCAGGCATAAAGCCAAACCCGAATAAAATAAAGGCGATTTTAGATTATCCTGTACCCCAAACGGAAAAAGAGATCAAACAGTTTTTGGATTTGGCGGGTTTTTATCGCAAATTCATTAAAAACTTTGCGAAAATTACCAAACCGCTAACGAACTGTTTGAAAAAAGGTAACAGGATAAATGCTCAAGATAAAGAATATTTAAATGCCGTTGACACCATTGAAATTTTGGAAGATACGCCTCAATGAGTATGATTTCGACGTGAAATACATTACGGGCAGGGAAAATCACGTTGCGGATGCGTTATCACGCATAAAAATAGAGGAATGTAATGCTGAGGAAGATGAAACCGCCTCAAATTGTGCAACCACTCATTCGGCCCAGGAAGATAACGAAAGTTATATCCAGATAACAGAAATGCCGTTAAATTTATTTAAAAATCAAGTAAAGCTTATAAAGGGAAATGAAAGCAGCTGTGAAACGCTAAAAATATTTAGTAACAATCTTGTTTTGATAACTTACAAAGAATTAACGCCAGAATACATAAAAGAAATCATTAAAACCTATCTCTTAAAGAAAAAAACCGTTATATACATATATGCCAAATGATATCGACTTTCTACAGTTCCAAAATATTTATAAAAGCTTGATAACTAGTAGCAGAAATAGAACTTATAGGACAAACAAAGAATTAAAAAATATTTTAGAATATTCTTATTTCAAATCCATTGTTACAGAAATCCATTTAAATGGACTACACCAGGGGATAGAAAAAGTAGCAAAATATTTTAAAGGAAAATATTATTACCCAAACTACCTCTAAGAAATTTCAAATATTATCAATAGTTGCGAGCTTTGTAATCACTGTAAAAGTGACCACATTGCAAACAAACTAACATTCAAAGTTACGCCTCCGATATATGAAATCAGAGAGAAATATGTTATAGACTTTTGGAAGTGGAACAATGAATTTTATTTGACTTGTATTGATTTATTTTCGAAGTTTGCCATGGTAGAGAACGTAAAATCATTAAATTGGCTTGAAAGTAAAAGAGCGCTACTGAAAGTATTTAATACTATGGGACCCCCTAGGATTATGAAAGTTGACCAAGACCAAAGCCTAAATAATATAAACATCAAACAGTGATGTGATCAATTAAACATAAAAGTTGAAGTAACAACAGGCAAAACAGGCATAGGCGATATTGAGAGTTTGCATAAAACCCTCAATGAGAAATTGAGAATAATAAATACGTCGGAAGACAAAGAATTGAAATATTTAGAAATAGAACAAGTAATTTTTACCTATAATCACACAATTATTCACTCGACAACTAACGAAATTCCATATAAGATATTTTTTAATAAAGAGCCGCCAAAAAATGACCCGCAAAAAGTCAAAGAAAAAAGAATTGAAAATATTAATAAATACAGGCAAGGAAAATATATTGATACTAATTTCGTAAATGCGGAAAATTCAAGGAAAAGATTAGATAAGATATGTAATCCATTTAGACAAGTAAAATTGTTAAAAACAGAAGAAGATGGGGAGCATCATATTGTAAAGTTTAAAAACCAAAAAGTCAGAAAGTATAAAAACCAGTTTAAAAGGAAAAAGAAAAAATATTGAAGAAATTAAATTTGTTTATTAATTTTAGTTTTTTTTTGTTGTATTATTATATACTATCTAAATCACTTAAGCAATATTAGTAAATCATCTTATCCTAGTTATCTACAAAAATAGTATACTTAAAATTATTGTAAGCAGTTTTCTAAAGTACGATTATATTTAAAACTAAATAACAAAATTGATTTAGAACAAATATGTATTAAATCTAAACGTAAGTACTTTAATTAAGAAATATGTCCACTTTTAAAGTTGGGAGGAGTGACATATATACGTATATATGTCGACTACATATGTACGTGTGTAACTCTACTCCTAAACGCCTCTCTCACATTTCGCCTCTTATACTCAGAGATAGGAGCTCGTAGTGTGGGTGGCGAATAAGTAAGATTATGATTAGGAATTTATTATTGTTTAAGCACTTGAAGTGAATAAAAGGTCATACAATTTTAGTTGAACCTAAATCTCGTGTGTTTATGTATGTATATATGGCGCGAGCTAAAGAACCATAGTGATGATTATTACTTTTGTTCGTGTAATGTGAAAGGTTATAATTCAAAACGGGAGCATTCAATTTCATACCCCAATCTGCAATCAGCTACTCTTTCCATCCCCCATGGGACCAAAATACCTGTGCCCAAGGTCCCTGCTACCTTGGAAGAGATTCCAATTCTGACGAAGATGGTGTTATACCTGAACCCGATGACATGTCAAGTTTTGAATTTGAAGATGACAGTCTGGGTTTACCAAATTCCCTTGCTGGACCAAAAAGTGTTGGCCTCCGAGGGGCTTATAGTTGGCGAAAAGAATGTCCTGCATAAAACTTTGGTGCCTCCTCATAAAGTTCTTCTACCACCGCTTCACATAAAGCTGGCATTGATGAAGCAATTTGCAAAGTCACTTCCAAGATATGAAAATTGCTTCAAATACTTAATATCAAAGTTTCCAGGCCTCTCGGAGGAAAAGTTGAAGGAAGGTGTTTTCGTTGGACCAGATATTAGACGGCTTAGGGCTGATCCACTATTCCTCACAACCATGACATATCCTCAAAGAGAAGGGTGGATTGCCTTTAAAGAGGTCATAAAGAAATTTTTAGGCAATTACAAAGATCCTAACTACAAAAAAATCGTCAAAAGAATTGTTAAAGCATTTCAAGCTTTAGGTTGCTTGATGAGTTTAAAAGTACATTTTCTTCATTCCCACCTTGACTACTTTCCAGAAAATCTAGGAGACGTGAGTGAAGAGCAAGGTGAACGATTTCAACAAGATATTAAGGAGATGGAAAAAAATACCAGGGAAGATGGAGCGTTTCAATGATGGCAGACTACTGTTGGACGCTTCAATGAAACCTTCCCGATGCTTCCCACAAGCGAAAATTTACCAAATGGAGTCTCACTGAGAAAAAGAAATGTGTTCAGTGCTTACTAATTAATGTATTTTACATAAATAAATTAGTTTTGTATCGGAATTATAAATTAAAAATTGTTTTTAATCTTTTATATTTTATTTTAAGATGATAACTTGTTTAACATAGACACCAACATTGTTAGAAAACGTGACGTTCTATGACAAAATTAAATTTTCGTTATTTTCGGATTCAGCACACCCAATAACATAAGATTTACGCAAAAGAACCAAAACAGCTCTCAATGATTTTTTTTTGCAGACTTGTGTTATTAAAGGCGAAGTTTTTATACATTATTTCTAACCGTTTTGAGATGATGCCGATGGAAAGGGACCAGATTCTAAGTCATATGACTTTTTTGGCAAAATGTCACGGGTTTCTTTGCGGTTTTGCTTACTATTTTATTTGCTTACCGGCTTCTTGGCTTTGGATTAAATCCTCAAAAATGTTACCCGATATATCCATGTGTATAATAATAAAAAATATTCATTTCGATCGTCATTGTTATAATTATAATTATCATTGTAATAATTATTATTGTTAATGTCATTATAATCAATGTTATTAATATTATTATTGGTATAATTATATTTTATTAACTATAAGATTAATTAAAATACAATGTAATAATAAGAAGTGATGAAACGGATCAGTACTTTTAGGACAAATATACCAATATAAAGCAAAAGTTGCCTAAACTCAGTAGATTTCCAATTGTGAATTTCATCTTAAGTTCTGGGTACACGGCAAAATTCCGATGGAATAAATATAGCGACAAAATTAAGTTTCTCATTAATATGAATAAGATTTGATTTAGTAACTAAAAGCTTTAACAACTTCTTAGTCACGCCCAAATCGACAAGGTGTATGTTATCAATGGGAAACTGTAAAACAATACCGAATCCTGATTCCTTTAACAAACTTTTTTTGTTCTAAATGGTTTTTTTAAACCCGAAAAACAGGCAATTAAAAAAGGACCAAGTTTTGGAACATCTACAATTTTTTTATTCAATCAACTTAAAACGAAACTAATTCATTAATTTCGGCATGTGAATTTCAAAAACTGTTTGCTAATCATTTTACCTTACAATTCGGTTATTCCTTGAAATTAGTTGTCTTTTTGATTTTTAATTATTCTTTTTGCGTATAATTTAATAAATGGGCCGGAAGTGGTTTTATATTTCAACTTTACTTATTTGTTTAAAAAAATCGATTGTAATATTTCTGTGTTTAGTAATAATTACAATAGATATTATTAAAATTATAATCATACGTACATAGAATATTAAAGATATGTGATATTTTACTACGAATTCTCAATTTAAAAATGCTTTCCCTATTTGATCTATATTCTTCTATTATTTCATCAAATGTATTGCTTTTCGTAAAATTCCGAATATCATCATATTTTAAGCTTACAATAGTTTCTTTTATATTTTCAATATAATTGGAAAAATAGAAGTCGTTAATTTTGATTGAACAATTATTAAATTGTATTAAATAGTTACCACTTATAATACAGTACGACAAAATCCATTTTTTTTTTGGTACACATGATAAATGTTAACATAATATGAAAAAAAAGTCTTAAAATAAAGAAATACGTGTCTCGGCGTTTTGCTGTAGCACGTCAGAATTTTGAGAAAATCGATATTTAAGCTTCAAAGGACCGTGGAGGTTTACTTCTAATGTAATACTATTATAAAAAGTTCTATAAAAACGGAATGGCTGAACCGATTTCAATGCTTGAGCCAGTATTGAAAAGGTAATTAAATTTGGATGTTGTTTTATGAAGAAAACAATTTTTTTTCTCCGATAGATGCCGCTTTCATTTTCATGTAAAGTTTAAAAATAACCAAAAAGGTACGAAATAAAAAAAGAAAAAAATTAAAAATTAAAAAAAAACGACCAACATTTTTAACACAAAATAATAGTTAAGATTTCATATTCATTTTTGGACTTTTATAATTTTTTTTTGTATTGTTTTGGTTTAGGTATTTAAAACAGGTAGGTACAGCAAACGCTGAATAACACGCCGACTCGGAGCACAAAGATCTGTTGACGGGTGTCGAAATGTAAACAAAGAACATTTAGGAGTTGAACTAGACCGGGAAAGAGAAAGTACAAGGGGACAGGCTGAAGAGAATATTGAAAAAATCCAAAAGGAAAATCGTACAAGTTTTGATTCAAAAAGGTAAGAAGTCACAAAATACAAAGTGGACGAATTACATAGTCCTTAAAGTACTTCTCCACGATCGTTTCGAGGTGGAAAAGATTGGCGAGGGTGAGGGCCTCAAGCAAACAAGGACGGTCGCTGAGTATACGAAGAAGTGGGAGCCATCGTTTGAGGTCAAACTAAAAGCCAGGATGACCGAATGTAGGACAGTGACAGTACAGTCAGAACATACCATTAGCTGACTGACAACTACAACCTTCCGTGAGGTGAAAAGTAGACTGGACAGCGACTACAGTAATTTAATAAAAAAAAAAACGAGCATTACGAACGCCGCGGTAAACGTATACGGACGGCGTATAGGCTAAGTAGTTAAAATAAGAAAAGTGTAAATTATACATATTTATGTAACTGAAATCTAAATAAAAGTATTTGGTGTCGGCTAATCCTACATTCATATTAATAAGAAACTTAATTTTGTCGCTTGTTCCATCATAATTTTGCTGAGTTTAGGCAATTTTAGCTTTATACAGGTATTTTTGTCCTGAAATATTATTTTAGTATCTATCAATTGTATCACCTCTTATTATTGCATAGCGGTATACGATTTTTTTCCAATGAGATTTCGCATCAAGTGAAGGTAGATATTTGACAAAAACTATTGGAAGATTTCTTCAACTTTTTTGACGTATTATATGGTGGCGAGCTACTTATCTTTTATATACATGGATTTCTCCATTTAACGGATTGGCCCACTTAATTTTTTTTCGGCTTACAAATAAGAAAACTACATGCAGTCGATAAAAAAAAATTTTGAAAAAACCGAACAACCGAATTTGCAGCAGATATTTCTCGAAGAAAGACAGGAACTTAAATTAGTTTCGAGAGGCGTTTCGAAATTATGATCCCTCAGTATTTCCCATAAAAAGGAAAATATAGCTTTTGTTTTAGTAAGAATACAAGACCCATCAAAGTTGGTGAATGAAATAAATACATTTTTTTTTGTAAAATTTTTCAAAATACTGAAAACTAACCTTTACAGTCATTTAGTGGCTTGCTTTTAGTCAGCACGCGAGTTTGATCTCATAGGTTGCGTGTGAACTCGCATCAAAAAATGTTCGTGAGTTCAAGCTTACTTTCGTATGCATAATAGAAAGCATTTCGTCACTTTTCTGAAATCAAGCTCACACCTTGTTGAGTCTGCTTTTTGTTGACTAGCGTTACTTTCAGCGTAATAATGGCTGAATATGTTATTCTTTTAAGACAAAAAAAAAAATTTATAAACCAAGACACAAAGTTATAATTAATATTGATTATAAAAATATATGTACATATTTCGGTTTGAACCACAACATGTCGACTGGCTAACAAATTACTTCCTAGGAGAAAATAACGAAAGAAGAGGTGGCGCTCTTTCAATTAATAAAAAAGATGTGTACATTTTTAAGATTTTGTGCCGATCCAGGGTTCCAAGATGGGATTGGAGAAGACATCGGTGTACATCAAACAACCGTTTCAAGGGTGATTTCTGAAATGGCGGGTATTATATCGGGAAGAGCACATGAATGGATTAAATTTCCATGCACGAACGAGGAAGTTAGAAGGGCATAAAGGCAATGGGAAGTAAAGAAGCGCTTTCTGTTAGCAATTGGTGTTATAGAAGGTACGCACGTCAAAATTTCTCAGAGTGCTGAGAACATACATATGTCGAAAGGGTTTTCATTCGATAAATGTGCAGGCAAAATGTGGCGCAAATGAGCTGTTCACCTGTATGGATAAATCTTGGCCAGGTTCTGTATATGATGCTCGCGTTTTGCGAAACAGCACGATATATTCTACAATTATGACTGCTACTAATAATGCTTTACTTCTTGGAGATGAGGGTTATGGTATCTCTCCTTGGTTGATGACCCCATTTCGGAACCCACAAACTGAAGCAGAAATCAATAAGAATATAATATTTACGAAAGAAAGGTGCATCATGGAACGGTGTTTTGGACAGCTGAAACAGCGATTTGCAATACTGCAATACGAAATTCGGGTCGCAACAGATTAAGTGCCAATGGTAATTGCTAGTTGTTTTGTTTTATATAATATTGCAAAGGTTTTAAAAGATAACTACGATTGTAACGAAAGTGATATCTTTGTATGTAACTATTCAAACTTGGAAGTAAACTACACACCACAAACCAGTTACAGAGCTGCAGACGCAGTAAAGAGACAAGTGATTTCAAATTCTTTAAATATATATGTATGTAATTCAAACAAAAACAATAAATTAATAAAATATGTAATGAATATTAAAATATTAATATTCATCTAAAGTCAACTACTTCTCTGCTGTACGATCTTCTAAAATTTTCTGTTTTAGTGAAAGAACTTTATTTTGATTTTACAAAACAAGCCTTTGCAGTTGTTGAAAATTTAAATTTTTCGTCTCCTCCGTCTTATAATTATGAAAAATTTGTTAGGCCCGTAATTAAATTAGAAATTAAATAAAGAAACAAAAGCGGAAAATTAACATTGCCTGTTAACAAAAACAAATAGGTACTACAGAGCTCGGCGCGAAGAATCCTACTGAAAATATACCGGGTAATCGGCATTGTTAGTAACATGTCGTTTTCTTTGTGTGGTTTGTTTTTGCACCACTGAAGTTTGTACAGGCGATAACACTGCGCTCTCTAAGTTACTGCTGGACTCTCACTAATAATGCCCACCGACAAATTACCTGCTATAGAAAAAAGAGAATAACAAAAGAAATATATTAGAGTAAGTTAGGGATATATGGCCCATGTGGGTAATATGGCCCACCTCAATATATTCTGAACCACAAAGCAAAGACATCACACACTGACTTCATTTCGCTCATATTTTACCAAAGCACGATTCAGTGTTGTTTGACTATTGTGGTGAGCCAGACGTGCGTAGTATAGCCCGAAACATATTTTTGGTGGTAATTTTATACTATTTTGGTACGTTTTCTTAAGGTGTTTTTTTGTTAAATTTTAATTAAAAAATATGTTTGGGAGTGTTAAATATACAGTGATTGAACCTGTTTTCTTGAAGTGGAATCTAACTTTAATAAATAACTAGTGAAGTATGCATAAATAAAGAAAAAAGTGAAAAGTGTGTGGTGTGGGCAATATGGCCCATTTAGATGTTGATAATATGGACCAGTGGGCCATATTTGAGACGTGTTTCATTCAAAGTCTATAATACTAAATTCTTTTATTTTGAAGGATAATAATGGCTTCAAACTCAAGCCCAGCTCCGAAACAACGACAGACGTGGCGCAAAGAAAATATGATGGAAGCAATTTCTGCAGTTAAGACTAAAAAAATGGAGTTTTTGAAGGCATCTAAGCAGTATAATGTACCAAAAACCACGTTGAGACGTTTAGTGGCAGATGAGGGAAGACCTGTAGAGGTAGTAGTGGCGGCTAAACTTGGGAGGAAACCGGTTTTCCCTCCTGAACTCGAAGATTCCCTTGTGGAGTATATACTGCTTATGGAAGCGAAACTGTTTGGACTAACACGGAATGATATAAGATCCTTAGCATTTCAATTGGCTGTCAAAAATAATTTACCAAACCCATTTCCAATGATAAAAGAAACAGCAGGAAGGGATTGGTTGCGTTTATTCCTTAGACGTCACCCATCTCTGTCGTTCCGTCAACCAACCAGCACCTCTATAGCCCGTGCTAGAGGGTTTTCGAAGGAAAACGTAGCAGTTTTCTTTGATTTGCTCGAAAAGGAGATGGTAACATACAAATTTACCCCAAATAACATCTACAACGTAGACGAAACTGGAATATCCGTTGTGCCAAACAAAATGCCGAAGGTTTTGGCTATGAAAGGCCGGAGACAGATAGGAGCTCTTGCTTCAGCTGAAAGAGGATCCTTAATTACTGCTATTTTGTGTATGAGTGCAGGTGGATCATTCGTACCACCAATGTTCATTTTCCCTAGAAAGAGGGAAAATCTTCTTCTTATGAAAGGAACACCTCCGGGATCGATACATGCTAATCATCCCTCTGGATGGGTTCAAACCAATTTGTTTACTAAATGGTTCAAGCACTTCCTTGCTACAGTAAAACCTTCTGAATCATCACCTGTGTTGCTCATTTTAGACGGACATGCCAGTCATACAAGAAATATTGATATCATAGAGCTAGCTAGAAACAACCACGTTCGCATTCTTTCAATTCCTCCGCATTCAAGCCATAAAATTCAACCTCTTGACAAAACTTTTATGGGGCCGTTGAAAAAATATTTGGCCGAGGAAATAAGGTGATGGGTGATAAATAATGCAAAAGCATTGACACATTTTGACATTATTGAACTATTTGGTCGATCATACATGAAAACGCAAACTGGAGAAATTGCTGTCAAAGGGTTTTCTTCAACCGGAATATACCCCTTCAATAGGAATATTTTTAGCGATCACGACTTTTTAGCTGCAGAAGAAATTGACGCACCGGTAGAAAGCATGGTGAATACAGTTCCGTCCTCAATACCAACTGTACAAACTTCTGAAATTTGGCAATCGGAACACCGTTCTAATTTCGAAGAACCGATTTCTTTCGAACCTTCTACGTCCTCAGGTATGCAATCAAGGTCTTACATAAAGCCTCAAGACATTTCTCCGATACCGGTCCGTACCAAAAAAACTTCAAACCGCGGACGAAAATCGGGAAAATCAGAACTAATTTCATCGTCACCATACAAGCAGGCTCTAGAAGAATCTCTTTTTAAAGTGCTAAATTGAGGTTCCCTTAATTTTTCAATTATATTTTTTATTTGTGTTATTTTTTTTACTATTATTAATTACAGACTGAATTGAAATGATTTTTAAAGCTTTTTAAAAAAACAAATAAATGAAAAATCGTAGAAACCGCAGTTTTATTAACAAAAACGTTAAGGGTGGTCCATATATGCCGAACTTACTCTATCATTAATACAACAAAAAATTTATAAGTGGTAACGGAACACTTGCTTGTAATTCTTTCGATGACCGGATTCGATTCAGCTGAGAGTATTTCTAATAAGTCTGACTCCCACTTTTTTAAAATAATTTTTTTATTTCCCGTTTTATTTTTATCGCTTTTCCCTTTTATTCTGCATTTCATATTAGCAATTTTCTTGATAATATTTTTTTGATTAATTTCCACGCCCGTTTTTTCTTTAAATTCATGGCTAATTTTTGCAATTGTTTTTTTTTTTTTAATTTTTAAGGCCAGGTAATTGACTTTTCTCTAGCAAAAACTTGTTTTTTTTCAAGTAATTAACTATAAAAATTGACAACGATTCGTTCAAATCGGTATGATCTCAGTTATCTCAAGTTCATGGCATTTGCTCAATCTCCTTTTTATGCATGAGACCCATTATGTTCACCAAATTTAGTGAAGATAACTAATGCTGTCATTAAGATACAGAACATTTTTCATAAGTGGGCGTGGCAACGCATATATTTTAAAATTTATAAATACCTAATTTCTTAGTTCAAAATCGCTCCAAATACCAAATTTCACTCAATTTGCTGTAATAGAAACCAAAAAAAACGGAGTTTTTGCATTTTCCAAAATTTCCGTTATATGGGAGGTGGGCGAGGTTATGGTCCGATTTCAAATATTGTTAACGGTGATAACAGCGATGTTAAGGAAAATTTGTTCACCAAATTTTGTGACGATACCTAGCATTGTTATTGAGATACGGAAACTTGTTCATAAGTGGGCGTGGCAACGCCCATTTTTTAAAATTTCATAAATACCTATTTTCTTAGTTCAAAATCGCTCCAAATACCGAATTTCACTCAATTTGCTGTAATAGATACCGAAAAAACGGAGTTTTGGCATTTTTCAAAAACTTCCGTTATATGGGTAGTGGGCATGGTTATATGCCGATCTTGACCATTTTCAATACCAACCTACCCTGTCCAAAGAGCAATCTATGTACTTAATTTCATTGAGATATCTAAATTTGTACTCAATTTATTGTAACCACGGACAGACGGACGGACGGACAGTCAATTCCTCTTTTCATTCTGATCATTTTAGTATATGTATATAAGTTTATATCTATCTCGATTATTGTTAGCTGTTACACAAAGTTATAATAAATACCTTTGTGAACAAGTACGCTCGGGTATACTCGTACAAATTTTCTTAAGATCGAAAAAAATTCGGAGGCGATGGCTCAAACTAAAGCGCTAGGTGCAAAAAAACTGGATAAGTCCCTTTGTCGCATGACCGGAGAAATTGAAGACAAGTTAATGTACAAGGTCGCCAACAAGTTCACTTTGGAGACAATCACTGCGGTTGTGGATGTTGAGCAAAGACTGACGTGCCAGAATTGCCCAAGTAATGGTAACACTTCAATTTTCTATTTCTATAATTCTATAAATTTATTTTCGGTTTTTCAAAGACTTCGTATTTGTACAAAGTGAAGGGTACTTCGGAAGATGTCAGGAGTGTCATTCGCGGCATCTTCACGGAAGACCTGCTTGACTTTTACAACCGGGGCGGAAAATGGGAGAAACAGGTGCTCGGAAAAGTAAATTTTAAGGTGATAAAAGTTTCAATTTAATGTGGGTTGTTGTAGGTGTTTGCCTCTGTTGGCATCAATGCTGTCGCCCCACGAGGTTGATATGGCAATGAAGTCACCAAAAATGAAACCATTCTCTTTCCTTCCAAAGAAGTCGAAGATAATTTTAATTTCATTGTTAAATTAATTGATGCTTTTATTTGGCGTAAAATATACTGAAACTAAAGTTAAATTAGGATTTAGGTTTAGTATTTCAATTGTAAATACGTTTAAAGTGGAGTTAAAATTAGTTTTTTTGTCTTTTATGTTTCTCTTTTAGGCAATATCAACACCTCCGTACCCATCATTGCGATATATTTTTATTTTTTTTATTTACATAAAGTTCCAGTGCGTCTAAATTTGCTTTTAAGGATTATATATTATATTATTGTTTTCTCATCTCCTCTGTTTATCATAGATTGAAATAAATTTTTTAGGATCTGAACCTCATTGTAAGTTTGTTTGGCTTTGTTTTCATTGGTTATTTTTTGTATGATTTTTGGAAGTTGTGTCATTAATTTTTCCATTTGGGAGACAATGCCATTTTTGTAAACAACAGAGTTGAATACCGAATTTTTTGGACTTTGACTAGACCTATATTATCTTTGGGGCTTTGACATTTCTTCCCTGACCGTGTGTTTTTTGATTACAGAACTGTACAGTCTTTTTGTTTGTATCCTTATTTATGGTTTCGTTTTCCATGTTCCATAAACTTGGAAATTCTTATTCTACTTCTTCAAATATGCTGAAGCAAATGTAACTTTTTGAGTAGTACGGATATAACGATACTTTGCACGACATATTTTTGACCGCCCTGATACGGAAACATTCATCTCCTTATCTTAAATAGGGCAAAGGGATTTATCTTGAGCTGCGTGGCCGATATTGTTGCATATCATGCATGAGTTATTTTCACAGTTGCTATCACAGACAATTTGTCCACATTTAAGGCATCTATTTTTTGCTTTGCAGTACATCATTGTGTTTCCTAAGCGACCACATTTGCTACATTGCCTTAAGGGCCGAATAAAAGAGTCTACATTTAATTCAGTTAAATTATTGAAAACAGTTTTTGGAATTTCTTTCCACAAAAACCAATTCTTAAAGTACTGGTCGGAGTGTATTTATTGTTTGTTGGATCTTACCAACATTATTTAAATATTTAATTTTACTTCATACAAAATACCACTTTCTTAAAATAAAGGTACCCTAGGGCAATCGTAGGAATAAAGGCTTTAAAAATTCGTTTGGAAAGTCTATCGTCATAAGCAAAATTGTTGGCAGAAGCTATATTTGTAAAAATTACTTAATATTATTACATTCTGATGTGTCTACCAGTAAAAAAATTGCGGTTTTTATACCCAAGCGTACTTGTGTACAAGGGTATTATAACTTTGTTTGCATAACGGTGGCTTGTAACAGCATAACAGAATCAAGATAGATATAGACATATATATACCAAAATGCTCAGAATGAAAAGAGAAGTCGATTAAGCGATGTCTGTCTGTCCGTACGCCCGTGCAGACGATAACTTGAGTAGAAATTGAGATATCTTAATGAAATATAGTACATAGATTGCTTTTTGAATAGGGCAGGTTCGTGTTGAAATAAGAAATTAAGTATTTATTAAGTTTTGAAAAATGGGCATTGCTACGCCCACTTATGAAAAATTTTCTGTATCTCAATAACAGCATTAGATATCCTCACTAAATTTGGTGGACACATTTTCCTTAATATCGCTATTATTACCGGTTTTTCGGTATCTATAAAACAAATGGAGTGACATTTTTTATTTGGAGCCATTTTGAACTAAGAAATTAGGTATATATGAAATTTTGAAAAATGGGTGTTGCGACGCCCACTTAGGAAAAAGTCTTCGTATCTCAATAACAGTGTAAGGTATCGTCACGAAAATTGGTGGTCATATTTTCCTCAATATCGCTATTAAATTTTTGAAATCGGATGATAACCTCGCCCACCTCCCATATAACGGAAATTTTAAAATATGCAAAATTTAAGTTGTTTCTTTATCTATTGGAACATATTAATTAAAATATTAATGAAATTTTATTAAAAAACGTCTGTAGGTATCTCAATAACGATGTAAGGTATTGCCACAAAATTTGGTGAACGTATGTATTGTCCTTGATATGACTAGCATCACTGCCAATAATTTTTGAAATCGGACCATAGCGCGCCCAACTTTCATATAACAAAAATTTTGAGAAATGCAAAAACTAAATTTTTTTAATATT
Organism: Philophylla caesio; assembly: GCA_963971545.1. Taxonomy (NCBI): domain Eukaryota; kingdom Metazoa; phylum Arthropoda; class Insecta; order Diptera; family Tephritidae; genus Philophylla; species Philophylla caesio. The sequence continues at coordinate 101,320,990 of OZ020607.1, read as the reverse complement.
TATTGGATCAAATGGAGTAAAGTTTAATACCAGCAGCGGTTTAAAACAAAGAAACGGGAATTTTATGATATTATAGCCACCGACCATACAAAAATTCATCGCGAGGGTATATAAAAATCGGTTTTCCCCGAATTTAGCGTTTCTTACTTGTCTTTTATTTATTTTACCTTTATCATTCGTTTGTGACGGAACTGCTAAATGTGTTTTTTTTCGCGCTCATCCTTTACTTCACACCGCGAATTGGAAGTTTTGATCGGCTTAGTAATTTTTATGATCCCGTCTCCCTTGTGAAGTTCATAAAATCCTGTTTTTTCTTCATTGCTTATTATTCTATTTGTACTATTAACATTGATTTCAATATCCGAAATCGACTTCACCGACCATTTCGTCGGCGACGCCATTTGACTTTACTTTTTCTATTTGCTGCCAAATGCAGCATTTTCTTCACAAATAGAATTAAGAAATTATTCGGTTTTGCACAATGTATAGTGAAAACTGCAAATTTGTAAACCTAGCCTAGCACTCACCTGCAGGTTTTTTGACACCCAATTCCTAGTTTCGTTGTATTACGCGACGGAGCAAAATTTTAATCAGAAGTTTATTTAGCACACGAGTTATTCACCCGCCCTCTTTTGCAGTCCACTATATTAAATATCTTTCCAATGTATTTTATTATTTTCACTTTCTACAATGCACAAGTAGTTGTGGGATAAGTGTAGCAGAACCCTTAAGTCAAAAAAATCAAGTAACAGCTGTCAAAAAGACCAACTCCGAAAAAAGTATTGCCTCATTGAAAACCACACGTCTAAAAAAACACCCGTTATATACGAGTATGCATTTACATTTTTGTGAAGCCACCATAATATTAACAAACAAAAAGCTGCGTGTTTAAGCCTTCAAAAGCATTTTGAAAAACTTGTATAAAGGAAATCAGATTTAGTACAACTATTGAATAAAATCGTAGTCACAATTAAAGTTTTAAAATGAGTCTAGTGTAACATACTGAATGTCATATATTTTATAAAATCCCAAAACCGTTAGTAATAATTATATTTATAATTTTTTAAGCCATTTTTACTACTATCATGCTTTATCCGAGCAATATCCTTGCGGCGCGCCGCGGCGTATAATACATTTTTGAATTTTAAACAAGATCTCACCTAATGTAAGTATTACATTGTTAACGTTTAAATATGTATATTTTAAATAGTCATATACGCATGCTTTCTACACGCAAAACTTTTTGCTAAACAAATGTAAGTTAATGGTGTTTCGAGACAAATGCCTCAATATATTATGCGCTGTCGATATACCAAAGGCTTTTACAGTAAGTGCTTTGCTTATTCGATTTTCCGGGTGCAAATATATCAACGCTACGCACAGTGCAAACGGCAAGATATTTGTGCAAATATGTATTGAAAGCAAATTGAAATTTAAAATCGATGATATGAACATAAATTTGTACACATATTTACATAGCTGTGTTTGGAGTGACGCATTTATAAAATCGGATGAACATCCATATGTAGATATGTACACATACATGAATTTCCGCGTATCAAATGAAAGTATGTAAAGTGTGTTATTGTGCATTAAATACGAAAAGTATTTATACTATTCCTACATCCGCCAGGTGCCTGCAAAATTCATCTTTACTATGCGAAAATGTTTGAATGGCTAAATATTTCATTAAAGTTTTGTTACATCCCACTGTTAACAGCAGTTAAAGGATGTTTTTTTTTCGTTTTCTCTCTGCGCTCTTCTGCTTCAAAACACCCACAACGGTACTTAATTCAGCGAGACCGAGAGTTCGTTAGAGTATTGAATTTCTAAGAGATTTCAGGAACAAGTGGCTTTTACGCTGCCAAGATAAAATTTACGATTTTTTTTCATGACACTTTAGCATGATATTTTTTCACTTTCACAATTTATTTGCCATTTAGTTTTGTCATCGATACAATTTTTTTAAAGCATTTACATATAAATTTATGGTAAATTCTTTAGAGACCGAATGCCTTGCTTACGCACGTAACATTTTATTACCATTGTGTTAAGTATGTAAGTATGTACATATAAGCACTACATAAACCACCTCGTTCTTTATTGAAAGTAATTTAGTAGTTTGGTTTATGCCGCAATTATTTTAAGATGCACAAGGCTTACGGAAAACTAATATTTTAATTAGTTCGTTTGCAATTACCTTAGTAAAATATATTCAGAAAACAAGTAAGAAAAGCTAAATTCGGTCGAAACCAATTTTTATTTACCCTCGCGATGTATTTTTGTATGGTCGGTGCCTATAATATCATAAAATTCCCGTTTCTTTGTTTCAAACCGCTGCTGGTATTAAACTTTACTCAATTTGTTCCAATAAATACTAAAAAACTGAAGTTTTTGAATTTTTTTAAATTTCCGTTCAGTTTACTTCAAAATCGCTCCAAATACCAAATTTGACTCAATTTTCTGTAATATATACCGAAAAAACGGATTTTTTGCATTTTTCAAAAACTTCCGTGATATGGGAGGTGGACGTGGTTATTAACCGATCTTGGCCATTTTTAATACCAACCTACCCTGTCTAAAGAGCATTCTATGTACCAAATTTCATTGAGATATCTCAATTTTTACTCAAGCTTTTGTAACCACGGACAGACGGACGGACGGACAGACAGTCAGTACTAAATCGATTTTTTATTCTGATCATTTTCGTATAAATATGTCTATATCTATTTCGATAATTTTTTGATGTTACAAACCGTTATGCGAACAAAGTTATAATACCCTTGTGTCGTATACTCACGGCCGAGTCAGGATATGATATCGATTTCAAAAATAACGCAACACGAGCAGTTAATTAAAATATTATAATGATTTATTGATTAAACTCGAACAATTAATGGCGGTAAATTAAATTAAGATATTCACGGCGTACGGTCTTCGGTGGTTGATTTTCGACTACTGCTCGGTTGTCGTGTTTTGTATGTAGAGTTGCATTTTAAGATAGAGCAGTCGCTATACAAGGTAACAGCTCGGCGACTCCTGCAGATAAATCGTCCTCGATTTCGTCGTTGTAATCATCGTCGTCGAGTTTCTGGTGCATTGTTACACCATCGTTTCATTTTGTCGGAAGAGAAAACAGAACAGAACTTTGTGTTCGTTAAATGAACGCCTGCTACGTTTTCGATGAGAAATCGATCATTATCGAGAACCTTAGATACAATATTACGGCCTCGGAACTTCGGTTCAAGTTTTCTAGAATTTCGCGTTTCTGCTGTATTGGTATTGATGAAACGGATTCGGTTGAATCGCTTTGAATTGCAGCAATTAGTCTATTTTGCACGACGTCGCGTAGATTAAAGTCAAGGACTAACTCGCTTTTGCTAAATCCTGTTGTGGAGTTTCGTTTGGAATTAATCGTCCATTGTAGATCTTTAAGTTCTTAATCCCATTCATTTGGATTCTCGGTGGTTGTACGAATAAAATTTAAAATGCTTTGATTGGCGCGCTCGACTTTTTAATTCTTTCAATTGTCTTTTTAAGCCCGGGATGACCCGCGTCATCATGGCACGTTTTCACTACGCGCCAGCGCACTGCTTTCGGAACGACAAACGCTAGTCCGTCTGAGTTTTTACGGTAAAGTCTAAAGTTTTTAATTGTATATTCATTTCGCACTTGTTTTTCACTTTCGGATTAAGTTCACCTTTTATTATGTTGATGGTTTCAAGGAGCGAGTCGTCTTGTAATTGCGCGGAGCAATCCAGGTACGAATACTCGGAAAAATCCGGTAAGTCCTATAAATAGTCGGACTTCGGTGACGTTCGTTGGCGGAGGAAAATCCGCGATCGCGGCTACTTTTCGTTTACCCGACGTTATACCATTTTCGTTAATTATATGGCCCAAATGTTCGATTTCTGTCGAAAGGAACTTGCATTTGTCCATGCGCAATGTAAGTCCGTTTTGTTTTAATATTTTAAAATAAATTTTCGAGACGTTGAAGTCCTTCATTAACAGTTTTACTCGGGATGATAACTACATCTAAGTAAGCTAACACTTCACCACATGACAATTGTGCGACAATTTTGTCCATAAGGGCACCCGCAGAGTGCACGCTGAAAGCCGAGCCGAGCATAAAGCTGATTGCGATCGGTGCTGATCAGTATTATTACTCTCAGCTCCGCTCGGCTTCCACTCTGCGGTATCAGCGTGAGATTGTATGAATTTCTAAGCAATCAGTTCCGAAGTTTATTTTTCGCATTCATCATCTTTATGCTCGGCTCGGCTTTCAGCGTGCACTCTGCGGGTGCCCTTAAACACTGGAAAAACGCAGGCGCGTTAACTAATCCGAACGGCATTCCGCTATATTCATAATGACCTGCGGTGGTTATGAAAGCGGTATATTTTTTTGAGTTTTCGTCTATTTCAATTTGATGATAACCTGTACGAAGGTCGAGCGTTGAAAAATACGCATTTCCCGACAATTGCGCAAAATGTTCTTCCATGAGCGGCATGGGATATGGTTTTTTCACGGTTACCTTATTTAGGGTACGGTAGTCGACGCATAAACGGTGTTCACCATTATTTTTCTCTACGAGAACAACTGGCGCGGCGTATGAAGACTCACTTGGACGAATAATTTTATTTTTCAATAAATCGGAAACGATTTCGGATATAATTGGACGTTTAGCGAATGGTATACGGTATGGTTAAAGACAGATTATAGGCTGCGTATTGGCATTTTTGCTTCTTTTGTTTTGCTTAAACGTTCGCTCGACTTCGAATTTACGTACACGAATTTTTCGGTTACATTTGATTTTTCGATATTCTAATTGGACACGAGATACTCGTACATACACACATTCGCGATTCTGTCAACGACTGCCAGCGGAGTCTCACTTTTTCCGCACTTGTCTCAATTATAGCGGCTATTGGATAAATTTACTACCCCTCCTGAAACTGTCATACACTCACGGCCCAGTCAGGATATAATATCGATTTCAAAGATAACGCAACACGAGCAGTTAATTAAAATATTATAATGATTTATTGATTAAACTCGAACAATTAATGGCGGTAAATTAAATTAAGATATTCACGGCGTACGGTCTTCGGTGGTTGATTTTCGACTACTGCTCGGTTGTCGTGTTTTGTATGTAGAGTTGCATTTTAAGATAGAGCAGTCGCTATACAAGGTGACACTTGTGTACAAGTACGCTCGGGTATAAAAATATGATTTAAAAAAAAAAAAACAAGCTGGTGCAGGAAACATTACTTTTGTTGGTTAACGGCGGCCAAAAAGGCTGGAAGAAAAAAAAGTCGAATTTTTTGTTTTTGGAATAACACTGTGCAAGTTACAAATTTGTGCAGAGATTTTAACAGTTGTATGGGAAATACATATGTACATATATGAACAGATTTCGATAATTTTTAGAAACAGTTAACAGTTAAGGTAATACTGAAAAACAGTCAGGTGCAAAATTTTAGCATTATAACTTAATAGCTGAGGGCGTTATTTACAACAAATTTTCAAGTAACGTTGTCTCAAAAACTGGGAAAACGGAGGACGGATGAGATCGGTGAGCTGCCGTAACCTTTGCCCAAAAAAAAAGTTCAAAATCAGAGCACAATGCAATTAAACATTTGCAGTTCATTATCATTAAAAAATAATTTTTGAGGTGTTCCGGCTCACTTTGTGACACGCCATGTACGAACTATCGTACGCTGGCGCATTTGTGATATTATTTTATTGTACAAAGAAAAATTGGGGTTGAATTGATATATATATATATAATTCCGACGAGCAAAGGCAACAAAAATTATTCCCATAGTAGAGTACTATTTCCTAGTCTATTGACATTTGACTTACCAATTTCCATTCAATTATTAAAGGTTCGGTAATAAAGCAGTTGTCTCCCTCGCTAATCACAAGCCGGCTCTTTAAACTATAGTTGCTACTTGGAAGTACGGAAAAAGAAAAAAGAATAATAACACTACATAACATAACAAAAATAACCAATATCCGTTTCGTGTTAGGTATACTTAGTAAACAACAGAAAACAAATTGATATTTAGATATCACGTCCCAAAACATGGGGTGCAATGGGTACAGTGGTGCTTCTTGGTATGCGGTTACAGTTGCACGGCTGTACTCAATCCCTACTCTAACGTCCACGTTCGTGCACCCTGGGCAACGTGAGCAACCCATGTGCGAGATACGGTAACCAACCCGTGTGGAGCCATGGGTCACGGCTAATAGAGAGGGAGCTTTAGTGGAGCCACTCCGACACATTCGGTTTAAGGGTCCACTAAAGTCCGCAGCGTCTGTTCACCAGGAGGTGCGGCTGCAAGCGGGTGTCTGTCTTGAAGCAAGCGGCTCGCTATATAAACAAACTTAAAATTTTTCACCCCCAGCAATGGGTTGTGCGCAGGGCTTGGAACCCGCCACGCAAAAAACAACTTCCAATGAAAAGAAAAATAAAGCCTCGGATGAGACCCCCCTTTTTTGATTACGACCACGGAAAACGTATTAAGGACAACGATTTGAGGGCATGCACCTGGAATGTCCGGACCCTTAATTGGGAAGGTGCCTCTGCCCGGCTGGTTGATGTCCTCAGCAGAGCGAAGGTTGACATCACCGCCATCCAAGAGATGCGATGGACGAGGCAAGGGAAAAAATCGATAGGCCTTGCGACATCTACTACAGCTGCCATGTAAAGGAGCTCAAAGTACTGTCGTTCACTCCGGTGGATGAACGTCTCGCCACAATCCGCATCAAGGGGAGATTCTTCAACATCTCCCTGATTTGCGCCCACGCCCCGACGGAAGAGAAGGACGATGGGACCAAAGATCGCTTCTACGATCTCCTTGGCCGCACGTATGAGCGGTGCCCCCACCACGATATAAAAATCGTGCTTGGCGATTTCAATGCCAAGGTGGGCAAGGAGGGCATCTTTGGTTCTACAGTCGGAAAATTCAGTCTCCACAACGAAACGTCCGATAACGGAATGAGACTGATCGACTTCGCCGTGGCCCGAAACATGGTAGTCTGTAGTACCAGGTTCCAGCATAAAAAGATTCACCAAGCTACGTGGCTGTCTCCAGATGGTAAGACACGAAACCAAATCGACCACGTTGTGATAGACGGAAGGCATGCTTCCAGTGTCCTAAATGTGCGCACGATCCGAGGAGCCAACATCGACTCGGATCATTTTCTTGTGGCAGCTTAGATCCGCACGCGCCTCTGTGCAGCAAAAAGCTCACGCAAACGGACACAAGGAAAGCTCGACGTCGGAAATCTGCAATCGCAACAGACAGCCACGCACTTCGCCACTCGACTTGCACTCCTGCTCTCTGAGGGCAATAATCAACAGAACGATATTTCCGAGCAGTGGAACCATATTTCTTGCTGTCTACATACCGCCGCTGAAGAATCCATCGGATTTCAGCGAACCCGAAAGAACAACTGGTATGACGAGGAATGCCGCGCCGCTACGGAACGTAAAGACGCTGCCTACAGGGCCACACTGCGATCGGGCGCAACGCGAGCTGTGCGGGAGCGTTATCGTGAGTTGAAGAAGGAAGCAAGACGCATTTTCGTGAGAAAAAGAGAGAAGCCGAAATGCGTGACTGCGAAGAGCTTGAGATGCTGGCCGACAGGAAAAGCGCCCGTAAATTTTTTCAGAAAGTACGGTGGCTAACAGAAGGCTTCAAGACCGGGACGAATTCCTATAAGAATGACAACGGCGACCTGGTGACTGATGTCCACAACATACTTAAATTATAGAGGGAGCACTTCTTCACACTGCTTAATGGAAGCAGCTGCAACAACGTTGGAGAAGATGTTGAACCTGAATCCCCAATCAATGATGATGGACATGATGTACCATCACCCGACTATGACGAAATTCGGAAAGCGATAACACGGCTGAAGAACAATAAAGCCCCCGAGGCTGACCGGTTACCAGCTGAGTTAATTAAGTACGGCGGAAAGGAGCTGGTTAAGTGCATGCACGAGCTCATCTCTAGAATATGGTCGGAAGAACGCATGCCTGCTGATTGGAACTTAAGTGTGCTCTGCCCAATCCACAAAAAGGGTGATCCTGCATTCTGTGCCAATTATCGCGGGATTAGTATTCTTAACATCGCCTACAAGGTTCTGTCAAGTGTATTGTGTGAAAGACTTAAGCCCACCGTCAATGAACTGATTGGACCTTATCAGTGTGGCTTTAGACCTCGTAAACCTCCCACCCACCAGATATCAACAATACGCCAGATCTTGGAATAGACCCGAGAAAGAAGAATCGACACACACCATCTTTTTGTCGACTTCAAAGCCGCCTTCGACAGCACGAAAACAAGTTGCCTCTATGCCGCAATATCTGAATTTTGTATCCCCGCAAAACTTATACGGCAATGTAAAATGACGTTGAGCAACACCACCAGCTCCGTCAGAATTGGGAAGAACCTCTCCGAGCCGTTTGATACCAAACGAGGTTTCAGACAGGGTGACTCTCTGTCGTGCGATTTCTTTAACCTGATGCTGGAGAAAATAATTCGAGCCGCAGAACTAAATCGGTCAGGTACCATATTTTACAAGAGTATTTAATTGCTGGCGTACGCCGACGACTTTGACATCATCGGCCTTAACATGCGCGCAGTTAATTCTGCCTTCTCCAAACTGGATAGAGAAGCGAAGCGAATGGGTCTGGAGGTGAACGAGGGCAAGACGAGTTTCTCCTGTCATCAAATAGACAGTCGGCACATTCACGACTGGGATCACAAATCACTGTTATACAGTTATAACTTTGAAAAAGTAGAGAAGTTCGTTTACTTAGGAAGCAGCAATAACACCAATAACAGCGTCAGCCTTGAAATCCAACGGAGAATCTCTCTTGTCAACAAGTGCTACTTCGAACTGAGTAGGCAATTGCACAGTAAAGTCCTCTCGACGGACAAAACCCATACTCTATAAGTCTCTCATCATGCCCGACCCATTGTATGGCGCAGAAGCATGGACGATGACAACATCAGATGAGAGGGCTCTTGGAGTGTTCGAGAGAAAGATTCTTCGAAAGATTTATGGACCTTTGGGTCTTTGCGACGGCGAATACCGCGTTCGATGGAACGATCAGCTGTACGAGCTGTACAATGTCGTAGATATAGTGCTTTGGATTAAGAATCAGCGGCTCCGCTGGCTAGGTCACGTCGTTCGAAGGTTTTTGAAGCGGTACCCGCGGCTGGTAGCAGAGGAAAATGAAGACCTCCTCTGCGTTGGAAAGACCAAGTGGAAAAAGACTTGGCTATTCTTGGGATTTCCAATTGGCGCCAGTTAGAACGAGATAGGGACAGGTGGCGTGCTTTGTTGACCTCGGCCAAAATCGCTTAGGCGGTTAATGCGCCAATTAAGTAAGTAAGTAAGACTTAATCACTATGAATTTTGGGTGCAGAATTTCAACTTTTTTTGTTGGAAATTGTGGGAACATTTCTTTTGTTATATCCACTTTTTCACTGAACCTGTTCCCCGACAGGCGGGGGGAAGTTTTGTCATTTGCTTTAACTTTGTCACTATAATTGAGTATGTATATGTCTCTTTGCACGACTCACAATAGAAATAAGCAAAAGAAGGTTTATCACACAGTGAAAAGAACTAACGAAAAGTACAATTAGCAAGGGAGAGCTCCCTACAGAAAACGAGTCCGATCGTAACGAGTGTTAGTCGATGACTGGATATAAATTTATTCAACACAAATCAATTAAACAAAAATTTAGTTTCTTTATTTTTTCGATTTGCTCTTTAAAAGAAATTGATTTTACTGTATCAGAAGAAAAATAATTTGAAACTTCATAGGCATTATTGACATGGCAACACCTGCGCCAGGTTTCGCTTTGTGGAAGAAAAAGTGGAGCAGAGAAGAAACTTGTAAGCCACGAACATCTGCAATTGAAAGTTTAGATCAATGCCATAAGACATTTTCAAGTAATTTTCTCTTTGTTAAAAGTAATACGTCAATGCCGGTCCATCATGCACAGCGGAAAGATCCTTTTCAACACTAAAGTTATTAAAAACTTTTTTGCTAAATTCGAGGAGAAAAGAACGACTTATCTATAATGATTACATCTTAAAAGTCCCGCCGACTTAATTTCATAATATATTCAATTTTCTTGTTTAGGTAATAGATATACATATTCGCACATACTTATGTATGTCTATATATGTACATATGTATATTCCTACGTTCATTTATGTAAACTAAAATATTTTGTTAAGGCGTTTAAAAAATGTTATACAGGCGTACCTGTGAATTTTTGTACCCTTAATTACAATAAAAAATATCTTTGATGCGGCCTTGATATCTGTTGTCACAAGCGATAATCGCCTAAGTCCTGTGTTAAAGCATAGGACTTAGGCGGTTATCGCTTGTGACCACAGATATGCATACATATCATATATACTTCAGTATACCACTTTTAACTGAGTAGGTTACTTCTACGGCATGTATGCCACTCAGTTGTTGAAATTTCGGTACTGAAAAACAAAAATTAAAATACCATAGTCATAATTGAGTATCGGATCACGTGAACGAATAATGGATTAATAACTGCTACCGCTGCTCTCCTGAGTCGCCTACTTGGCGACGACATAGACATCGCACTTATTCAAGAACCCTGGGTTAATAACTCGGGGGTCTGTGGTCTAGGTGCGGTGGGCTATAAGCTGCTTGTTGAGCGTGGTAAAGGTAAAATAAGAACCTGCGTAATGGCGAAGAAAGATCTAAACATTTTTCTTTTACCTTGTTATAGTAATGGAGACATGACGACAACACTGCTGGAGGCAAGGCTTTGCTATTGGCCTCCACTTATATGGCGTATGAGGCTGAGAATCCCCCTCAGGATCTACTCCACGATCTAGTGAACGACCACGCAGAGGGTTTAGTTCTCATCGGGTGCGACGCTAACGCCCACCATGTACAGTGGGGTAGCACCGACGTTAACAATCGAGGTGAGTCTCTCTTCAATTACCTCTTAACCACTAACTTAGTTGTATGCAATAGGGGCACAGAGCCCACTTTTATCGTCAAAAATCGACAGGAGGTCATAGACCTCACTTTATGTAGTGAAAAGCTATATGATATGGTAACTAATTGGAAAGTTCTTGATGAACACTCCTTTTCAGACCATAGATATATTGAGATAACTCTAGATCTGTTCACCAGTGCTCCGAAGGTTCGTAAGAACCTGAGAAACACTGTCTGGCTTCTCTATAGGGAAATTCTCGAAAGCAACCTACCACATCCATTACCGGTAGAGCCCAACACCATCGGTAAACTGGAGGACATGGTGGACTTTTTTACTGTGAGCTGCTCGCAGGCCCTGGCCAGAGCCTGCCCTGACCCCAAAACTTGGGGAAAGCGTGCCCCCCTTCGGGCGCAATCGTTAATCTCCCTATCTCAAGAGAAAGTATTATTTCAGCGATAAAAAGCTTTAAACCTTATAAAACAGCAGGGCCGGATGGCATCATACCTGCGCAGCTGGATGCAACAATCGAAACTTCTGCGAATTGGCTACTAAGCATGTTTAGGGCCTGCCTTAAACTAAACTACGTACCAACGGCATGGAGATCTGTTTCAGTGGTCTTCATTCCCAAGGCCGGAAAAGTATCACATACGCGCCCGAAGGATCTCAGACCAATAAGCCTGTCATCCTTTGTTCTCAAAACTCTAGAGAGGCTGATTAATAACCACCTCTCTTTCACGATCGATAAAAGACTTTTGTCAAATAACCAGCATGCTTATCTAAAGGGAAGGTCCACAGACACTGCGCTACATTCCCTAGTCAGCTACATTGAGAGATCTTTTAGTTACAAGGAATTTTGCCTCGTAGCTTTTCTTGACATTGAGGGAGCTTTTAACAACATTAATCCGGGGGCCATAACTCAGGCCTTAAGAGGACTCGGTGTAGAAAACTCCCTGGTTGAATTTATAGAGCAAATGCTCTTAGGTAGAAAGATTACAGCAGAAGTCGGCGCAAACCGTGTTTCGAGGCATGTGTCTCGCGGAACGCCACAGGGTGGTGTACTTTCCCCCCTACTCTGGAATCTAACTGTAAATTCACTCTTGCGGGAGACGGAATGGGGTGCCGCCAGGGTTGTCGCATATGCAGATGACATCGCCATAGCATACATGGGCAAGTTCCCGCAGACCTTGTGTGATTTGATGCAAAGAACACTCCGCGCTGTAGGGAACTGGTCCACGCAATGTGGTCTTAGCGTCAACTCGGAAAAGGTGGAGTTGGTACTCTTCACTAGAAAATATTAGACACCGGAGTTAATTACTCCGGTACTGAATGGTATTCGTTTAAATCTAAAGAAGGAAGCGAAGTTTCTTGGTGTCACACTAGATATGAAACTAAGCTGGAGAAATAATATTGTCCAGCGCACTCAAAAGGCTTCTGTGGCCCTATACTCCTGCAAAAGGGCCATTGGAAAGAAATGGGGTCTAAATCCAAGCGTATGCCGCTGGATCTATACAGCGGTAGTAAGGCCAATTCTTCTTTATGGAGTCATCGTATGGTGGCCTGCCTTGAGCAAAAATGCTAACCTCAATCTACTTAGTAAAGTACAAAGAGCCAGTATTATCTGCATTAGCGGAGCTCTACGAACAACACCAAACGATGCCTTGAATGTTTTTCTGGACCTTCTACCCCTCGACTTAGTGGGTCAACAGATGGCGGCTCTTGCCGCGCTTCGACTAAGAGAGACATATCAATGGGAGTCTACCCTATGTGGGCACTCAGGCATACTGAGTAAGTATAGCTTCCTTCCGGACTGCACTGATCGCTGCGTCGATACCATGGTCCCAGACAGAAACTTCGCGATGTTGATTCCAGGAAGGGAGGAGTGGTCTAAAAATTTCTACACCCCACCTGGAAGTGTTACGGTGTTCACAGATGGTTCGAAGCTGAATGGCAGAGTGGGAGGAGGGGTCTTCTCGCGAGTCTTATCTCTGAGCTGTTCCTTTAGGCTGCCGGATCACTGTAGTGTTTTTCAAGCTGAGGTTTCAGCCATTAAGCAGGCTGTGGACAGGTTGCAAACCGTCTTAAAAGCCAACAACGTTTTAATATTTAGCGATAGCCAAGCGGCAATCAGAGCAGTGAGCTCAGCTGCGATAACTTCAAAGATTGTACTAGACTGCCGCCGATCTCTTCAGGAGATGGCTAAGCAGAACAGACTAAACCTCATCTGGGTTCCAGGCCACAGGGACATCGAGGGTAACTGTATAGCGGATGAACTTGCGAGGGAAGGGACAACCAAGCAGATTCTTCCTGGTAAAGAACGCATTGGTATGCCCTTTGGTACTTGCAGGCTGCTCTCAAAAGAATATGCTTATGCTCGTGTGAATGAGAGGTGGGCACAGACCACGACTTGTAGGATATCTAGGCAGACTTGGCCTAGATGGGATCGTAAACGGTCGCGTGGTCTGTACACCTTAAAACGGGATGATATATCTCAGGTCATTGGAGCCCTTACGGGGCACTGCCTCATAGGCAACCACGCGGGGCGTCTCGGTGTACCCTTTCACAGATGCTGTAGAAGCTGCAAAAATTATGAAGAGGAGGAAACTGTTCTCCATCTTCTATGCAATTGTCCAGCGCTAGCAAGAAGCAGGCTACGCTTTCTAGGGGTACCACTTTTTGGAGACCTCGGAGAATTAGGTTCTATAGACCCAAGATGCTTGGCGAGATTCGTCAAGAGCTCAAAATGGTTCAGCAAAGGGGAATGAACACTTAGCTAGTGGTATCACAACGGGCCTCCAATCAAGGCCTAAGTGGGTCGCTGTAGCAACAGTGACAGCCACACATACCATACCATACCATTTTTAGTCATCAGCTATATGTTTTCTATTAACGTATTTGATATTTTGAGGATCATTTGCAATTTTATGATAACATCTGCTTAAGTGAACGGTGTGGGTAATTAAACAACTAAGTAGATTTTTCTTTGTTATTGTTCAGCCATAAAAATATTTAATTTTTAAATTGTTTATGAAAAAGAAAAAACATCATCGGCCTTACCATAAAAGCTTATAAACAATAACAAAATAAGTAAATTGTTCTAGTAGTTTTTGATTATTTTTAAAATCCATAAGTCAATGGAAATGACTAAAGTAGCGACTATTTTTTCATTTTCATTGCATTTCTTTAAGTCAACAGTTGCAATAACCTTACAGACTAGATACAAATATAGTACTTATCTAGTGATCTACTTATACTACTAAATTAAATAAGTGCTCTTTTAATGGGAGAAAAATTTTGGTAAATTGATTTTTCTGTTTTGACATTAAACGGACAATTAAAGCATAGGATTGTAAGTCAATAGAACCAAAAATAAGATCATAAACACACATCAATAGTACACGATACGCCTGTTTGCTAAAGACTTCAAATTTCTAAGCATGCAACGCGCATATAGGATGGTAATGGATCAGCAAAGTGAATGGGTTGCAGGGAGAAACAGATGAATTTTCGTTGCACTCTTTTAATTATATTAGATTAAGTGGTATAAAAACAGTTACAAATCAGGGAGGCGTACTCGAACTTAAAGCGAACTAGGGAGTTATACAAAATGTTCCTAGTATATGGTTCCTGAAAATCCTTCGAATATCATTGCAGAAAGTCTAAATTAGTGTAAGCCTTAGAATAATATGGCTAACATGATCGACAAAGGTAAACCCGTTGTGAAAACCACCGTGAGGTTAGAAAACTGTGGCATTCGATAAAGTGTGCGAAGCATTTATTTAAATTAAAGGATAATTTATTTCTGATCCTTCAAGCCGATATGTTTATTTTGATCTTGTTGTATTTATAAGAGATATATCCGATGAAGAAGCTTATTTATTCAGGTTCCTACAGAGAATATTGTGCGAAACGGTATCAAGGCATTTGAAAAATCCGTGTAAACTTAAACGCCGAGATATAATAATTGCTAGAGGCTCTTAACTATGGAACGCCCGAGTTATTATCGTTTACACGATATGAATTAAAAAAATATTATTTATTGCTACGCCGAAATGCGTGCGCCTTACATTTTGAATTCTTAGTTATATTTATACTATTGAGAATAAAGCGATCTTGTTGAGTGTCTATTATATTTTTAATCCAAAAATTTAGTTCATTGTTTACTGCATATTCAAATATTTTAGTACAAAAAATTTAGTTTCATAATTTTTAAATTGTTAATATAATTTTTTTCGTAACGATATTTTTGTATATTCGAAATTTCGACTTTTTTAACTTAAGCATGAAGCGCGAATTACAAATTCACTAACTAATCAATGCGAACGGAGCCTTTCTGCGAGCTATACTGGCCGGAGGTCATAGAAGACTCGGTTTTAATCGCCGAAACTATAGTCGAACTTTTAATATATGTAGGTCTAAGATGTAGGAGGTTTGCTCAAAATTTGTTTCTGAGTAAAACAACAGTTAGAGAACTTATTTATTGAATTCTCTTTTGTCTTGAATATATTTAATTTATCTTTCGTGTGATAGAGACTTCGCCACCGACTTTGCTACCCGACCTGCACGCCTGCTCTCTGAGGGCAATGAGCAACAGGACGATATATCCGAGCAGTGGAACCCTATTTCACGCTGTCTATATACCGCCGTTGACGAACCCATCGGATTTTAGCGGGCCACTGGTATTGCGAGGAATGTAGTGCCGCTACATAACGTAAAGACGCTGCCTATAGCGCTGCACTGAGATCGATCGCAACGCGAGCTATGCGGGAACGCTATCGTAAGTTGAAAAAGGAAGCGATACGCATTTTTTGTGATTCATAGAGAGAGGCCGAAATGCGCTAGTGCGAAGAGCTTGATATGCTGGCCGACAGGAAAAGCACCCGACATTTTTTTTAGAAAGTACGACGTCTAACAGAAGGTTTCAAGACCGGGGCAAATTCCTGCAGTACTGAAAACGGCGACCTAGTGACTGATGTCCACAGCATACTTTAATTATGGAGGGAGCACTTCTCCACACTGCTTAATGGAAGCAGCTGCAACAACCTTGGAGAAGATTTTGAATCCGAATCCCGAATCAATGATTATGGCCTCGATGTACCGTCATCCGACTGTAATAAAAACGGAAGTCGATAGCAACGCTGAATAACAACAAAACCCCCGAGGCTGATAGGTTACCAGCTGAGTTATTCAAATACGGCGGAGAGGAGCTGGTTTAGTGCATGCACGAGCTCGTTTCTAGAATACGGTCGAAAAAACGTATGCCTGTTGATTATAATTAAAGTGTGCTCTGTCCAAACAACAAGAAAGGTGAGCCTGCAGTTTGCGCCAGTTATCGCGGGATTAGTCTTCTTAACATCGCGTATAAGGTTTTGTCGAGGGTATTGTGTGAAATACTTAATCCCACCGTCAATGAACTAATTGAACCTTATCAATATAGCTTAAGACCTGTTTAATCTACCATCGACCAGATACTCACAGAGCGCCAGATCTTAGAAAAGACCCGAGAAAGAAGAATCGACACACACCATATTTTTGTCGACTTCATAGCCGCCTTCGACAGCACAAAAAGAAGTTGCCTTCATGCCGCAATGTCTGAATTTGGTAACCCCGCAAAACTTATACGGCTATGCAAAATTACGCTGAGCATAACCACCAGCTCCATCAGAATTGGGAAGGACCTTTCCGAGCCGTTTGATGCTAAACAAGATAGGGTGACTCTTTGTCGTGCGGTTTATTTAACCTGATGCTGGAGAAGATAATTCGAGTCGGTCCAACTGCCTGCGTACGCCGATGACATTGATATTATCAATCAAAACAGCCGCGCAGTTGGTTCTGCCTTCTCCAAACTGGATAGAGAAGCAAAGAGATTGGCTCTGGAGGTGAACGAGGGCAAGACGAAGTATCTCCTGTCATCAAATAGACAGTCGGCACATTCACGACTGGGATCACAAATCACTATTGACAGTTATAACTTTGAAAAAGTAGAGTACTTCGTTTACTTAGGAACCAGCATTAACACCAATAACAGCGTCAGCCTTGAAATCCAACGGAGAATCTCTCTTGCCAACAAGTGCTACTTCGGACTGAGTAGGCAATTGCACAGTAAAGTCCTCTCTCGACGGACAAAAACCATACTCTATAAGTCTCTCATCATGCCCGTTCCATTGTATGGCGCAGAAGCATGGACGATGACAACATCAGATGAGAGGGCTCTAGCAGTAAAAGATTCTTCGAAAGAAAGACCTTTGCGTCTTTGCGACGGCGAATACCGTGTACGATGGAACAATGAGTTGTACGACCTGTACAATGACGTAGATGTAGTGCAGCGGATTAAGAATCAGCGGCTCCGCTGGCAAGGTCACGTTGTTCGAATGGATGAAATAACTCCAGCCCTGAAGGTTTTTGACGCGGTACCCGCGGGTGGTAGCAGAGGAAAAAGAAGACCTCCTCTGCGTTGGAAAGGCCAAGTGGAAAAAGACTTGGCTATACTTGGGATTTCCAATTGGCGCCAGTTAGCACGAGATAGGGACAGCTGGCGTGCTTTGTTGCCCTCAGCCAAAATCGCTTAGGCGGTTAATGCGCCAATTAAGTAAGTAAGTAAGTAAGTAATGCTGATAGCAACATTTTAGCAAAGTTTCTTAATTCACCGAACTATTATTATTATTATTATCAGGGCATAGTAGCGCTGCGACCTAAAAAAGATCTATTGTGCTAACCCTTTAAGTTGTCACTCCATCTTTAGGCTATTTATGAGACTAAGCACTTTGGAGGGTGTGATTTGCCATATTGTGGATGGTGATAACAGTCGCTCTCCAAGGTGTATTAGCCTGAGTCTACTTATTCGGGCATTCACACAGTATGTGCTCAGAGGTCTCCGCCTCTAAGCCAAAAAACCTTCAGTCTGAAACCTCAGAGAGTCCTATTTTGCGAAGGTGGTATCTCAGCCTACAGTGACCTGTTAAGTACCCGGTGAGAGTTCTAAGACCCTCCCTGCTGAGATTAAGAAGTTTTCTAGAGGTTTCACAGGATGGACTTATGAACCTCTTAGATTGCCTATTACCCTTTGACGATCGCCATTGGGCTGCGATTCTCGAGTCCTCCCACCTTCTTAGAAGTTCTGCTGTGTATCCCTTAGAAGGACCGCAGAACGGCTGAGGACCGCAGAAGCTCTGTTGGGCCCCTTTTTTTGCGAGATAGTCCGCCTTCTGATTGCCATCCACACCCTCATGACCCGGAACCCACCACAGAGTGACTTTGTTGTTGGCTCCTAATGATTCCAGTGCAGCTCTGCAGCTGTCTACCAGTTTTGACTCCGTTTTGAAGGAGTCTAGTGCCCTAAGGGCTGCCTGGCTGTCTGACATAATGTTGATTGTGGCTCCATTTGTCTTTCTGCGAAGACATTCGTGTGCACACAGCTCAATAGCATAGATTTCCGCCTGGAAGATGGTTGGGTATGACCCCATTGGGGCCCTTTTTTGAAATCTTGGTCCGAACACCCCGGGCCCGGTGCTCCCATTGATAAGTTTGGAACCGTCAGTGTACCAGACCTGTGATGTTTTATTAATTGCTTTCACCATCCCTTTACATGTATCCCTTTCAAGTATTATGACTTTGTAGGTCTTGGTAAAGGATAGTTTAGGCAACATAGTGTCTGTGAGTTTGATTATTGGATCGGCACTGAGTGGTTGTAGGACACCCAAATGCCCCCTGAAATCTCCACTTTTCAGACGACTAAGATTAGACAGTCTCAGAGCGCTCTGACAAGCCTCTTTTTCAATGAGTATGGCCAATGGTGGGATGCCCGAGATGATGCCAAGCGCTTCTGTGGGACATGTGCGCATGGCCCCCGTAATGGCCACACAGACGAGGCGATGGAGTTTGCCGAGAGCAGCGCCGGAGCTCGCCATTTTGGCCTTAGGCCACCATACTAGTGCTACGTAAATGATAATTGGCTTTATCACCGTGTTAAATGACCAGTATGTGAGCGTTCCCATGACAGTCGGGTTTACGATACCGGAACGACCCGGATTTATGTCCGGCCAAGGACTGTCGCCTCAGCATAATTTGTGCTGCTACAACAACAACAACAACCAGTATGTGAGTTTCGGGGAGGTTCCCCAGGTTTTGCTGTGTAGTCTTTGACAAGCATAGAATGCTCTTGTCGCTTTATTGGTACTTTCTGTGAGATGAGAGTTCCAGTTGAGCTTACTATCTAGAGTGATCCCTAGGTATTTCACTTCTTTTGAGAATTCGATCTCAGTACCTCCCAGCATTGGTTTAGTTAGGTCCACCTCCCTTCTTCTGGTGAATGGCATGATGGTCGACTTTGCTGGATTGATTGGCAATCCTTTCTCAGAGCACCATTTGAGCGTCAGATTTAGGGCAGATTGAAGCCTGGAGCTTAATGTCCCTTCATCCCAGCCCACAACATAGATGACAAGGTCGTCAGCATAGCCGTAAGCATTGAATCCATTCCCTTTAAGCTTCTCTAAGAGTTCATCGACAACGAGTGTCCACACCCCCTTGAGGGCAGCCACGAGTGGCCGTTACCCGAAGTCTACTTCCACCTAGTTCAGCCATTATGGTTCTGGATTTCAGCATGCTTATTACCCACTTGGTTATAAGCTTCGGGATATCCTTCCTTGCTAATCCTGCGGAGATTGCCTAATAACTTGTATTGTCAAAGGCACCTGATATATCAAGGAATGGACACAGGGCTATCTGTTTGTACTCTAAGGCCTTTTCAAGTACTTGAGTTAGGCCGTGTATGGCAGTAATAGTAGACTTCCCTGCTTGATATGCATGTTGACCTTTACAGAGTGGTTTAACCTTGAGGTAGGTGTCCCTTATGTGAAAGTCAATAAGTTTTTCCAGTGTCTTTATCACAAAGGAACTTAGGCTTATAGGTCTAAAAGCCTTTGGAAGTTGATTGGAATTTTTTCCGGCTTTGGGTATAAATACTACTCTTACCTCTTTCCAAGGTGAGGGAATATAGGCAAGAAGCAAGCTCGCCCTCAGTATTCTAACAAGGGTTCCAGATATGGATTCCATAGCCCGCTGAAGCAGACATGGGTAGATACCATCTGGACCAGGGGATTTGTATGCACTGAACGTTGAAATAGCCCACCGTACCCTGTCACGGTTGACAATTCTTCTCGTAAGACCTCTTGTCCTACCGTTAGCGCACACTGTAGCAACAGTGGTCGCAGTAGGATTTTGGTCTTGTATAATACATCCTGGGAAGTGTTTTTCCATTAGAAGCCGGTTGGTCTCCTCAGGGTCACCCGTGTAGGTTCCGTCAGGTTTCCTTAGTGTGCATAAGCCATTTGTATGATCCAGTCTAAGTGCTTTCTGCAGACGCTGAGCAACAGGAAGTGTGGAGATACCCTCACAGTGCTTACGCCATGTGATCCTTTTGGACTCTCTTAGCTCTCTGTTATAGGCAGTGAGGGCTGTTTTGTAAGTGGACCATTCACCAGTCCGTTTAGCCCTATTGAATAGCTTTCGAGCCTTTTGTCGAAGTTTTTTGAGATTGCCGTTCCACCATGGGACGTCCCTTTGAGATTTTTTGATCTTCTCTGGGCAGCTCACTTCAAAGGCTGATGTTAGATTATTTTGAAGCTGTATTGATTCAATTTCTAGATCGTGAGTAGACATAATGTCCGCCGAGGCCGTGTTAGCCTCTTGTTCAATAGATAAGTGAAAGAGTTCCCAATTTGTTTTCTTTGGGTTTCTGTAGAACTGGATAGTCTCCCTTGAGGCCTCTATGTCGAACCTTAAGTGCTGATGGTCCGACATGGATACCTCATTTGATACATGCCAGTTGGAGATAAATGTGGACATATTTGCCGTGCATATAGTCAGGTCTAAGACCTCGCCCCTAATAGCGTTTAAAAATGTCGGCTCATTTCCCCGGTTTAAGATATTTAAGTTGTTACTGAGAGTAAAATTAAGAAATGACTCACCTCTCACATTGGTGTTGGAGCTACCCCATACTATATGATGGGCGTTGGCGTCACAGCCCAACACGAATTTCAACCGCTTCCTCCTACAGTACTCCTCTAGGGCGATTACTTCCCTTGTGGGCATTACGTCACTGTCTCCAGGAAGGTAGGCCGAGGCAATTACAACCTGTTGTACACCCATCTGAGTTGGCATCTCAGTCCATACGGCCACTAGGTCCTGATGTATCAACTCTGAAATGGGAAAAAAGGTTGTGTTACTTCTTATCACTAAGGCCGCTCTGGGCCTACTGTTGTAGGTGTCATATATAATCTTACCATCGCAATCATTGAGGCCTTTGATAGCCTCATTGGAAACCCAGGGTTCTTGGATGAATGCGACATCCAAGTTCTCCTTGTTGAACCGCCAGCACAAGACGTCCGAGGCCGCCTTGGCGTGATGCAGGTTCACCTGCAGGCACTTCATGTGCTTAGTAAGGCTTCTTGGGGGGTCTGCCATCGGATGGTCTCGATTTGTTTCGCTGGGCCCTCTTAGCCACTTTTCTCCCTCTGCTTCCTCCCAAGAGTACCCTTTCCTCTCTTGACTGTTCTGCAACGCCCTGTCCCCGATGTGACCTTATTGGGGATCTAAATTTGATCAGGGCGGCAGACGCGTCCCTTGCGGGTGAAAGTGGGGGTTCGTTCGCCGTGCTATTGCTAGCCACAGTGGTGGATGCCGTTGTTGCAGCTGTATTTACGGAGGGTGCATTGTTACGTACCGCTGTAGGGCCTTTCTTATGGATACGCACCCTTCCGAACCCATAGTTTACCACGTGCCCCAGCTTGTCGAGAATCTCAGCGGAGTTGGGGTCAACCGAGAGAGTGAGCTCAGAGGTGGGTCCTCGTTGTACCCTGTTGAGTGCCCTCCAGTTGCCCACTTGCAGACCCGCGTTTTGCCCCTCGACAAGAGCTAGGATGTCTTCCACCGACGTGGTCACCGCCTCCGGGAAATAGCCCACATAAACCGAAGGTTTGGGCACTTCAGTTGCGTCAACAACCTTAATTGTGGCGCCCTTCCACGGCTTTAGCTTGGGAGCCTTTGGCTTCATTGGTCCCACTTGGGCCCTTTTGTCGGTCGGTCCTACTTTACGCTTTGGAGAGTTGTGGACATTGGAGGAGTCGGTCGTTTCCGACCTATCCCTCTTACCACAACTACTCAGCATGCCAGCGAGCTCCCGCTTTCCCTTGGCCATAGGCAAGAGGGCTAGATTTTTCGCTTCAAGCTCACCAACTCCCCTGGAGCGGTAGAACTTGTAGCGTTTCTTGCCCGCTCCAGAGAGTTTGGAAGCTGGAGTGCTCGTCTCCTCCGGCTGGGATGAGAGCAAGAGCTCCTCCTCATCCGTAGGGATCTGGGTATCGCTTTCCATTGGAACTGAGTTCAAGTTGGCCATAACAATATCCAGGCACTCGGTGACACCCCTTGGGCCGTTTGGACTGGGGTCCTTTTCGTCCCTCGTAGTGACAGGAGGTGTTAGCTCGCTGCCCCGAACGGTAGGATTTACGTCCATTGCGTCCGCTGCAGTTGCCATGTCCGCTGAAGGCGGAAGCAGAGTGGTTGTTGTTTTTATTTGTTTGTTGTTCTTCCATAAATTTGGTCCCTCGAGTAATGGGGGAAGAGCGAGGTCATCCAAGGCAGAGCCCCGGTACCTCGGAAAGGCTAAGAAAAACCAGAAGGCGCCACGTAACTGGAGTACACCGTTAGAAGACACACTAACGTAGTGCCATTCAGTCCAAGGCACGGTACGATTGACACCAGGACTTACGGATTTTATCAAGTTTTTCTCTCTAGATCCGCCATATTTAGTAGAAAGCAGGGGCACCTCGTGCAGGGTGTGACTCTTCGCCACGTATGGTCGGTCTTGGGCATAAGCCCCTGATCCAGAATGCTGCAACACGTATGAAGGCAGCATCAAGAACCTTAACCCCCGTACTAAAACGTTTCCTTAACTAACAAGGCAGTTCTTTAAACCAATTAGCAATGGAGTTGTGGCTTAATCCGATTATAACTGCATATTCATTTTCTGCAATCTTATCGAGTTAAATTTATTGGAATATTAACATACATACATATATTCGAATAGCATATTAATTTATTAGAATTTTGCATTATCATAATTTTTAGGAAATGCATTCATTAGCAGCAATCATTAGCAGGGTCGTACGCAGGACTCAGCCCACTTGGTACTGGATTGAAATTTAATTTGCGAATTATATTTGATGAATACTGATCATTAGATATTTTTAAAATTTTATTTCGAAAATTTATATTTACAATGCATAATAAGCCCGTTGTGGAATTTTTCCTGTTAAAAACGAAATATTACACAAACTAAATAATCATAATAAGATGTATGTAAGTTTAAATAAGGGACGAACCAACAAAACAATTCCTTTTTTAATATTATACATTTTATTGTCAGTCTCAAATCATTTTCTAATTGTCTAGTACTATTTTCACAAAAAAGTATCATATGATTCTGTTTTCTTCCTATTTCTAAAATGCTACTAAGGATAAAGGAGTGTCAAAGACTTTGTATTACTAAATCCATAAACAATTTCATTCAAACTTATGTACTTGCCTTCATTCACAGTTGGTGTCGTAGCTTCCAAATAATTATCGTCTGAATCGCATTCAATTTCTACATTGCCTGCAACTTTTGGAATGTGTGTTTCACTAATCAGAGCGAAAGGGTTGAAAAGCTATTCAAGCTGACGGAAGTACGAAACTTTACAAAACTTTCACTGGCCTCATCCTTTTTACACAATGTAAAGGAAAGCATGTATGTATTCGTATATTTATATATTAAAACGAAATGCTTCATACGAGACCAAATTCTTTAAAAATAATATAGAAGCAGAATTGAGGAGTTGGTATAAAAAACACGGTAAGTGCACCTTTAGAAGTTTCTAGAAAAATTTGTGTACCCTATCTAACATACGTGTAAACGTAAAATTTTTACGAATTTTGAATATATTTACTATTGTGAACTTAAGCGAACTGTAATTCAGGCTTTCAGTTCATTTGGTGAGATTTAAAAATTTTAAGTAAATTATTCATGTACGTATATAAACATATATGTACATAAATGAGACTAAGTGTGTAAGAGCCGGTTTCGAAAATCTTTTTAAATGAAATTTTTAGAAGACGAAACAATGTAAAAGTACAAAACCACAAAACTTCTTATATGGTACTGCGGAAGTTTTATTTTGAAAGCCGCAAAAGAATTCAAATCGCCATTTAAAAGGACGGGTGTTACAAGGGCTTTGTAGAGTGAAATTCGTCGTTGCTTTTCAATTGCTTACCAAGCCCAAATCAACTCTAGCTCGCATGTGTTAATACTTCAAAATAATATTCGATAAAATTGAAGCACACTGTATTACCTTAAAAAGTGATCCATATGCCATGCTAAATATAATTAAATACCTCTCTTCTAAAAAACCCACATCTATACAAACACTACCCTTAACGTAACCAAATTAACCTTTTTCTCTCAAATGGGTTAGGTATTATCGCTATATGGACAGTGCGCTTAATTTAACTTAAGAGCAATAAAAGGACCATACCAGCCTAAGAGCTTCAAAACTACGCCTACTTTTTTTACATTTAGAAAGAAAAAGAGCTCCTAAAACAACATAAACGATGTCCTAACTCTTCTTCCTCATCCTTTTCGAAATAAAGAACGCCTACGGGGCTGCTACTCTATAAGTAAACTCAAATTTACCGAGAGCAATCAATTAACCTTAATATACTTACCGACAAATGTATTATAAAGTTAGATACTATTAAAAAAAACTTGAACGAAGAGCCACGTAAGTTTACTGTCGGCCCACATTGTATTAAAGACAGAGACAAGAGGGGTCAGAACCAATCGCAACTATAAACGAATTAATGATACAACTACAAAGGTAATAGAGTGAAAAGTATATACATAGATACTCGACAGAGTAAGTCACTCTTTATCGACAGAGTAATACCCCATTTTAGTAACTTTGTATCATCTCAAGTCTTAAAATGAGCAAGAGATTATTGCTTTTCCTAGCTTTCACGTTTTATTCTTTTGTTTTTTTTTTTAATTTTGTTTAGACCTGCTCATCACTAGGTCAAAGTAATGAGCTTTTCTCGCAGGGCGGTTCAACCAGCTTCTTAAGCTTCTTCTCGAACAAGTGTTTAACTTTGTTGATCTTGGAATAACAATGGACCCGAAATTTAATTTTAATCTTCACATAAATGTTACAGTTAACAAAGCCAAGGGTGTTTTTGCATTTGTAAAACGGTGGTCAAAAGAATTCAATGACCCTTACATCACGAAGGCTCTGTTCACAACGTTAGTGAGGCCCATACTGGAATATGGATCTGTTGTTTGGAACCCGCGCTATCAAGTTCATTCCGACAGAATAGAGTCAATTCAAAAACAATTTCTGCTTTTTTCTTTAAGGAATTTTCGTTGGGATTCTCAGTACAACCTGCCGCCATATATAAGTCGTTTAAAACTCATTAATCTTCCTACTAGCAAGTCGCAGAGAAATGCTAGGCGTATTATTTTTGCTCCAGTTACCAACAGGCTTGATCTCTAGCCCATCTCTTCTTCGAAATAAAACTAAACGTTCCCTCCAGAATTTCAAGATATTCCCGGCCTCTTTTTCTGAAGCCATGTAAAAGTAATTTTGAGTTAAATGAGCCTCTCTCTCACTCACTCGGGTTCTTTTGATATTTCAGATTTACTTTTTACATAAAGAAAACTATACTCAGTGTTCCCAATAATTGATACATACGTATACATATATTTTACTATGCGATCAGCTGATGAGCATTTGATCTGTAGCTGAACAGTTTTAGATCTCGACGCTTAAAAAACGTCTGCCTTTCATGACTCGCCGCAGCATATATGACAAAATAAATTTTATTTTTATTTTTTATATATCCGTGCGTGATACGAAATCAGCAGTAAGGCACACCTATTTTTGTATGCCAAATGAATATTTATAAATCTAGTTACTAAATAGACAAACCACAGTCATTGTACAGCTCGTATGTATGTATCACCACAGATGATTTATTTGCCTACGTTTGGGTCATAACAATCTCACACAAGCCCGCTTGTTCAAAAATTAACCACTGCCAGAATGCCCATTCTGTAAAAAATGATTCCATCATTTTCTCACATCCTTATTGGTTTTCCACTAATATGATCTTCTTGAACATACTTTTTCCAACACCTTAATCCCTTTGATATTCTTTGTAATCCAAATAAAAAATATTAAGTAGATCGTCAATAAGTAAGCGTTAAAAAGAAGCTCTTTATTTTAGGTTAAAATAAAAAAAACCGGCCCTAAATGAAATGTTAAATTTCAACAAAAAAAAATGATTCAATAAACAAGAACATTTGATTTTAACGAAAATTTAATTATTACCTAAATTTTCTTTATAAAAGTTATTTTCTAGGTTACAGTCCAGTTAAATTTGTTTATGGTACGCGGCTTCGTTCCATGCCTTTTTGTTTCGACTGGAATTTTGGTTTAGCCTTCTCGACAAATCGTCAACAGATTCCCTTGCTTTGGTAACAAGTTGTTAGCTTACTTAGTAAGTTTAATTTTTTTTTTAATACATAGCAGTCGTCCTTCGCCTGACAATGGCAAATCTCCGAGGGTATTCCTGCCGTTACAAATCTTCTAATAAATATATCTGTCGATCGGAGTAGGCACAAAACTGTAGTTCCCCTCTTTATGGTACATCATAAAGACACACCACGAATGGCTAGAAAAAGCTCAACCAAACACTAAGCTATGTATATGAAGTAAACGCCAAATTACACTGCGTTACAAAAACGAGCTTTAGTTCTGTCCTATGAACCAAATATACTTTTTTGGAAAGGGGAGAAAAAATAAAAATATACGTCGGCGATTTCCATGTACACGTCAGAATTTTTTTTTTTATGTATAAAAGTATATAAAGAATGTATAGAAAAAATACTTTATACATAAAAAAGAGTATATTTGGTTTATAGGACAGAATGTGTGTAACGCGGTGTTTGTAACGCAGTGTTATTATATAGGTACTTAATATATTCAGGAAATGAAGTTGGCTTCAGGCATCGGTAAGCGGTGATCGCTTTGGTTAAAAATTTTCAAACTTTTGTAAATGAAAATTTTACTGCATGTGAACTCTCAAAAACCTTTTACGATTGACCAATTTGTTGTTGTGTTTTCTTCTTCCTCATGTAGCGTTGATGCTCTTGTTAAGGTAATGCAACTAAACGTTAGGTCCAAGCGGTGGAAATGGCTATGCTCAGTGCAAAAGAGTTTTTTCTCTTACCTGAACACCGTTCAGTAAAATTTAAAAAATAATATATAAATAAAAATAATTATACAAATAAATTAAAAATCAATTTTTAATAAAAAAATTTATTATAAAAAAATTCTAGCATTCTCAGCATTTGATCCTGGGATTTATCAATTGTGTATTTAAAAGCTACTTTCATGATTTTCATTCATGTCGTTATTTATTTGTATACCCGATCGTGCTTGTACACAAGGGTGTATTTACTTTGTTCGCAAAACGGTTGTTTGTAATAGCAAAAAATAATCGAGATATATATAGACATATGTATAATCCAAAAATATATAGACATACATATGTATAAATATTAGAAGAAAAGATAATTCGATTTAGCGCTGACTGTCTGTACGTACGTCTGTCCGTGGTAACGATCAATTTAGTAACAAATCAGATTTCTAAATGAAATTTGGTAAATAGATTGTCTCTATGGCTAAGGTAGGTTTTAGGTATTAAAATGGTCAAGATCGGTCAGTAACCACGCCCATCTCCCACATAACGGAAGTTTTGGTATCTATTAGAGTGAAATTTTATATTTCCTGCAGTTTGAAATAGAGAAACTGGGTTTTTATAAAACTTTGAAAAATGACCGTGGCATCGCCCATACAAAAATACATCGCAAGGGTATACAAAATTCGGGTTCGCCAGAATTTTGCTTTCCTTACTTGCTTTTTTTTGATTTGAGCATAACTTTTTATTTGGCAGGAAAAGCGTAAAGGAAATGTGATAAAATGCGCGTAATTTACCAAAAGCTTTGTTTAGTATGCTGTTTGGTAACCCTTTTAGTTATGTGCTTATTTTAAGTAACTTTGATAATTGTGACTTCTTTTTAAAAAAAATATATCTTTTGAATTAAATTTGATGATTTTTTCGTTATATCTCCTAAAGTGTTAAAATAGGGTTTATTCGATTTTGTCTAAAAAAATAAGTTGTATTTTTTTCATAAGCTCTAGCCTGCTCTCCGAATGAAAAACGAATGAAAAACGAAATCCAGGTTATAAGCTATACTCAGGCAAATTTTCATTTCAACTTGCTAACCTGCACTTTAGAAATCTACTATTTATTACTAGTATTAAAATATATTTGAAATCAAATAATACATAACATATTTTAATTTAATATTCAAATATTTACATATATAGCAGCTAAATTAGTCCAAAAACCGAACTCTAAAAAAAAATACTTTTAAAAACTTGCAAAATTAACAGAAATTAACCACTAAACAAGAAAATTAATGGACTAGAGGTAACTAATAACATTTGTTGTAGGCGTTGTAATCCTAAATCTAATTTTTTTTCTGTAAAACAAATGTAGTTAAATGCTGAAGTTTTCTGTTGCATATTGGAACAGTCAACCTTTGTCAATTTTGGTTTGGAAACAAGCCGGTTACATTACGAGAATGGAAACTGTTACTGAAGATGACAAAACGCTGAAACTGATTTTCCTTCAAACCAGACTTGACAAGGAATGATGGAGAATCGTTCCAATATACATCATACCCTTTAGAATAAGAAAGAAATTATTAAGGCCTAGTTTTGCATGGCTCCTCTCATAGTTAACCGCATTTCCTCCCTAATTCACAAATTATCAGGAAATCAAAAATAAAAAAGCCAAAAAATTTAAAACTGCATTTGCAACTTAGTAAAAACAAAAATAATTTGTAAATATTTTACATTTTGTTATGAATAAAATTTTTGCACGAAAATAAAATGGCGAAGTTTCATATTTTTACAGCCCTGAGGGATTATAACAAGGATTAAAGTAATTGAAGTTCTTTCCAATAAAAAGCTCTAAAAAGATGGATTGCGTATATTTGCTGCGTTTTGTCACAGAACTTCTCAAATGAGTTTAACAACAAAATCGTCATAACTCCTTTTTCTATTTGCGAATTAATCATGTTTCAGTAAATGCAGTTATGTGTATAAAATAACTTATTATTTACACATTTAAAAATACATGCCATACATTCTTGTACGTGAAAATATCTTTGTACGTACGAGTACATGTTAGTGAAGGAATATTTCAAAAGCAATTTTATCTAAAATACACAAAGTATATACATATGTAAATGTCCTCACTGGTTGTTTTTTGCCGAGGAAAAATTCCGTAGCTGATGCCGACTAATGTGACCTTCGCTTCCTGACATTTATGTTTGTGCATAAATTCTGAACGTTTGCTATATTAAAAAGCAGCAAAAGCTCTCAAAAATATTTTCATTGCATTAGAAACCTAGAAAAAAGTCGACAATTTTCGAATGCCGCTTGAGGATATTTTCCATTGTTCAATTCAAGTTCCCTTTAGTGGCTTATAAATTTGTATTGCTTTTTCCACATTGAAAATTGAAATGGCGGAGATTGATCGAAATATGGCTCACATATATGTACATACATACATACCTACAAACACACATAAATATGTATGGATTCCATTTAGTAGATTTGTGTGTATGTATACACGAATCGCTAAATTACAATTATGGGAGCGAAAATATTTCATTTGGAATTTAAAATCTGCTTCCGGGTAATGATTAAACTCAGTGCACATTTCTTAATATTAACTGTAGAAACATATTTTAAAAAATAACTTTTAAGCAAATTCTCCATTCAAATGCATATATTAAAAGACTTCATTGCAGACCGTTTTTAAAACAAAATTTCAAATTGGTTGTGTTTTCACATAAATTATTGGTCCTGTCAGTATTTTAATATTTATGAATGTATTGAAGGTTTTGGCTTATTTATGAAGTTCTCATTGCAAATGTGCCCAGTGTCTCAAAATTCCTCCTTTGATATACCTTGGCTTAAAGTTGTACTAAGTTATATGTTGTGAAACCAATATACATATTTTGATTTTAACTGAACTTTAAAACAGAAATTTGGGGCTAATACTCTCTACTGCAGAATACAATTTCCTTTTGGCATCAGGTATACTTAATTATAGTTATTAAATAGATTATTTACTTTTCTTTTTCTATTTTCAGAATGGCCTAAACAAGCTTAGCAGCAAAGGGATGATGGATATATTTCCAGATAATCCGGGGCTAGCCAGCAAAGAGTTTCATTGGCTCTATAGCAGGATGGAGCTGGAAAAGAAGTGGGAAGACAAGGCTTCCATACTGAATGCCATCGGAGGTGGTAAAAAGTCCGCCGACCAATAGCGCACGATAAGAAATAACCCGGTGATATTTGAATATACCCACAAAGAGCTGTGCGGTGCTGACAAATGTGCATTGTGCTTGGAATTGTGAAAAGTTAAACCGCGCGTGTATAAATAAATTAATGACTTTCATTAATAGATGTGCTATAATGTCTGTGAAAATAAAATCTTTTTTGTGTAGATAAAAAAGTGCATATTGCGAAGCCAATTCCACGTATAGCCACTACGCACATATGTTCTTTGTGTATATATGTATATGTAAAATTCTACCTGTTTATTTCATATCGTTTTTTTTTTCTAACATAAGTTTGGTACGATTTAAAAAGTAGAACCAATGTCCGAGTGCGCAACCGGAAAAGGCAGCAGTCTTTAACGGGCAATAGGCCCTTAAAGCAGCCACCCTTAACGCAGCTGGAGAAGCGGGTGCTGGAATTGATAGGAAGCCATTATGTAGAGGGCCTCTCTGTTGCAGAAAGCTTGCCAATGGAATTCCTTTGAATAAGTTATTTTTTATTTCTTCAAAACTATGTACCTTAATATTTATTTAATTTTGATACTGTTGAAGTTTTTGTGAATAAATAAGGTCTGTAAAATGTTTCTGTATATGTTGCAAATGCTTTTATTTTACTAATATACTTATATATGTATATGTACATTGAATATTCATTTATATACATTATATACAATATACATTTAATTACACAAATAGATTTACTATCGACTTTCTAACAACACAAATATAAATGCCGCTAGCCGTTTGGTTCTATGTTTGTAAGTACCAGATTAATAAGAGTTAGACCCATGAAAATTCAAACCTATATGATCAGGATGATGGGCTTAACCGATTTAGCCATGTCCGTCTGTCTGTCTGTAGCTCCCATACAATTCTTCCATTCATAAAAGTTATGAAGCCTTCAGCATAGCCGAATACAGCCCATTTTTTATTTGTTTTATTTTTACGTCAACATACATATCTATTTTACATGGATCGAAACAAGAAAACTCGGTATGCTCAACCATGTAACGTGTGTCATAGAGATCGGGTGTTCGTTTCTTAACATATCGCTGTCTAACGCATAATACCTAGGTCCTGCAAAGGCGGAGCAGATCTTTCCCAAATGGCATCGAGAGTAAATCAAGTTATACATACATACATAATTTAATCGCTATTTGCATTGCAAATCTAACGCAAACGAAATTTGAAGTCAGTAAATGAAGAATTTATGACCCGAAATGCATTATCTGAACTGTAGGTTGTATGACAGCTTTATGTTATATTTCTCCGAACTTAAATATTTGCAATGCTAAAATATAGTTCTAATAATAACTATTATTTGTGAAAACTTGCAAGTGCATAAATTAAGGAGTTATGGAGCAAAATATAATATCTGAACAAACGCCTCCTATATACAATATAGTCGTTCGATGTGGCAGATTCCTTCAAATGTCTAATAAATTATAAAAAGGCACCTGACTGCAAAGTTTTATTCAAATAGCTGAAAAATTGAGGGACTAGTTTGCGTTCAAACAGACGGATAGACAGACAGACAGACGGACATGGCTCAGTTCATCATCCTGATCATTTCGGTATGATTTTAAAGGGGTCTTATCCACCTGGTACTTAAAAACATCCGATCATACTTAATATACCATTTCTGTAAAGGGATAAAAATAATTTTGAAGAGGCTACAAACCTCTGGAAAACTGGATCAATATATTAACCAATATTCAACAGAGTAGTAAAAATATTTTTAATATTGTATGAGTACTTCTTTTTATTTTGAAAATTAAAGTAGTTTTCGTTAGAATTGAGACCTTTAATAGATGTACATATTTTATTATATTTACGAAAACGACTAATAAAACTACAATAAAAATAAGTAAAATATGAAATAAATTCAAATGGTAGCCAAATTTAACAAAAAATAATACCTAACTATATACATATGTACATATGTTGATTAATATACCACAAAATAATATTTCAATGCAAAATTTATTTGTACCTACATACATATATCGTCGTGCTTTATTTACTGTTCAATTTTAAAGATTTTAGAAGGTTTCACGTGCTCTTCCGCGTATTTTGGAGAACAATACACTGCCATTCGAAAATTTACCAAGTCCAGTATGCATTTTTTCAGGATGTTTCTAATATAGTGCTGTATTTTCGATGAAGTAACCAAGAAGGTAGTAAAGCGAAGTTAATGAAATGTCCATCTAGTTGAATTCAGAAATATTATATATGTATATGACAACTTATTAGTTGATTAAACAAGTTAACGCCGCACATTTTTTTGTTGACGGTTTACGATATCTTTTAAAAATATCTTCTTCTCCTATTTTAAGGAAATTTGGGACAATATATATTTTTCTGTTGTCTTGCCACTTTATAAGATATACATTACGATCGTTGCTCACTAAACATTGGGATGCCTCACGCCCTCATTTTGCAGATCTTTGTCTGAGCTCAGCGGAGGTTTTCCGAATCTGTTGCGCTCGTTTCCAGACCTCGTTTAAAGACCTATTAAATCTGAATTTTATTTTTGGTGGTATTTTTATAGCTTGCAACGTGTTTCTGCGTAGAACAAAAAGTTTGTATGAAATGTCAAATATTTCGGGAGTAAAATACTGTGTTTGGTCTTTTTGAACGGCACTTGACTTTTAAGGAAATGGGTCTGGTTCATATTTTAGTTTCCTGCATTTGATTTTTTTTCTCTCTATAATAACGAATTTATCACTGTTTAAAGTTTCAGCTTCATATTTCGAATCGATCACTTCAGAAACCTCTTCTCGGAAATTGGAAAAGCTTGGTTCAAGAACGTTTTATTGGTTAATTTTACGTCTTATAAAAGACTCTATAAGAATGTCATCATCAGGATCGAAATCTATTTCAGCTAGTGCATGATTTTCAGCATCGTTTTTATCTTCGTCCACAATATCAGTTTCTTCCTCTCAATTCAACTTATGTGTCAACTTTTTCACTTACAGATAAACCTTTTTTACACGAACTCATAACGTTTTTTAGTCGACTGAGTGACTCACAATTACAATGCGTAAAATAATTTACCGCAAGTATTTGTGTGCACAAAATATTTCTACGGAATAACTATTCCATGACTCATATTCTTCCCCAAATTTCAAATTTCCGCAAGCAGCAAACACTATGCCGAATGTAATTTAATAAACTTTCGTGACATTTGTGCAGGATATTGATACATTTTAATTCAATAAAATCACCTACGTGATAACATTTCGAAATAAACTAAAAAAGTTTTATAAATTATGAATTTCGTTTTCAAAACCTTGCATATTAACATTTGGACTGAAATAAGTCGAGAATATCGTTAAACTTGTTTTGCCAATAATTATATCAAATTGGTTGTTTTTTTGTGCTCTTTGTGGTCAAAACTTTGCTTTTTTTGAGCATAGCAAAATAAATATTTTCCCATTTCTGAAGAACTTTTGAACTTCCTCTTGTTACATTCAAACGTCGGACGTGGATGCCTTTTTGGTAGTAATGATTTTAAATACCTCGTAATAAAATAACAATTATCGATTGTGATTTTAAAGCTAAAGACGATTTTGTAGAATTAGTCGGAATTCTTTTGAGTTTGAGAGATTTCATGTCTTGTTTGCATTTTGAGAATAATTCTGGAAGTAACGCGGGCGGTTAGATAAGTCAATGTTTTGTTGAATTTCCGCCTTAGAAACTTTCATTCATCACTGCTGCCCTTAACTGCTATCTATTTCTAGACTGCTATCAAGTTTTGAGCAAGCTGAGTCATTTAGTTTATGCTTGACAAGCACTGAAAACAGATGACCTCTTGACTTATAACGAAAATGGTAAAAAGTGCGTCGTTTTTTCGTATCACCAAGAGTTTGGGAACTTTTACATCTCATCGTGTTTTCAAGATTTTCTCAGGCAAATGATAATTATTCAACACAATAATAAAAAGTTTTAACCAAACAAAGAAATAAATGTGCTGACGGAATAAGATATTACAATACCGACACTGTGAGCCAATAAACCCGGGACTTCGGGGCTAACATCCCTACTATGTGATTATGTTCATATCTTCTTTTTTTTTCTTTCATTGGCTCGATAACCGCCTATGCGATTTTGGCCGAGCTTAGCACAGCACGCCAGTTATTTCTCTCTTTCGCTAACTGGCGCCAGTTGGAAATACCAAGCGTACCCAAGTCCTTTACCGCCTGGTCTTTCCAACGCAGAGGAGGCCTCCCTTTTCCTCTGCTACCACCGGCGGGTACCGCGTCGAATACTTTCAGAGCTGGGGCGCTTTCATCCATTCGAACGACATGACCAAGCCAACGAAGCCGCTGAATCTTAATTCGCTGCACTATATCTACGTCGTTATAAAGCTCGTACAGCTCATCGTTCCATCTTCTACGGTATTCGCCATCGCAAAGGCGTAAAGGCCCATAAATCTTTCGGAGAATCTTTCTCTCGAACACTCCCAGAGCCTTCTCATCAGATATCTTCATCGTCCATGCTTCTGCGCCATACATCAGGACGGGCATAATGAGAGACTTATAGAGCGTAATTTTTGTCCGTCGAGAGAGGACTTTACTGCTCAGTTGCCTACTCAGTCCGAAGTAGCACTTGTTGGCAAGAGTGATCCTCCTTTGGATTTCGAGGCTGACATTATTATTGATGTTAATGCTGGTTCCTAAGTAAACGAAGTCTTCTACTTTTTCAAAGTTATAACTGTCAACAGTGATGTTTGATCCCAGTCGTGAATGTGCCGACTGTTTATTTGATGACAGGAGATACTTCGTCTTGCCCTCGTTCACCTCCAGACCCATTCGCTTTGCTTCTCTATCCAGTTTGGAGAAGGCAGAACTAACTGCGCGGTTGTTAAGGCCGATGATGTCAATGTCATCGGCGTACGCCAGCAGCTGCACACTCTTATAAAAGATAGTGCCTGACCGATTTAGTTCTGCGGCTTGAATTATCTTCTCCAGCATAAGGTTAAAAAAGTCACACGACAAAGAGTCACCCTGTCTGAAACCTCGTTTGGTATCAAACGGCTCGGAGAGGTCCTTCCCAATCCTGACGGAGCTGGTGGTGTTGCTCAACGTCATTTTACATAGCCGTATAAGTTTTGCAGGGATACCAAATTCAGACATTGCGACATAAAGGCAACTTCTTTTTGTGCTGTCGAAAGCGGCTTTGAAGTCGACAAAAAGGTGGTGCGTGTCGATTCTTCTTTCTTGGGTCTTTTCCAAGATCTGGCGCACTGTGAATATCTGGTCGATAGTAGATTTACCAGGTCTAAAGCCACACTGATAAGGTCCAATCAGTTCATTGACGGTGGGCTTTAGTCTCTCACACAATACGCTCGACAGAACCTTATATGCAATGTTAAGAAGGCTGATACCACGGTAGTTGGCGCGAATTGCAGTATCACCCTTCTTATGGATTGGGCAAAGTACACTTAGATTCCAATCAGTAGGCATGCATTCGTCCGACCATACTCTACAGATAAGCTGGTGCATGCGCTTTACCAACTCTTCTCCACCGTATTTGAATAACTCAGCTGGCAGCCCGTCAACTCCGGGCGCTTTGTTGTTCTTGAGCCGTGCTATTGCTATACGGATTTCATCGCAGTCGGGTAACGGAATATGAATTCCGTCGTCATTGATTGGGGTTTCGGGATCATCATCTTCTCCAAGGTGGTCTCTGTCACTACCACTAAGTAGTGTGGAGAAGTGCTCCCTCCATAAACTAAGTATATTCTGAACGTCAGTTACCAGGTCGCCGTTGTCGTTCTTACAGGAATTCGCCCCGGTCTTAAAACCTTCTGTTAGTCGTCGCACTTTCTGAAAGAATTTTCGGGCGCTTTTCCTGTCGGCCAGCAATTCAAGCTCTTCGCACTCACGCATTTCGGCCTTTCTATTCTTCTCTCGAAAAATGCGTCTCGCTTCCTTTTTCAACTCACGATATCTCTCCCGCAAGGCTCGCGTTGCGCCCGATCGCAACGTGGCCCTGTAGGCAGCATCTTTCCGTTCCGTGGCAACGCGACATTCCTCATCGTACCAGTCATTTTTCCGGGCTCGCTGGAAACCAATAGATTGTTCAGCGGCGGTACGTAAAGAGCAAGAGATGTGGTTCCATTGCTCTGAAATATCGCTGTGTTGATTAGAGCTCTCAGAGAGCAGGAGTGCGAGTCGAGTAGCGAAGTGCGTGGCTGTCTGTTGTGATTGCAACTTTCCGACGTCGAGCTTTCCTTGTGTGCCTTTATGCACGCTTTTTGACGCGCAGAGGCGCGTGCGTATCTTGGCTGCGACAAGATAATGGTCCGAGTCGATGTTGGCTCCTCGGATCGTGCGCACATCTAGGACACTGGAAGCGTGCCTTCCGTCTATCACAACATGGTCGATTTGGTTTCGTGTCTTACCATCTGGAGACAGCCACGTAGCCTGATGTATCCTCCTATGCTGGAACCTGGTACTACAAACTACCATGTTTCGGGCCCCGGCGAAGTCGATCAGTCTCAATCCGTTGTCAGACGTTTCCTCGTGGAGACTGAATTTTCCGACTGTGGAACCAAAGATGCCCTCCTTACCCACCTTGGCATTAAAATCGCCTAGCACGATTTTTATATCGTGTTGGGGGCAGCGTTCGAACGTGCGCTCCAGGAGTTCGTAGAAGCAATCTTTGGTCCCATCGTCCTTCTCTTCCGTCGGGGCATGGGCGCAAATCAGGGAGATGTTGAAGAATCTCCCCTTTATGCGGATTGTGGCGAGACGTTCGTCCACCGGAGTGAACGACAGTACTTTACGGCGAAGTCTCTCTCCCACCACAAATCCGACACCAAATTTGCGCTCCTTTACATGGCAGCTGTAGTATACGTCGCAAGGGCCTACCGTTTTCCTCCCTTGCCCCGTCCATCGCATTTCTTGGATGGCGGTGATGTCAGCCTTCGCTCTACCGAGGACATCAACCAGCCGGGCAGAGGCACCTTCCCAATTAAGGGTTCGGACATTCCAGGTGCATGCCCTCAAATCATAGTCCTTAAAACGTTTGCCGTGGTCGTCATCTAAAAAGGGGGGTCCTGTCCGAGGCTTTGCTTTGCTTTTCATTGGAAGTTGTTTTTTACGTGGCGGGTTCCAAGCCCTGCGCACAACCCATTGCTGGGGGTTGATATTTTAAATTCGTTTATATAGCGAGCCGCTTGCTCCAAGACAGACGCCCGCTTGCAGCCGCACCTCCTGGTGAACAGACGCTGCGGACTTCAGTGGACCCTTAAACCGAATATGTCGGAGTGGCTCCACTAAAGCTCCCTCTCTATTAGCCGTGACCCATGGCTCCACACGGGTTGGTTACCGTATCTCGCACATGGGTTGCTCACGTTGCCCAGGGTGCACGAACGTGGACGTAAGAGTAGGGATTGAGTACAGCCGCGCAACTGTATCTGCATACCCAGAAGCACCACTGTACCCCATTGCACCCCTAGAAAGTTTGTATGTTTCATGTGTGTGTGCTAATCCGTGCACAATCGCTGATGGAGCTTGTTTGGAGCAATTCCTTTTAATGCAAAGCCAAATACCAAATCAGTTGAGTGACGTCACTAAAGGTTTAAAATATTTGTTCACTTTGGCGTTAAGTCTATTGTGTTACAAACAAATGCAAAATACTACATTTTACTAAGAAAGCCCACACAAAATCTGTAGATAGAAAAGAACACACATATGTATGTACTCATAAATATGTAGAGATGTTTATCATTGTGTATTCTCGAAGCAAAACTTGAATACGTGGGCAAATAAGTTCATTAAATTACAGTGCAAATTAGTTTTGCATAATCATTTATACGAGTTTGGATGTAAATACATACATATGTATGTATAAAGTACACATCAAGACTGGAAGGACCATGTACGAGTAACTTAGCTCGCTGGCCTCACAAAACACACTTCGCTAAACCGTAAGATTTAAATAGTTCGCCAAACTTACTTTTGCTGTAATTTGAAAACATAAATGGAAGGTAACTTTTGTTATACCAAAAATACAGTTATCGCGATTGATTCAACAATATATTTCTTAATTCTGGTATACATATATCTAAACGATTATTTTTATTTTTAAAATCATAAAAAATTGCCTTGTTTTTTTGTTTTTTGTTTTTGTTTGGTCGCAATATTCAGTTTTTCTTTAAAGATAAGTAGTCGTTCAAGAACAAATATACATAAAAGTATACAAATCTATACAGCTTTCTTTCTTTCTATAAAAAACAAGTATGTTAATGTGTTATATGGAAGAACATGAGTATAAGCCACGGCAAAGAAATTCTCAAAAAGCAACGGTATTTTTTAATAGACAAATAAATTTTTTTTAAATTTGGCAAAATATCCATATAAAATCATTTCATCATTACTTACTTACTTACTTACTTAATTGGAGCATCAACTGCCTAAGCGATTTTGGCCAAGGTGATCAAAGGACGCCAGCCAAAGATAATATGATACGAAACTTCTCTCTTTCGCTTGCTGCGAGAGCCCATGATCTCACATTTTGGGCTGGCAACAAAGCCGAATCATGGGCTACTGAACAGCTGGCACGCAAAAAGGTGGGCTACCAGAGGCAAATGCGTGGAAATAGCTATAATTTTTATTTGGATAAAAAAAGCGAGTAAATGTTATTTTTTTATAGAATGTGTCTTGAAATCTCTAAATTAAGAGTTAAATTTAATATATAAGTTTTAACAAACTTTGAAGGTTTTGATTTACATACAAATATTGTATTTTATTTTAAAAATATATACCAAAATAATTTTTTCAAAGCGAACTGGGTAAATATTGCATTTGAATATACATGAATAAACATGTATGTTTATAAGAAAACACGCTATATCTTCCATTTATGTTTAATGCATATATAAAAGCAGTTTTTGCGAAATATGAATTTCTGCAATATTTTAATGGTTTTCATTGTTTTGATTGTATATATATTATCTTCTGGCATTAAGGTAAATAACATATCTTATTAACTCTTATTTTTATTGCATTTTCATTCGTTCCATTAGCAAACCTCAACTGTGGCGAAGCAACTGCAAAAGCTCCAAAAAATTAAATAAAAAGCCCCAGATACTATTTCTACAGAGTGGCTCTTTTGGAAAATGTTATAAAAAATGCGCATTTTAACAGCGCTCTCACGAAACAAAGAGTTTCGTATCATATCATCTTTGACGCCAGCTGTCCCTACCTCTTGCTAACTGGCGCCAATTGGAAGTCTCAAGTATAGCCAAGTCTTTTTTCTCTTGGTCTTTCC
Organism: Philophylla caesio; assembly: GCA_963971545.1. NCBI lineage: Eukaryota > Metazoa > Arthropoda > Insecta > Diptera > Tephritidae > Philophylla > Philophylla caesio. The sequence continues at coordinate 101,281,194 of OZ020607.1, read as the reverse complement.
AACGCAGAGTAGGTCTTCCTTTTCCTCTGCTACCACCAGCGAGTACCGCGTCAAAAACCTTCAGGGCTGGAGCTATTTCATCCATTCGAACAACGTGACCTAGCCAGCGGAGCTGCTGATTCTTAATCCGCTGCACTATGTCTACATCCTTGTACAGCTCATCGTTCCATCGTTCCATCGTACGTGGTATTCGCCGTCGCAAAGACGCAATGGTCCATAAATCTTTCGAAGAATCTATCTTTCGAACACTTCTGCGCCATACAATAGGACGGGCATGATGAGAGAATTATAGAGTATGGTTGTTGTCCGTCAAGAGAGGACTTTACTGCTCAATTGGCTACCCACTCCGAAGTAGCACAAGGCTGACGCTGATATTGGTGTTAATGCTGGTTTCTAAGTAAACGAAGTTCTCTACTTTTTCAAAGTTATAACAGTCAACAATGATGTTTGATCCCAGTCCTAAATGTGCCGACTGTTTATTTGATGACAGGAGATACTTCATCTTGCCCTCGTTCACCTCCAGACCCAATTCGCTTCGCTTCTCTATCCAGTTTGGAGAAGGCAGAACTAACTACGCGGTTGTTAAGACCGATGATGTCAATCTCATCGGCGTACGCCCGCAATTGAACACTGTTATAAACGATGGTGCCTGACCGATTTAGCTCTGCGGCTCGAATTATCTTCAATAGCATCAGGTTAAAGAAATCGCTCGGCAAAGAGTCACCCTGTCTGAAACCTCGTTTGGTATCATCCCTTGCCCCGTCCATTGCATCTCTTGGATGGCGGTTATGTTTGCCTTTGCTCTGCTGAGGACATCAACCAGCCGGGAAGAGCAACTTTCCTAATTAAAGGTCCGGACATTCCTGGTGCATGGCCTCAGATCATTGTCCTTTATACGTTTGCCGTGGTCGTCATCATAAAAGGGGGGTCTCATTCGAAGCTTTGTTTTCGTTTTCATTGAAAGATGTTGTTTACCTTGCGGGTTCCAAGCCCTGCACACAAATCATTGCTCGGGGTTAAAATTTGAACTCGTTTATATAGCAAGACGCCAAGACAGACGCTCGCTTGCAGCCGTACCTCCTGGTGAACATACTCTGCGGACTTTAGTGAACCCTCATACCGAATATGTCGGAGTGGCTCCACTAAAGCTCCCTCTCTATTAGCGGTGACCCAAGGCTCCACACGGGTTGTTTACCGTATCTCGCACATTGGTTGCTCACGTTGCCCAGGGTGCAGGAACGTGGACGTAAGAGTAGGGATTGAGTACAGCCGTGCAACTGTAAATACATACCCAGAAGCACCTCTGTACCTTTACTGTAGCCTTTACTAAAAATACGTCGCCATACCATGAAAGTTAGTTTTCCAAATATGGCGATACAGCATTATTTTAGTTTAATCGCAAACAAACTCGTTGCTCGAGAAATCCATTAGCTTATAAATTTGGAAAATAGCATCTAATATCCTTCTGAAAACATTCTGTTAAGCCAGCATTGGATTTCGCTGCGCAATTTTGGAGGAATATCTGTGCTTTTTGAGTAGTTGTCGAATTATATTATACGTTACCTCTACACCGTAGTCGTGTTTTAAATGTTTTCTAATGTAAATTTGAGCATTGTTTTTAATTGAATGTATAATCGTACCTTCATCTCTTCTTGTCAACTTTTTTGGTCGTCCTCCAGAACTTTTCAGTGCGGCTTATATTATTGTAGATGGTTCTGAGCTTTATTGAGAATATTTCGGCAAGTTACTTTCTTGATTTTCCTTTGTAGTATTTAAAATAAATCCAACTGAATAACGTTGCTGTCAATGCGCTTTCCTGGTATGTTATAATATCAACTTCAGCTATATTGCGTTGTTCAAAAACTGATTATACGACTGTTTCTAACTCGCTTCTTAACTGCAAAGTGTCGCTACATATAATTTTTTCCAGAATTTCAAAACGTTAGTTTTATTTTGCTGATGTTATATCGCCTCATGATTCAATAATAAAAGGTTAGATCAATATTGACAAGGGAGTTTTGACACTCCCTTACAAACGGTTGCATAGACGAAGTACGGAAAAAGGGTAAATAATGCGTTCCCTTTTTGTGAAACTAGGATTAGCATAGTATTGAAAGTTTGCAAATAGTGGTAGAATATAATATGTTAATTTTAATATGTTTGCAAGAAATTTTGTGCTTAAATGACAATAAAAAGTAGTCTTACCTCAATTAATTAATTTAAATGCTATTTAGTAAAAATATTAAAACTGCAAGCTAAAATTATGTTAAGCTCTAAAAATTTGTTTAATCACAAAGTGGTTCTGAGTTAAAATAAAGAAGCTTTTTGACATCATTGCTAATGATTATGTATTGGGTACATGCAATGAGGGTTTCTATAGAACATGGGCACTATTTTATTTCTGCGCCATTAAAATTTTCAAAACACCAGCTCCAGGCTTTTGACAAGCCAAAAACTCGATAGATGGCTAGCACAGTACAACACATGATTTGCCAACTCAATTCTGAGAACTGTATGTGAAACTAGACCCAAAAAGAATAATTTTTGCATCATTCGTTTTGTCTTCTTACCTGCCAAAAAAAAAGGGGTGGTCATTATTCGTAAAATTTAAAACTCACACATGGTGAAACAGGTATATAGCCACCGTAAAAAAATATGCACCCATTTATAAGTACCTGTCAGTAAACTAGTGAACAATACACATTATAAATAGGTGTGCATTGATCGATTTTACTCATTCAACAAGTGTTGACGAACGCGAAAATTACAAGTCAATATTTTAAAAGTGCAGTTTTTAATAGTAACTAGACTTGAAACTTTTTTCCGTTTTGTATTTTTTATGAATTACAAAAAAAAAAAAAAAAAAATTTTTCTTCATGCGCTTATTTTTAATTTGGAAACTGTTCCTTGTATAGGAAAACAATATATGAACAGATTAAGGGAATTGTAATTGTAAATTTTTTAAAATTTATTTCAACTAAATCGGGCTAGTGGCTGTCGAGCTATGTCAAACAACAGGGCCTAAAACGTGATAAATTCCCCTATACGATAGTACAAACTTGAAATCGATATTAAAAATATTTTGGCAGGTAAGAAGACAAAACGAATGATGCAGAAATTATTCTTTTTGGGTGTAATTTCACATACAGTTCTCAGAATTGAGTTGGCAATCAATGAACTGAAAAATGTTGTACTGTGTAGGTCGAGGTGCTCCCGGACACTTCGTTAACCCAAGTCAACGAAGCGTAATTTGCATTATTTTGCGACAAGTATAGCTTTCTTACTAGAAAGAAGTTATTTATTCGGTTTATTCCTTTTATTTATTTACCATCGGTATCAGTGTTATTCTTAATATTGTGATGAACCCCTGGAGGGTGAAAGGACCAAACATTTTAATTCCGATAAACAGTAAGTGACTTTATATAGTTAATGGAGTTGTGAGAAAACCCCAATAATTCGAAATTTTAGAAAGAAATCTTTGTATATTTAAAGAAAAATAAATCAATCTTCATAACTCAAGAATTTAGTTCTTACAAATTCTTGTTTATGGCATTTGGATGATTATTATGTCGCATTATTTTTAATTTATGTGTAAACTGTTAAACCCATTCCTTTTAGAAATAATAAAACTTTCCACTTTGTCACATCGAATTTATATGCGCGTGAAAAGCGTTCAAAGAAAAAGCGCGTCATTTATACACATTTACTTGAAATATTTACAAGACGGGGTCAATCTTGTAATCAGAAAAAATGCTGTATTTAGAAACATTAGAAACAAAAAGTGTTGCCTGTGATTTTTTGGTATTAAAAAGTTTTGAGGTAACTACTATTATTATTTTTAAGAAGCAACACGGTTTTGATGCTAAGGGAGCCGTTTGACAAAAAGTGAGGGAGCTAGCTGCTTATCGAGCTAACCTTTTATAATTGAATCATGATATCGCCTACTCAGAATTTGGAAACAATTAAATGACACTATGGAAATTATCGTTTTTGTTTTATTTCTTTTCCGGTCTTGTTTCAGTTAATAAAATGGACTTTTTTTGGGATATAATAAATACTGAAAAATTAATAAAAAAAAGATGTGAGTGTTTGAACTCAAGGTAGATGTGTAAACTGTTAAATTTGCAGTATTTAGAAATATTAACCCCTATATAATACTTTACAATCTCGTTAATAATGGTTGTATCTTTAAAGGTATCATGGGCATTCAAGGGTTAAGTCAATCATACATATTTATCTTGTTTAATTTTTAAAATTTAATTTATTTTATTATTTATGTTGCAATAGTTAAAATAGGCTTATGATAGCTAAAATAAGAAACGTACACCTTTGATTCAATACTGGTAAGTAGTCTGGAAAAAACGGCCAGCAGGCATAGCTTTAAGGTCGTTTTTAAACCACAATCTATCACACACAGCGCATGCGTATCCAAAGTCGTTGTCGATCATTTTTAATTTAAATTGTTTATGGGCATTAACATGGTTAAGATAATGCTCATATTGCAATTCAATGTTTTGGTAATTTGGTTGTTGTTGCTGTTGTAAATGTTGTTGTTGCTGTTGTTGTTGCTGCTGTAAATGTCCACGTAGCCTATTAATTTCTTTTTTGGGTTGACGTTCTCGGTAGGCACGTCGATATCCAGCGTTTCTGGATCTTCTTAATGATTGCGATGTTCTCTACAATAATAATTAATATTAGTATTTGACCTGTAATTTATTTAGAAACATGAATATTACCTGCATTTCGGTTATATACCTCCAGTTTAAAAGTTTAATTTATTGTTTTAAAGAACACCAATCAGCTGAGTTGTAGAAACACAAAGCGATCAGCTGTTCAAAAGTAGTACCAACGCAAAGCGAATAAGGGAATTTCAATCAAAATTTAGAGAACACGCTGTGCTCTAATTCACTCAGCAAAGAACGTACGTTCTTTGCACACAGTTTGTAAAAATTTGCGCCTAATTGCATGCAACTCAAAGGTACAGGGTGCTCCCGATTAAATATAATTAATTTAGCTTTTTGTGTCAATACCAAAGAACGTAGATAATACCCAAGACAGACATGGGAGCTTATCTGCATTAACAGCCTTTATTGGCATTAACTCGTGCATTATTCTCTTCACTGCATTTCTATCTGGCAAAGCTGTCAAGTGGACAGGTGTATGTTCGGACAAATCAAACGGGTTTTTTGTTCCATCAAACCAAGAATGATAGAATACAAGATTGCGCAATCCCGTTGCGGATGAAATATCTTGAGTAATAATAAACAAAGAATAGGGGGAGAATAGTGGGAAGAGAATGATGAGCAATTTGCAATTTTTCAAGGAGAAATGAATTTTTTTGGTGCTTAAGTATAAAACTATGAATAATAGAAAGAATGCATCAAACAAAAATTTATTGAGTGGTACCGCTTCTGTTTCCGCGAAATTAAAATTAAAATCTCCACCCAAGATAAGTGAATGCCACTGAAAATTGTTTCCTAATTCCCGTGCACCAGCAAACCGATTACACTGTGTCAATCTAAATTTAGAGAACACCCTATGCTTTAAGCCGCATAGTTTATAAATATTATGCGCCTAATTGCATGCAACACAAAGATAATTGATTTTGCTTCTGGGTCAATATAATACTAACACATACGTCAGACGGCACACGCATTTTCACACAGAGTCGTTCTTGACCAATCAAAAACGTCTTACTTTTTTTATATGGAGTTTTTATGGTAGTATTAGCGTAAGAGATGTTTACACATCAAAAATAAAAAAATGTAAAACATATTCGCTTCCTGGTGTTGTTAATTGTCGAACTCGAATTTTATTGCAATTTTTCATTTTGAAACAATTACTTGAGATACTGCACGTATTTATGTTGCTGACCCAAAGTTTCTCTATCAATCGAAATACATACATATACATATGTATGTAGCTGTCAATTTAAGAAATGACTGTGCTTGCCAGATAAAATTTGGCCATGTGCCGAATGATAATGAGGGAATGAAGATAAAAAACACGGCTGTGGAGATCTGGGTTAACGTTGCAACGAAAAAAACGCCGCAGAAGTTAACGTGGCATTGTGCGCGATTAGTAATCGCTTCAGTTCTCGCTTCTAGGAATCATTAAATTCATTTGCACTATGCTTGTAATTTGTGTATAGTACAATTTTTCATAAAACAATACACCTCATTGATGATTAAGTACTTATGTAGGTATCATATAAACTTTGTCCCACCATTACATTTTCAATCATCAAACGAGTGAAGGGTGCGTACCCAATTATTTGTTCTAATTTCGCTTATGCATTTATAGTTTCATATAAAGAGTTTTATTTAAATCTTAACTAACGCATTCATATCACGCATTATGTAATTATGTACATACTTATAAAAATATCAGCTCAAGTCATGTGAAATGGAGCGTAATATATTAACACCCATACGTATGTAGGTACTAGCAAAGAACATAAATGTATAAGAATGGACAACACGTTATTATTAGCAACGAGTGAATCTCCAGGGGTGTGCTTTCTTACTCTAGCCAATCAAAAAATTCATTTGAGCAAAAGAGAAAGCATGCCCCTGGAGATTCACTCGTTGCTAAAAGTAACGTGTTGTCCCTTCTTATACATTTATGTTCTTTGGTACTAGTACTTTACGCTGACTCTATTGAAGTGGGTCACTTCTGTAAATTTAAATCAAATCAGTAGACATACACAGTTACATTTATATCATATAAAAAAAGTTTCATATCGTCGTTAAAAGTATCAAGCCGGTAGGAATGAAAACAGCTTTTGATGAACTGATGAGTTGGGAAGCTCCGTGGGTTGTTGAAGAAATTGGTGGGAGCTGTTAATAATTGATGAAAGCGCCAAAGCAGTAAAAATCAGACTGAAGTTTCTTATTCCCACCAAAATTTGCTTCCCTGCGCTGTCAATTAGTTCTTGTTGTCTTCTAGTGTCGATCCTTCATCGGTTTCTTCTTCGGGGTAGCCAGACGATTATATACTATGACACTGTGTCCCAATAACTCTGAATCGCTAGAATGCCTGTTTGTATTGATACTGGAACATTAATAGAATTCGCATTCTCGATGGGAGTATTTTAAGCCAACAGATGACATCAAGCCACACGGTAATTACAATGAATCGGCAAGCATCTATATGGAGGATGTTTAACTTAGGATAAGAAGAAATTTCTCTGATAAGAAATTCAGGGAGAAAGAACGGGAGTAATATGCTCTTAACCCTATTCGTACAACGTGCTTGTGCGGACGTAGAGTACCACGTGGTGACTTAGAGTCACTCGTATAAATAAAACGGCTTAAGTATTATTCCATTAAAATTGGAATTTTCATACAATTTGATATTTCTAATGGAGCATTAAGTTTTAATGGAGAGGGAATAAATTGGTGTAATGAAGTCCTATAGTATATCGGAGGTGGACGGCTGTGCATGCTAGCGTTAGCCTGGTACTAAGCTCGTCGGATTGGGGTGGTTCTTGCCGCCACATGGTTCCAATAACTCGACCATACAAAAAAACTCATGCACTTGTTATTGAATTCGGACAACAAAAAAACACAGTCCCTAAAACCCTAGCAATAATATATCGGACGACCTTTATATGGAATTATCCCCTCGATCACCATAAAGAAAATCCAAACCTCCCTACTCTTCCCTGCCCAACCATAAAGAGACACTTTTTGTATCGCCAACCCAACCATACTTGCATACCTAAGGCTCACATCCCCTCAGAATATATAAATTATTTTAGAAAATCATTTTTGCTTACAATACCATATTCATTTATTTACAAATTCATTAAAATATCTTTTACAGCAACTCATAATTAAGCTATATGCTTACTTGCAAAAATTGTAAATCCTAAATCCAGTTGAAGGTATTCTTATCGTAATATAATATTCAAATAGGTATACAAATGCGAATAATTGCAATCTGGTCACATTATTTGCAGTTGTTACGAAAGTAAATATATAAAAAAAAACAAAATAGTTTAAACAAAAGGCATGAAAACAAAGTAACCTAACCAAATAACTAAATGTCATGTGAAGCACCATAGAAAATGTACAATGTTAGCAGAGTAGCATAATTAGTTTGAAGAATGAAACCGCAAATGGGTATTAGAGCTTAACTAAATTCTCTATTAAGTGTGTTGCTCTTTTTCTCTCTTTTTTTTTTTTTTTTTTTTTTTTTTTTTTTTTTTTTTTTTTACATAGTTAGGCTACTCTTCCACTCTATCATACAAATAAGATAATAAAATGAGTAAGAAGATTGAAATAAAAACTTACATTTCGTTGTCCCGATCGATGTCAGCAGGCGCCTGATGAGATGGTCGGAGGCTAAAGAGAGTTATTCTCTCCCAGTTGTGTAGTGAAATTATAATATGCATTGATTTTACTTTAACTTAAATACATACATATGTATATACTTTTCGCTCCCTATAACCATACAATTCTACACATGAACCTAGTTATGAAGTTTTTGGTTACACATTGTTTTGCTATGAATTTACGCACGCCAGTGGCTGCGTATAAAATTGTATATAAGGGGTATTTTAAACATTAAATAATTCTTATTTTTCATTTACAAGTACGGAGTATTTTAAACATTAAAGAATTCTTATTTTCATTTTCAAGTACATTATGCAAATTTAATACAAATAATTTTTGTAGAACTTAACTATAGTTAACATGGTTCTAGTTAAGTTTATTCCAGCTTAAGGTAAATTTAAGTTAGTTTGCTAATACAGAATCCGAATCTGAAACATATGTGTTCACTATTAAGTAAGAGGATTTTTTTTGTACAAATTCTCGATTTTTCTTTTTGATTTTCGTTATTATTAATTTCAATGGATCGACTTAAAAGGATTTCTGCAAATATCCATGTGTATGCAGGTATACGTAGATAAATGCTGATAATAAAACTAAGTTTAGACTTTTGGTCTTTCGCTACAACAAGTTAGTAGCCTAGCTGAACTTTGGCTTCTGGGGCCAAGTAAGGCGATTTACGTCATCCACGTGGCGCTCCTCCAAATTTCGGGAATGATACGCGTTTACTGCGGCTCACGAGGAACAATAACCAAAACACCTCTTTAGCTTTCTTAGCTGGTTTCCTTGATGAACTGACAAAGCGTGGATTACATTTATTTTTCTATTTTTTTGAGGATTTCAGCGCGTTCGCAGGAATAGTTGGCGGAATAAAAACGCGTAACTTTCTCGACGCGGAGATGTAGCCTTTTCGGTGATTTACACGATAAGAAGTCGAGCCTTTAAGAAAAGGTCGTACGAATTTTTCTTTCCCGACTTTAAAAAAACGACTTCACTCAACTTTTTGAGATTCCACGCGATTTCTTTTTCGGATGGCTGGTACGTCTTGCTGCTTCAGGATATCGATCAAAGAAAAAAAACCCCACTCCGCAATCTCAGCGGAAGTTCCCTTTGACGTATCTGACGTTCTGTTCGAGAAAACTGACAGCTGTTATTTTGAGGACAATATGTCAATCTACTACATATTAAAGGGTCAGGTTGACAGGGTGACTAAAAGTAATAAATTTTTGTTTGTTTTTTTTTTAACGCTTTAGCAAAAGTAATTCCTAAACTTACTTCTCATGACCTAGTGATTATACTGTCGCTAAGATTAATAATTTAAAAAAACGTGTTGACTTTAAGTCGCGCTCACAAAGCAGGTGTTTTGAAAGAGTATTGCAAATGCTTTTGAAAAAACAGCTAAAACAGGCGATAAGTTTAACATGGCTGTATGTCTTTAGCGTGGAATGTACCAAGGAGTTTGCCATTTGTTTCTTCTAAAACATAATAAGACGATCCGACTTTTTCTCGAACCCGTGCCCTGAGAAAGGTATTAGCCAGCTTAGCATTGAAAGTTTGTGCCTTGTTGCTCTGAGCAAAGTTTCTTCTTAAGACTTCCTGGCCAACTGTGTACTCAATTTGCCGTGACCTTAAGTTGTACCGACATTCGTTGCGGTTGAAAGCTTTGTGCATATTCGATCTTACTTTATCTCGTACTTGCAGGATGTTTTCAAAACGACTGTTGTTTCCGACTAACCCTTCGGACGTCATGCCGATGCTTCTAAGTAGTGCATAATTATCACCGTGGGTTATCATATGTTGACCAAAAACAACAAAATAGGGGCTAAACCCGGTGGACTGGTGAATCGAATTTCGAAGCGCAGAATTAATACTGCTCAGATGGCAATCCCAATCACGCTGATCGGTTTTGATATAAGCTCTTAAAGCAGCGTTTACGGAGCGATTTACGCGTTCCGATGAATTGCTCTGTGGCGAATATATGGCGGTGAAGGTATGCTTTATCCCGCATTTCGTTAAGAATGCTTCAAATTCATTAGACCTGAATTGACTTCCGTTGTCACTTACTATATATTCTGGCATTCCAAATACATCAAAAACTTGTGTCTTCAAATAGTTGACAATAGGAGTGGTGGTAAATTGTTTTACTGGGAAAAGAAATGTAAATTTCGACATGTGGTCAAGTATAATAAGAATACCGATATGTCCGCTTTTAGATCGCGGGAAAGGGCCTATTAAATCGATGTATAGCCTTTGGAAAATTCTCTCCACAGGCGTGAATTTCCCCATCATAGGGCGCAGGCTCTTTGTCGGATGTTTGGTGGTTTTGCAAACGATGCAGGTAGAAATATAGTCTTGCACCTCACGATGTAATCCGGGCCAATAAAAGTACCTTCGAACTCTTTCTGTGGTTTTAGCAATGCCACCATGCGCGCTCGTTGGACAATCGTGTGCGTTCTTTATAACCTCGTTACGTAAGGACATAGGTACAAAAAGCTTCCAAGCATCATTTTCCTTTTCTGTGTCCCCCGTATAAAATTCATTTCGGTGGTATACATATTTATCGCAAATTTTAAAGTCAGGAAATTTTCCAGAATTACTGATAAGTTTTTCTTTAAAAGCCACATATTCAGCTTCGTCAAAAGCGGGTGAAGACAGGTTGATGTCAGGCACATAGTCTACTGAAACCGACGAAACAATGTCTTCCGAATGAACACGCGAGAGAGCATCTGGTACGACGTTGGCACTACCTTTTCGGTGCTCGATTTTAAAATCAAACGCTTGACATTTTAACGCCCAGCGTGCTAACCGACCACTGAGATCGCTTTGATTCATCAGCCATCGCAAACTGGCATGATCTGTGATCACTGTGAAGGTCTGACCTTCCACATATGGCCGAAACTTTTTTATGGCCAATACAGCTGCTAAACATTCCCTCTCGGTGACTGAATAATTTTGTTGAGCTCTGTTCAGTTTTTGGGACATATATGCTACTGGTATCTCATCACCGTCGTCGTTTTTCTGCGCCAGCACTGCACCCACTCCATGTAAACTAGCGTCGCATTGGATAATAAACGGCTTCTTGAAATCTGGATTGGCAAGAAACGGAGCAGAAGTCAACCTAGCTTTTAATAAATCGAATGACTCTTGAGCCTTATCCGACCATATAAATGACTTCGCTTTTTTCAATAGTTCAGTTAACGGATGAGTTACCTCAGCATAGTTGGCGACGAACCTTCGGTACCATCCTGCCATTCCCAGAAGTCTTCGAAGTTGTTTCACTGTTTTCGGAACGGGGTAATTTACTATTGCGTCAACTTTCCCAGCGTCGGTTTTTAAGGTTCCTAGCCCGACCACATACCCCAAATAACGAACTTCTGTCATACAAAATTTGCTTTTCGATATGTTAATGGTTAGTCCAGCTTTGCTAACATGAAATGCCACTTCTTTCAACAGTTCAATGTGTGACTCGAAGTTCTCAGAGACTAAGAGCAAGTCGTCCAAGTACACAAAAACCCTTTCTTTTAAGTGATATGGTATTACTTTATCCATAAGCCTACACATCGTCTGGGGAGCGTTACAAAGGCCGAACGGCATAACGGTATAATGGTAAAGAGGTCTGTTGGGAACTGTGAAAGCCGTTTTTTCACGAGAGCTTCTCTCCAGAGGAATTTGCCAGAAAGCATCCTTTAAATCCAGGCTGGAGATGAACTCCGCTCGTGGCAGTCTAGATAATATTCCTTCGATATGTGGTAGGGGATAAGCATCTTTAATAGTCAATGCATTTACTTTTCTGCTGTCCAAGCAAAGGCGTATCTTCCCAGGTTTTCGTACCAAAACCACAGGTGACGACCATGGACTGTTTGACTCCTCTATGACACCTAGAGCCAGCATCCTATCAATTTCTTCACACATTAATTTCTCGACCGCCGGTGATATCGGAAAGTGTCTCTGTTTAATGGGCTTTGCATTACCCACGTCGATGTCGTGTTCAATTAGCCTAGTTTTTCCTAGCCCACGTTCTTCAAATTTTGGATAGGATGATATAACTAACTGTAGCCTATGTTGCTGTTCTGTACTTAGGATATGCGAATTTGAACTATCTCCAGGGCTGCTTATTTCACTGACCACATTGGAAGCTATACCGAACGCTCTCCAAAAATCTACACCAAGATAAATGTTTTGAACTAAAGATGGTATAACATAAAACTCTATAGTTTTCGCCTCATTTTTGTAGGTTATTTCTAACGTAAGTACGCCCTTAATGTCTTGACGGGATCCATCCGCAGTTCGCACGCTTGAACTAATTTTTTTGACGAAATCATTTTTAGCTAACACCTCTCTTGCCAATTCCGCTCCCAGGCAACTTGCTGAAGCTCCTGAGTCTAGCAGACCTAACATATTTCTGCCCATTAGCTGCACGGAGGCGTATGGTCGTATATCGTTAGGTTTGTTGAAAATTGAACTTATCGAACTTAGGTGGGATTTTTTTTGTTTTATTTCCGACCAAAATTGTTTGGCACGTACAGATGAGCGCGACGGTTTGAAAATTTTGTTTCTAGCATCTTGATATGCACGCAGACGCTCATGTAATGGTACGATTGGGTACAGTTTTGGTACATATTTGTCAGCCGAGTCCGATTTTTTTTGGATTGATATTTTCCTATTTATTTGCGCTGATCCGATTAGTTGCTGGGATGTCGTAGCTTGTTGCTGACATCCCATAGCCCGTTTTCCGAACTATTACACTTAGGACAAGTCGGGAGAAAAAACGCTATGAGGCCACATCCATAGCAAAATACTCGCCTCAGTTTCACGCAATTTTTGTAATGGTGACCCTTCTCATCGCAATTCCAACATGTCCTTTCTGCTGATTGCCTTGCCACTTGACCTTGGTTGTTTGATCTAGTGCTAACTTCGTCAACACTGGCATCCTCTTCTCCAGCTCCAACTTCAGAAATGTTTCTACGCTGAGGAACGAAAGGTTTTTGGAAATGAGCACGGTTTTGAATCTCCGCGAATAAGTTTTCCCTTCGACGACAAGCCTTGCGAAGATCTGCAACGGTGTTAAGCTCTAAATGCAACAGCTCCAAACGAATGTCAGGTTGAAGATTCCGGACCATTATCTCCACCAGCTCTCTTTCTGATAATGGGCGCCTCAAACTGTCGGATATATTTAGAACATTGTCCAAATAGCTTTCAAAGGATTCTCCACTCTTTTGCTTCCTATTGCGGATTGATTCCTTGATATCAAAATCAGTACGGAAGTCTTTAAAACTCCCCCTTAGATCCTCACAAATGTCTACCCAGTCCAAATCTCGTACCGAATGATGGTAACGCCAAAACCAACGTTTGGCTTTGCCCTCAAACAGTAAGTGAACGTGCTGGCACAGGGTATTGTAGTCACCACGAAGGGTCGTGCTAGTAAGAGCGTTTACTCTATAAATAAATTCATCGACTGATACGCCATTAAGAGAACCATCGAACACTAACTTCCAACCGGAAATAACTTTAGCTACGAACGTTGAAGATGTATCAGCCGTTGCCCTATGCGACCTATTTATGTTCGGAAGGTAATGTTGCTCGTTATTCGCAGCGGTATCAGTAACATTATTTGATTGATTCTGAACTCTGTCATTATGAATTTCTGACGCATTCATATTCCGAAAATATGTGTCAAGCGATTCAGATATCATACGTCCTACTTCTTCGCGTATTTGCCTGGCAACCCTCTCTTCAAGATTCCTCACACTATCTTGAACCATATTTTGGACACAACTTAAACTAGTGTTATTCTGATTTTGCCGAGGAGTGCGATTTGCATTTGTACTACGACCTCTTCCACGATTAATGCTGTAAGTCGAATTATTAGACATATTAACTCCACCCCTAGACCTAGTCACGGGACCTTGATTAGCGTCTCTTGGTATCGCACCTTGCGCTACAAAAACATCATGCTGACTAACCGGTTCTGGCTCCTCAAAGCTCTTTAGAGATTGTGTGTCACATGAACGTCGACACAAGGGGCATGCATCATTGTCAGTAAGCCATCGGGTTATACAGACACGGTGGAAACCATGACCGCAAGGGGTTGTCGAGAAAGTCGCCTCTGTAATATCCTCATTGCATATACTACATGACCTAGTAGGATTATCGATTTCCAGCAAATTGCTTTCGCTGCGATAGACAGCCATTGTTTATATATAAATTTTATTTTCTAGGTTTGTTTCACGTTTATATTTATGTTTATGTGTATATCTAAATATGCGATAGTATTATATATATTTATGTTTATTTGTATATTGTGAGATTTTGATGATTGCCTTAGGTCTGAGAAAAGGAAGGAACTTTAGGTAGATCGTGAGTCTAAAAATTTTGAAGTACACAACTAAGGGTAGTTGTGCAAATAATCTAGCCAATGGGAATCTGCGAACCATATTTGATTACAACTGATTTTTCCACACCGACTTAGTTATTTCCCTCTGAAAACTTTTTGTTTTCTGTACACACAAATTTTTTTTTTCTTTATACTGGGTTCTGAAATCGGTAGTCAACCAAATTCAGAATTCCACACATTAAATCAAAAAAATGTAAAAAGATAAATGCAACTCTCAATTCATAATCGGTTCCTAAGATATGTCTATATCTATGTGGGAATTCCAGACTCTAACTAGAGGTAATGAAGTAAACCACTACTACGACCGGTTAGGCAAACATACGTACATATGTATGTACATATATGGTATTTGAACTAATTCCAGTGCCTAGCAAGTGTTTATAAAATGTATATAATTTGGAAAACCCAAAACTTCTGCTTTGGGCCCCACGTTGGGCGCCATCTTTGTAATGAAGTCCTATAGTATATCGGATGTGGACGGCTGTGCATGCTAGCGTTAGCCTGGTACTAAGCTCGTCGGATTGGGGTGGTTCTTGCCGCCACATGGTTCCAATAACTCGACCATACAAAAAAACTCATGCACTTGTTATTGAATTCGGACAACAAAAAACACAGTCCCTAAAACCCTAGCAATAATATATCGGACGACCTTTATATGGAATTATCCCCTCGATCACCATAAAGAAAATCCAAACCTCCCTACTCTTCCCTGCCCAACCATAAAGAGACACTTTTTGTATCGCCAACCCAACCATACTTGCATACCTAAGGCTCACATCCCCTCACAATATATAAATTATTTTAGAAAATCATTTTTGCTTACAATACCATATTCATTTATTTACAAATTCATTAAAATAGCTTTTACAGCAACTCATAATTAAGCTATATGCTTACTTGCAAAAATTGTAAATCCTAAATCCAGTTGAAGGGTTTCTTATCGTAATATAATATTCAAATAGGTATACAAATGCGAATAATTGCAATCTGGTCACATTATTTGCAGTTGTTACGAAAGTAAATATATAAAAAAAACAAAATAGTTTAAACAAAAGGCATGAAAACAAAGTAACCTAACCAAATAACTAAATGTCATGTGAAGCACCAAAGAAAATGTACAATGTTAGCAGAGTAGCATAATTAGTTTGAAGAATGAAACCGCAAATGGGTATTAGAGCTTAACTAAATTCTCTATTAAGTGTGTTGCTCTTTTTTCTCTCTTTTTTTTTTTTACATAGTTAGGCTACTCTTCCACTCTATCATACAAATAAGATAATAAAATGAGTAAGAAGATTGAAATAAAAACTTACATTTCGTGGTCCCGATCGATGTCAGCAGGCGCCTGATGAGATGCTCGGAGGCTAAAGAGAGTTATTCTCTCCCAGTTGTGTAGTGAAATTATAATATGCATTGATTTTACTTTAACTTAAATACATACATATGTATATACTTTTCGCTCCCTATAACCATACAATTCTACACATGAACCTAGTTATGAAGTTTTTGGTTACACCTTGTTTTGCTATGAATTTACGCACGCCAGTGGCTGCGTATAAAATTGTTTATAAGGGGTATTTTAAACATTAAATAATTCTTATTTTTCATTTACAAGTACGGAGTATTTTAAACATTAAAGAATTCTTATTTTCATTTTCAAGTACATTATGCAAATTTAATACAAATAATTTTTTGTAGAACTTAACTATAGTTAACATGGTTCTAGTTAAGTTTATTCCAGCTTAAGGTAAATTTAAGTTAGTTTGCTAATACAGAATCCGAATCTGAAACATATGTGTTCACTATTAAGTAAGAGGATTTTTTTTGTACAAATTCTCGATTTTTCTTTTTGATTTTCGTTATTATTAATTTCAATGGATCGACTTAAAAGGATTTCTGCAAATATCCATGTGTATGCAGGTATACGTAGATAAATGCTGATAATAAAACTAAGTTTAGACTTTTGGTCTTTCGCTACAACAAGTTAGTAGCCTAGCTGAACTTTGGCTTCTGGGGCCAAGTAAGGCGATTTACGTCATCCACGTGGCGCTCCTCCAAATTTCGGGAATGATACGCGTTTACTGCGGCTCACGAGGAACAATAACCAAAACACCTCTTTAGCTTTCTTAGCTGGTTTCCTTGATGAACTGACAAAGCGTGGATTACATTTATTTTTCTATTTTTTTGAGGATTTCAGCGCGTTCGCAGGAATAGTTGGCGGAATAAAAACGCGTAACTTTCTCGACGCGGAGATGTAGCCTTTTCGGTGATTTACACGATAAGAAGTCGAGCCTTTAAGAAAAGGTCGTACGAATTTTTCTTTCCCGACTTTAAAAAAACGACTTCACTCAACTTTTTGAGATTCCACGCGATTTCTTTTTCGGATGGCTGGTACGTCTTGCTGCTTCAGGATATCGATCAAAGAAAAAAAACCCCACTCCGCAATCTCAGCGGAAGTTCCCTTTGACGTATCTGACGTTCTGTTCGAGAAAACTGACAGCTGTTATTTTGAGGACAATATGTCAATCTACTACATATTAAAGGGTCAGGTTGACAGGGTGACTAAAAGTAATAAATTTTTGTTTGTTTTTTTTTTAACGCTTTAGCAAAAGTAATTCCTAAACTTACTTCTCATGACCTAGTGATTATACTGTCGCTAAGATTAATAATTTAAAAAAACGTGTTGACTTTAAGTCGCGCTCACAAAGCAGGTGTTTTGAAAGAGTATTGCAAATGCTTTTGAAAAAACAGCTAAAACAGGCGATAAGTTTAACATGGCTGTATGTCTTTAGCGTGGAATGTACCAAGGAGTTTGCCATTTGTTTCTTCTAAAACATAATAAGACGATCCGACTTTTTCTCGAACCCGTGCCCTGAGAAAGGTATTAGCCAGCTTAGCATTGAAAGTTTGTGCCTTGTTGCTCTGAGCAAAGTTTCTTCTTAAGACTTCCTGGCCAACTGTGTACTCAATTTGCCGTGACCTTAAGTTGTACCGACATTCGTTGCGGTTGAAAGCTTTGTGCATATTCGATCTTACTTTATCTCGTACTTGCAGGATGTTTTCAAAACGACTGTTGTTTCCGACTAACCCTTCAGACGTCATGCCGATGCTTCTAAGTAGTGCATAATTATCACCGTGGGTTATCATATGTTGACCAAAAACAACAAAATAGGGGCTAAACCCGGTGGACTGGTGAATCGAATTTCGAAGCGCAGAATTAATACTGCTCAGATGGCAATCCCAATCACGCTGATCGGTTTTGATATAAGCTCTTAAAGCAGCGTTTACGGAGCGATTTACGCGTTCCGATGAATTGCTCTGTGGCGAATATATGGCGGTGAAGGTATGCTTTATCCCGCATTTCGTTAAGAATGCTTCAAATTCATTAGACCTGAATTGACTTCCGTTGTCACTTACTATATATTCTGGCATTCCAAATACATCAAAAACTTGTGTCTTCAAATAGTTGACAATAGGAGTGGTGGTAAATTGTTTTACTGGGAAAAGAAATGTAAATTTCGACATGTGGTCAAGTATAATAAGAATACCGATATGTCCGCTTTTAGATCGCGGGAAAGGGCCTATTAAATCGATGTATAGCCTTTGGAAAATTCTCTCCACAGGCGTGAATTTCCCCATCATAGGGCGCAGGCTCTTTGTCGGATGTTTGGTGGTTTTGCAAACGATGCAGGTAGAAATATAGTCTTGCACCTCACGATGTAATCCGGGCCAATAAAAGTACCTTCGAACTCTTTCTGTGGTTTTAGCAATGCCACCATGCGCGCTCGTTGGACAATCGTGTGCGTTCTTTATAACCTCGTTACGTAAGGACATAGGTACAAAAAGCTTCCAAGCATCATTTTCCTTTTCTGTGTCCCCCGTATAAAATTCATTTCGGTGGTATACATATTTATCGCAAATTTTAAAGTCAGGAAATTTTCCAGAATTACTGATAAGTTTTTCTTTAAAAGCCACATATTCAGCTTCGTCAAAAGCGGGTGAAGACAGGTTGATGTCAGGCACATAGTCTACTGAAACCGACGAAACAATGTCTTCCGAATGAACACGCGAGAGAGCATCTGGTACGACGTTGGCACTACCTTTTCGGTGCTCGATTTTAAAATCAAACGCTTGACATTTTAACGCCCAGCGTGCTAACCGACCACTGAGATCGCTTTGATTCATCAGCCATCGCAAACTGGCATGATCTGTGATCACTGTGAAGGTCTGACCTTCCACATATGGCCGAAACTTTTTTATGGCCAATACAGCTGCTAAACATTCCCTCTCGGTGACTGAATAATTTTGTTGAGCTCTGTTCAGTTTTTGGGACATATATGCTACTGGTATCTCATCACCGTCGTCGTTTTTCTGCGCCAGCACTGCACCCACTCCATGTAAACTAGCGTCGCATTGGATAATAAACGGCTTCTTGAAATCTGGATTGGCAAGAAACGGAGCAGAAGTCAACCTAGCTTTTAATAAATCGAATGACTCTTGAGCCTTATCCGACCATATAAATGACTTCGCTTTTTTCAATAGTTCAGTTAACGGATGAGTTACCTCAGCATAGTTGGCGACGAACCTTCGGTACCATCCTGCCATTCCCAGAAGTCTTCGAAGTTGTTTCACTGTTTTCGGAACGGGGTAATTTACTATTGCGTCAACTTTCCCAGCGTCGGTTTTTAAGGTTCCTAGCCCGACCACATACCCCAAATAACGAACTTCTGTCATACAAAATTTGCTTTTCGATATGTTAATGGTTAGTCCAGCTTTGCTAACATGAAATGCCACTTCTTTCAACAGTTCAATGTGTGACTCGAAGTTCTCAGAGACTAAGAGCAAGTCGTCCAAGTACACAAAAACCCTTTCTTTTAAGTGATATGGTATTACTTTATCCATAAGCCTACACATCGTCTGGGGAGCGTTACAAAGGCCGAACGGCATAACGGTATAATGGTAAAGAGGTCTGTTGGGAACTGTGAAAGCCGTTTTTTCACGAGAGCTTCTCTCCAGAGGAATTTGCCAGAAAGCATCCTTTAAATCCAGGCTGGAGATGAACTCCGCTCGTGGCAGTCTAGATAATATTCCTTCGATATGTGGTAGGGGATAAGCATCTTTAATAGTCAATGCATTTACTTTTCTGCTGTCCAAGCAAAGGCGTATCTTCCCAGGTTTTCGTACCAAAACCACAGGTGACGACCATGGACTGTTTGACTCCTCTATGACACCTAGAGCCAGCATCCTATCAATTTCTTCACACATTAATTTCTCGACCGCCGGTGATATCGGAAAGTGTCTCTGTTTAATGGGCTTTGCATTACCCACGTCGATGTCGTGTTCAATTAGCCTAGTTTTTCCTAGCCCACGTTCTTCAAATTTTGGATAGGATGGTATAACTAACTGTAGCCTATGTTGCTGTTCTGTACTTAGGATATGCGAATTTGAACTATCTCCAGGGCTGCTTATTTCACTGACCACATTGGAAGCTATACCGAACGCTCTCCAAAAATCTACACCAAGATAAATGTTTTGAACTAAAGATGGTATAACATAAAACTCTATAGTTTTCGCCTCATTTTTGTAGGTTATTTCTAACGTAAGTACGCCCTTAATGTCTTGACGGGATCCATCCGCAGTTCGCACGCTTGAACTAATTTTTTTGACGAAATCATTTTTAGCTAACACCTCTCTTGCCAATTCCGCTCCCAGGCAACTTGCTGAAGCTCCTGAGTCTAGCAGACCTAACATATTTCTGCCCATTAGCTGCACGGAGGCGTATGGTCGTATATCGTTAGGTTTGTTGAAAATTGAACTTATCGAACTTAGGTGGGATTTTTTTTGTTTTATTTCCGACCAAAATTGTTTGGCACGTACAGATGAGCGCGACGGTTTGAAAATTTTGTTTCTAGCATCTTGATATGCACGCAGACGCTCATGTAATGGTACGATTGGGTACAGTTTTGGTACATATTTGTCAGCCGAGTCCGATTTTTTTTGGATTGATATTTTCCTATTTATTTGCGCTGATCCGATTAGTTGCTGGGATGTCGTAGCTTGTTGCTGACATCCCATAGCCCGTTTTCCGAACTATTACACTTAGGACAAGTCGGGAGAAAAAACGCTATGAGGCCACATCCATAGCAAAATACTCGCCTCGGTTTCACGCAATTTTTGTAATGGTGACCCTTCTCATCGCAATTCCAACATGTCCTTTCTGCTGATTGCCTTGCCACTTGACCTTGGTTGTTTGATCTAGTGCTAACTTCGTCAACACTGGCATCCTCTTCTCCAGCTCCAACTTCAGTAATGTTTCTACGCTGAGGAACGAAAGGTTTTTGGAAATGAGCACGGTTTTGAATCTCCGCGAATAAGTTTTCCCTTCGACGACAAGCCTTGCGAAGATCTGCAACGGTGTTAAGCTCTAAATGCAACAGCTCCAAACGAATGTCAGGTTGAAGATTCCGGACCATTATCTCCACCAGCTCTCTTTCTGATAATGGGCGCCTCAAACTGTCGGATATATTTAGAACATTGTCCAAATAGCTTTCAAAGGATTCTCCACTCTTTTGCTTCCTATTGCGGATTGATTCCTTGATATCAAAATCAGTACGGAAGTCTTTAAAACTCCCCCTTAGATCCTCACAAATGTCTACCCAGTCCAAATCTCGTACCGAATGATGGTAACGCCAAAACCAACGTTTGGCTTTGCCCTCAAACAGTAAGTGAACGTGCTGGCACAGGGTATTGTAGTCACCACGAAGGGTCGTGCTAGTAAGAGCGTTTACTCTATAAATAAATTCATCGACTGATACGCCATTAAGAGAACCATCGAACACTAACTTCCAACCGGAAATAACTTTAGCTACGAACGTTGAAGATGTATCAGCCGTTGCCCTATGCGACCTATTTATGTTCGGAAGGTAATGTTGCTCGTTATTCGCAGCGGTATCAGTAACATTATTTGATTGATTCTGAACTCTGTCATTATGAATTTCTGACGCATTCATATTCCGAAAATATGTGTCAAGCGATTCAGATATCATACGTCCTACTTCTTCGCGTATTTGCCTGGCAACCCTCTCTTCAAGATTCCTCACACTATCTTGAACCATATTTTGGACACAACTTAAACTAGTGTTATTCTGATTTTGCCGAGGAGTGCGATTTGCATTTGTACTACGACCTCTTCCACGATTAATGCTGTAAGTCGAATTATTAGACATATTAACTCCACCCCTAGACCTAGTCACGGGACCTTGATTAGCGTCTCTTGGTATCGCACCTTGCGCTACAAAAACATCATGCTGACTAACCGGTTCTGGCTCCTCAAAGCTCTTTAGAGATTGTGTGTCACATGAACGTCGACACAAGGGGCATGCATCATTGTCAGTAAGCCATCGGGTTATACAGACACGGTGGAAACCATGACCGCAAGGGGTTGTCGAGAAAGTCGCCTCTGTAATATCCTCATTGCATATACTACATGACCTAGTAGGATTATCGATTTCCAGCAAATTGCTTTCGCTGCGATAGACAGCCATTGTTTATATATAAATTTTATTTTCTAGGTTTGTTTCACGTTTATATTTATGTTTATGTGTATATCTAAATATGCGATAGTATTATATATATTTATGTTTATTTGTATATTGTGAGATTTTGATGATTGCCTTAGGTCTGAGAAAAGGAAGGAACTTTAGGTAGATCGTGAGTCTAAAAATTTTGAAGTACACAACTAAGGGTAGTTGTGCAAATAATCTAGCCAATGGGAATCTGCGAACCATATTTGATTACAACTGATTTTTCCACACCGACTTAGTTATTTCCCTCTGAAAACTTTTTGTTTTCTGTACACACAAATTTTTTTTTTCTTTATACTGGGTTCTGAAATCGGTAGTCAACCAAATTCAGAATTCCACACATTAAATCAAAAAAATGTAAAAAGATAAATGCAACTCTCAATTCATAATCGGTTCCTAAGATATGTCTATATCTATGTGGGAATTCCAGACTCTAACTAGAGGTAATGAAGTAAACCACTACTACGACCGGTTAGGCAAACATACGTACATATGTATGTACATATATGGTATTTGAACTAATTCCAGTGCCTAGCAAGTGTTTATAAAATGTATATAATTTGGAAAACCCAAAACTTCTGCTTTGGGCCCCACGTTGGGCGCCATCTTTGTAATGAAGTCCTATAGTATATCGGAGGTGGACGGCTGTGCATGCTAGCGTTAGCCTGGTACTAAGCTCGTCGGATTGGGGTGGTTCTTGCCGCCACATGGTTCCAATAACTCGACCATACAAAAAAACTCATGCACTTGTTATTGAATTCGGACAACAAAAAACACAGTCCCTAAAACCCTAGCAATAATATATCGGACGACCTTTATATGGAATTATCCCCTCGATCACCATAAAGAAAATCCAAACCTCCCTACTCTTCCCTGCCCAACCATAAAGAGACACTTTTTGTATCGCCAACCCAACCATACTTGCATACCTAAGGCTCACATCCCCTCACAATATATAAATTATTTTAGAAAATCATTTTTGCTTACAATACCATATTCATTTATTTACAAATTCATTAAAATAGCTTTTACAGCAACTCATAATTAAGCTATATGCTTACTTGCAAAAATTGTAAATCCTAAATCCAGTTGAAGGTATTCTTATCGTAATATAATATTCAAATAGGTATACAAATGCGAATAATTGCAATCTGGTCACATTATTTGCAGTTGTTACGAAAGTAAATATATAAAAAAAACAAAATAGTTTAAACAAAAGGCATGAAAACAAAGTAACCTAACCAAATAACTAAATGTCATGTGAAGCACCATAGAAAATGTACAATGTTAGCAGAGTAGCATAATTAGTTTGAAGAATGAAACCGCAAATGGGTATTAGAGCTTAACTAAATTCTCTATTAAGTGTGTTGCTCTTTTTCTCTCTTTTTTTTTTTTTTTTTTTTTTTTTTTTTTACATAGTTAGGCTACTCTTCCACTCTATCATACAAATAAGATAATAAAATGAGTAAGAAGATTGAAATAAAAACTTACATTTCGTTGTCCCGATCGATGTCAGCAGGCGCCTGATGAGATGGTCGGAGGCTAAAGAGAGTTATTCTCTCCCAGTTGTGTAGTGAAATTATAATATGCATTGATTTTACTTTAACTTAAATACATACATATGTATATACTTTTCGCTCCCTATAACCATACAATTCTACACATGAACCTAGTTATGAAGTTTTTGGTTACACCTTGTTTTGCTATGAATTTACGCACGCCAGTGGCTGCGTATAAAATTGTTTATAAGGGGTATTTTAAACATTAAATAATTCTTATTTTTCATTTACAAGTACGGAGTATTTTAAACATTAAAGAATTCTTATTTTTATTTTCAAGTACATTATGCAAATTTAATACAAATAATTTTTTGTAGAACTTAACTATAGTTAACATGGTTCTAGTTAAGTTTATTCCAGCTTAAGGTAAATTTAAGTTAGTTTGCTAATACAGAATCCGAATCTGAAACATATGTGTTCACTATTAAGTAAGAGGATTTTTTTTGTACAAATTCTCGATTTTTCTTTTTGATTTTCGTTATTATTAATTTCAATGGATCGACTTAAAAGGATTTCTGCAAATATCCATGTGTATGCAGGTATACGTAGATAAATGCTGATAATAAAACTAAGTTTAGACTTTTGGTCTTTCGCTACAACAAGTTAGTAGCCTAGCTGAACTTTGGCTTCTGGGGCCAAGTAAGGCGATTTACGTCATCCACGTGGCGCTCCTCCAAATTTCGGGAATGATACGCGTTTACTGCGGCTCACGAGGAACAATAACCAAAACACCTCTTTAGCTTTCTTAGCTGGTTTCCTTGATGAACTGACAAAGCGTGGATTACATTTATTTTTCTATTTTTTTGAGGATTTCAGCGCGTTCGCAGGAATAGTTGGCGGAATAAAAACGCGTAACTTTCTCGACGCGGAGATGTAGCCTTTTCGGTGATTTACACGATAAGAAGTCGAGCCTTTAAGAAAAGGTCGTACGAATTTTTCTTTCCCGACTTTAAAAAAACGACTTCACTCAACTTTTTGAGATTCCACGCGATTTCTTTTTCGGATGGCTGGTACGTCTTGCTGCTTCAGGATATCGATCAAAGAAAAAAAACCCCACTCCGCAATCTCAGCGGAAGTTCCCTTTGACGTATCTGACGTTCTGTTCGAGAAAACTGACAGCTGTTATTTTGAGGACAATATGTCAATCTACTACATATTAAAGGGTCAGGTTGACAGGGTGACTAAAAGTAATAAATTTTTGTTTGTTTTTTTTTTAACGCTTTAGCAAAAGTAATTCCTAAACTTACTTCTCATGACCTAGTGATTATACTGTCGCTAAGATTAATAATTTAAAAAAACGTGTTGACTTTAAGTCGTGCTCACATTGGCCCTTACATATATAAAAGAAACGAATTCATAATTAATATTAAACTACTAATTATTTTGCACACAACTGACGCATATTATAGCCTTTTGCGAGTGTTCATTGCAAACATTTTTGGTGCAAATTTGGCAACATTGCATAGAAACCCTGCATTTTTTGTAGGGGCATAAGTGACATCGACGGCGAACTGTTCTGGATGGAGGCGGTAAACACTTATTGGGGGATAATGATGTTGATATAGTGTCAGTGATAACTGCTTTATTAGCATTTGACAATCGGCGTAAACTTCTTCTTTCGATGTTTGGCATAATTAATTCCCGGGAAAAATCTTTTAAAAATAATTTGCGGCGAGTGCCTTTTTTTGAATCATTCTATTTTGGATATAAGGACAACCAAATTACTTTGGATGCCATACCAGCGGCGTCTATCAAATTGTAAAAATGAGCTACAGGCCATCTGCGAGTTTTTCTTTTGCTTGTAAAAGCATGGCACAATTGATCAAACGTATCTACGCCGCCTTTAGTGACATTATAATACAAATTTATTTCCGATTTTTTTGTCTTTGCGTCAATATCGGCAGTGTGGTGCATCGACGAGAGCAAGAGAACAGCTTTATTTTTTTTTGGGACAAAGCTTACTAGAGTCATGTTCTTTCGAAAGCCAAAAAGGTTGCTTCCTACTTCTCGTTGCCGGGAAGGCAGAAAATTTGAAGGAATGCATGTTTTGTTCTTTCGAAGAGTTCCAACACATGTAAGGCGCTTTGATAAAAGATCGAGCGATAAATCAAAACTGGTAAAAAAATTGTCAAAAGTAATGTTTCGATTTGTACCCTCATAGAATTCACAAAGCTGTTTGACAACATTCTGCGCCAAATTTGTCTGTCTATTAGCGCCTTCCTTACCCAAATAAGGTATTAAATGCAATGGATAACTCGTCTCACTGTCACATATCCACCAAATTTTCATTCCATACTTGTCTGGCTTTGCAGGCATATATTGTCGAAATGAAACACGACCTCGAAAGGGAACCAGCTGTTCATCGATTGTCAAATTAACACCAGGCATATAATATTTTCTGAAGTTTTTTAAAATGATGTCCCAAATATCTCGTATAGCAGTTAATTTATCTCCCGCTCTACGAGAATTTCTTGTTGCTTTTTCATCAAATCGTAAGTAGCGCGATAAGTCAGAGAACCTGGTTTTTGACATGCAAGCTCGAAAAAGTAAACTTCCATATAAAGGATCCCAAAACTCTTTGTAGTCACTTATTCCATTTTTTCGGATTCCTGCATCAATCAGTAAGCCTATGTAGGCGCGCATCTCAATTTCATCAGTTTGCTTCTATTTTTGTTGCAGGTGTTCAGTAGCATTTATATTTGTGCAATCAACAATAATTTTCAGAACTTTATTGTCAAAAAATAAGGAAAACCCATCCGATGGAGATTGAATGTGTTTGCCTGGCGGCAACATTACTTTGTTTACTCTTCCTGTCACTATATTGTGAGAAGGTGTCTTCCCGGTAATATTTGGAAGTTCACTCCACTCAGTCCCGTCTTTACCAACAAAAACATTTACAAGAGATTCCACTTCTTCAGTATCTGATACACACATTTCATCATCCACTTCAGAAACAGTTTCACAGCAGTCCTCTTCGCTATCAGAAGACACTACATCTTCCAAGTCATCAACAATTACTGCACATTCTGCCTCATTATAACTACTCTCATCATCACTATTTGATAGAGCTGCGCGAATTTCCATTTCTGCCAATCCTCTCCTCTTTGCCATTTTTCTAAATATTTCAATAATTTTATAGTTAAACTACAGACTAGAAACAATATAAGTTTGCAACACAAACCTTTAGTAATTAAAAATTTCAAGTATGTAACATATAACTGTACCAAATTTTCTTTACATAAACATAAACTGCGCTAAATAATACAACCTGCTGCTACGAAAGACAAATGTAACTGATTTTTTCTCTGTTGTGATTGATACAAGAAGAAATTAAATAAATATGTAGTAAAAACATCAGCTTTGCAAATTATGAAGAACTCAACTTTTGTACATGTTGATTCGTTATCTTCTGCACATGTTGATCCGTTATCTTTATCAAAACAATAATTTCCTACAGTGACTGTAAGTCACTACGTGGTACTTTGCGCAGCTATAAACATAAATTTATTTTAACAAATATCTAAAAAAATAATTTTATTATGAATTATGGATTTTTTCAAAGGTGAATTATGATTGAACGAATACATAAAATCTTGCCCAAAATTAAAAAATATTACAACAAGTACACCAGTTTAAATTTAAAAAGTGACTCAAAGTCACTACGTGGTACGAATAAAGTTAACTATGGTTTGTTAATATCTCATGATGATAATCCGTGCGTCATCCGGATGTGCCCCGCGTGCCGGTTGGGCGGGAAAGGAGGATTATCGTTGGGTTTATTATTATTATTTCTATTATTATTATTTCTATTATTATTATTTTTATTATTATTATTATGAATAACGGCTTAATCAGTTTTTTAATTTTTTTGTTCCTTAGTTGTTAGGCTGACAACACGGTGGGTGATTCTCGGCAAATCCTCAGTGTCCTTCACGATTGGGCGGGTGACCCTCGGTAGCAGCGATTTAGCAAGACTCGCCAGAGTTGGAGATTGTAGGATACCGTAACCCTAGTAGTCGCACTTTAGAGCGGTAGGGGCTGGCACGTGAGCGACGGTGTTGGGTTCGGCCGTCCCGGCCATGTACCGTAGTATATGCTACGTTACAGTCCCCCTCTCATTTCGGTGGACAAATGTTTGCAGCAGAAAATTAATGAAATTATGTAGGCTGTCCAACGGGATGCTGTAGCATTTGGACAATTCTTCAATCGTCTTTAAAACTTCGTGAAACGCATATCCGCCCGAGAAATTCAAGTCGAAGCGACTTACAGTGTTTGTTCAAGAAAACAAATGCACCCCTAACCTCTTTTATATTAAAGCATTGTAAAAATTTACCAATCTTCCATTTAATTTTATTACATACGAGTAAATATGTATATGTATATGTTCTCTCTAGTCCTGAGGATTTTTCTCGTTGTAGTAACATAACTTCGAACAAAGTACGCAATTTGCTTGAAAAATAACTTGTAAATTGCTCAAGTGTTAAGCTCCTTTATTGAACACCGTTTAAGTTTGATTCGTTGGCAAAACAAAGAGCGTCTAATGCTCAGACAAAATCAAATTAATTTTTACTGAAGTATATAAAGCAATGCTTGAATACTCGCAAGTTGCCGTACATACTCACATGTTTCCTACCACATTTCTGTGCGTAATATGTTAATGTACATATGAATGTATGTGCATGCTGGCATGTGGAACATTTTTAAACGTTTTTCTTTTGAGCAACGGAGTGCTTTCGAAATGTAAAAGCTGCCAACATGCAACATGTTTTTTGGGCAAGCAAATATAGCTTTTTCTTAAAAACCATATTTTTCGTTTCCTGAAAAACATAGTTTTTTTTTTATTAATTGCATTTATTCAGTCAAAAAATATTAAATGTATAGTTCTTGTATTTGCTTAAGGACAGAGCGAAATCATATAAAATAGAAACTTCAATTTTGTTTATAAATATTTTATTTTAGGTAATACATTGCTACGAACTTTTAAAGCCTTTTTAGCCATATGTCTGGTAAGTTTACTCTAGTAGTACACCGAAAGATAATAACAGATCTCTTCAAAAGATCTAATCAGATATATTATTTGGATTTTTCACCGATGCGAGGGTTACAAATTTTCTGTAGCAGTTGGTCAAAAACGTTGAGAGGTTGGCTAAACAGATGGCTGTAATATATGGCATTTATTATGCCATTAATTTAGTGTGAGACTCAAAATTAAAAAAATTATTGTAATCAACACAAATATTCTCAAAAAAAACCATCAATCACACCAATATCCAAACTTCGCATCTGCAAAAAAGACCAGTTCCTTGTAGTGTCGGCATTTTACCTCCAGTTCCTTAAAAAAATTGCCAGAAAATATTTATTTCTTCTCAAGAGTCTCAATCGAGTTTCCTTTCTGCATGTACTTCCTCATCTTTACACACTTTATCTGGGTTTACAAGTCCATCAAATCAACCTGATTTTATTTATACACTAAAATATAATGGATAAAAACAAGAGAATCTCATACTTTCGCACAAAGTAAGATGATTTTACTAGTAATTAAAATAAAGAAGACAATTCGGTGTTTATTTATAACACTGCTGGACTTCAATAAGAACTGAGTTTTTCGGAAACTTCTGCAACATGGAGACTATTCATTGAAGCGCCGGAGATTACTTTGAAAACCGTTTTACTTCACAATGCTAATAAATACTCATCAGTGCCCCTAGCACATGCAGCAAACATCAAAAAAAATTATGAGAGCATGAAGGTATAACTGAAATGAATAAAATATTCGAATGCGCTAATCTAAAGTCGTAGCTATCCATATTTACTGGATTGCAAGGATGAAATACTGTGAATTGGACAGAGATAAATACTACGTTATGAAAAATTTTCCAAACTAAACACGACCGCTATGGTCGAGTGGGTAGCGGTGGTTGCAATAACTCGATATGCCCCTGAGTTCAAGGTTCGAATCTCGGCCATGACAAGTAAAATCAAAATCGTAGAAAAGGTTTTTTTCTAATAGTAGTCACCCCTCGACAGGCAATGGCATACCATCCGAGGGTATTTCTGTCAAGAAAAAGCTTCTCTTAAAATACATCTGCCGTTCGGAGCCGGTACAAAACTGTAGGTCCCTCCATTTTTTGTATAAAGAAAGACGCACACCACAAATGGTAGGAGAAGCTCGGCCAAACACTGAGGTAAGTGTAAACGCCAAATTATTGTTATTATAATTAGAAACAGGGCAGAAAAAGAGCTTGGACGGCTTTTGTCGAATTGTGTCAAGGTTTCCTCTCATCGGTAATACAAATGCTGACAATTACAAAAAATGTATTTAAAAACTGTTTTCTGCTTATAAAGAAAATAAAAATTATTTTGCAGACCAATGTAATCAAGTGGTATTCTAAAGCATTAAATTATAGAAGATGGGTTATTTTACTTGTTGGGTTTAATGGCTAAGAAAATACACATTTGCAAATGTGCACTCAATGAATGATTGAACATGTAAATAACATTCCTTACCTAAGCTATGCGTGCGTTGGCATTTTTTATCTGATTTTTTTACAACTATGGAACCTATGAAAATTATTTTTGCAGAAATTGAGCTTGCAAATTTTCTAAGCAAAATTCTTTCAAAAGCACAATCAAAATTAACTTCATTTAACGTATGGTTTTATTCCGTTTTTTGCAGAGTGAATGCAGATTTCATAATTACTAAGCAATGAAACTGGTTTAATGTATAAGTTCACATACTATGTATGTAGTGGAATTTGCTTCCATACATTTGACACCACCAATAGTAACAGCAGCAAATGCACATACATATGTATGTGGGAGCGAATGCATGTACGTGACCAAATGCGAATATATTATAAATGCTGCGTCAACAATTTAGTTTTAAGAAATTAGAAAATAAGAAATAGAATTAAGAACTAGCGTACATAAGTAGACTATAATATGGAATTTGAAATAACGCCAGTCTGGATTTGACAACCAGCCAAAACTTATACACTTGAGTAAATCGCAATTTTAAATTTTAAGGCGAAATGCATTTTATGTGGTCTCCAAAACTCACACAAGGTTTGTGTTTATTTCTTAAAATGAAGCTTAACATAAAAGAGCAACGTGTTTTCAAAGTAGACCAGCAGCTAGTAATAAGTTTGTGGGAATTTAGTAAGAGAAATACAGTAAAAAGTATAAAAATCCAAAACTAATTTTTTTCCAACAACACTTTCGAATATATAAATTTGGGATACCTAAAAAAATGTATATCGCTGTTAATTATTGTGAAAACTTTGATAACATATTCTGTACCCGAATTATATTGTTATCATTAGAAGGATTACCTTATAATTGAAATTATAGGCGAATTAGTAAGGGAGCAATGGTAACTCAGACCTTCAGTTCTCCGAGATATTCATTATACTAGCCTGGGATATTTGAATTTAATTGTTTAAATATTATAGTAGAGATTAGTGCATTTGAGAAATGTTAGGATTTTGTTAATGTTGTTAGTGTTCGGGTTTGATAGAAGTGTAAGGGGATTTTCGTTTCTGAAAGTTGCGGCATTCAATTAGCAAATGTGGGATAATTAAATTCGCTGAGTTACAGAACTCACACGGTGGTTGCCGTGTAGATTCAATAATGTGTTTGTGCGTTATATTGGTATAGCCTAGTCACAGACGATCAAATTTTATAGTGTCTAATATTGTAGTACAGTCGGCAGTGAGATTTAAAAATGTGTGGATATTGCTTTTATTGGAGTTGATGCACTGGTACCAAGTTGAAGTGTGTTGAAAGGAATCTAAGTGTTTCGATCTGGAGCGGTATGAAATATATTTTTTAATATCTGTAGTGTTCCAATCGTGAGTGAGGATGTGGGGTGCATTTGTGGCTAGTTTAGCAGTACTGTCTGCAAAATCATTTCCTTGGATATGGACGTGTCCTGGAATCCAAATAAATTTGAATTTAGCATATGTATCCTTGACTATATTTCTAATGGTTGCTGTGTAGTATTCATTGTTGAGTATATTGGTAATAGAATCAACTGCGGAAAAGGAGTCTGTGTAGATAGCATATTTCCCTGTTCTACTTCCGAAGTAGTTTATGGCTAAGGTAATGGCAATGATCTCTCCAGAGTAAACTGAGGAATATTCCGGAAGAATTTGGTTTATAAATACTTCTTCTCGTGAAGTAACACTTAGGCTAGTGGTACAATTAGTTTTCGAACCATCTGTGAAAATTAACTAGTGGGGAAGTGGAAGACTTTGGATAACATCGCAATGTTGAAATAATAGTGTTTTCAGGGAATTCCCAAGATGGTGGGGTCAATAAGGGGTAGGTTATGGGGATATGAGGCAGGCGAAGTTCAGCACTTGCAATTATGGTTTTACTTATAACGGATTGCATTTTTTTTTGTTTTTTCACCAGTCTTTCTTATAAGGCTTCTTAAAGGGGAGTCGTTGCTGTTGATGAAAGAGTTGCACAACTTCATACTAGCCGTACTGCATGTTTTTGGTGTTTTTTTTGAGTATGTATTTTTTAATGTGAGAAAGTGCTAGGTTCAAGTGTTCACTGATATTTGAATCATTTTTTATTGGCAGTTACCTGCATACAATTTAAATCCTCGCTAATTTTTTATAAGGAAGGAATTGAGGAAGAGCGTCCAGAGACCAGAGATTAGTTGTAGCTTCTAGAAACTTTCACTTTGTTAATGAGTTTCATATCTGCTTACTCCAAGAAATTCAAACAAATTATTTTAAAATGTTCAAAATTTTGATGCCATTTTTTTTTTATAAAATTAAAAAAACATGTTTTTAATAATGTTTGTAAGAAAATTAACGCTGTTTTAATTGAAAATAATTGGAAGATAAAATGTCCAAATATGTTAGTGCTACTTATAATATGTGATCAGAGCGTATAGGACGTTGGTCTCAAAATAATACTCATAGATCACTTTAAAAATTTTGCTCACTTATTATTATTATTATCAAAAACTTTTACAAATCGTACGAAAATTTTAATGACTTTTTTAAAACGCCATCATTAATTAATTATAACAATGGGTCTCTGATCAAATTTATTTAAGTAAGAGTCGAATGTTGCTTGAAAGTAGTCAGTTAGGCTACAGCCAAGTGTGGCTATTTTAAGCCAATAATTAATTTCACGCATTCTTAAATCGAAGTGGAGTTTTCTTAAATCAGATAGATATTTTAGAATAAGTGTTGTTGTTTTTTATACATTAGTAAGTATATATTAGGGTGTTCGATTATTCGTTTTTTTTGTAAAACCGGTTTTCGAATTATTCGAAAAAAGCTACACAAATGTGCATACATGTTACTAAATGCTACTATTCCTATGAATGAAATCTTTGGAAAATTAAATGTAGTCACAGTTTTAGACCAGTTGGTATTTGTTGGTCTCAAAATAAAGTCTCTAAATGAGAGAGGAAATAAAATGCAACTCATACATAGTCTCAAATTTAATACCTAGAGATTATATTAAATTGCTTAATTGTTCATTGAGTAAATTGAGCGAGCTAGAAGGACTTATTGTCAGTAGGGCGTTATACCATTTACCAAGGTTTTGCCGTCCTCTTGTCACATTTGTCTAAATAAATAAAATCTTCGAAAATATATATGCTGTGTTCTCTCTACAAATTATTTGAATTTCGAATAAGTCTCATCTAATTGATAAGCACTTAGTCGATGTGTTGCCATATGTCTATCAAAAGCTTTATCTTCACAACTACAAAAAAACCGGTTTTGGAGTAATCTCCAAAACCGATTTTTTCGATATTCAAAAAATCCACATTTCAAAAAACCGTACAATAATTAATGAAAAAAACGGTTTGAAAAAAACGAGTCAAACACATATATTCGTACTTACATATATTTCTACATCAAAGCTAAATATTTTCCACACACTCATTTGGGAACTTTAGTTGGATTAGGAAGGGAATTTGTTTTAATAAATACTTAACTTGTATGATAGTTACCGTTAGTACTTTAAATTAAAATTCAACTAACCGCAAATGCGAAATCAACAATCATCTCCTGTAAAACCCTTCAAAGCAGTAAGATTGAGAAATGCAACAAGCGCATTATGTTTCTTTATGGACTCACCACTCTTCAGTACGAGTAAATAAATAAGAATTTTATAATAATGTTCATAAAAAATAATGTTAGCAGGCCGAATTTTGAAAAAAGTTTTAGAAAAATATATCCCAATTGTTTATTAATCGCCCGCTGTTCAGCGCATAATGCAATCTCAAATAAACCATTTATATATATGTTGTTCATTTTCAAGGAAAATATACACTCGTAAAAGTTTATGTTTTCTAAAATTTGTAAATAACATTCCTTATTTTCTTATTAAACTATTAACTTCTAATTTTGCCATTCAATATTTAAAATACATACTTATGTACACAAAGTATTTATGTTTAGGAGCCTAATAAATGTTTTGAATTTCAATCAAATCGGTCTGTACAAACGGATTTTAGAAATATCTCGGCTCCAGCGCCACCTATCGACATTCTTTTCACAAGTTGAGACATGTCTAATTTCCTGCTTCTCAAATTCCTCTCAAGTTGAAGAATAAGCATGGATAAAAACGCTCCAGAAACGTTAAAAAAGATGCGCCGCCATCTTGGGAAAAATGATGAAAGACCTCTTCATTGCAAAACGCACACCACAAGCATTTTTGCGTCGATTTTCACCAAACCTTCGTTACGACAACCACAATAGGTAAGGGCATCTCATGTATAAATTTCAAAAAGATCGGTCGGCACATCTCTTCAAACACCCCTTACCAACGAATACACATTTTAGGCTCCTTTTTTATATTTATAGATATATGTATATATACAAATGCTCCAATGTTTGTAAGCACCAGATGGATAACTGTTAGACCTATCAAAAAGTATACCAAAATAATATGGGTGATGAGTTGAGTCGATCTGTCTGTCCGTCTGTTTGAACGCAAACTAGTCCGTCAGTTTTTAAGCAATTTGTATGAAACTCGGCAATCAGGTGCTTTTTTATAGTTTATTAATCATTTGTTGGTATCGGCCAGTTCGGATAACTATAACTTATATGGGAGCCGATTGTTCAGATTTTATACTTTTTCCATAACTCCTCTATTTGAGCATTTAAAGACTTGACATTTTAAACAGATATTTGTTAGCAATATACTCGTATAAGCAGCGAAAATCACAAAGCTCAAACTAATATAACATACAGCACCCATACAACTTTTTCATTAATAAAAGGTGTGAAGCCTTGGCATAGCCAGAAGACAGTATTTTTTACTTGTTTTCTTTCAATTTTAAATATAAATTTTGTTAGTTTTATATATAAAAAAAATTTGTATATAATTATTTTGATTTTATAAGTAAAAAGGAAACATTTGCTTTCCAATAATTTTACGTGAATGTCGACTCAAGCTAAATAAATTAATAATTTTCTAAAGGCTATATCTAGTGAATTCGCGATTGTGATTTTATTATTATTATACTTCTAAGCTTTAGATGTAAATTTCCGATAATTATACGAAATATAAAAAAAAATGTTTGACTATTTGTTTTAGTTTACTTTCTTTCTATTACTTTCAATCAAAGCGCAGTTCACACCATAACAAAAACATTCACACCATATAAAAAACATTGTATTATAATAAAAAAAAGTTTGGTCAAATTACGCAATTTCCAAAAAAAAAATTTACAACTTTTAGTTCATTCTACTTAAATTAGATGGGCCACATTAATACATTTTTTATTAGTTTACAATTCTGATTTTTATACAGCACATTGAATAACAAAACACAAGCCTTTTCTAAAATAACAGCGATCCGAGCATGAATTTCAGTAGATAATTTACAATATTGTAAAAAAAATCGTGCGATCCTTACATTTTGGCCATGCTATGTGTACCGTAGTTCTATCGGAGATTTTCGGAAAATATTTTAGTGGGTTTGTCCCTTTTCTAAAAAAATGTATATAAAAGTAAATTATCTTAACTGTATAAATTGCAAGAAGTGTCAAAACAATGAAAATTGCCTAATATGCGCTATATTCTGACGCATCTTCGGAGGTACGAGTACCTAATAAATTGTCACTTATGTATATACAAATTCACAATTAAAAATAAATGTCCCTACGCATTGTCACAAAATACAATTTTGGACCAAATAACAATGCATTGCCATCACTTTTTGAAAATACAAATGGGATGTGAAATATAATAAACTACATCAAAGTCTCACACTTACATACTAAATGAATTAATACATATAAACACATTTCCATTGTGGTTTCACGCTTTCATGCTCACAAACTCTAAGAACACATTTAGAGTTTCATACTTATTTGCCCTCTCTTACCACAAAAAAAAAATGATAGCTGTTGGCATGTCAGCTTTGCTCTTACTAAATATGCGTACATAAATCTCCCAAATATATCATGAAAACGTGTCTTCATAATTCATAAATGTCGCCTTAACTAAATGATATCATAAGACCCTTTCACTGGCAACTCAAACGAAATGGCAATAAACAACTGCGGTAGTATGTACTATTAAGTGTGTGTGCATTAGAACAGCACAATATTTGTACAGGAAAAGATTCAAATTTGTGTTGGCCTTTTACAGCCAATCGCTAATTAAAACTAAAAACAAAAGGAAATCCTAGACACTTCTTTTGAAATGGAATATGCGGCAGCGAGGATTCGATGGAGAGGTGTTGTGACTAAAATTCAGAAATGTTATATGTACAATATCCTATAGATTTTTGAGATTGCAATAGAAGAGTCCGCTGTGGCCGCTGTAGTGTGGGTAGCGGTGCGTATTATTACTCGATATGCCGTTAGTTTCGAGGTTCGAATTCTAGCCAGGGCAAGTAAAATATAAACCATAGAAAAGTTCTTTTTTAATAGCGGTCACCTCTCGGCAGGCAATGGCAAACTTCCGAGAGTATTTCTGCCCCGAAAAACCGTCTTATAAAAGAATATATCTTCCGTGCGGGGTCGGCACAAAATTGTAGGACTCTCCATTTGTGCTAGAATATAAAGACCCACACTACAAATGGTAGGAGAAGCTCGGCCAAACACTGAGCAATATATTGTAAGCGCCAAATTATTATTATTGTTATTAATAGAAGAGTCACGGCCGATTAGAATAATTCCTTGACATTTGAGATGTGACGTTTGGAAAAGTCATTGGGGCGCTTTGGATATCATATTGAATTGAAATACTCGTAGAAATTAATTAAAATGAACAAAATGAAAAATTTTCTTTATATTTCAAATTAAACAATGAACATACTTACATATATCAAGTTCACCGATATGCCACTTTTCACTCAAACTTAAGAATAACTCTTTTTTGAAATTTAACCGGTGTTTAAAGATAACACATATTATTATTATTAACTGAATTTCGACAGTGATTTCAATTAAAAAAGTCATAACACAATTATGTGTCGGTTCAGGCCTTCGGCGGTTCCCTTATTTTTACGCTAGTTACTCATACTAAGTGGAAACAGGTAATTCTGCTCTTGGTCCTTTCATTCTGTTCGTCGGCGCCCATGCCTTCGTTGCGTTACCAAGGGCGCTGAGTTGAAACATTTTTTCACCGGAGTATCATCATCTATACGAGCTACATACAATTACTATTTTGATAAGGGTTTATAGAGCGAGATTGTTGAAATCTTGCAAGCAATAATGAAAGATATTTTCTTCAATCATTTTAATTATTATAAATCTTTATCGGATATTAAAAATTGACTGCTATAAAAACTATTTCATTTCACACATCAGATTGGCCAAATTATCTCACCGTAAACCAAATAATATGAAAATTTGTGTAATTCTGGGATTTTTCGTTTCAGATGTGGAAAAAAGTGATACTTTCGCTGCAGTTTTTATAGTTTTACAGAAAATTTATAGTCTGGCAATAACGCTACCTCCGCAAAGTATTGGAAATTTCAAAACTGTCGGTGGTATGACTATCGATAGTTTTCAACTATAACTATGATTATATGTAAACGTTTTTTTTTTATAATCACTGAATAATCAATTCCTTTTTAGCTAAAATATACGCCGCCATGAATCTCGTTTATAGATGTCCTAAAAGCGGACTTAACCCATGACTACCTCTCGTATATATTGACATATGTATATGTACATATTAATAATAAATAGTTCATTGTTTTAATTTTTTTATTTTTATTTCGGTTTTATAGTAATATACATGGGTACCAGTATACAAAGTTACTTACTACTACTTGATTACAATATCACTTCATTTAACATTACTTTAAAACGGACTTATGTACATCGATAAAGAAAAATCTATGGCTAACGAATGGGAGCATTGAAAGCATAAAGAGTTAGGACTCGCTCTGTGTAAAAAATATCACTATTACGAAGGCTCCTTTTAGGGACGTGAAAACAATGCGCTCGAGGTGGTAGGGTAAATCAATTACACCAGTAATAATGCCAAATACAAAAGTGAGCGAAAGAATGGTTCTTCTATTTTGTAGAGATTTTAGATTAATTAGCGCACTCCTAGCACTATAAGGTGGATACAAGTTTGTTGAACCTGCACGATCCTATTAATATTGCATGTATGATAAGGTCTTCAGAAGGCAAATTCCAGCTTGGAGCGTAAGAGTGACGTGGATAAAAGCTTAACGGTATAGGGAGCAGTAAAATAGGATCTAAATCGACGTATGAAAGTTAGCACTGAATGAAGTTTAACAATGATGAGGTTCATTCATGTAATGACTTAGAATATGATTTTAGTGAATAAGAAACAATTAAAAAATTTGGTGTTATTTAATATTACAACATATAAAAGTAGTAATTTATACTACTAAATGAAAATAATTAAACTTAAAAATGTGGTTTATATAATCTTTCATTGACAATATTTCAACTTCATCTTGAGATCACCCTCTTGATTGCACCTGGTCGATCGGTAAACCAAATCAATCATTTATATGAATTCCTATTTAAATATAGTTTCATGAAAAACAAAACTTCAGCCAAATCAAATCGTTTATACAGAGAAATCCATTTTAACTATTCAGATTCCGGAATAAACTATTAAGTGGAGCCCTCTCTAAATCAACTTCAATTTTTTTTAGGATATATAATTTTTCCGTATACTCTGAAAAACCTCGTATAAATAACACTTTTTTTTTTTTTAATCGCACTAATGCTTTTGTGAGTTGTTTGGGACTTTTGTGACAATACTACTAGAAAACAGCAACATAAACACCTAAATCATCATTTGTATGCTTAGTAGCTTATGATAAAAGCAGTTAAAACTCTGAAAATAGGTGTTATAGAAATAAGTAATGCGAATAAAACCTTAAAGGAAAACTACAAATGCGTTACACATTATGGTTGTTTGTAATACGAGCTTTAAGCCAAGACTATTTAGGAGAGTAAGGATTGCCACTAATATATATGTATGTACAAGTATATATGTATATACATATATCCGTACTTTATCCTATTACGCACATATGCTTAAGTAAAAGCAGTGAAATAGAAATTTTAAACATTTATCCAGTTGTTGATTGCAATATTAAAACACAGCAAAGTTGTGTATTTTCTTATTGTTATTGCATGGTAAAATGTTTTGGTTTTTGGAATCAGTCCGGCAGTCTTTTATCTTTGTTTGATTACAAAATCCAACCAATCGCAATTGTTCGTTCACTTCATATTAATTAATTACCCAGGCCTGCGAAAGTCAGTAACAATACAGTCGAAGTTATTTCTTAAAGATTTTCTTGCGCTGAACACGAATTTGGTATCGAAAATGGTATGCTGGTTTATTTAAGTAATATCTACAATATAAATACTCCAAAATATACTATTTTGGCCTTTTTTATTAGTAGTTCTCAGAGACTAAAATTTTAATATAAATATAAAATCTATTATCTTACGGTAATTTTTGTACAAGTTAAGTTGCGTATTTAAATTCGTGCTTTGATAATCTTCTAAGGCGCTAATTATTTTCACTGTTTAAATTTTTACTACTCGAGGTACCTATGAGTTTTCAAGGTTGCTGGTAACGAAGCTGAAGTTAGATTAGAGAATACTCGCAAATAACGTATACACTGCTTAATCAAAAGTTTTTCTTTACAAAAACTACAACTTCTATCTATGTACTTAAACTTGTATAGGAGCTATTTTTTTATTGTCACCCGATCTGAACGATGACGAAAAATTTTTAATCTATATATATATATAATTTTGGCGCATACACTATGTAGCTCAG
Source organism: Philophylla caesio (assembly GCA_963971545.1). Classification (NCBI taxonomy): domain Eukaryota; kingdom Metazoa; phylum Arthropoda; class Insecta; order Diptera; family Tephritidae; genus Philophylla; species Philophylla caesio. The sequence continues at coordinate 101,241,054 of OZ020607.1, read as the reverse complement.
TGTTTGGCCGAGCTTCTCCTACCATTTGTGGTGTGCGTCTTTATATTATACCACAAATGGAGGGACCTACAGTTTTGTGCCGACTCCGAACGGCAGATGTATTTATTGAGAAGCTTTTTCATGGCAGAAATACCCTCGGAGGTTTGCAATTGCCTGCCGAGGGGTGACCGCTATTAGAAAAAACGTTTTCTATGATTAAGATTTTGCTTGCCCTGACTGAGATTCGAACCTCGAACTCACCGGCATATCGAGTTATAGCACGCACCGCAACCAACTCGACCACAGCCAAAATTCTTTGTTCCCGCGAAACAGCCGGTCTACTGCGTCGATTTCTATGATTCAAGTTTTAAAATGACAAATTCGTGCGAGACTATGTTATAGGGGTATTTTTAATCTGAAATATTAATAAGAAATAACAAGAAGTCTGATGAGGAAACGGGGTGATTTCCGAAATACTCGTAGTACTATAACTTCTACCGCTTTGAGTATTGTTGTTTTTTTCCTAATAATTTTCCAATAAACCAATCGGCCTTAAAGCTCAAAAATATTTAAAATAAATAGTTATATGGCCAAACAATAACAAATAAAACAAATATGTATGTTTAATTAAAGAATGAGGTTTTCCCAAAAATGCCGTTTGCCGTTCAAGAGAGCATCAATAAATCACATGTTGCGCTCTTATCTTCTCTCTTTTTATGCGCAGCTAGCTTAAAGTTCTAAGGTAGACTTATCGAAAATCAATGTGACTGAATCAAAGTAAAGTTAAAACTGGTCTAAATTCAGGTTAATTATAATATTTTGACTATTTGTTATACTTTTATTTTTCGCTTCAAATAGAGTTTATTTTATGGCAAATATTACATACCTAAACTTGCGTTTTAAATTTTATACCAAAATGTATAGTAATAATTTAAAAAAAAGTACATTATAATTTCGAACTTCCAAAATAAATTTCAGTATATGCCTTTGTATTCAGGGTAATTTTAGTATCACAAAATGGCGAAAAAAAGTTGTCTAAAATATTTAAATATTATTTGAACATGAAAGCTGCACTTTATTTAACAAAATCTAATTGCAGAGTGATCGAAATTATGAATACGTTTTGTTTATGTTATTAATCTAACTTTTGCATGAAGTTTGAAGCTTCTTTAATCTATAAAATTAACCAAAATTTTATAATCTTTGTGTCGATGCGTTTAAGTTGGGAATTTTATAAAGAACGATCGAATGTATGTACATATATACAGGGTGTCCCAGAACTCAACGTCAAGCCGAAACGCGGTGACAGGATTGATTGTAACCATCATGAGAAAAATCAGAAAAAAATCTATCCCATGCAGTTTGAAAATTATGGGCATTTAAGAAAAACCTTCAAATGTTTCTTATTCGCACAAGCTCTTGGTAGGTTCCTAATTTAACGGCAAAATGATGAGAGAGATGGATAGTGGACATGTTTGCCATGAGCGAGCGAGACATATAGTTTAGTTTAAGTTTATTGGAATAAAAATCAGAAAAGGAAATAACATTTTTTATTACAATAAATATTCAAATTGCTTACCATCAGCCTTAGTACACGCCCTACATCTTCTTAAAAAATATCTACTTTTTAGCCGGGCATATTAGCGAGTGGCATGTGGCTAATCCACATTTAATGCGAGAAGACAGATGCCAGTATCGCTTTAAATTAAACCTGTGGACCGGAATTTTAAACGGCAAAATTATTGGGCCTTTAGACCTGCCTATCTGTCTCGCTCGTTCATGGAAAACATGTGAACTATCCAGCTCTCTCATCATTTTGCCGTAAAATTAAGAACCTACCAAGAGCTTGTGCGAATAAAAAACATTTGAACTGGGTAAAATGGGTTAGAAAAATCGAGTTACTTGAGGTGTTTATTTAGTATGAAACTAACATGTATTGCACCATTTTACAATCCCGATTAAATACGCGAACTTTTAATGACACTTGCGAATGCACTTTAGTACATTTTTTTAAAGGAGGGTCTTTCAAAGTCGACAAATTATAAAAAATTTAAATTCATAGTTTAACAAATAGTCTTAATTCTAGAAAACTTGGGGCAATTGTGTCATTATTTTTGACTTAGGTTTCAGAAATGTTATTTAGGGTTAAGGTTCCAAAGTTTAAATGAACAAAAATAATAAAAATTAACCACAATAACCGAAAAATGGTAACAGTTTGACCAAATTTCTAGGTTGTGACTTAAATGCCCATTCTTTTCAAATTGCATGGGATAGATTTTTTTCTGATTTTTCTCATGATGGTTTCAATCAATTCTGTCACCCCGTTTCGGCTTGACGTTGAGTTCTGGGATACCCTGTATTAAAATGGTTAAACTTAATATTACACAGATCTTTGAGCATTTCGTTGACTTGAGAGTAGCTAAGTGCTTTTTTAATATCAAATTAAGATGGGAGTTTTAAAGACAACAAAATGAATAACGTAGGTTACCACAAAGCTTTGAATTGATTTTAAAAGTTATTCACCCAACCTATTTACATTCCGTACAAATAAAATATATTAAGTACGTTTACTCGTAGAACAGAGTTAAACAGTTTTTTATTTACTTAAATTTTGGGCGAGACCAAGTTCGCGGGTGTACTAGTTAAGGGTGTTTATTTTAAGTATGTGCTTTTTTAAAAGAAATATAAACGCATATAATTTAATGCTATGACCAAGAATTAAGATTAAGTATAAAGATAAGGATTTGCCATTATGTTCTAAAAATGAATTCAGTCAAGTGACTGCCGCTGCTGGCTCGAATAAATTGCAGCCGAGAGGCCCAATTTGGACCACTTTTTGCATTCATTGGGGCTGTGTGTCAACAACAACGCGTCGAATATTCTCTTCCAAGGCGTCTTGAAATGGCAAACTAAACTGATTAAAAATCAAGTATTTTATTTTATTTTTATTTATTTATTTTTTTATTAAGGTACATGCACAACAACCAGAGGTTTTAAATTACAGTGCATGTACTCGTAGATACCTAATTAAAACATAAAATTTGTCCTAAATTTAGACTTAACTAAAAATACAAATATATGAATTTAAATAGATATTAAGATAGAAGATATAATAAGATTACTAAAAAGGTTTAGTAGAAGAAAAGAGGGACAGAAGAGATCAATAGATTCAAAAAGAAGAGTTAATGGTATCCATTTCAGTTATTTAGCAAAGTGACACATGAGTTCGCCTTTGAATCGCAGCGTGGTTTTATTATTCCTAATCGCTGGCGGTAAACAATTCCAAAGACAGACCGAATACACAAGGAATTGACGTTCAGTGGTCAGGCAACTCGATTTCAAAAACGACATAGTTGGAAACCGGGAAGATCGGGTCCATGACAGTCGTTCTTTCAGATACCTCGGCTACGTAGTTGTCACGACTTTATGCAATAACGTTAAGCACCTGACTTTGAGTATGTCATCAAAAAATATAGAACAAATTTTCAACGCGAATACAGAAATATTCTTAGATTTTTTGTTGTGCCCACGTATTTTATCACAGAATTGTTGCGTTTTACCTCATTATAGCTATCAAGGTTTAAATATTTCTTATACATAACAATGCAGTGGGACTTGCTTGTATTAAGGGACAAGCCATTGTCAGACGCCCACTGATTCAAGCAATATAAGTCGGTGTTTAAGTTAGTTATACATGCATTGAAAGATACTAGGGGACAACAAAGATACAGTTGGACGTCATCTGCGTAAACGTGAATATTACTATATTTCAAAACAGTTGGAAGGTCATTAATGTACAACGTGAACAGAAGAGCACCAAGAATTGATCCTTGCGGAACACCTCAGAAAACCGCCTCATCGAAAACCACATGTCTAAAAAAAAATCCGCCTTTACAATATAAAAACGTGCAATGTATAAGTGGCTTTGAAACTGCGGCCACTGTGGTCGATTGTGTAGCTGTGCGTTTCATAGAAAAAGTTGTGTCTTAGTAAAAGCGCTAGGCAATGCCAAACCTCCGAGTACATTTCTGCCATGAAAAAGCTGCTCACAAATGTCGTTTGGAGTCAACATTAAACTGTTGGTCCGTGCATTTGTAGTACAAACGTCAAAACGCAAACCACAAATGACAAGAGAAGCTTGGCTAAACACTGAGATAAATAATGTTACCGCTTAGTTATTCCTATTATTGTTATAGCTTTTAAATGGAGGTATTAGTTTGTAATTATACAATCATAAAAATATGAAATTATCTTTATTTTGTACCGGCTGCTGGCCCTATCAGAGTTAATAAAATTATATATTTTATACGATGCATAATAGAGAAAAACTGATGAAATATGCCGAGCTATGTGAAAATCGATTAGGTAGTTACAGTGCCAATTAAGTAAGAAATCACATAAAAAAGTGTCCTTTTTTTAAATAAGAACTTAAGAATTTCGAATTAACTCACTACGTAATTGATGCAAGTTTGTAATTCCGAAACCTCATCAATTTAATTTTTATTTACCTAACAAAACCATCCGCATTCACAATTGGCAACTCAACTACGATTGCTTGTATTGGATATTAAAAGTCAATATTTACAATTTACCGTTAAACGAAATAGGAAAAGTAGTTTATCACGGACGTGCTTTGGGTTTTCATTCGCTTCATTAAGATGCCAGTTACTAGGGTTGTTTATAACATGTAAAGACTTACATTCTTAGCTCTTGCACATTGTTAATTGCATCGTGTTATTAGCTTGTTGGACAGAAATAATTTTAGCAGCTCAAGTAGGCGGATAATAGATTGTCATAAAAGGTATGGCTTTTTCTTGTGCAAACTATCCCTTATGCAATTGGAAAAATAGTTCGATGTAAAAAATGGTCATACTTCGGATTATCTCTTCTGAGAATAGTCAGTTAGTTATTTTCTGTGAAATTTGATTTTTGGATTATGGAAGAAACATAATTTATGCCTTTAGCGCTTATCTGAGGAAGACTACAAAGTCTCTGGGGTTGACAGGTTGTAACCAGAAGACTTAAAGGAAAAGAGTTTCTGACTTCCTTCGCTGTTAACAATTACAATTTTGGGAAAAGTAGCAACAGATAAACCCCCTCTACTTGTTTTCACTCATCGAATATATCTACGCGATCTGACTTCATTTCGTTTGAGTAGACCAAAATCGTTCCATTTACGTTAATAACGGCACAGAAGATTGAACGAAGGCAAAATCTCATCGTGGAAAAGTTGTTAGTAAGATAAACATTTAGATCTTTGCATATATGGTAGGCACCGTATTTGCTCTGACGTGGTCCCGAAATATTATCGATCTCATCTCGTACTTTTCGCAAAACGTTCCCGAAAAAGTTCAGAGCTAGTCCCTAACTTGCCCCGAAAATTCCTATACAACCCTCGAAATTTATATAAACTATTTCCGCCTCTTGGGATTAACAAATTTTTCACAACCAATAATTATTATGAACTTTTCCTATTGTATCCTATTTTCAAAATGATTGATTAACTTTTATTTACAGTAATTACTTTGACAAACATTTATTCAAGTCAGCGATTCGTCGTTTTTGGATAGAAAGACATTTTTTAAGGATAAGTAAGTATAAATTTATTTATTAATTCCCAGCCTTCAAAGTAACAGCAAGTTTTTTTTATTAATCCACAATCCTTACTGTTGACTTATGAAAAGATTAAAATAAATTAAAACATTTTTGTGGCCTTAAACAAAATTACACCATGCTGACCTTTCACGCTTCATTCAGTTTTTCGGTTATCAAAAGACGCAAAATAAGGGTTTTAAAAGAATAAAAAGAGTGAGTGTTTGTATATACATAAATACATCATTGCTTTATTGATTCAAATATTTTTCTTTTTATATGTTAGGGCGATTGCTTTTTTTTCATACTTAATTAGCCAGATTCTTATCATTTTACTGCGCTAACTTTACTTACCATAAGTACAAATATACGAATACAAACATAATTATTAATAAAAGAGAAGGAAAGCCGTTGAAAAAAGTTATTTTCACCTGCATTGAGCGGAACACCGTTCTACTAAACAAATGTTTACTTTGTATTTGCTCGCGTCCGTGGAAAATATTTTATTCTTTGTTGATGGAATTTTTTCGAAACGAAATTTTGTAGGGTTCCAAGGCGAATTCATTGAAGGTGGTATATTCCCATCAGCTGATTGCTCGTTCTATATACGCCTTGCGCAGTGAGAGTGTCAAAATCGTTATTTTGTTTTCATTTAAAATTTTTATTTGCGTTAGTGAAATACTCTTACATGGGTAAGACGAGCAACACATAATATTATAAAGAAATTCAATTCTTTAAATTCTTAAAATACTCGTATATTTGAGAATATTTTCTATGATTACTTATAAATATTTTTGAACTCATTGTTTCAGTTTTACTGCAAAATTTAAATGTATTACCAATGAAGAGAAACTTTATTATAAGTAGTTAATATGTATGTAAATAAAACCATAAATTTATTTAGGGTGGCAAGTTGAAAGTAAAGTTGTATCCCCACATCCATGCTACGTCTGCAGCTTAAGCTACATACATATACGTATAAGTTGTGAACCAGATTATTACTATCTTAGCGACTATACCAGTTTGTAAGGATAAAAATCAAACAGACGCTGTATATTTAATTTTCATTTGATAAAATTGTTTGGCGTTTTATAAAATGTGAGCGTTGTCATCGGTCTTGTCTCGTTGGTTATATCGGGTGTTTTTTTTAGGGGTATAGAACTTCGAATTGAAATAAAACACAAGAAAATCGTTTTAAGGTCCATCAATTTATTTATTGGAAGGATAATTTTATGCCATTAATGTTTAAATATGATTTCGGGCATGTGGCCGCCGCGGCTGGCTCGAATAAAGCCAATTCTACAGGTCCAATTTTCAACCACTTTTTCGAGCTAATGGGGCCGTATGTCGGCAATAACGCCACGAATGTTGGCTTCCAATTTCCCTAACGTTTCTGGTTTGTTGGTGTAGACGAGCGACTTCACATATCCCCAAAGAAAATAATCCAATGGTGTCAAATCACACGATCTTGGTGGCCAATTGACAGGTCCATTCCGCGAAATTATGCGCTCAGCGAATGTTTCCTTCAATAAATCGATTGTGACGTGCGCTGTGTGGCATGTAGCGCCGTCTTGTTCGAACCACAACTCATCCACATTCATGCCATCCAATTCGGGAACAAAATAGTCGGTTATCATGGCTCTATACCGGTCTCCATTAACGGTAACTGCCTCTCCAGCATTATTGCGGAAGAAGTATGGCCCAATGACTCCACCAGCCCATAGAGCACACCAAACAGTCAGTTTTTGTGGATGTAATGGCGTTTCAAGGGTCTCATGTGGATTCTCTTCACTCCAAATGCGGCAATTTTGCTTGTTGACGTAGCCATTCAACCAAAAATGAGCCTCATCACTGAACAAAATTTTGCGATGAAAATCAGCATCGAGATCAATCTCATTTTCGGTCCATACACCAAAATCACGACGCATTGCATGGTCTCGCGGCTTTAATTCTTGCACAAGCTGGATCTTGTAAGGTCGCAAGCCAAGATCTTTGCGCAAAATCTTCCATAAAGTTGATGGACAAAGCTCCAATTGCTGTGCACGGTGGCGAATCGATTCATTCGGGTCCTCTTCAACACTTTGCTCTACAGCGGAAATTGTTTCTTCGGTGCGCACTGTTCGACGTCTCTGCGGATGCGTATTATCACATAGAGTAAACGTAGTGCGAAAACGATCCATGGTTAACCGAATTAATTGCTCTGATGGACGATTATGTCGACCATAAAATGGACGGAGCTCACGGTAAACTTCGCGAACTGAACCATTATTTTCGAAATAAATTTGCACGATTTGCAAGCGTTGTTCTTTTGTCAACCTGTTCATGATGAAATGGCAAACCAAACTGAACATAAATGACATTAGAGTTGCCAGATTTGACCACAAAATGCCAGTTTTATCTCCATTCGAAAAACAAACCTGTAAAAAAAAACACCCGTTATTAAAGCTGATTTTCTTTACCATATTTATACCAATTTAAGTATTAATAATAAAAATATTAATAATGATTTCGAGTTTACATAATTTGTGATGTACAAAGATGCCGTTTTTTGTTACTTCGAGCAGCATGGAAAAAAAATTAAATACAGGTAAGAAGCAATTTACTAAGCAAAACAATCAAAATGATAGGATATGGTTAAGAGATGTTCCTGCAGTAGTGTTTATCATTGAACATCGCAAAACTCCTAAATCTGTGATGGTGTGAAATTTGTGCGAGTGGCGAAACCTTTTCTGGTTTTTTGTGGAACAAGAAGTAAATATTACAAAGAAATTGTACATTCATGACAATTTGCATGGCGTAGTAGATTATTATTATTATTATTATTTAAAAGAGAAATAATTATAAACAATCATTCCACTTATAGATATAAAGCACGGCTGCCAGGGCCTTCAGCTTATGTTAGAAAATCTTAGTCTATTATATTCACATTTGATCTCGAGTTATTAAGAAACGTAAAATTAGATACAATATAAAAGATAAACTTAAAAGCAAAAATAAATGGATGCATGTATGGAAGTGTAATTAAAGTAAATATTTAATTTGCAAAGCGAAATATATTTAGATATGATTTCTATGTTACTGTCATCAGTCCGTTCTAGATATGAAGAAGGTTTTTTGTTTTGTAGCAGTTGTGTGTCCTAGTCGAAGTCTTATAAATGTACTTATATTTTTACAAGTCGAGTTTCCTGAGTATAAAGGCTTTGTTCCCGCAGGATTAAATTTTTTGTAGTGGTGATCGTAGTTACTCCATTCTCTTGCTTGGATTTCATTTACGTATGTTTCAACAAGTCTGCGTATATCTTTATCGGTGAAATAGTCAAAGAGGGGAAGTGGTTGTTTGGAAGCTTCTTTCGCTTTTTTATCGGCAATTTCGTTGCCACGAATTCCAATATGGCTAGGCACCCACATTATTTTTATACAGCTATTGCTTTGCAAGAGCATGCTACGAATATTGAATATTAAAGGTGTTTTATATATATTGAATATAGCGTCGATTGCGGATCTACTGTCGGTACATATAATGCATTTATTTCCCATTCGGGAAGCAAATTGTACTGCCTCAAATATTGCGGCTGCTCGGCAGTAAATACCGAGCAGTAGGATGGCAAGGAACCGACCATAATAGTAACACCTAGCTGGTTTGTCACAGCAAACGTCGTGCTGGTGTCAGACTTGGATCCGTCCGTATAATACAAGTTCCAATCATCATTTAAGGATTATAATACCGCATTAAACATTTGTTTATACTCATTACTGCTGGTAGAATATTTTGGGTACTTCAGTAGGATGTTGATGAGTGATGAATTTGGAAGCGCACTTGGAGGATACTCTGAAATTTTAAGTAGTGATGAAGTTGAAGATGAGCAATTGATTTGCGAAAACATTAATACGTTTCTGCAGTGAATTAGCCTCGGTATAAGCATCATGGTGTTACGCATGGTCCGGTAGTTTATATGTGGTAATCCAGCTTCAGATAGAATTTCCCTAATTGGTGACGTTGGGAAGGCGCGAATGCTCCTTCTGGCTGCTGCGGGGTAGGGTGCGTTCAAGAGCTTAATGTTTGTCTTAGCGAAATGTCCGTAAATACAAAGTCCGAAGTCAATTTTAGATAATATTAAAGCTTTAGTTATATTGACAAGAGTATTTGTGTGCACTAAGCAGTATTTAGAAGACAAGAATTTAATTTTATTCAATCTAGAAAAAATACTTAATCTAACATATTTACAATGCTCTTTGAAAGTTAATTTATTGTCGAATATAAGTCCTAAAATTCTTAATTTATTAGTATGTGGGGGATCAACGTTAGAAAATGATATATTAGCAAAGGAGCACTTTTGTTTCCGGCATATATGAAAAGTTTTACGTTTACTAGGCGATATATTAGCGCCTGAAGTTTTTGACCAATTACGTTTTTTATTTAATATGTTTAAAAATTTGTGTTTTACTTGGTTTAGATCTTGAGTTTGAGAAAATATTAAAACATCATCAGCATAGATGCAGTGTTCGACAGCTCCACTAGAACTTATTATGGTACTGATTTCGTTCAACGCAATGGTAAATAACGCAACAGAAAGAGGTGGTCCCTGTGGTATACCATTAAAGAGATCGTGTACGCCGGACATGCAAGGAAGAAAGGATATGGGTCTATAATTTTCTATTTGAGATGTAGGTTTATTGGGCTTGGGGATGGGAAGGATGGATGCTGTCTTCCACTCCTGTGGATAGATTCCGTCGTTGAGGATTTTTATTGTAAAGAGAAATTAGTCGTATTTTAAGGGATCGAGGGTTTTTTTTTAAAGATGGGATAGGAAATTTTGTCCAATCCTGGAGTTTTACCAGTCATCGATGAAATTGTTACATCGAATTCACTTAATGTGATGGGAGCATCTGCTTGGACGGCTCTGGGTGAGGGAAATGGGTTATTGTAGTTTTCGGGGATTGTTAGGCTTTTTAAGATGTTAAAATCATTGTGAAAGTTTTGACTATTGGAATTATCTGACCATGTGTCCGCAAACTTCTCAGCAATGTCATGAGGATTGTAAATAGGTCCTTGGGCTGAATGTATAAATGGTATGCTGGATCGTTGTAAGGAACCTGTAAGAATTTTAATGTCTGACCAAATTTTTTTGTGCTCGAAAGTGGGTTGATATTGGCGGTGAGTGTTAGTTTGGCAGATTTTAATTCTGTTCTAAACACCGAGTTCGCTTTTTTATAGCTTATGAAATTATTGTCAGTTCTGGATTGTTTGTATTTGGACCATAATGTTTGTTTATTGTTCCTCAAAATTGTTAGGAGATTTGACCAATATGGCAATTTAGCATAGAAATGCTTGGTACTGGACTGGGGTATCGCGCAATGTGCTGCTGATCGGATTATTGTTTTTATAGCGGCAACTTCAGCATTTATGTTTTTTGACGGGGGTTTGTTGTTCGAAAACAAAACAGAAAGACGCTGAAAGTTTGTCCAATCTGCCTTCTCTGTTAAGAACTTTGATGTGGGTCTTACTTTATACCAATTAGGGATGGAAATGGAGGTGATAATAATGATGAAAATGATCACTATTATGGAGGTCGTCAATTGTTTTAGAGGAAAGTTTGGGTACAATTGGTGTGGACGCAAGGGTGATGTCGGGATGGGTAAACGTTTTATGAGTGGAGAAGTGAGTGGGTGATCCATCGTTAAGGACAACTAGGTTGTGAGAAAGTATTATATCCTCAATGATTTCTCCCCTTTTATTACTAGCAGGAGAACCCCACAGCGGGCTCCAGGCATTAAAATCTCCTAACAAAACAATTGGGGCAGAAACAGTGTTGATGATATTACTAAGGTCCCTTTTAGTAAAGTTCTGATGAGGCGGGATGTAGCAATTGACAATAGTGATTTTGAAGCCCATATCAATTTCCAACGCCAAGCAGGAAATGCCAGAAGTGACCGAGATGGGTTTATGGTTGATGGAGTTTTTAACGAGAATTGCAATGCCTTGCTTACAGGAAGTGTTATGACTGCTATTAAAAAAGTAACTTGTGTAGTTTTTAGAAGAATACGCTCTCTTATTAGCGGGGAGATGGGTCTCTTGTAAAGCAACGATTTCAGGAGAAAATTCATTAATTAAAATATTTAAATCAGTGTAATTATTAAATAGTCCGTTTATATTCCATTGTAATATTTTAATCATATTTCATTTGTGTGTGTAGGGAGGGAAAAATGGGAGCGGGAGTATCAGGAGAGGTAAGGTGGTTAAGAAAATTTGAGATAATGTTTGTTGTTGTTGAATCATCGACTGGAGAAGTGGTTTGACTGGTATTTAATTTGTTTGTTTGACTTGCGTTGTTTTCTATTGTTTCTTCATTCGTAATATCAATGTGGGTATTGTTGTTGCTCGAACGTATTTGTTCTGCTTTGGTTTCATTATTGTTTTGGTTTGGTGGTGTATTGTTTGATTTTTTGATAACATTAGAAAAGGAAAGAGGGGTCTTGTTAAGAGGTGGTGGTATTTGCATATTTTGCATTTTGATCGCTTCGCGCATAGAGCACTTACTATCTGTTTTTATCTAGGAGGGAGAGCGCATGAGTCGCAGGTAGATGTTTTATTGCATCGCTTTGCTGTGTGGCCGAACCATTGGCAATTTTTACACCTCATGGGATTTGGGTAGTATGGGCGTACTTTAGTAGTATACCATGACACTTCCAATTTCTCAGGCAATTGATATATATCAAAAGTGAGTAAAACTACTCCGCTAGGTACTGGTTTGCCATCAACATATTTTGGAAATTTGAAAACTGACACAACACCCTGGTCTTTCAGGTTTTCAATAATTTCATTTTCTGAAATATCAATGAGACATGGTGCGTAGATTGTGCCTTTGGAGTAATTCAGGTTGTTATGTAGCTCAATTTTTACATTACATATTCCATGTAAAGTGGTTGTTTTACGAAACTTGTTTGCGATATTATCGTTTTTAACAAAAATAATAAATTTCCGTCTTTTAGTTCGGAGATATTGATGATTTCTGAACTAATAGCTTTTAAAGCTTTATGCACAGCAAAGCAAGAGTACTTGTTTAAAGGTTTTATTGAGTTTGATGCACTTGCCACTAAAAATCTTGGGTTTTCTTTCTTAATTAATGGTAAAGCGGGAAACAAGTCTTTAGTTATAGATTGTGGCTTTTTCCTTGATAACAGAGGGGGTCCCTCAAGGGACATTATTGCTTATAAAATCAGTAGAAGCACACGTGGCTTACCGATGGAAGAAAATTTATTATTGTCTTTGCTGTCAAAACAGGAGAGAAAATTACTCAAAAGAGACTGCGAAACACTGAAATCACCTTAAGCACAACCGTACGCGTTGGGTATCAGTCGATGACTGGCGAGTAGATTAGTAGGCCCAAACTTAGTTCGGCGATGTAATTTGATTTGCCTGCAATAATCAGGGCTAGCCTATAGGGCTAGAATGACCCAGGAGTGGAAAATGCAAAAAATTCCGTTTTTTCGTTATCTATTGGAACATATTAATTAATATTTAGAGAGACAGTTAATTAAAAATTTGATTTTTATGAAATTTAAAAAAAGGGGCGTTGCCACGCCCACTTATGACAAAGTATCTGGATCTCAATAATGCTGTAAGATATCGTCACATAATTTGGTTAACATATTGTCCTTGATGCAAAAAACTTCGTTTTTCTAATATCTATTGGAACAAATTGAGTAAAGTTTAATCCTAGCACCGATTTGAAACAAAGAAACGGGATTTTTATAAAATTTGGTAGAATGAAATATTAAAAAAAAATAATTTTTGAGAAAAATAAAACGATTCGAGATTTGTTCTAATATTTGGTTTCATTTAATACCAACAATATCAAAAACAAGAAATATACATGCAGTTTTTAGCATACCTACACGTTTATAAATATATAGTTTTTAATATTCGGTAATTTTCATGAAAAAACTGTGATTTGGTGTCGAATACACAGCTTGTGTGTGGCAGGAAAACTGTTTTAATACAAATCTTTGCAATCCCACTTGAAAATTTTTGCCTTATTTCCCTGTCGCTGAACTTCATTGTGAATGGAGGTTCAGTAATATTTTCCTTCATCCAGTCTATTAGTTCATAATATTCTGTAGCTTCAAATTTAAGTTTTGGCCGCCTTACCAACTCTCATACTTCTGTACCTTTACGCATTTTCCTTGCTTTCAAAATTCTTCGAAGAGCCAGTTCTCTAATGTGTTCTCTCTCTCTCTCATTGTGCAACACAGCCATCAAAATGTTTTCAGAATGCGCAAAGAATGAATTTCGTTCTATAGTTTGAAATACAATAGCTTTCAGGTCATCCTTCATATAACCACATGTTTTTATCATCTTTAAAATATGTCCATATGTACAAAATGGTTGCATTTTTATTGAAAACCACGTTGTTGCATAAACTTTGATGACAAATGTAGCCAGATCGACTAAGTATGGGCAGGGTTTATTAGTCCCAACGTACAGTCTTAGTATTATATTAGCACAGGTTAGCCAACGTGAGTGTGCTAATTTTCCTGGCTGCTTATTAGCCACTTCACTTCTCCTTGCGAAATGGCTTGGCAAATTTCGTACAAGTAACTTTTATCAGCACTGAGAGTTGTCGGGTTCACATCAGGCAAAATGGTTTCGATAATGTTGAAATTAGTTACGGGTAAGGCTTCACAGTGCTGTAGCATCTTACCGATGGGTCCTGCAAACCTGGAAGGTCCAGAAGTAGAGCCATTTAAACCAGTGAAGATGTATCTCCGTGGCAGCTCGTTAGTGTGCAATAAACAGATAAACCAATGCACTAGCCGACCTAATTGTTTTTCAATTAAGGCGATAGCACCATTTATGGAACCCGTATTTACCCGCATCCGATTGCAACCATATTGAAATAGTATTTGAAGTTCAAATAAAGTAATTCCAATATGCTTTTTTTGATTGCATTTGCACTTCCAGATGAAGGCGTTACGTGTCCGATGTATTGAAAACCCGGCTCGAATACGAGAACAACGTGCTCTTCAGTAATTACCTTCTTGAAGAATTTATTTTGTTTTTTTCTTGAATTATGGTTTTGTCTTTACGACCATCAAAGTATAGGCCGCTGTATATAGTAGTGTCTACGGACGTGGTATTTTCCAACCCTTCTCGTGCTTTCTTCCTCTCCCGTCGCAATTTACTCCGATCAAAAATTTTCGAGCTGTCTTGTTTTGCGATGAGGCCAACATCTCTAAGAACTGCGCTGTCAATTATGGAGGCTGATCAGTCCGATATTCCAGTTCTATCACAAGCTGTGACCAGGTTTGTAAGTCTTATTCGCATCTGATTTGCTGAAATTTTTGACTTTGAGGGTGGGGGTTCTGCTGATGAGAAGGTATCGAGAGACTCGTGAAATTCTGCAGTGGTTTCCATCTCCTTATTTTCTGTTTCCTTTAGCGCTCAGTCCGAGAGTGTATTGTTCGGTTTTTGTTGAGCTAAATGTTTTTGAGGACGATTATTCTCTTTATCCCGTCTTTTCTTGCACCACTTCAACTTTTTGGTGGTGTGGATATCAGTAGAATCAATATACAATATGCGTTAATTTCTTTGATCCTGTAGAAAGCTTCGCTCGATTGTTGATATCATCGTGGCGCATTTACAAGAGTTGGCGAGACATTTACAAATAGAAATGTCGAATAACTTTTTTGTCAACTCGACGACATTTTTTAATGTTCTTATACTTATAATAATAACATAAGTCTGCAAAAACAAAATAATTAAGAGCTGTTTTGGTTTTTTTGTGTAATTCTTATGTTTTTTGGTGTGCTAAATCCGAAAACAACTTTAATTTTGTCATAGAACGTCACGTTTTCTGACAATGTAGGTGACTATGTTAAACAAGTTATCATCTTAAAATAAAATATAAAAGATTAAAAATTTTTTTTTAAAATAATAATTGCGTAATAAAACTAATTTATTTAAGTAAAATACATTAATTAGTAAGCTCTAAACACATTTCTTTTTCTCAGTAAGACTCCTTTTGGTACATTTTTGCTTGTGGGAAGCATCGGGAAGGTCTCTTTGGAGCGTCCAACAGTAGTCTGCCATCATGGAAAGTAATGGAGGTGAAAATGAAGAAAATGTACTTTTAAACTCATCAAGAAACTTAAGCTTGAAATGATTTAAACATTCTTTTGACGATTTGTTTGTAGTTAGGATCTTTGTAATTGCCTAAAAATTTCTTTATGACCTCTTTAAAGGCAATCCACCCTTCTCTTTGAGGATATGTCATGGTTGTGATGAATAGTGGATCAGCCATAAGCCGTCTAATATCTGGTCCGACGAAAACACCTTCCTTCATCTTTGCCTCCGAGAGGCCTGAAATATTTTATATTAATTTGATATTTGAAGCAATTTCCATCTCTTGGAAGTGACTTTACAAATTGCTTCATCAATCCCAGCTTTATGTGAAGCGATGGTAGAAGAACTTTATGAGGAGGCACAAAATTTCATGCAGGACATTCTTTTCGCCAACTTTAAGCTCCCTCGGAGGCCAACACTTTTTGGTCCAGTGATTTGTTCGGTCTCTACTATCCCATAGACACAAAAAGCAAAGGAATTTGTTAAACCCAGATTGTTGTCCGAGCGCCATGAACAAGATTTTGAAATCACCGCACACTTGCCACCGTGGTCTTTATATTTTAATTTGCAAAGAATCAATTCCAAGTTCTTGTAGGTTTACTTGAGAATCTTGAAGAATCTATGAAAATACACCACTCTGCTGGGTCGTATGAGATCTAAAATGTATCCATCAAACCTTCAATATTGGTACAATAAACCAAGTCGTCCTCTTGGGCAAAGTAGGAAGTAAACTGCTTTTCACGATATCTAAACCAGGAGGAAGACACTCCCGGCAAAAGTAGGTTCCTGCTTTTGAGCCTGGATCCAAGCAAAGCAGCAGCGTTTTCGGGAACATTCAAGTCTCGTACCAAATCATTTAGCTCGCTTGACATGTCATCGGGTTCAGGTACAGCACCATCTTCGTCAGAAATGGGAATCTCTTCCAAGGTAGCAGGGATCTTGGGCACTGGTATTTCGGTCCCATGAGGGATGGGACGAGTAGCTGATTGCATATTGGGTTATGAAATTGACTGCTTCCGTTTTGAATTATACCCTTTCACATTACACGAACAAAAGTAACAATCATCACTACGGTTCTTTTGCTCGCGCCATACCATAGGAATCGCATATCGGAAAGCTTTTTTCTTGCCCTTAAACCAATTTCGAAGTTCTTCAACACATCGTTTGCAGACCTTATGAGGTGCCCAAACTTTATCCTGATCTCCAAATACAAAGTCCGTAATATTAACTTGCTGCTTTAATATCATACATATATTCGCCACAAATATAACAGAAACTGTCAGCGAGTTCACACACTTTCGCACAGACGACATTGCTCTATACTGAACCAATATCTACAAAACAATGACGAGTTAACACGTACATACATATGTTACATATGTAATTGTACCGCGCCACTTTCTACACTATCGGAGCACGCACGTTCTGGTTACAACATGTTTATGTTTGTTAATGCAGCTCACACAGGGTGTTCCTTATTAAGAAATTAATGATAGTTGTGGTAAACATTTAAAAACAGTAATCAAAATAAAATTATACCTATTAATAATTATTAATGCCTACAAGTTAGCCCAAAAACCCTTTTTTTATAATAAAATTTTGCGTTATAGGAATAGAGGCTTTCAACATCAGCTGCTATTATTTCTGTTATTTGCTTTATAGATGGGGTTTCCCCATTTAATATCCACTTTAATTCACTTCCTACCCACAAATAGCACTTTATTATATTATAATATGTAGGCAGAACATTGTCTTCGAAATTTTCAGGAGCACTAAATATACAATAATATATATAATTTGGCGCTTACACTATATAGCTCAGTGTTTGGCCGAGCTTTTCCTACCATTTGTGGTGTGCGTTTTTATATTATACCATAAATGGAGGGTCCTACAGTTTTGTGCCGACTCCGAACGGTAGATGTATTTTATGAGAAGTTTTTCATGGCAGAAATACCCTCGGAGGTTTGCCATTGCCTTCCGAGGGGTGACCGCTTTTAGAAAAAAAACTTTGCTATGATTTTAGATTTTGCTTGCCCTGGCTGAGATTCGAACCTCGAACCCAGCGGCATATCGAGTAATAGCACGCACCGCTACCTACTCGCCCACAGCGGCCACAGCACCAAATATAGGACAAGTTAATTTACTTCTTGTTTTAGGCATCTTTACTACACACTGACGTCGAATATCGCGAGGTTTTCAGCGATGGTGCGCACTGCTCTAATTCTTGATTTGTACTGAAGCAGTGCAAGCGAGCAACGGTATTAGCTGGTGGCGCAAGCGGCGGGTGTTAAATTAACGAAGTAAGTGCCTTCCTGTTTTTCAATTGAAGATACGCCAAAGTATTGGAACTAGCGATTTCACTCAATAATACATTTTTTTACCAAAGTTTGATTCTTATGCGCAAACTGAAGATGAAGCCAGAAAAAAAAAGTATTTGGTATAATTAAATGATAAGTATAATGAAACATTTTAATTTCCCGGGGTTAGCGAAATTAAAAAAAAAATTCGCTGCACTCTAGTATATAAAATCCCGTTTCGCCCGAATTTAGCTTTCCTCACTTGTTCTGACTATATTTCTCCAATAGAATTTGCGCAATATTGCCAGAATCGCAGTCCTTTGTATTACAATGTATGGTTCAGTGTAGCGTTCAGAGCTTATGACATAAACCATTTGACACTTTAAATCAAGAACTGCAACGAAAGTGGGACCGTATAACTTTGGAATAGTAAGGACCCAGTGCTCAAAATTTTTTAAGCGTTTGGAGCAGTGCTAAAGGAGATCTTTACGAAATCAACTAAACATATTATTACAAATTTAATGTGTTTTGATAAATTTTATGTTCATTTTATATATTATTTAATAATGACTTTTCTTTATGGCAAATATTTGTAAGCACTTCTATTATCGCCCTGTATTTTAATTTAAATCAAAAATTCAGCTCTGAAAATAGCCGTTATCACAATCGTTATTTAACATTATATTAAAAGTTGCATGATCATTGCGTTAGTATTACTTCATTTTTCTTACTTTTGTAATTAGTTTTGGTCTTCTCAATATTCCTTATTATTATTCTTAAAGAAGTATTATTCAAAATAAAATCATCTTTTACACTTTTGACGTTTAAAGATCTTATCAGAATTTGTAAAATAATTAGGTATCTCTATTGAATCTAACAATTTTCGAATCAAACATTTCCAAGATGTATAAACAATTTTGATTTCGGCTTGTTAAGAAAATCCCAAGTTAAGCAATTAACATAAGTTTATTTTTTTTTAACTTTCGTAGTTCGCTCTGCAACTTTATTCCGCTAATTTTTTAATGAGAGGTTCTTGGAACAAATTTTGATATGCTGGGAAAAAATAAAAATTTTGTTCACAACTACTTTTGAACCTTCAATTGCCAAAGAAATAATGGCATTAATCATTTGTCGGAACCGCATACATAATTCTAGTAATTACTGTGCTATATTCTATGTTATATGTATGTAACTACATATGTATGTATTTTGTTTTATATTGATTAATAACACAGCTTAATGGCTTTTTGATAATCGCTGTGGCTATGACACATCTTGTATAATCCTCTACACGTAATTAAGATACAACAAAAGCCTAATTACTGCGGTTATATGAACGATTATAATCTCATTTTTGTGAGTGCAATTCATCGCGCTGTTTGCCTTTATATACATACATACATACATATGTGTTTACTTACATATGTATATAAAAGAAAATTTGTCTAACATTTCTGCTTGGTCCACTGCATTGATATATGCTCATACATAAATACACCAATAAAGAAATATTACAAATAATAACACATTTCATTTCGTTTGTAAGCAGTCACCATTCTACCTGGAAAACTATGTAACCCCACTTTAATATGGCTTGCTATTCATAAATAATTTTAATGCTATATACATTTGCACCGACATTAAGATATTTTTTTATACCCCAGCGTACTTGTACATAAGGGTATCATAACTTTGTTCGCATAATGGTTGTTTGTAACAGCAAAAAATAATCGAGATACATACATAGATATAGACATATTTACACTAAAATTATCAGAATAAAAAGAGAAATCGGTTTAGCCCTGATTGTCTGTCCGTCCGTCCGTCTGTCCGTGGTTACAATAACTTGAGTAAAAATTGAGATATCTCAATGAAATTTGGTAAAGGGTAGGTTGGTATTGAAAATGGTCAATATGGGCATATAACCACGCCCACCTCCCATATAACGGAAGTTTTTGAAAAATGCAAAAACTCCGTTTTTTCTGTATCTAATACAGCAAATTGAGTGAAATTCGGTATTTGGAGCGATTTTGAACTAAAAAATTAGGTATTTAAGGAATTTTGAAAAATTAGCGTTGCCACGCCCACTTTTGAAAAAATTTATGTATCTTAATAACGGTGTAAGGTATCGTCACAAAATTTGGTGAACAAATTTTCCTCAATATCGCTGTTATCATCGTTAAAAGTTTTTGAAATCGGATATAACCTATAATTTTTTTTTGTCGCATATATTTTTATATGGGGGAAAACGCAACACCTCCAAAAAAAATTGCTTAAAAGTCAACCGTAATTTTTAGTGTTTTTACACTTGCACTATATTTTTTCGGATTGATTGGGCTACAAAATTGCATACTCATACAAATTCTAATTTTTTTTAAATAATTTGTATTTTTAACGAAAATTTATAATATAAGTTTTAAACTTGGGCTTACCTGTTACTTGCTTGAAATTTTTTTTTTTAATTATAAAAAAAATAAATTAAAATGCATGTATTGTCCAAATAGTATGTTAATATGAAGGTGTGCTAAAGCTTTGTCGAGGACGTAAATATGGCATCATCCCAGAAGCTATTGGCAAATTTTAATGAGTTTTTTTGAACATTATACTCGTGGTAGAACTAATTTATTCTTTTTAACATGTTTTACTATATTTTAGATGCTCTGTTCTCCACAATTATTAAAATAGAAGGAATCGGTACAATAGATTTTGAAATTATTATTATTTTAAATAAATTTGCCTTTTGAGTTCTGTTTATTTGAAAAGGCTTGTCAATTTCAACTAATGTTAAGATGTATTAAAGTTCAACGGTGCTGTTCAAAAATATTCTATAGACTACTTTTATATTTCATTGTTCGTTCTTCTTTGGTGTTGGCCGGGGTTGCCAGATCGGTTGACACGAGTGAAACTCATGCGCATCAGAAGTTTCATAGTACTGCTGGAGAAAACCTTGAAGCTCTAAAATCCAAGACCTTGACGGATCAAATAAGTTGCCTACACACGCCCATATACACACATACAATCTGTTTAAACAGCGTGTCGTACTCGTATGAGTAACCAATACACTACTTTCCAAGCTATGTGGGTGCTACATGGCTTATACGTTACGTATTTATACCCGTATCCAATGGAGATTTTAAGATATAGAAAAGCATGCGTTCATAATAACATATGTTGGTTGCATATTTGCATTTGCGATTTAAATTTTCTTGCTTATGTGCACATCCCTGCCACTTATTTCGCTGTTGGCGTACATCCATAATTTACTTCTATGCTCACTTCTATTGTATATAAAACATGCTTTAAATTCATAATACGAAAATGGTTGCATATTATTACAAAATCCCTGGCGGCGCACAACCGTAATTACACCAAACTGCTGCGATTGTTCGTATTTGAGCATTTTTAATGAATATTTTTCTCTTTTTATGCAACTCAAGAACATTTAGTGAGAAAACGTTAAGGTAAATAAATTTTGTGTACAGATATTTTCATTTACATGTCTATATTTAAAAAGCACATGCTCGCTAGATTGGCTAAATAGTAGAAATTTAAAAGAAACTATACTTTGTACTCTCAGTAAATGATTGATTACATACACAATTAAGATTTAATACATCTTTTACTATCCAAAATAATTTAAAATTAAAAATCAGCTGATGAACTTTTTTTATGTAGCTGAACAGTTTTAGAGTTTCGACACCCAGCAAACTCCTGCCTTTCATGACTCGGCACTGCATATGCAAAAAAAAAATATTAAATCCGTGCGTCATGCGGATAAGCCCCTCGCGTCGGTTGGGCGGGAATGGAGGGTAAAAACAGTTGGGATTATTATTCTGCGTAAAACGAACTATGTGTTTATAAGGACTTTGGAATCCCCGGGTCCGTAAGGATATGTCTTATATCTATATGAGTTGCCCAGATTGACGTCACGATCCTAAATACCGGATCTGCTCTAACCTTCAGAAAAATGGAAACGGGCTCTATAATAAACCCTCACAAGCGATTCGCTGGCCCACAAAATAAAATGGAGGGTTAGCGAGATGAACATCCATAGCATCCATAGTGATCACAAATCCATTATAATAGATATAGCTGAGGAGAGACAAAAGCTTGAGTCAAAGTTCACAGGGCCAAAAGGGAAAGAATCAATGCTCGATAATGACGCTTTGGGGTATATGATCGAAGAGTATAAATCCATAGCGGGGCCGGCAGAAGACGTTGGGAGTAACTTAGCTTCTGGCCTAACTGAAGCATTCGATGCGTCGATGCCAAGAAATTCGTCCCGTGTTATTGGTGGAACAAGTATATACTCGTAGCATTGCTAAGAAAGAAACTTTTCAGTGCAAGACGTAAAATGCAACGCAGCAGAGGAATATATGAATTTCCCAAAAATCTAGCTGCTCTAAGGAAGGCAAGAAAAAGCCTTAAATCAACCATAAAAGCAAGCAAACAGGAAAATTTTAGAAACATTTGCGACAAAGCTGACATTAATAATTTTCAAGGTTTTGCCGTTCCATTAAGGAATTTGTCTAAGTATATGAAATCCTTTAAATAAATTTGCGGTGGTTTTTCTGCAAATTAATTTGATTTCGAATATATATAATGGTATTATCTTATTGATAACAACTTTGTGATTGCCGTTTTAATAAAAATAGAATGAATGTAAAATTATTTATCAAAGGCTATTACTTTTCCCTTAGGTGAATACCCGTTTTGAAGATTAAAAAACCAATTTATTCGATATTCGAAAAATCAAAGTTTCAAAAAAACCGTCCAATAATTTTAGGGAAAAATTACATGGAAGAAGAGGCTCAACTTGAAAAATCCATTTTATGAACTAGAGGAATTTCGTTGAAAATTTTGGGAATTTCGATCAATTAATGTGACTTTTGCACCAACGTAGACCAAAATTGAATACAAAAAAAAAAAAATAATTGACAATTTTATTGAGCTCGAGGGCAGTTTGTGAAAGATTTTATTACGAAAAACAACAACAGTTTTTTAATAGTAGAAGTTATAGTACTATGGCGGTGATCACCACATCTCCTCATCTCACTTGTTTTTATTTAATTAATAATATTTTTATTCTTCATTACCACTTTCCCAGGCTTTGTACCAAGGAGCTCGACTTTGAGTGGTTGTTGTTTGTGTTTTTTTGTGCAAATTCTGTTTTTTAGTTATTTACTAATTTTTCGAATTCTTTTAAGGCGTGCTCATCCTTGCATATATAAATATTGTTATTTTTTTATCGGCCTTATAAATGTTTTAATAATATACAATTTTATTTTTATGGAACCTTCAATTAATGTTTGTGATTTGGCATAAAGCTTTAAATTATTTAGTAGTTTGATTTCAATTTTGAATTGAACTAGTACAATTAAAAAAAAAGATTAAAGGTAAAGAAATTACAGAAGTTTTAAACAAAATCATTTTGATCTTTTATTGATTAGATTTGAGTGTCTAACCTCTTTACTTATTAAGATAATATTTAACTAAACTATTTGTTGTAATTGCTGCGACAAGGTAGAGACTATATTCAGTTTTCTTTTTATTGTAGCATTTAAACTGATTAGAAGTATTTTTAGTATTTTTAATGTAGTTTCGCTAATAATCTTAATTTTTTTTTTCTTTTTTATATTCAGTACAATCAAGGAAGCGGTTTTTTTTTTTATATAAAAATTCATTTGTTTACAAATTTAAGTATAAAATGAGGATTTCTTTTTTAAACTAGTATAATTCTTTTTCACATGTCCATCTCTCTATTTTTATTTTTCTTATGAGAAAAAACTATCTCAACACAAAAAAAAATAACCATTGAGTTAGTTTTTGCTGCAGGTGGTTTGTGGAAATGCAATTTCTAAGTATTAAATACGTCTCTAAAAATGATGTTTGGAGAAAAAATTGAATTTTGTCGTAAAATATGGTTTATAAAATGTTTTTTTTTTACAAATTTGATCAAATCATTAGTCTGGTAGTTTTGTTTTTCAAGATAGCGGATCCAAAAAAGCGGATATATATACTTTTTTTCACTGAGATTTTTTCACGAAATTCTCTTAAAAAATCGCTTTTGTTTGTCAAATAATAATTGGTGCTAAATGTAATACTGAACAATCGGTTCCATGGGACTATATGTTATATTTATTTGATCTTTATAATTTTCACTGTTGATGTGGTGCTGCGGAACTCTTTGCAAATTTCAAGCTTATTACTTCGCTTCAATTTCCAGTTTCGTGCGAAAAGTCAGTAAAAGAATGCATAAAATTATTGTGGAAAAAGTTTCTCCTTTTAAATAAATTGTGTCGTATCCGATAACTTGATTATAAGCAGAAAAACTTCGGTGAATAACTTTGATATTTAACTTTAAAAGTAATACAAAGTTTCTGAGGAAAAATATGTTGGAAGAGATTTTGGAGCGAAAATGTAATGGCGGCCTCAGGGTAGCTATGCCCTGTTAAGCCAGGTTTTCCGTTCATCCTATATTTAATTGTTTGCAACCACTTAGATTAAAATATGAGGATTGCACTGCGACCTGTGGATCAATTGTGCCCTTTGCAACCACTTAAGAGTCATATTTTCCAATATATCAATGGGACTGTATAATAGATACTCATTTCGGCTTTATAATAAAATCAATTGATATTATATGTCAGATGAGCAATTGCAAGATTTCAATGATTCGGTGCAAACTGACAAAAATGTCGATTTCAGCAGTGACGGTGACTTCACAGATAAATACCATGTTTCAGATACCATAAATGATCAATTACTTTTCCCAGTGCATTAGGAAAATAAACAATGCTTATGCAATTATATTTCTATTAAAGGCAATAATACGTCGATGAATAATAATTCTATATATAACCACCCATCAACACCGGCATTCGCTCTAGAAGCTCAGTTTTCAAACCACAAAAAAGAGCTCAATCACCCCTACATTCGGCAAAGAAGCTAGGTCCTTCTGTAGTGTCTTCTGGGTTTTCACCAAAAATTTTATACTTCGCTGCCTCTATTGGTCACTTGCGTGTAAGAGAAATTTATGGTATAGGTACATATGAACCTGATTCCAATTTGAGGATATTCAACTGAAAATGTGGGGTCAGCGTTTGGTGTTGACATCAGTATTGTTTTGTGAAAAGATAACAAAGCTGTTCAATAGGCGTCTAGTTATGCTGGCCTTATTCGATTTGCAAAAGAGATTTCAAAGGAGTAAAGGCACCACGATCAAAAGAAAAAACCATTTATTGAAATAAATTGTTCACAAATCATTCGGGAGTAAAATTCCCACATGGATGGAGCTAAATGTAAGGATATTTTAATGGGTTGTTTTGACATTGTAGTAAATACAAAGAGTACTTACTATATTTATTCATTTATTCGATATGGCAGATACGGATACCTATGTTTTTTTTCGACTACCTCTATGCATTAGTATTTATTTCCAATGCTAACCCTGAGGATGCCCTGAGGAAGGCTTCCGATTTCTTCGCATAACGCTTCAAGAAAACAAAATTTTCATCCGATATCTGCAAATTATGATTTTACGAGCCCAAGTTTGTCAGAAAAAAATTATGAGCTCCCATGGTTTCAATCTTTACAATTTTTTATTAAAAAATTAGAAAGACGTCACTTTAACCTGTATCTCTCTTCATTCAAATACTAACAATTTCGAGCCAAATTATTTTGCTACGCGCATTTAATTCCTTTGGCTTTTAAAATATTTACTGGCGCGGCCCATATGTTATATTTTCTTTATTACGATCGATATTTCATCTAACTCTAATGCATTGATATAAATGCAAGTTTGGCGAGTATAACATTTTCGAAGCTATATCGCATGTTGTACAAAAATACATTAAGTCAATATTGAAATCTATGTAGCAATATGGCATCTGCATACTATATAACTTCATGTGGTTAGTTTATACAATTATGTTCCTTTCGCGATAAGAGCGAAAGTATTGCTAAAACCGCTAAATGCCATGCCAATATGTGTTGCCAAAAAAACATCCGATAGAATTACCTTTGATTACTTACGAGTTTGCAGTTTGATTTAACGCTATGCGATTCAATTCCCAACTAAATTACAAACAACGAATATATGTTCTTATGTATGGTAGTTTAGTTTTGGCAGCCAATGGAAATATTAGATTACAAAGCAAATAAGCAATGAGTTTTCCACATCCACAATTACTGTGAAATGGCGCCCGAAATATTTAGCAGCGGGAAAACTTTCAGTCAAATTCGAAGGAATAGAAGGTTTGGTAAAATTATAACCAAAAAATTTGTCACATTGAATTTTTTATTATTTGCTATTGAAATCATTTTGAATCTGAACCACTTCTCAAACTCTAAACATTAAAAATATTCGAAATATCGAAAAGTATTAGAATTTGATATTGATTGATTGATTTTAAGTTTTTTATTTCTTATAGTAATATTTTTTAATCATAAATACATAGCTCCTTAGTTATTTTGCTCAGAGGATAAAGTTATATTTGTAATTTGAACTTGCCTTATTAGGCTGTTAGTAACTTTGTCCTCTTTTTATATTTAAGACATGAAGCTGACAACTCGAGCTACTTACATATATATTTTTTTCCAAGCGTATCGAAGGAATTTTGTCTACATAAAATCCTCAGAATCTTTTCTCGAGCATTCATAGTCCTAAAATCAAAGCCGAGCGCTCGATTTCCCATTAGAAGATTTTGTTTTACTAAAAAAATATTTTGCCATAATCGCTTAAATTTTTAATAATTTGTGTTGCAGTTGAAATCGTTCATTTAATAAGCGGGTATTTTTATAAGCACTATTAAACCTCAAACACTAGTTGCGTTTCATTAAATCGGTGTTTTTTTATTACATTTATTTAAGAAAGTTTTCAGATTTCTTTTTAGTTGTGTTTTTTATTTTATTTTATTCAGCACAAAATTCAGCATTTATTTTGGCAATATTACCTCATATAATAAAGTGTTTTCCAATAGGGATGATATGATTTCTAAGTGTCGTTTCGGCAATTTTTAATATTTTTTTTTTATGTACATATATAAGTATATAAAGAAAATATAGAAAAAATACATTAAACATAAAAAAAAAATTCTGACGTGTACATGAAAATCGTCATTTTTTCTCTCCTTTCCGAAAAAGTACATATATTTGGTTAATAAGACAAAATGTGTGTAATGCGGTGTTTGTAACGCAGTGTAATCGTTGTCCATTTGCAACTTTTTTAAGAAAATCATCTTCTCCGATGAGGCTCACTTTCATCTGAGTGGTGTGGTAAATAAACTAAACTGTCGTTCCTTGTGCGAAGAAAATCAACAAATTATTCATGAGCAACCGTTATATATATATAATTTTGGCGCGTACACTATATAACTCAGTGTTTGGCCGAGCTTCTCCTACCATTTGTGGTGTGGAGGGACCTACAGTTTTGTGCCGACTCCGAATGGCAGATGTATTTAATGAGAAGCTTTTTCATGGCAGATATACCCTCGGAGGTTTGCCATTGCCTGCCGAGGGGTGACCGCTATTAAAAAAAACTTTTTCTATTATTGAGATTTTGCTTGCCCTGACTGAGATTCGAACCTCGAACTCACCGCATATCACCTAAATTGACAGTTTGGTATGGTTTTTGGTCTGGTGGAATCATCGGTCCGTACTTCGTTCGAAATGAAGCTGGTGACACCGTTACTGTCAATGGAGAGCGGTATAGATCGTTGATAACCAACTTTTTATGGCCACAATTGGAAGAAGTTGATCTTGACAACATCTGGTTCCAAAATGACACACAGCAAGTGCGAGAAAATTTTGGAGATTCGATTTTTTTAAGAAATTGCGACATTGAATGGCCTCCAAGAAGTTGTGATTTAACACCATTAGACTACTTCTTGTGGGGTTATTTGAAGTCATTGGTCTTAAGCAATAAACCAGGCTCTCTTCAAGCTTTAGAAGTCAATATTGAACGTGCTAGCAGTCACCCCTCGGCAGACAATGGCAAACCTCCGAGGATATTTCGGTCATGATGAAGCTTCCCTCCATTTGTGTTAGAATACAAAGACGCACACCACCAATGTTAGGAGAAGCTCGGCCAAACACTGAGCTGTGGGATAAGTTGGGGTATTGTGATATGGGTGGGTCATGTGATATACCGGGATATTTTCTAAACTATGCATGTTTTTACATGAATTATGTTGCAAATACAATAGTAACGGTTAAAAACTGTCCAAGACTGCGTATGCCACTGAAAGCTTAGTTCGTTTTCAGTGTGCAAAAATATTTTTTATTGTGCGGATCCAAATATTTGAGTACCTATTTCGTGATTACTTTGGTTTTTCGTGAATATATTTAATAATAATTCAAGTCAGTTTTTTATATTGGGTAAATTATTTCCATAGCAAAAAATTTCGTATTAATTTAAATGTTAATGCGAAGTTATGAGCAATGTAGAAAGGTGTATCACTTTGCCCGACATGGTGTATCACATTACCTATCCATTTTGACAACACGATTTTTTTGACTATTTCTGGTTTTAATGGAATATCTTCTGAACTACTTAATATAATGGAATCATGTTTTAGAACATGCTGCACAATACATCAATTAATAAAACTGCATGGTCTTTTTTAGGTTGTTCTTAAAAATTTTACAGAAATAGTGGAAAGAGTTATACCTATATCACAATACCCCAACTTACCCTACAGTGTAAGCGCCAAATTATTATTATTTATTGTCTAGCTGAAAATAATGCAGTACTACAGCCACAAGATATTTCGTTACCTACATTAGCTGATGGCTGATTTAGTGGCATCACTAAGATATATGAACACAATGGTTTAGCTCATGTCAAACAAAATTTCCAAAAAATTTGTAAATTATGAGAACGAAGGAATCGTATTTTTTTTATCGGCTGCCGTGAATATGTGCTATTTTACCAATTCAATTAATTTTTAATTTTTTTGTTTTTCATTTTCTATTTTAATATTTAAATTTTAAAATGTCAACACGTAGCGCCACAAAAGTTGAAGATAACTCAATCTTTACCACAGCCACAGCCACACGATGTGCGCAGTTAAGAGCATTTCTAGTATTTTTACTTTTAACAACTCTTATTTCTTACTACAGCATTGAGATTTCGGAGTTCACCATATTTCCTCATCAGATTTCTTCATTTATTCTTCATCACCGCTGCCCCTGTTTGCACCAATGAACCTCGGGTTGCTGTGCCAAAAACTTTACTCAGTGCCACGCTTGCCGAGTGAACTGTTTTGAATTAAGTGGCTGTGGTTTTAGTTTATGTGATTTAATTAATTAACGGTTATGATCATGCTATCGGCCCAAAAAAATTTAATATGAATATCTACAGATTTATTTCAGAGTTTACATACAAAATTATGGGGTTTTTAATTCAAATGTCAAATCTTTAATTTAATTTAAAAAAATTTTTTTTTACTTATTTCCAACTATAAATTTTTTTTATTTAAAAAATATATATAATTTTCGATAAAACTTAGAATGTATTTCAAAGGAAACCAGTTAAGTCGTAAAACAGAAATGTGAACGTAACGGTTTAATGTAATAAATATAATTGGAATAATAAATATTAAGAAGATATAACGATTGTTGTCGATTTAAAAATATAAAATCACCACACAAAGGTCAAACTCAACCAAAAAAAAAAAAATAAACAGAAATATCTCTGAAATTGATTACTGAAATTAAAATTAGGAAATAGTTTTAAAATATATATTTGTTTTGATCAAGGTTTGAAAAAAGATATATGAGGTGAAAACAATTAAACACAGTTTCTATTATATTTAGTATTAAAAGATGTATGCAATGCACCTCGAGAAGTTTTAAGGCACTTTATTATGTTTCGATATTTAACTTCAGTTAATTTCGCGTTGGTCACAGCCGTAAACTTAAAAAAAAACGTAAATATGTATGCGTATACAAGCATGATAAGAAATTCACACTGTACCTTTTTCGTACTCAGTACAATTAAGTAAAATTGTAAAAAAAAAACCAGATCAGATGGTTAAAAATCTAGGTTACCTGCTTTCAGTTTTATCATGATTCAATTACACTGTCCAACAGCATTTTTTGAACATAATAGCGACCCCATAATTCTGAAAGGGTATGTTGAGTAGATCATTTTTGTAAAACAAACTTATGGTCCAGCACGTGTGAGTTTTTTTTTACAGTGGGTCAAAGTTTTCATTTTTTGGTCGAAGGGAGCATTATACTATATGAAAAAAATGTTGTAAGTTAATGTCTGAGAGAATTCTTATGGTCAGAGTTGTATTGTGGAATTGTATGAGGATTATTTTTGTGGAAGATCTTAACCCTCTAACTGGTCTCTTTATGAGTCAATTTGACCCTTTTTTCGAGAAAATCAAAAATATCCTTTAAAAAAGGACATTTAAGGATTAAAATATTCTACGAACATGTTTGGCGGAAAATTTCAGTGGGGGTCACCAAAGACACCATTGTTGTAAATAAAGCTCTTTACGATTAATTGGCAAAATTACACGCCAACTTCTATAAAAAAATTATAATTTATTTTAATAGTGGTTTATTATAGTATGTATATACTCTGTTCACAAATTATAGCACAAACACATATTGGCAGATTTGGGCACTCTATTTTTCTTCTAATTACTTAAAATTATTTTTCAGGTAAAATATGGTTCATTCTCTAAGAAACCCCCAAAATATATTTTTTTTTATTTATTTACAAAGTGTACAATGATTTAACAAAGTTTTATTAAAATTTCGAACTTTTTAAAAAAAGTGTTTAGAATTTTTTTGAGTATGCAGTTGCTTGGCTCATTTAATTTTAGTCTAAGAAAGTGTAAGTTTCAAGTGTCTACAAGTTATCACTGATTTTTGACAATTTTTATACTGACGCTACTTCGCATTTTCTTCGTTATAAACATTAATCGCCGATTTGCTTTGTATGGAGGAAATTGCCAGTAAAAAAATTGTCAAAAATCAGTGATAACTTGTAGACACTTGAAACTTACACTTTCTTAGACTAAAATTAAATGAGCCAAGCAACTGCATACTCAAAAAAATTCTAAACACTTTTTTTAAAAAGTTCGATATTTTAATAAAACTTTGTTAAATCATTGTACACTTTGTAAATAAATAAAAAAAATTATATTTTGGGGGTTTCTTAGAGAATGAACCATATTTTACCTGAAAAATAATTTTAAGTAATTAGAAGAAAAATAGAGTGCCCAAATCTGCCAATATGTGTTTGTGCTATAATTTGTGAACAGAGTGTATATTTATTTTTTTGTTTCAGCAGTAGTATGACAATGGATTAAAGATTAAACTTAATATGCTTTCCTGTATTTAGCTTGACGTGAATGTTCCGATGCGTCAAGGTTTCTATACAAGCCCCATACGTATTCAGCAAGCATTACACTTCGGGATTTCCCTTTGAATCTTTCTTCCAATACCTTTATATCCTGATGAAACCTTTCACCGTGTTCATCTGAAACCGCTCCAAGGTTTTCTTTAAAAAAAATTGAGATCAGAGTGCAGAACATGCAGCTTTAGTGACATCTTAACGCCAATATTGTTAAAACCGATTAGCATGCTTTCAATATTTTCTGCAAAGTTTTGTGCTTTTGAGTTTCCAAGGAATTCTGATATAACCAGCTGCATAAAGTCAAATGCTGTGTATTGCATATCCGACAGATGACCATAAAATTCTTCATCTTGTAATAATTTTCTTATATCGGGTCCAACGACCATTCCTAGAAAAGGTAATTTCCATTAAATGAAATGAATTATTTCTTAAAACCGTATTTTACCTTTTAATTTTGCTGCAGATAATCTGGGGAAAATTGTTTGAATGCGTTTGAAAGCATTTCCTTGTGTATTTAAGCTTTTAATAAAATTTTTCACCACGCCCAACTTAATATGCAGCGGTGGAAGTATGACCTTATCTTTTGGGACAAGGGATTCATGGATTACATTTAAGTCACCAATAATATTTTCTTTACGTTCTTCGAAATATTTAATATGATAATGGCTGCTGGTAGCACGTGAATCCCATTTACAAAGAAAGCACATACATATATTTTGTGTATCCTGTTTGCATTCCAGTCAATATTGCAATCATTTTGAAGTCTGCGCATACTTCCCATTTATATTTATAGTATTCAATTTTATTTAAGAGATTTGAAACATTTGCGTATGTTTCCTCCTTTTTTGTGGAATACGCAACCGGTATTGATGGATGCTGATTTCCATTGTGCATTGTGTTTTGAACTATCTATAAATAGTCGCCAAGCGGAAGAGTCCAGTGGAAGCTTTAGATATTTTAGAACCTCTTCAATACTGCAACAGTATACAAGTTCTTCTGAATTTTTAAAATAACTTTCCAGATCGGCGTGTCTTTTTCTTGGCGATGTAACTTTTACATCGGCTTTTATCGAATTCCTGTTTTTCAATCTGGAACATAATATTTCAGCTTTCTCTTTTGTTAGTCCTAAATCTCTTACAAGATCTTCAAAATAAGCTCGGTCTATCAAATTAGGACATATGTTTAAACCATCAGGAGGCAAGTAACTTATATCTGATATGTTTTCAACTGCCGCTGTTATTTCTGTATTGGCGTATGTCATATTGGCCGAAAATGTATGTGTAGGCGGTTGAGGCACCGGAACACCTTCACAGTGCACTTCTGGTAAATTGACATTATTTGTTACTTCGTATGTCATTATCGCGTAGTGCCTTTGGCTTCTACCAAATTTGTAATTTACGCAGAAATAGCATGTATCTGATTTGTGATCTTCAGGTTCAATCCATATAATAGGCGCAGAAAATGGCAGCGCCTTAGTACCGCCTATGTACCAGGTCAAAAGACCACTTTCGCAAGTAGTACATACAGTTTTTGGTATCCAAGCTTCACATAAAAATCGTATTAAAAAGAAAACAAAATATGGTTCTTCAATTGTAGGGAATATCTTTCTTCTGCTTTGATGGTGCGTAAAATGTCCACAAATAAAACAAAACCAATCTCTTAATTTGCAAACAGAATCCGCCATGCTTATTTAAGCTTTAATTGTTCTTTTTTTATATTAATTTTAGTAAAAATCAAACCCGATATGTACTGCTTAGTAGCTCAATTATGCTTAATTTTATCACACCCGATTTGTAAGTCACAGCTGATTTGTAAGTCACAGCTGACTAGACGCGAGAGCTCAGTGTTTGGCCCGGCCGAACTTGACGACGTTTTCACCTGCTTTAATAAAGAGCTTTATTTACAACAATGGTGTCTTTGGTGACCCCCACTGAAATTTTCCGCCAAACATTTTCGTAGAATATTTTAATCCTTAAATGTCCTTTTTTAAAGGATATTTTTTGATTTTCTCGAAAAAAGGGTCAAATTGACTCATAAAGAGACCAGTTAGAGGGTTAAGATCTGCCTCAAAAATAATCCTCATACAATTCCACAATAGAACTCTGACCATAAGAATTCTCTCAGACATTAACTTACAACATTTTTTTCATATAGTATAATGCTCCCTTCGACCAAAAAATAAAAACTTTGACCCACTGTAAAAAAAAACTCAGACGTGCTGGACCATAAGTTTGTTCTACAAAAATGATCTACTCAACATACCCTTTCAGAATTATGGGGTCGCTATTATGTTCCATTCAAAAAGTCTTCATTTGTTGGACAGTGTTATTCAAGGTTACGTAACTAAGCAGCTAGCTACCTCACTTTTTGTCAAACGGCACCCTTAGCATCCAAACCGTATTGCTTCTTAAAAATAAAAATAGCTTTTTTCTGATTACAAGACTGACCCCGTATCGTAAATATTTCTTCTAAATGTGTATAAATGACGGCCTTTTCCGTTGAATGCTTTTCGCATGCATATACATAAATTCGATGTGACGGAGTGGAAAGTTTTGCAATTTCTTAAAATAAATTTAAAATAATTTGACATAATAATCATCTAAAAACATGAATTTGTAAGAACTAAATTTTCGAGTGATGAAGTTTGATTTACTTTTCTTGTAATATATAGATTCTCTTTCTTAAATATGCCGTCAGGGGTCCATTATAATATTAAGAATAATCCTGATTTGAATGGTATATACATATGTATGTAAATAAAAGGAATAAAGCGAATAAATAACTTAAATATTTCAAGATAATGTTTTTTGATCAATCAAAACTATTTTTCATTTAGTTCATGGGGCAAATTAATTGAAAATTTATTCGCTGGTCAAAATTAAAAATTTATTTTTTTCTTAATTTATGTGAAATACGTTCGAAATTTCTAGTTAAAAAAATCAATAACATTTTACTACTAATTATTTACTTTTTAACAAAGGGAAGCAAATTCTAACCCGTTTTCCATACTACGTAAAACAACCTTTTGTAAATCAGTGTCAAAATTCGAATGTCATCATTTGCCTAAACTTTTATAAAAGAATCATGAGTTGTGATACTCGCATTCCTTTATTTAGAACGACAATTTAAAATTACCTAATATTTGCCAAAGTAATTTTTTTTATTTCACGAAATTTAAACGTTTTTGTTAAAAGGGCTGTGCCAATAAATGCGAAAGTTTAAAAACATATGTATGTATGTATGTATATAGATTAGTACGTGTGTGTTTTTTATGCGTGTATGTACACACATATGTATATTAAAATTGATCGAAAAGTTTGTCATAGCATGTCACAAACAACGCTGGTGTCTTTGACGTCTCTCGGAACTCTGCCCTCACGTGAAGTAGTATGTCTGTCTGTTTGTTAAGCACTTCCTATTTCCCATCAATCATTTCGATAGCAAGTTTCACTTTCCATCCAAAAGTCATGCAGATCCTTGTGACTATTTAAGTTTTCACGACATGAAGCAATCACAAAGCAAAACATGCAAACATGAAAGTTGTTTCATTGTCCATTAGAAACATAGGATAATTCACAATGGAGTTGTTAGTTGTTTTAGTGGCGCAAATTTGTTGATTGAGTAGTTGGTGCATAACTCCTTTTTGTCTTCAAAATAAACGAAAAAGTTATGTCAGTGTCTTCAACAACACTTCATAAAATTATTTATGGAAGAAAATATAAAAGGGCTGCTTAAAGCAAATAGCGGCCTTAGATTTATCTTTAAAAATCGGTAATTTTTATATTGAATTAAGTGCTTGGAAAGCAGAAGTGCATTCATATGTAGCTGTGAATATTCCTAAAATATTTTACATATTTCATAGGACTCAGACTTAAAATATGACACAATTTAACAAATAATTTGGGATCAATTGAATTTAGTGCCTTAAAATAAAATCGAATTCATTTATGAAGATTTTAACATACTTGGAATGTCAGTAACTATCGCCTGTTTCTTTAGCTTTTGAAGGCAACGTCGAATATCTTACAACATACATAGGCCTTTACTCCTTTAATCTCCTTCTGAATAACAAAATTACTTATTATTTCCTTTAATTTGATTTCAAATCACTTATTTAGATCACACTTCCTTGGTCAACAGTTTTTTATTGCCAGTTTTGTAAAAACTTTTTGATCGTCAACAAAGGACTTTGGTAGGAATTGCAGCGTAACGAACAACTTACGCCTAAGAGTAGCAGTAATATTTAGGATGGAACCCAAAACAATCAGAATTGTCGAAACATAGTTCATCAGGCAGACTCTTTTAATCGCAACATGCAATTGCTCAAGTGTAAAAACCTTTCCGAATAAAATTTCGACCTATGAGTATTAATACTCGTAGTTACACAAATTGCTGAAAGTCTCAAACAATTTTATGTACAGGGTGGCGCACCAATTGTGCTACAATAGGAAACTTAAATAACTTTTTTTTTAAAGCAATGCATTTCATTTGTTTTTTTATTACTATATAGAAAATTTTATTTTATTTTATATAATTAATTATTTTTAAAGATGATATACCGTAAATGACCTCCATACTCAGCCACGCATATGCGACACCTAATTAGAAAATTATCGATTTAATGGACTGCTTTAATTCAGTAAAATTTCTTGGTTTTGTTTTGTACACCTCTTGCTTGACATAACCCAGTCACTGTTACACCGTTTTCTTCAAAGAAGTATGGCCCGACAATGCACCCTGCGCACCACACAGGGACTCGTTCTGGGTGAAGTTCCGTCTCAATGATTATTTCTGGATTTGATTCACCCCATATACGGAAAATTTCCTTTACATTTAATAAGGGTGTAGTTTTTGTCTGAATTCAAAGGTGTACAGTGTACAGGACGAAGTCTTACTGAGCAAAGTCTATAGTGTGTATCAAGTTTGATCGGATTACTACGGACGTTTTGAGACATAAACCAAAGTTCAGTTTAGTAGTTGTGGTTCGTTTTGCCGATTTTTCTTTGTTGTTTTTCCTTCTTAAAATCAAGTTTGCCTAGAAATGCTTTCTAAAATATTTTTACTGTAAAAAGAGTTACAGACACACATAGCATTATATAATTTACTATATGATCACAAAAATTAGTGGAACTATTACCGCAAACTTAAGAAAATTTAATGTTTTTTTAAAATTTATTTCGTTTAAACATACAATTATTGTATGTTGTTATAAGTTTTTAAAACTATATACCATATTTGAATTAATAAGTTTTTGTATGGAAAACAACAAACCCTCGACAAAAAAAATCGTTAAAATTTAGCGGTAATTGTGAGCGATTTAAAACTTCCACATTATATACCAAAATTTAATACGCTGCAAAGGTGCAATAACTAAAGTTTTCTAAAACTACTTAGAAAATACGAATTTGTTTAGATATTTATGAACATTAAATTAATTGAATAAGCATTAATATCTGTTTCGAGAAGGCAGAACTAACTGCGGAGTTGTTAAGGCCGATTATGTCAATGTCATCGGCGTACGCCGATTCAGTTCTCCGGCTCGAATTACCTTCTTCAGCATCAGGTTAAAAAAGTCGTACGTCACCCTATCTGAAACGTCGCTAGGTATCAAACGGTTCGGAATGGTGTTTCCCAAACCTGACGGAACTGGTGGTGTTGCTCAACGTCTTTGTAAAGCCGTTTTGCGGCATATACGTAACTTCTTCTTGTACTGCCGAAAGCGGCTTTGAAGTCGACAAAAAGATGGTGTGTTTGGATTCGTCTTTCTTGGGTCTTTTCCAAGATTTGGCGAACTGCGAATATCTGGTCAATGACAGATTTATCAGGTCTAAAGCCACACTGATAAGGTCCAATCAGTTTATTGACGGCGGGCTTTAGTCGCTCGCACAATACGCTCGACAGGATACGTAGCCTGATGTTTATTCCTATGCTGGAACCTGGTATTACAGCCTACCATATTTTGGGTCCCGGAGAAGTAGATCAGTCTGAATCCGTTATTTGAAGTTTCGGCGCAAATCTGAAGATTTTGAAGAACCTCGCCTTTATGCGGATTGTGGCGAGACGTTCGTCCACCAAGTTGATGCCAGACTTTGCTCTGGCGAGGATATCTACCAGCCAGGTAGAGGCACCTTCCCAATTAAGGGTTCGGACATTCCAGTTGCATGCCTTCAAATCATTAGCCTTAAAACTTTTGCCGTGGTGGTCAGATAGACAGACAGGGCCGACCCTGATGAGCCCTTTAACTGAATATTTCGGTGTGCGCTCACCAGGTTCGCCTTCTCACTTTAGCTCACTCTCGAACGGATGTTGAGGAGCAACCCAGGTAACACTTGGGAGAAATCACCTGAAAGTCGTGAGCTGACCACTCCCAGGTGAATGGCAATCAGAAAACAAAGAATGCAAAAAATATCGGAAAATATCGGAAAATGGTTGCTGAAATTTCTAATCGGTTGCATAAATTTAGTTTTCGCATCTCGCTTTTTAAAAAAACATTATATCATATTTATCGTCTTTTATGTTTCTTTTTGCCAACCTCAAAAGAGGAACACGTTCGTCTGGCAAGATTTACCCACTTTCTACTTTTTTTATTAGCTGTTAATTTTATTTATTTAATCTGTTCAACTTAAGGGCTGAACAGTAAATTTGCAAATCTTAATCCAATAACATAATTGAATCCCATAGTTGTGAAGAGTATTTTATTAAATGGGCTGGAAAGTCTTTCCTACTTAATCTTAAGTTCTTGTTTACATGCAATAGAGATCTTGCTAATTGATTTGGGTGCGCTAAAAACTTCGATGCATATTTCACTTTCCGCTGCTCTATTTAATTTCGTTCTTCCGGGATTCTCAAATCGTGGTGGATATTCTCGTTTCGGATATACCACGGTGCTCCAGGGATTGTTCGAAGGATTTTAACTTGCTTAGATTTTTGTCCGTTAACCTTTATACGCCAGTTTGCGAGCCAATTGGCCACAGCTTCCATATGATTTCGTAAGAGCGCAGATGCTTGCAGGGGACACTTGGAGCGGCTGATTATCGCAGTATCGTCGGCAAATGTAAACATTGTTAGGCGGCCGTTTGTTGGAATATCCGAGGTGTATAAGACGTACAGTATCGGACCGAGGACACTGCCTTGTGGTACTCCAGCTTCTATTAAATGAGCTTCAGTGATGGTAGTGTTACATCGAACTGTGAACTTTCGATCATACAGATATGACTTAAGAAGTTTGTGGGTGCTCTGAGGGAGTAACATTTGTATTTTATACATTAGGCCGTCTAGCCATACTCGTTAAAATGCCTGGGCGACGTCAAGAAATATTGCAGCGCAATATTCCCTCTTTTCAAACGATGTTCGGATTTCAGGTGTAATGCGATTTATTTGTTCGATCGTACCATGTTTTGCCCTGAAGCCAAATTACATGCACGGTGGCAGGCTGTTAGGTCTATAGGAGGATGCTAGTGTTTTGTCTTTTCCGGGTTTTGGTGTCATCACAATAGTTGATTTTTTCCCATTGTTGAGGGAAATAACAATGTTGCAAAGTACAGCACAATTTTTGGAGTAATTAAGTCGAGCTCAGCAGCTTTATTTGGTTTCACTTGCTCCTTAATTACTTTTGAAATTCCTTCAGGTGCAAATATCAGTGTATATTACGAGTATTTTATACTTCAACCAGTTTGTAGCATTTGTCGTAAGCATATAGAGCGACCCTTTTTCGTACGGCTATTGCCACAAAGTGAAGAGTACTGGTGAGTGGTCTAAAAAGAGGTCTGCACTAATAAAACTACGAGGAATTTTTTTTGTCACCGCGAAGTTAATCAAATCTGGCAACTTTTGCGGACAGTGTAATATCACCTTGCTTTGTTTGTAGGCATATTGATATTGTTTTTTGTTGTTTTTCTACTCCGACAAGGTTGAAACTTGATATATTTAGGAACGATTTTCCGACGATCCTTGTAAAAGGAAGAAAACGTTGCAAGGGAATTAAAACAGAAGCTCAGGAGGAACAATGTCGCAACAACCAAGACGGATAAAGGCAATACAACAGTACTCATCGGCAAACAAAAATACATAGACAAGACAGAAGAACTCATTGAAAAAATTGGGTTGGCAGAGAGTGGGGGAGGACCCAACGGACAAGTACCAAACGCAAATAAAGAGAGCCATAAAAGATGCAACCGGCATCATAAGCTCGGGGTTTGCACACCAACTAACCCAAATGAACCCAGCAGCCCCACCACTGATCGCATTACCGAAGATTCACAAAC
Organism: Philophylla caesio; assembly: GCA_963971545.1. Taxonomy (NCBI): domain Eukaryota; kingdom Metazoa; phylum Arthropoda; class Insecta; order Diptera; family Tephritidae; genus Philophylla; species Philophylla caesio. The sequence continues at coordinate 101,201,424 of OZ020607.1, read as the reverse complement.
CGGACAATTCAATGAGGCCCATAATCAACTACAAGTCAGCACCTGGATATAGATTATCAAAGCATCTAAAGACGATACTGAAGGACACCCTAGAACTTGAAAACGAACACACAATAACTAACACAACGGAACTGATAGCGAAACTGACGACCGTTAACATCACAAAGGACAGTAAACTAGTATCGTTTGACATTAAGGACTTATACCCCTCAATACCACTAACTGAGACAATAGACATGGAATACACAAAAATACTGGAGAAAACCAAAAACAAAATCAAGGCTGCACAGATCGCAGGAATTCTAAGAACCACACTACAACAAAACTATTTCAAATTTAATAACAAAATCTACAGACAAACGAACGGACTTGGAATGGGGAACCCAACCTCAGCCGAACTCATGGAAGTATTCACGCAGAATTTGGAAGAAAAATACATGAAAGAACTTACAACCGAGTTGGGTGTTACATTTTACGCGAGATATGTACGTTGATGACATTATCTGCATTCTAACCAGCAACAACGAAGAACAAGTATTGGAGTATCTCAACAAACAACACGGAAACATACAGTTTACAATGGAAACAGAAAGCGAAGAAAGGATTAACTACCTAGATCTGGCAATTAGGGCAGACAAGACCACAGGAAAACTTGGCTATGAAATTTACAGAAAACCAACAGCCACAGACACGGTAATTCATAACACTTCGAACCACCCTCAGCAGCACCAAAATGCGGCGTTAAAGCAACTAGTTGACAGACTAGAACTAACACCTTTAACACCAGAAGCACACAAGAGAGAGCTAAACATTATTTACAACATAGCGGTCAATAACGGATATAAAAAAGATCTGATAGACAAAATCAGAAGAAACAATGGGACCCCAAAAAGAAGCGATAAGGATAAAGACGGAAAGACATGGACAGTATTAACTTATACAGGAAAATCGACACATAAATTAGCAAATTTTTTCAAAAAATACAACATTCACACAGCATTTAAAACAGTAAACAACTTAGGACGAATACTACGGACATTTAAAATACAGAGGACTCACTAAACAGCCAAGGCGTATACCAACTGACCTGCGAATGCCAATACAGCTACATAGGACAAACAGGACGTAAAGTAAGAACAAGGTTCCGCGAACACATAAGGGATTACAACAAGAAGTCACGGAAACCCACCACAACACCTGAATCTAACTTTGCAAATCACATGTTCCACAGCAAATATACACCAGCAAACATTAAGAAAACCGTAAAAGTATTGCATGTGCAGGAAAAAGGTCGGCGCCTAAACGCACTGGAAAACATGGAGATATACAAACAGAAAACATTTGACGGAAGAATAATAAACGAACAGACGAACACCAACTCGGACGTAATATTTGAGCCATTGAAACTTGTTTACAAAAAACAAAGCACGAACTTAGGTACTACCAAAGAAACTAACGCACAGGACCAACACAAAACATCCCACAGGACAAAAATTACTGACTTCTACCTACCCATGCATACCACATAGGCAACCGTAAAAGAAAAAAAAACTTCACGCTGACAAATAAACCCTAAACTCAGGTAGCATATACCTACAAACATTTGTTGGCTTCTAGTTAACGATAGATACCGATACCTACGAAGGACAAAACACAATAAATAGGGACCGCCAGACGTAAACTAAACAGAACGAAAAATAACACTGAAGATGGCACAACGCCGAAACCGGTTTGTTTCAAAACCAAATTTGACAAGGATCGACGGAAAATCGTTCCAAAATACATCATATTGATATTGCTTGCAAATAATTCTTGGCAATTCTAATCGGTGGTGTTTAATGCGATTTCGGACTAAAATACTAGTTCCGCCAAGTACCTTTCCATCTGGATGATTCGTGCAATAAAAAGTATATCCCGAAATTTTGAAAATATATTTATTAGTTAGGTGTGTTTAAGCAAGGAGCATAACGTCAATTTCCTTGTCGTTAAGGAGTTTTGACAGCTCTAGTTTATGGCGAGGAATGCCGTTTGCATTCCAGAAAGCCCTCTGGAGGTCATTATTTTGTTTGTTGAGTAGCAAGCAGTTTGAGCAGGGTGTTTTGATTGGGCATGAGATCTTGCATAATGTTTTGCTTGAAAGTTATAAAATTCATCATGCTTTGTTGCATCGATGCTATGATGGCGTCGATATTGGATTGTCTACCGTATTATGCGTGAGGTGCAGGTTATTACTAGGCCTGACTTTACGGTACTTGCAAATGAGGCACCATTGACAGTGTTTGATAGAGCCATTGGCAGCTTGGTTCTTTTGGCAAAGAAAACGCTAGCATTTGATTGGGATGGTACAAGGGCATTCCACAGTTATCTTAATATGCAACAGGAATTGAAGTTTATAAATTTGATGCACAACGTTTTTCCCCAGTGAAAATATTTACTACAACTTTTAGGTTAAAGCCCTGTTCTTTAAGAGCTTCTAAAACTTCCACAGCTTCAACACTTGGCTCGATACCCTTGACTAAAATTTGTAAGCCTTTTGTACTTTTAAGCTGGTATGTATATAACCTTGTGTGTGAGTGTCATTCAAGTGTTTGGACACGGTGCGAAAACTCTGTTCAGAGTATATTTGCACTTTAATTTCACGAATATTTCCTTCAGATAGTGGGATAATATGAAAGTTGTTATTACCGATTAGCTGAGTGAATTTTTTAACAAGAGCGCTTGAATTATTTTCTCTTTCATAATTTTGGTTACTCACATCTTCTGTATTTTCACTAAGCAGTGCAAATTTCTTCGTACTGACTTGCTGATTTGAGCTTACATGGCTTATTTTTGACTTAGTAAACGGTGATTTTTGCGGACTAAGGTTTCGTTTTACTGTATACTCGTATAGCGATCCATTACAGTCTGTATTGTCACCTTTTTAGCTGGTTTGTTTTCCAACAGTTCTTTCGCTTTGTATTTGTTGATACTTAAGTTAATTTGTGCTTGATCGGCAATAACAGGCAGAGCCGTTGACATCGGTGTGCATGCGGAAGGTGCCAGTGTGGTTGATGTAGTTGTAGACGCAATTGCAGTGGTGAAAGAGGCCACTGTACTTGTTGTTGTTGCAGCTATATTTGGATATATTTAATCGCTCACCGAAAATGATGTAACCATTGAACATGAGATATGACACGGCACAGGTGAAGCGCACTCTTCACTCGAAGCAAAAGGAGTTGTCGTTGGTAAGTTCGGTGAACAAGTCTGCGGTCTTGGATTTTAAGGGGGTTTGAGGGTAGACGCCGGATTCGGCTTTGCGCTTTCGCTATCACTCTGCAAAGGAATCAATAAATAAGCTTTGTTACGTTGGACTGAAAGCCGGCGCTCATCTTGCTCGCTTTGTCTCTGTTTGACTCATCGCCTCCTTTTTTAATTTGGTTTGATTATCTATACATATATGTATATATTTCTTTCTTTTTTCCTGTTCAATTAGCACAATATTGAATGTCTACGGAGCGAACTTAAAACACGTCTGCACTATTTGACGAGCTGGATTGTCGTAAATTCAATTCTCTCCTTTACAATGGAAGTCAGCAATGCCCATACACTTGTATGTATTGAAGGGGTTTTATATAAAATTATTTGTTACAACTAAGGATATCATTGTTTTATTTATAATATTTAGCATATTGTGTTAAATTGTGAATATATTTAATTCGGCATAATTAAAAGAAAAGTCACATGATGCGTTATTTATAAAATTATGCTGATTTCAGTATTGCTATTTGCCAAGGTACAGAGCCAACATTAAAATCCAGATTGCGATGAATATGGAGAAACGCTAGCCCCTTGAGACAATATTATTTTAAAGTTGATCGCAAATAAATTTTTCATTCGCAGAAGTCGGAAAATAATGGAAATAGCAAATTTAATTATTAAGGAAAAACAATGTTGGTACCAATAGGCTACCTCAATAAAAAACTTTTACAGAGATATTAAAATATTTTGTATTAATATTATCGTTTAACAAATTACAATTTTATTGAGCTCAAGGCCAGTTTATGGAAGACTTTTGTGAAAAAACAACAAAAGTTTTTTAATGGTAGAAGTTATAGTACTATTTCGGAAATCACCACATTCACAGACTTCTTTTTTATTAAATTAATTAAATTTATTTTTCATAACAACTTCTCTCAGTCTTTGAACCCAGGAGCTCGGAGTTGCAGAGCCAATATGCTACATATTGTGCTGCGCTAGCCGAGTTGGCTGTTGTGTTTATTTCATCTTCCTTAAACAAACCAACTACAAACAAGAGCAACTGATCTGCCGCTATTTAACTTGTTTGTGTGGTTGTTGTTTGTGTTTGATTTGCAAAATTTTGTATAAGGTATTTGATATTATAATGCATTTTTAAGGCCAGTTTATGGAAGATATTTGTGAAAAAACAACAACAGTTTTTCAATGGTAGAAGTTATAGTACTATTTCGGAAATCACCACATTTCCTTTATCGTTAGATAAATTACTTTAAAGTTTGATGCATAGGGGGTTTAAAACCTCAAACTACTCTCCCCCTGCCGCCGGCCCTGGTAACTTATTAATATATCTATGTATGTTATACAGTGAGGCGAATTTTTACGCTTCGAGTTTTACAACTTGTTTTGCGACATTTTCCCCATTCGGATTTTAATATGATAATCGCCTTTGTTGAAACTATAGGACAGTATTGCTATGTCAAATTGATTTAAATCAAATTGCCCGTTAATTATGAAGCGATAAAGACCAAAGCTTTTCCATCTCTGCAAAGTTAAATGCGTGTGCCTTAAGCGCCTTACCCGTTTTAGCCAACTTTAACTGCATGCAATTTTGTGATTCATTATGAATTTTGCGTCACCGATGGTGGTTAGAGACACAGTTAAGAATTAAAAGTCAATGCGTTGCTTAATAAGCAAATTTTTATAAAATTAACAAAAATAGTAATTTTAATATTAAATATAAGCGCAAATTTGGCATTATAAAGATTTAGTATTTTAATGGAGTATTTTGCTCATTTCTTGGTTGTTGGAAAGTTAGGTTTGGATTGTTGTCTTTAAAAACAGGAACACAACAGCTGATGTTAGAAGACCATCGAATAATACCGCAGCAGAGCAGAAAAGTAGAAATAAATATTTCTTTTTTAAACGGCCGGTAACAACGATGGTAAAACAAATTTAAAAAAAGCGCATTAAGCTTATTTAGCTCTTAATACAACTCTTAATATAAATAGGACCATACAAAATACTCCACCTAAATGCAACTTAGGGCCTGTGGCAATTGGTAGCAAAGTACTCTGGGAAAAATATGTATGACAACTATGAAGAGAATAAACATTTCTTAGCCAGCAGGTCTAGTGAAAAATTTGACACCAAGAAAAGTGAGCATGACCGAAAAACACGAAAACATATGCATAATGAAATGATAAGCAAAATGAGTTGATGCACATTTTAAAAGAAGACGCACACATACATACATATGTATACAAATAACTGTTGATAATTTTAATAATGTGAGAACAATTTTCACGTAATTTTTGTTCTAATATTCTAAATTTAATTACGTTTCTTAAATGCGTGTTTTCAGTTCTAAAAGAATTGACGAAAGTAAAAGTGAAATATTTTCTACATATGTATAGGGATGTAAATTTTTGGCATTTTATTGATCCCGCGATTTTCGAGCTTTGAAAACCAAATCCCAGGAAAATCCCGGGATCCTAAGTTTCAGGAAGCGTTGATTCGTAGTTTGTAATTAACCGTTAGCGACATATACGGGCCTGTTCTGCAATACTGGAGAAAACCAAAAACAAAATCAAGGCTGCACAGATCGCAAGAATTCTAAGAACCACACTACAACAAAACTATTTCAAATTTAATAACAAAATCTACAGACAAACGAACGGACTTGGAATGGGGAACCCAACCTCAGCCGAACTCATGGAAGTATTCATGCAGAATTTGGAAGAAAAATACATGAAAGAACTTACAACCGAGTTGGGTGTTACATTTTACGCGAGATATGTACGTTGATGACATTATCTGCATTCTAACCAGCAACAACGAAGAACAAGTATTGGAGTATCTCAACAAACAACACGGAAACATACAGTTTACAATGGAAACAGAAAGCGAAGAAAGGATTAACTACCTAGATCTGGCAATTAGGGCAGACAAGACCACAGGAAAACTTGGCTATGAAATTTACAGAAAACCAACAGCCACAGACACGGTAATTCATAACACTTCGAACCACCCTCAGCAGCACCAAAATGCGGCGTTAAAGCAACTAGTTGACAGACTAGAACTAACACCTTTAACACCAGAAGCACACAAGAGAGAGCTAAACATTATTTACAACATAGCGGTCAATAACGGATATAAAAAAGATCTGATAGACAAAATCAGAAGAAACAATGGGACCCCAAAAAGAAGCGATAAGGATAAAGACGGAAAGACATGGACAGTATTAACTTATACAGGAAAATCGACACATAAATTAGCAAATTTTTTCAAAAAATACAACATTCACACAGCATTTAAAACAGTAAACAACTTAGGACGAATACTACTGACATTTAAAATACAGAGGACTCACTAAACAGCCAAGGCGTATACCAACTGACCTGCGAATGCCAATACAGCTACATAGGACAAACAGGACGTAAAGTAAGAACAAGGTTCCGCGAACACATAAGGGATTACAACAAGAAGTCACGGAAACCCACCACAACACCTGAATCTAACTTTGCAAATCACATGTTCCACAGCAAATATACACCAGCAAACATTAAGAAAACCGTAAAAGTATTGCATGTGCAGGAAAAAGGTCGGCGCCTAAACGCACTGGAAAACATGGAGATATACAAACAGAAAACATTTGACGGAAGAATAATAAACGAACAGACGAACACCAACTCGGACGTAATATTTGAGCCATTGAAACTTGTTTACAAAAAACAAAGCACGAACTTAGGTACTACCAAAGAAACTAACGCACAGGACCAACACAAAACATCCCACAGGACAAAAATTACTGACTTCTACCTACCCATGCATACCACATAGGCAACCGTAAAAGAAAAAAAAACTTCACGCTGACAAATAAACCCTAAACTCAGGTAGCATATACCTACAAACATTTGTTGGCTTCTAGTTAACGATAGATACCGATACCTACGAAGGACAAAACACAATAAATAGGGACCGCCAGACGTAAACTAAACAGAACGAAAAATAACACTGAAGATGGCACAACGCCGAAACCGGTTTGTTTCAAAACCAAATTTGACAAGGATCGACGGAAAATCGTTCCAAAATACATCATATTGATATTGCTTGCAAATAATTATTGGCAATTCTAATCGGTGGTGTTTAATGCGATTTCGGACTAAAATACTAGTTCCGCCAAGTACCTTTCCATCTGGATGATTCGTGCAATAAAAAGTATATCCCGAAATTTTGAAAATATATTTATTAGTTAGGTGTGTTTAAGCAAGGAGCATAACGTCAATTTCCTTGTCGTTAAGGAGTTTTGACAGCTCTAGTTTATGGCGAGGAATGCCGTTTGCATTCCAGAGAGCCCTCTGGAGGTCATTATTTTGTTTGTTGAGTAGCAAGCAGTTTGAGCAGGGTGTTTTGATTGGGCATGAGATCTTGCATAATGTTTTGCTTGAAAGTTATAAAATTCATCATGCTTTGTTGCATCGATGCTATGATGGCGTCGATATTGGATTGTCTACCGTATTATGCGTGAGGTGCAGGTTATTACTAGGCCTGACTTTACGGTACTTGCAAATGAGGCACCATTGACAGTGTTTGATAGAGCCATTGGCAGCTTGGTTCTTTTGGCAAAGAAAACGCTAGCATTTGATTGGGACGGTACAAAGGCATTCCACAGTTATCTTAATATGCAACAGGAATTGAAGTTTATAAATTTGATGCACAACGTATTTCCCCAGTGAAAATATTTACTACAACTTTTAGGTTAAAGCCCTGTTCTTTAAGAGCTTCTAAAACTTCCACAGCTTCAACACTTGGCTCGATACCCTTGACTAAAATTTGTAAGCCTTTTGTACTTTTAAGCTGGTATGTATATAACCTTGTGTGTGAGTGTCATTCAAGTGTTTGGACACGGTGCGAAAACTCTGTTCAGAGTATATTTGCACTTTAATTTCACGAATATTTCCTTCAGATAGTGGGATAATATGAAAGTTGTTATTACCGATTAGCTGAGTGAATTTTTTAACAAGAGCGCTTGAATTATTTTCTCTTTCATAATTTTGGTTACTCACATCTTCTGTATTTTCACTAAGCAGTGCAAATTTCTTCGTACTGACTTGCTGATTTGAGCTTACATGGCTTATTTTTGACTTAGTAAACGGTGATTTTTGCGGACTAAGGTTTCGTTTTACTGTATACTCGTATAGCGATCCATTACAGTCTGTATTGTCACCTTTTTAGCTGGTTTGTTTTCCAACAGTTCTTTCGCTTTGTATTTGTTGATACTTAAGTTAATTTGTGCTTGATCGGCAATAACAGGCAGAGCCGTTGACATCGGTGTGCATGCGGAAGGTGCCAGTGTGGTTGATGTAGTTGTAGACGCAATTGCAGTGGTGAAAGAGGCCACTGTACTTGTTGTTGTTGCAGCTATATTTGGATATATTTAATCGCTCACCGAAAATGATGTAACCATTGAACATGAGATATGACACGGCACAGGTGAAGCGCACTCTTCACTCGAAGCAAAAGGAGTTGTCGTTGGTAAGTTCGGTGAACAAGTCTGCGGTCTTGGATTTTAAGGGGGTTTGAGGGTAGACGCCGGATTCGGCTTTGCGCTTTCGCTATCACTCTGCAAAGGAATCAATAAATAAGCTTTGTTACGTTGGACTGAAAGCCGGCGCTCATCTTGCTCGCTTTGTCTCTGTTTGACTCATCGCCTCCTTTTTTAATTTGGTTTGATTATCTATACATATATGTATATATTTCTTTCTTTTTTCCTGTTCAATTAGCACAATATTGAATGTCTACGGAGCGAACTTAAAACACGTCTGCACTATTTGACGAGCTGGATTGTCGTAAATTCAATTCTCTCCTTTACAATGGAAGTCAGCAATGCCCATACACTTGTATGTATTGAAGGGGTTTTATGTAAAATTATTTGTTACAACTAAGGATATCATTGTTTTATTTATAATATTTAGCATATTGTGTTAAATTGTGAATATATTTAATTCGGCATAATTAAAAGAAAAGTCACATGATGCGTTATTTATAAAATTATGCTGATTTCAGTATTGCTATTTGCCAAGGTACAGAGCCAACATTAAAATCCAGATTGCGATGAATATGGAGAAACGCTAGCCCCTTGAGACAATATATTTTAAAGTTGATCGCAAATAAATTTTTCATTCGCAGAAGTCGGAAAATAATGGAAATAGCAAATTTAATTATTAAGGAAAAACAATGTTGGTACCAATAGGCTACCTCAATAAAAAACTTTTACAGAGATATTAAAATATTTTGTATTAATATTATCGTTTAACAAATTACAATTTTATTGAGCTCAAGGCCAGTTTATGGAAGACTTTTGTGAAAAAACAACAAAAGTTTTTTAATGGTAGAAGTTATAGTACTATTTCGGAAATCACCACATTCACAGACTTCTTTTTTATTAAATTAATTAAATTTATTTTTCATAACAACTTCTCTCAGTCTTTGAACCCAGGAGCTCGGAGTTGCAGAGCCAATATGCTACATATTGTGCTGCGCTAGCCGAGTTGGCTGTTGTGTTTATTTCATCTTCCTTAAACAAACCAACTACAAACAAGAGCAACTGATCTGCCGCTATTTAACTTGTTTGTGTGGTTGTTGTTTGTGTTTGATTTGCAAAATTTTGTATAAGGTATTTGATATTATAATGCATTTTTAAGGCCAGTTTATGGAAGATATTTGTGAAAAAACAACAACAGTTTTTCAATGGTAGAAGTTATAGTACTATTTCGGAAATCACCACATTTCCTTTATCGTTAGATAAATTACTTTAAAGTTTGATGCATAGGGGGTTTAAAACCTCAAACTACTCTCCCCCTGCCGCCGGCCCTGGTAACTTATTAATATATCTATGTATGTTATACAGTGAGGCGAATTTTTACGCTTCGAGTTTTACAACTTGTTTTGCGACATTTTCCCCATTCGGATTTTAATATGATAATCGCCTTTGTTGAAACTATAGGACAGTATTGCTATGTCAAATTGATTTAAATCAAATTGCCCGTTAATTATGAAGCGATAAAGACCAAAGCTTTTCCATCTCTGCAAAGTTAAATGCGTGTGCCTTAAGCGCCTTACCCGTTTTAGCCAACTTTAACTGCATGCAATTTTGTGATTCATTATGAATTTTGCGTCACCGATGGTGGTTAGAGACACAGTTAAGAATTAAAAGTCAATGCGTTGCTTAATAAGCAAATTTTTATAAAATTAACAAAAATAGTAATTTTAATATTAAATATAAGCGCAAATTTGGCATTATAAAGATTTAGTATTTTAATGGAGTATTTTGCTCATTTCTTGGTTGTTGGAAAGTTAGGTTTGGATTGTTGTCTTTAAAAACAGGAACACAACAGCTGATGTTAGAAGACCATCGAATAATACCGCAGCAGAGCAGAAAAGTAGAAATAAATATTTCTTTTTTAAACGGCCGGTAACAACGATGGTAAAACAAATTTAAAAAAAGCGCATTAAGCTTATTTAGCTCTTAATACAACTCTTAATATAAATAGGACCATTCAAAATACTCCACCTAAATGCAACTTAGGGCCTGTGGCAATTGGTAGCAAAGTACTCTGGGAAAAATATGTATGACAACTATGAAGAGAATAAACATTTCTTAGCCAGCAGGTCTAGTGAAAAATTTGACACCAAGAAAAGTGAGCATGACCGAAAAACACGAAAACATATGCATAATGAAATGATAAGCAAAATGAGTTGATGCACATTTTAAAAGAAGACGCACACATACATACATATGTATACAAATAACTGTTGATAATTTTAATAATGTGAGAACAATTTTCACGTAATTTTTGTTCTAATATTCTAAATTTAATTACGTTTCTTAAATGCGTGTTTTCAATTCTAAAAGAATTGACGAAAGTAAAGGTGAAATATTTTCTACATATGTATAGGGATGTAAATTTTTGGCATTTTATTGATCCCGCGATTTTCGAGCTTTGAAAACCAAATCCCAGGAAAATCCCGGGATCCTAAGTTTCAGGAAGCGTTGATTCGTAGTTTGTAATTAACCGTTAGCGACATATACGGGCCTGTTCTGCATATCGATTTGGTGGGAATCGGAATGAAAGACATTGCTATACATCGAAAGCGAGAAGCTGGTCATTTGAATGCAGCTTTGTATATAAGATTTACTTTGTTTTTTTCTACGAAATAGGACCATATATGGATATTAACATGCGCCTTGATAATGCTGAGAAGTTTAAGGGGATCAACCTTCTCCGCTTAAATATATAATGTGCCGCTTTTTTGGCTGTTAAGGCTCGATATATAATGGTCTTATATAACACAGTACAACAGCTAATCTGGGGGGTGAGAAATTCCAAGTCAGGGTGATGGTACTAGGTCAGTATAGTAAAACCCTCAAAGGGTTTGGCGTTCGTATGTGTCAGCTTTTTTTTATGACCTTTTAAATTTTTTCCTTATCTTGATGTTTTTTCGCTTAGTTGTAACATTTTGGCAAAAACATAGTTTAACATAACTCGAGAACCACTTGTCCGATTTTGATGAAACAAATTTAGAAAAATTAAGAATTACAGTTTCTCTAATCTGTTTCTATACCGTTTTCCTATATGTGCAACACTTTCGAAGTTAAAAATGAATGTATGAAGGGAAAAAAGTATTTTTTTCCTAAAAATTGAAATATTTTTTTTTTAATTCATAAAAAATCCAGCAACACTGGTTCTGTAATGTTCACATAAAACATGCATGGTCATTATACTTCTTCTCTTTCTCACACTGGTTCTGTGATTTTTGTCATTCAACAAGTGCCGACGAACGCGAACAGTAAAAGTAATTTTTCTCAAATTTTTTAAAAGTGAACAAAAGAGAACAAAATATGGAACTGTGCAAGCCAGATATAAATAGGTTTTGCTACTGCTGTGGTCAATATGTCTCAACACATAAAAAAAGGGGAATTTCAGTACTGATTTTGTTCAAACATACGAGATGTACTTCAACCAAAATGTTATAGTGAACGAAAATTGGGTACCAAATATAGTGTGTAAAAGCTGCTACAACCGTCTAATGGATTAGAAAAATAGAAGACGTGAAAGTATGCCATTCGGTATCCCAATGACTTGGACTAATCCTGGCGAAGGTCACAATCCATTGAATTGCTATGCATGTGCGAATAAAGGAGCCGCAAAAAGGATAAGAAAATCGTATAATTACGTTGGTGTTGCAAGTGCCGCAACACCATTGCCTCATTCGGACCACATTCCTGTGCCAAAAGCTTCTAGCCCAGATATTTTCTCTTTTACGACTGCTCCGACATATCATGCACGTGATGATCCCCCATATGAGCCATCAGTATCCAATGAGCCAACTTTAATAAATCAAAATAAGCTTGATTCAATTGCTGCCAAGTTGGAATTAACACAGCATAAATCGGAAGAGCTGGCTTCCATTTTGAAATCAAACAATTTGTTGGCACCCGGTGTGAAAGTCACAGCTTATCGAAGTCGTCAGGCAACACTCCAAAGTTTATTCCTTGTGAATGATGAAAAAACTTCTGCATATTGCCCGGATGTAGGAAAATTGATGAACGCAATGGAAATAAAATATGAAGCAGATGACTGGAGATTATTTATTGACAGTTCAAAACTCAGCTTGAAGGCGGTTTTACTGCATAAGACCAATAAAAAACCTTCAGTTCCAATCGCCTATAGTACAGAAACGAAAGAAACATATGATGCACTGGAAAATATTTTAAAAATGGTTAACTACGCCAAACATATGTGGCGCATATGCTGCGATTTAAAAGTTGTAGCAATGCTTTGCGGTCTTCAAAGCGGCTATATAAAATATATGTGCTTTTTGTGCGATTGGAACACACGATTTTCCGGTGACCAATATGCATGCCACGGATGGAAACTCAGAGAGCACAGCAGGTTACAAACGGCCAATATTATTCGTGAGCCTCTAGTGCCGAAGGAGAAGATATTGCTGCCTCCACTGCATATTAAACTTGGAATTGTTAAGAATTTTATCAAAACTGTCGCCAGAAGAGATGAAGTTTTCTTGTTTTTGAAACTAATTTACCCGAGACTCAGCGAAAGTAAAATTAAAGAAGGAAAGTTATAATATCACATTCATTTCCCATGGTTTTCCATCGTAACAAATTAATTTTTTCCAAACAGGCGTACTAAATGGTCCAGATATACGAAAGCTGATTAAAAGTGACGCATTCAACAATATTTTGATTGACGCTGAATTGAATGCATGGCAGGCAATCAAAGAAGTAATAGAAGGCTTTTTGGGAAAGCATCGTTCTAACAACTACGATGTTTCTGTCGCAAGGATGTTAAGAGCATTCTCGGAAATTGGTGTCCACATGTCCTTGAAAATCCATTATTTACATCATCATCTGGACTACTTCAGCAAACAATTGGCTACCGAATCTGATGAACAAGGTGAACGCTATCATCAAGTTGCTATGCCATTTGAAATGAGGTAATCCTGATTTTTTATTTTTTCAAACTCATTTTAATAAAACAAAAACTTACAGATATAGAGGAAAAAAGTCGCCGAGTGCAATAATTGCGGAAATTTGCTGGTGGAGTAAGCTTGTGTGGCAAGACAGGGATGATCTTGATGATAAAGAATTTTCAGGAGATGCAGAAGGGCCAACAGTGGAGTCACACATTGACATTATGTGTGGTTCAGAAACTGATGATAGCGTTGAATGCGATGCCACTAGTCCCGAACAACCACCAACGAAAAAGTCTAGGCAATATTTATTAAAATAAATAAAAATAAATAAATAAAATAAAAATAAAAAATTATAAAAATGTTTACTTTATTTTTTTAGTAGTTTATGGCCAGAAGTCTGGAGTTATTGGGGAAAATTTATAAAAAAGGCGATAAATGACACTTTTTTGAATAAAAACAAATAAAAACAAATAGAAATTGTAATTCTTAATTTTTCTAAATTTGTTTCATCAAAATCGGACAAGTGGTTCTCGAGTTATGTTAAACTACGTTTTTGCCAAAATGTTACAACTAAGCGAAAAAACATCAAGATAAGGAAAAAATTTAAAAGGTCATAAAAAAAACTGACACATACGAACGCCAAACCCTTTGAGGGTTTTACTATACTGACCTAGTACCATCACCCTGACTTGGAATTTCTCACCCCCCAGACAATAATCCCAAAAATGTTCCACAGTGTAATTGCTAAGCTGTTTGTGATTGCCGTTTTAATAAAAATATAATGGATGTAAAATTAGTCGATGTGCTGTCGTATTTTTAATATTTCTCAAAGGCTATATCTTCACCATGATTCAATCATACAAGGTTGGATAAGTAGGCAGTTGTCTCACTCTTGCACGTTGCCTTAAGGTAGCCTGTGTTGCTCTCTTTTAATTTAAGAAAAATATGTTATCAATCACGTAGAAATTAGTACTTTTCTTGTGAAATGGCCAGCCAGGCAACACTGTTGCCTTTTTGTAGTTTTAAAATTATTTCAGCATGCCCTACATTAAATAATCGAATTGACGACATTCTCGTATGTTTCCCAGTAGCCTTGCTTATCTAGCAGCGAACAGGAATCGAAATTTTTTTTCTTTGCATGTATGAAATTGATTGGTCGTTGGTTCGATTCCCGGCCAGATTTTTTATGTTTTTAAATTTTTTACTGTATATCTTTTATATAAGATAACATAAAATTAAAAAAAAAATGTATATACATAAATATTAACAACCATAAAATAATACAGTTAAAATATCGAATAGAAGAACATTTATTAGTATTTTGACCAGTTTTGACTAACTTCTTTACTTGATTTCTAACAGATGTATGTATATCAATAAAAATTCTGTTAATTTTTTGACAAAGGTATTGTGTGGTTTTTTCCATTTAAAACAAAAATTTTTCGGACAACTAATGTTACATTTTTAGTGACTTGAATCTTACAATTTTATGATCTACAAAAATAGTGGGCTTTTAATAGATACCTCCTATTTTGGTTGCTAAAATTAATATTGAATTAAAGAAAAATGTATTATCAACATTTTTCCAAATGTGATAATTCTATTTTCTGCATGTAAAAACTTAAAAAAGTTTGAAATTACATTGTTTTTGTTAACAAAATGTGTAAAAAATATTTGCTTCTAAATCACACTTGCGTTTTTTGTTTATATAGTTTGTTGTATTAAGGTACTAAGGTGTGGTTGAATATTCGGTTATATTATATTAAATTGAAATATCAAATTTCTGCAAATATGTTTCATTCTATGTACAAACCGCATTTCGCTTCTAGTTACCTACTTTTCTACTACCTTTCCGCGAAAAGGGATAAACTATTTTCCCCTTTATCAGACCTTCCTAAATGGAACCTTACAAGGCAGTCGGAAAACTTAAACGTCAATAAGTATCGAACCTTTTATAATTTAATCATGTATCTTCACCACTACAAAAAAAGCTGTTTTGGAGATTAAAAAAAACGGTTTATTCGAACGGCGAAACCGGTTTTTATATACTCTCGGGATGTATTTTTCATAAAATTCCTGTTTCTTTGTTTCAAACCGCTGCTGGTAATAAACTTTACTCAATTCGTTCCAATAAATACTAAAAAACGAAGTATTTGCATTTTTCAAAATTTCCGATATGGAAGTTGCCTTACATCGTTATTAAGATACCTACATACAGACTTTTTTATAAGTGGGCAAAATTTCATAAAAGTCAAGTTTCTTAATTAACTATCTCTCTTAATATTAAATTTTAATTAATAAAACGAAAACTTTGCATTTTTCAAAAAGTTTCTACGGTAATCATAGCGATATCAAGGCAAATATGTCCACCAAATTTTGTAACGATTACTTGAGATACAGACAATTTTTCATTAGTGGGCGTGGGAAAGCCCATTTTTCAAAATTTCATAAGTACCTAATTTCTTAGTTCAAAATCGATCCAAATACCAAATTTCACTCAATTTGCTTTAATGGATACCGAAAAAACGGAGTTTATGCATTTTTCAAAAATTTCCGTTATATGGGAGGAGGGCGTGGTTATTAACCGATCTTGACCATTTTCAATACCAACCTACCCTGTCCAAAGAGCAATCCATGTACCAAATTTCATATCTAAATTTTTAATCAAGTTATTGTACCCACGGACTGACGGACGGACGGGCAGACAGTCAGGGCTAAATCGATACCTCTTTTCATTCTGATCATTTTAGTATATATATGTCTATATTTATCTTGTTAATTTTTTTGCTGTTACAAACAACCGTTATTGCTGTTACAAACAACCCGTACGTTTGGGTATAAAAAACCGTACAATAATTTATAAAAAAACGAAGGAAACCGGTTTAAAAAAGAATCGAGTCAATAACCCTAATATATACATATTTTAAGTGAAGTTGTATTGAATGTTTTTCTGGTTTATACATTGGTGTGAAGTTAAATCATATTCATTTGTAAAAATGTATATAAACTGTTTATTTCTGACTGCAACGCATTTTAGTAGGTTCTTTATTAACTTCACGTCAGTGGAACCGACGCAAAGATTCAATTTCTTTTCACAAAGTATCGATTTGCAAAACTTTTTAACTAGGCAAACTGTAGTGAACTTAGTCCAACAAATTTAAAACTTTTTTTTTGTAACAAAGTTAGAGTGGCATTTTTCTGAAAGGATACATCGCAAAAATAATTTTGGCTCGGCAAAGTTCTAGTCCAAGCACGTCTTATATTTTTTTAACTCACCAGTCAATGAAGTCACAATGGTATAATTATAAGTTTTAATGCCTTTGAAAATGTTTTCTTTAAACCTTACCCCATATACCCCATACCTACAATTTAAACCAATATTACCGCTCCTTCCAACAGCTTTCTTGTTAATTAAATCGAAATGTTTACAGAACCGCGCTTAGCAATATATAAGCAAACAATTTATTATGAATTCGGAAATTAACAAAACGGTGGGGCAAAACTTCCGTAGAAGTGTTTTGGACTAAAAATTTAGTTGAGTATCTATTCGCGCCTGGCTGCTCTATATACTTTTTTAAGTTGGTTGAAGTTACGTATACCCGGGATCCCGGCCTTTTTTAGTTCCCGAATATCCCGGGATAAGTCTATTCAAACCCCGGAATTGTAGAAAACAAAGCATTGAATAGCCATTTATTTTTCAAACTTTGTATCATCCTTAAAAATTAATTATTTAGAGAGTTCACAATCGGCAAATGGCACAGCTTGTTAACTCCCTTAAGGCTTTGTTTTGTCCCTGCTATTATAAATGAGCTGGATAATATCCACTCGAGTAGAAAATGATCCTCACTATGAAAGCGATGTTAATAGAACTAACGACGAGGTGCCGTCGATCAAGGCTATGCCCTACAGAGAGCATTTAATTTATTGTCGACATTCCAATTCAGCAATGATTCTTCTGTACCAAATACCTTTCTGTAATAGAATACTTTTTAAATTTGTTTTTAAGCGTTTTGCATATCTCAGTTGAAAACATGATTACCACAGAAGCAAACGTGGAATCGAAATAAAGAGTAGGAAGCGCTTACCCTTTCGCTTCTGTAACATTACCTTACTTACCTTCTACAATGCATTACCAGCAATGCGTAAAAGAAGTGAAATCATTACTTGACATTCTAAGGCAATGTCTTCTGGAACACATTGCTTATGAAAGCGATTACCGGTTTTTGCTGGGATATGTCAAACTTGTTTGTATGTTTTGTCACATACTCGTATGTACATATATTCACGGATACTAAGGGCCAGTTTTTCAGTGCAAGTTGAACTCTGTTTGTCGTTTAAACTAAGTTTAAACTTAGTATACAGTTTTTCAGTCAACTTTAAACGGAGTTTAAACTAAGTTCAAACGGCCGATTGTGATCGGTTAAACTTAGTATAACTTATCAGCTGTGTGCTGACTACTTCGTTTTGGTTGCAACAAATTTTTTTGAGCGCAAGGAAACTAAGTTCAAATTTAACTAACTAAACTCAGTTTAAACTGAGTTTAAACCAGCACTGAAAAACTGGCTTTTATACATGTAAAACCTGCGCATGCGAATAACTACCTCGCTTGAATTGGTGAATTCTATCATTTTGCGCATATACATATTTTACTGTCAATACATAAGTATATAAACGTATATATTGTTAAATGTGTTGATCTCGCAACAAAACTAATAAAAAAGTTTATTAACACTTTTATTTTTGCCCTTCCATTAAATTTGACTACCACTGTCTGTTCAGGTAGTTAAAGAGCTAAATCCATTATCAAATTATAACTTTTAGTGTTAGTGAAAAAAAGTGCAATTACACAGCCCAACAAAATTAAAAAAGTTGTTTGATTCTTTGAATTTAGCAACTCATTCTAGTTAATTTGTGTGCGCTGAATACAAATCCGTTTGTCTCTAGCTTTTCTTAATTATTTTAAAAATAAAACTGTTCCATACAAATTTAAGAAAAAAAAAACAAAAAAGTAAAACTGTCAAGGTCTCTGAACTTATCTAGCATATTCTCTACTAACTGAACATAATTTGAAGCTTTATTATTTCCCAAGAAATTTTTTATAACTTGCTCAAATAATGTCCACGCATTTCGTTCATTTTCGGTCATTGACTTATCAAAATGGTTGTCATTTATAAACTGCCTTATTTGGGGACCGTCAAAAACTCGTGCTCTAATCTTATCTTTACTTTTATTAGGCATTTTGCTGCAAATATATATTAAACATTCCCCTCGCGATTCAGAGCCTTAATAAACTGCTTCATGAGTCCTAATTTGATGTGCAACAAGGCTAGGACGATCTTTACACGTGCAACTAAGGCTTCATTTACAATATTTTTATCGCCAACACTCAATTTCTCTCTCGTAGGCCAATATTTTTGCCGCCAATGCTGTTGCTTGAATCTGCTATCCCAGAGACACAAAAGGAAGGGTACTTTGTATAACCACTGTGTTGTCCAAGAAGAAAATTTACCATTTTAAGATCAACACAAATGATCTATTGGTGTAATTGGTATTTTATCTTTTTATCACTAATGCAATGTTCTATTCTTCTTTCATTGTTGTGGAGTCCGCAATTGGTATTGATGCATACGCATTGCCATTGTGCAATAGGACACACTTGAAACTTCTCTTATAACTGTCCACGAAGAGGCGCCAATCGGTAGGTAGATACTTGGATAGCCCCATTTCCTGCATAAGACCATTTACATTATTTCCTGCATAAGACCATTTACATTATTACAAAACACAATGTGAGGAGCCCAGTTTTTATCTTGGTCACTAAGATCAACTCGAAGGTAATCTAAATAAGGTTTTTTAACACATTCCGAAATAGGTCTTATGTTTTCCTTAACCGTGTACTCTTCACAAATATAACAAAATGTGTCAGCTCAATTATTACATCGTCTCCTATTGGAAGTCATTTTAATTGAGAACAACACTTTTTTAATATCTTTGCCAACTACAATAAATCACTTCTTACAAGCAACTAACTCCCGAAATGCAGTTGGAGTGCAAAAAGACAAAAGACAGCTTCAATCAAATTCCCGTTACTAGCTAGAAACTGTTTGTATGTTCCCATTCAGTGTAATTTTGTTGGGCTGTGTAATTGAGAAAAGCTATATCATGAACACTAGAGCTGATAGAGACAAACGGACTTCGGATTTGAATTCAGCGCACCCAAAGAATCAAAATGAGTGTTGGCCTGTGTTATCATTGCCGAAATCAATTGCAAAGTCTTGTTGAAAAGTGCTAAGTCATACATTCTAGATGATGTTCGAGATATGTTAATCATATAATATGCGCTGGAATTTTAAAGACAAACGATAGGGAAAGACAATTACTTGCATCCTTGAATAAGTGCTAGTATATCATTTCTAGAGTTCTATGATGAATCCACTAGTGTTCAATTTAAGAAATTTTTTAAATAACTTAATTTTTTATATCTACCACGATGACGATGAGCCTCAATGCTCCGGCTTAGCACAGATTTTCTATTATAAAAAAAAGTTATTAAAGCACAACACACCTCTTTCTGCCTCTTCGCCAGTGAAAAGGCCTTGCCTTTCAACAAGGCAAAATTTCATTGACAGTTATTTTGAAATGTTGGTATTGAAAAGAGCAAATAAAAAATTATATTTTCTTACTGTTGGTCGAGCAAAGTGATAGTGCATTTTTTACTGTCACTGAATGTTTAGTTATAATGCATATTTTTTTCACTATCAGTAAATCTTCAGTGATAATTAAATTCGTGTTGTAGTGCATTTATTTTTCAGTGTACTTGTGCCCAACCCTGGCAAGTACGCACAAATAATATCAGATTACCGTGCAAATATAAAACAACGGGTATAACTTTTTAAATAAAAATCAAAGTAAATTAAGAGCGAAAAAAACGGTCACTTGCATTTAAAGTGAAATAAATGCGTATAGAATAGCATACATATTTTGAAAGGTTATAATTTAAAGAGAGAGTGAACTGCAAATTTGCCGCGCATTGGATTCCATCCCAATTTTAATTAATTTGGTAAAGAATTCCATAATTGTATATAATTTTATGTTTATAGCCAGTTGCAATTTATGTAAGGAAGCTTTCACTAAATAACAATAAACTAGTAATTAGTAAAGTAATAAACGCACTATTAAGGTCTTTACAAACTTAAGCTTAGTAGTTTGTGAAATAAATGCCGCAGTTATTTATAGTTACCTCAACACAAAGTTAGACTTGTCTGCAAATGAATTGATATGGTCGACATATATATGTATGTTGGTGCCTTGTAAAGTTTAAGACCTAAAATATTTTTGACTTTGTCACACAAGGCGGTTTTCTAATCTACGAAAAATTAATTGCCTTATTTTGACATCAGATTTATTTATTACGCAATAACGAAAGTTAGGTTTTAAATATATTTTTGAAAATATGAGCACGTCTCTTTGTCAAAATTTTATAAAAATCTTGTTTCCTTGTGAAAAGTGAGACTCTTTAATATGCATACTTTTGATTTCCTTTTTTTATTTGATCGCTGCTCCATGCTAGTGAAACCATTGTGTAATGATACAAACGGATACATTTTTGAGTACTTATATAAATTTAAATGGGGATCCCAGCAATTCTGATCTATTTTTCAGCGCTGGTATAAGTAATCTATGTACAGTTATAAAACATTTCAGTTATAATTGGGAAATATTAACTAACGTAACAGCTATGTTCATCAACATTTTTTTAAATATTTTCACCATATATTTTTATTTGTACACTTTTATGTAAGTACTAGATCAGCTTCTACCTCACGTACTGAGTGGAAGCAATGAATTATTTCGTTTGCCCAAAACCATTTATTATTTCAAAGAAATAAATTTTGAATCCTTAACTAAGTACCATTAAATTAAACACTTTTATCTAAGTACTAGGTATCGCGCCTAGGTTACCGAACTCCATTAAAATGAACATATCATAAATAAATGTTTTGGGTATACTCCATGATGACCCTCATAAGTTAATGTCAACGGTTAAAGGCATTTACATACTACGAGTATTTCGCATATTTTACAGTAAATCACTGTTACCATTTCATGGTGTATGCATAATTTAGCAAAATGCGAATGTTTATTGATCAAATTGCTTAACGACTTTGCAGCATAATCATATTTACAAATGCATCTTTTGAGAATTAAACGATGCAAGCATAAATCTATAAAAAATGTTAAACTTATGGAATGCTTTCAGAACGTGAAAATATACATTATTCGAAAATATTTTTGTTAAGGCAGAAATTTATTTTGAATTGCTGGCTGGTTTTAAATTATGTTTCGCTAATTTGTTCGCCTGAGACTTATAAGGTAAAGTCGGCCTTGGCCAAAGTTAGCTTTCCCGAGCGGCATTTCATTGTCTTAAGCCAGTTGCTAAGAATTAAAATAATCACGAAGAAGTCTAAAAAAAAAACGCAGTGATGATTTATAATACTTCACTGAGAAATTTACGCTTTGTAGAGTATAAAAGGCGGAAGCTGCAGCAATATATAATCCAATAATATCATTGTGGCCGCTGTGGTCGAGTTGGTAGAGGTGCGTGCTATAACTTGATATGCCAGTGAGTTCGAGGTTCGAATCTCAGTCAGGGCAAGCAAAATCTTAATAATAGAAACAGTTTTTTCTAATAGCGGTCAACCCTCGACAGACAATGGCAAACCTCCGAAGGTATTTCTGCCATGAAAAAGCTTCTCAATAAATACATCTTTCGTTCGGAGTCGGTACAAAACTGTAGGTCCCTCCATTTGTGGTATAATATCAAGAAGCACACCACAAATGGTGGGAGAAGTTAGGCCAAACACTGAGCTACATATAAAGTGTACGCGCCAAAATTATTATTATATAATATCAGACTAAGAATCTTGCGATAAGACAATAATCTCCACAGACAGCATGAATCACGAATACCGGCAAAAAGACATCTCTAACAAGGGAAATACGTAGTAAACTAATAGAAAACTGCATTAAAATCAAAATTAATTGGATTTTTGGTCACGCTGGAATTAAAGATAACAAGCAAACTGATCAGAAGGCAAAACCTGATGCAATAGAACCATTATTTACCTTCAACTATATGGTGAGATATATGTTTTCTTACTTATAAACAACCGCCTTAAAGGCCAGAGCACAGCTTCAAGGACTAGAGTGCAACATATTTAACAGTGGTGAAAGTAGAGTCCGGGAAGCATCTGAACCTATATCTGGTGTCTGCTTACATGGCACATGACAGGGATGCTCCTCCAGACGAATTGAAACACTTCATCGCACAAAACCGAACGAACATCATAATAAGAAGCGACGCTAACGTGCGCAGCACTATATTGGGCAGCTCCGAAACAAACGAAAGAGGTGAGTCTCTCCTCCACTTTATACTAAATACCAATCTCTGTATATGTAACAAGGGCAGGAAACCCACCTTAATTTTTCCCAGTTCAGAAAGGTTATCGGGATGGGAAGAGGTGTTGGACATAACGCTATCAACAGATGGTGTAATCGTAGATGATTGGAGGGTATCAGACGGAGCATCGATGTCGGATCACTGTTTGGTACTCTTCAGCATACGCGGTGAATACCGTACCCCTTCTCTATTTCGGGACCCTCGAAGAACGAATTGGGCTAGATTCAATAATATCACGTCGAAACGTTTAGGTAGCGGTAAAATCAAAAACGAACTAGACTAAACAGTTGGTAGGATAGAGAAATCTATCGAAATAGCCTTTAAGAAGTCCACCCCTTTCAGTACCTTTAAGGAAAAATCTCCACCTTAGTGGTCTGGAGAACTTAGGGAACTCAGAGCTAAAGTCAACAACACATTCAACGATCGCTACAGGTCAAAAGTAGGGTAGCCATACAAATACTCATTAAAACGATACAAGAAAGTAGTGAGGAAAGCCAAGTCAGAATCCTGGCGCAAAATTCTGTCAAAAGAGCACTCAAATCCAAGCTTTCTTAGAAAGCAGAATGAAGTGTGGACAGATAATGCCAGGGATTCATTAGAAGCCCTTACTAACACCCACTTCCCGGGGTGTGGCCAGAGACCAACAATATGGACTCAAACCAATCTTAATAATAATAAACCCAACGATAATAACCCTCCTTTCCCGCCCAACCGGCACGAGGGCGCATCCGCATGACGCACGGATTTTTTTTTTTAAATATGGTTTTGCCGATTCGAGCAAGAGTTTGTTAAGTGTTGAGATCTCAAACTGATCAGCCACAGAAAACTTATTTCATCAGCTAGCCGAAATGTTACTATATACTAACGCAAATCAATTTAAGAGGGAGGACAGCACATTCTTCTTGATGTTAAAGAGCGAGTCTGACATCAAAGGTGTTGGAAAGCAAGTTTAAATCCTGACACAAACACCGGAATGGCTCATTCAGTTCAAAGTTTGTTTTACATTGATTCAGAAAAAGGGGTTTAAAGGGGTCGAAACACGAGAAGGGACATTGAAATTAACTTCTGCCAAAAGAAAAGGACTATCAATCGATCCCGTGACCAACTTCACCATAAACATTATGCCTAGCATTTTTCTACGATTTGAAAGAGTAGGAAGATTAATAAGTTTCAGCCGACTAGTATATGGTAGCAGTCTGTGAGTATAATCCCAATGAAAGTGTCTTAAGGCAAACAGTAAAAACCATATTCCAGTATCGGTCTAACTAAAGTAGTAAAAAACGCTTTCGTTATGTAAGGTTCGCTTAATTCTTTCGACCATCTTTTCACAAAAGCAAGAAAGCCTATTGCTTTATTGACTGTAATGTTAATATGTACGTTAAAATTTAGTTTGGGATCCATTGTGACACCCAGATCGACAAAATTATGTACTTGGTCGAGAATATGGCCACAAATACTGTAATCAAAAGAAGACGGCAGTGTCGCTCTCCGAGAGAAGCACATATATTTACAATTTTTAAGATTTAAAGGCATGAAATTTACGTTACACAACAAAACTATGCTTTCTAAATCATCCTGCAGCAAGGATCTCTCCTCAACAGAATTGTATGATCTAAAAATTTTAATATCATCAGCATACATTAGAATTTTTGAAAATTTTAATACAGTAGTTATATCATTAATAAATAGCAGGAACAGAATTGGGCAGAGGTGGCTGCCTTGAGGAACTCCTGAGGACGCATCAATTACATCCGATGCAACAGTTTTATAAATGACTCTTTGCGTTCTGCAATGCAGGTAGGAAGATATCCAACGAAGTATACAAGGTTGAAAACCAATTAGATCAAGCTGGAGTTATTTTGACGGAACGACTTTGACACATGAGTTGTGAATTCAAGCAAATTCGTAATAATAGATTTGCTTTACAAAATCCATGTTGAGAATTAGTAATTGATAAAGATTTTAAAAAAGTTAACTGACTAGTGACGATAGCCTCAAATAATTTTAGAATGGCGGAAATCTTGGCTATGCCACGATAAATTTCAATATTTGACCCATTTCCACTTTTATGAAGAGGGATTATAAAATATTGTTTCCATGCGGAAGGAAAAACTCTCTGTTTCAATGACAAATTAAATAAGTTTGATAAAGGTAGGTAGAGGTTTTCCGTTCAATTTATAAGAATACATGTCAGAATCATGTTAGGACCAGGCTTGGATGAGCTTTTTAAAGTTTTCATATAAAGGAATACCTCCTCTGGGGTTATTGTAGTTAAATTGATTGAGTTATTCGAACTTACTTGATACGGATATGTGGTAAAGTTCATATTGGACTTAATGGCATAATTAGACTTAAAAAATAGGGCAAATAAATTAGCAATCTGTTCTGAATTATTAGAAGTGATATTTTCAAATTTCATTGCGGCCGGAAACTTTTGAAGCTTTCGCTTAGAGTTTACGAAACCATAAAATTATTTGGGACCAGAAAAAAATAGAATTTTCAAATTTGGTATATATGTTTTGAAGCTACCTTTATTTTTCAAACATTTCAGTTCCCTCGTAAATCACAATTGTGTTGGCTCTGAATAAGAACATTTAAGTTTAGGTACAAGGTTCTCAAACAATTCATACAGAGTATTATTAAAATGATCAACGTTTTTTTCAATATTTTCATTATATTTTGGCTATTTGATTTTAAATAGTACTTTATTAAGCTTTTTATAATTTATTTTCGCAATATTAAATTTAGTGTTAGAAATTAGTATTTTAGAGCTTTGATCCTGTATACATCCCATAATTTCGCAATCTAAATCCATAGCTGGATGAAAGACGTGTTCGGGTAAAACCAGAGAGTCACACCGATTCACAGACGTTGTAGCGATGTTGTCGACGTAAAGCAAATCCAGCACCCTTTCAAATTTATTTAGGAATACCATTAATTTGATACAGGCAAAGTTCAACCAACTCATCCAAAAATTCATTTGTACTCATTTTAGATGAAAAAGGTACAATATTATGGTCAACAATCTTCCATGATATGTGGGGGAGGATAAAATCACCCAAAACTACCATGGAATCTAAGCAGTTGGTCAATGAATTAACAGTAAACAGAAGAGTCTGATTGAGGTGGAATATAGCAGAGAGCTAAATAAATAGAGCTCTTACCTGACTTAACACGGATGCGCTTAAATTCGATAGAGCCGATAACAGGTACCACAATCTCTGCAGATAGTAGCGAAGAGTGTACAGCGAAAAGGACACCTCCGCCCAACCTGCCCAAGCGGTCGTTTCTATATACCTGAAAATCGCTGCAAAATATCTCCGAGTCAAGAACATTGGGTTTAAGCCAAGTTTTGGTAAAAGAAATAATTTAAAATCGCAGTAAAAGCTTTTTAAGTGTAGATCATTAAGTTTGGTGTTCAAACCCCTAACGTTTTGATAATACGTAGATACTGATAGTAGATATTGAATTCAGTTTTTTGGATTCGTTTGTCGAGAAATCCTTGCAACATTACGATCGCTTATGTGAGGTTTATATTAGAATTCGTGCACGAAAGCGACATGTTAAATTGTCAGTTTCAATTTTAGAAGTAATATAGCATTTAATATCTTCGGCTGTGGTATCCTTCGCAAATCTAGAAACAGAAATTGTCCTTTTAAGAGGAATGACAACCAGCCTCTTAGTCGCAGGTTCCAACAATTCTGGCGGCCCAACAGCATTCTTAGACGCCAATCTATCTGAAATGGGCCTAGATGTTGACGGCTCAATTTGAGCTGCAGTTAGCTCAACAGCATTTTTAGACGTCAATCTAGTTACAATGGGTTTTGATGTAGAGTGTTCTACTTCCATTGCAGTAGGAGTTGGAGATGGCAGATTAATTAGTTCCATGGAAGGTTGAGCACTTTGGGGTTTCAATCCAATAATTTCTTCAGATTGGATATCAACTCTCTTGCGCTTAGCAACGTTGAGCTTCGCGCAAGGTGACACATTATTTAAGCATTTAAAAGATTTGAAAATTTCTTCGTACCTTTTAAATTTTTCGGTCAATGCTGAAATATTCCTGCCTATCCCAGAACACCCACTCCTAGTCTCCCTGAAAAGCTTAAACAGATCGACTTACGGAACCCTCCGAGGTGACACTGGAAACTGTTATAGACAGAGCTAAAATAAAACTCGCAATAAACAATTTTCAACCTTACAAATCCCTGGTCCAGATGGGATCTTACCGATAATGCTGCAAAAGCTTGGGGAACCCATGATCATATGGCTGGATCAGGTCTTTAAAGCCAGCATTCCACGATCACATGTTCCACATCTGCGGATGGATTGAGCAGATGCTCAGGAACAGACATATTATAGCAACCAGTGTTTCATCAACACTCTCCCGCTATGCGAACACAGGCACCCCGCAATGGGAGTTCTGTCCCCATTACTTTGGGTAGTGGCAATTAACGATATTATACTGAAGCTCAATAGTGGTAGAGTAAAAGTAGTTGCATACGCAAACGGTGTCGTAGTGGCAGTATCTGGTCTATTTCCCTCCACGCTAAGCGAAATTCTCGAGGGAGCTCTGCTGAGACTCCACAGATGGGCCTCACGAAGTGGGCTGGGTATCAACCCAAACAAGACACAGCTTAACGGAACTCCTCTGACTCTATCCTCTGAAGCAAAGTCCTTGGGGGTCACATTAGACCTAAAACTTAGCTGAAAGAGAAACGCTGAGCTCCGTGTTGAGAAAGCATACATAGCCTTTTATTCGAGCAAACGAATTCTAAGTAAAAACTGGGAATTAAAACCAAAGCTTGTCCTGTGGTTGTACACGGCTATCATAAGACCGATACTTACCTACGGAGTACTGGTGTGGTGGCCAGCACTAGACAGGCAATATAATATCAAGAAGCTAAGCAGTATACCACGCGCATCTTGCGCGAGTGTAATAGGGGTCATTAGGTCATGTCCCAGGCACGCACTTAATGCGATCCTACATCAACTGCCAATAGAGCTCCGAATAAAAGAAACTGCGACGAACTCTGCAATCAGACTACAAGAGTCAGGCTGCTAGAGGACGAAGCAATACGGTCACAGTATAGTTCTCGATGGGCTCTTGGGAGAAAACAAACAATAAGATTATCTACCTCACTCGCTGGACTTCAGGAAAAACTTTCAGGTAGAATTTCCATCAAGACGGGACTGGAGCAGGGGCAGACTGGCGGATGAGAACACTACCTCTTTCTACACGGACTGATGAAAAATGAGCTGCGGAGTGGGTGCTGGGGTGTTCTCAGAGAAGCTAGATGTGTCGCTCTCGTTAAATCTACCTAACTTTGCCAGCATTTTCAAGGCAGAACTAGAGGGAATTGAGAGGGCCTGTCAGGTACTGAAGGGGTACAAAGAGCATACATCTTCTAAGATAGTCAAGTAGCTCTCTTGGCGCTGGCATCACCGAAAACAAACTTCAAGATAGTCCATGACTGCATGTGTGCGTTAAGCTCAGCGGCTGAGTCGGTTGACATTTCTCACGCTTGGGTTCCCAGCCATAGGAACATATACGGCAACGAATCCGAGGCGGAAGCAATACGCTGCCCGATGGGAGTCATCAAGAGGGAACTACATTTGAAGTTTGTGCGAACAGCAGGATTGAAATGGAACAGGCTAACGACGTGCAAAATCGCAAGAGAAATTTGGCCTACTTATGATCGATCAAAAACGGTAGACCTCCTCAACAGATCAAGGAAAGAAATATTCCACCAGCATTTCTCGAATTTCAATATAACCTGCACTAGGCCACACGTTCCGTCAATATGTAGAACGAACAACATCATTGCTCTTACTTCGATTTCGGATTGGTCACACCATTGCCACACACTCGTATACGGTTGCTAGACGTACTTATTTGGGGGAGAGCAGTGCTGAATTTTCACTCGATGTACTGAAAATTTTCAATTTCAAATTCAGTACGCAAATGCACTTTTTTCGGAAATGTGTGCTAATTTGTACTGATTTTTCAATCTCGGTAAAATTCTGAAGTTATTTCACATATGTAGTTAAAAAAATTTGGTAATTTTCAAGCTCAAAAATGTGCACTATTTTGTTTTTCAAATGTTCTATTTCACTTCGTTCACATACGAGAATGACTTGCGAGGAATTTCTTGAATTTTAATTTGAAAATTTAAAGTATTTAGCTAAGAAAATGAAATGAGTGAAATGAGTTTCTCTCAATTTACGAAAATAATTCACGATTTTAATATTAGAAACATATGTAGATTTATATTTGTTATTTCATGAATATGTAGCCTTAATAAATTTTTTACAAACGAAAATAATAGTTCAATTTTATTAACATAAACATGGGCAAAATTTGTAACGGTATTTTCTTAATTGTGTGGCCGCTGTGGTCGAGTTGGTAGAGGTGCGTATTATAACTCGATATGCCGGTGAGTTCGGGGTTTAAATCTCAGTCAGGGCAAGAAAAATCTTAATCATAGAAAAAACTTTTTTCTAATAGCGGTCACCCCTCGGCAGGCAATTGCAAACCTCCGAGGATATTTCTGCCATGAAAAAACTTCTCATGAAATACATCTGCCGTTCGGAGTCGGCACAAAACTGTAGGTCCCTTCATATGTGATATAATATAAAGACGCACACCACAAACGTTAGGAGAAGCTCGGACAAGCACTGACCTATATAGTGTAAGCGCCAAATTATTATTATTATTATTTTCTCAATCCCACATTACAAAGCAGCCATTGAGAGACTTTTTAGTTTAATGTTTGCATCGTGTCGTAACGAGAGGATTCGCCTTTTAGTTAAACCAATTGAAAGTGGACTCCAAATAAATGTTTATTTATTTATGAGAGCTCAAAAATGTATCAAAATGGCACAAAAATCCAACAAGTATACATTTTATATATGTTAATATACAAAAAAGTCGAAACGATTCGAAGCGAAAAACAAAGTCAAATGTAAATAAGTATAATTAAATTTATTGATATCTGTTTATGAATGTATGTACACATTTATATGTTACCTAAATATGTTAATAATAATGGCATTTATCTTACGTCTCTCTGGCAACCCAACACTCGTACCTGCCAAACGGTTTAAGTGCAGTTAAACATTTTTTGTACAAACTTTAGTGCAACTAGAAACATAATGCTTGGCTACAAACTGATTTTGGAAATTCTCAAGGACTCTTCTCAGAAAACATCGACAAAGTTGCGGAGTTTTTATTCTAAACAGACCTTAGAAAGTTAATTAAATAGTTTATTTTAAGTCATCTTTTATTGTGTTAATTTGCTTTACGTACATCCCTTAGTTTTTAATTGATGTATTCATAGTAATAATTTATACTTTTCCTACATTTGACTGTGTAATATATTTTTATTAGAGCAGTAAGCCGCAAGTCCTGGCAGCTGGTGCTTCTTTTTTATAAAATAATAACATCAATCATAATTAAAACCACAAATATTTTTTATTTCTGAAAGATGAAATAAGGCTCAAGAAGTAAGTTTTATTTACGAACAAAAAATTCCAATTAAATGTTTTGTTATGTTCGATTATAAAAATAAAACTCAAGATATATTTACTATTTCTTATGCATCAAATTAAGCTATTACAATATTTAATATTTTAATTAATTCACAAATTTCAGAGCTTAGAAGAAAATTAAACATTAAATTTCGGGTGTATATTTGACCAAAAAAAAGAAAGTATATAATATGAAGCACATATAAGTTATGAAGTATTTTTGTTAAGAATTCTGTTTTTCGTTTTATTGAGAATTAAATTCAAAAACTTAACATAGGTGGCAAGATTCACGTAATGTAATAATTGTTAAATAGCTAGAACTCTCACATTTTTTATTGTCCTGCTGTGCAGGCTGAGCTACCGAAAAGAACTTACTTCATTTCTCTTTCTATCTGTGCCAGACCCGCAATTTGATAGTCAATTTGCTTACCCAGCGAACAAAAAAGTGTTGGGAAAAACTAAATACCAGCAACGAATACGTAAGGTATAAAAGAAAAATAATATAATACAGGAAAAGGGTGTTGAATTTTGAATATTTGTCGTAATAAGCAGTAATTGTTAAATTATGACAACGTGCCTTAACTTACATTTATTGTTTCTCAATAAAATAATCAAACTCAAATAATTATTTTTAAAATTAACCGAAATTGAAAAAAAAGAGAAAAAAAAATGAAATATGAAATTTTTTATTCATGAGTTTGGCCATAAAAGGTTTTATGAAAATTTTAAATCAATAATTTGCATTAACTAATTTTTATCAGTTAAAAACTTCGTATTTGAGTCTGTCTTCATTAACATAAATATGTAACTACTCTCTTTTTCACTACAATGAGGAAGGAGTTTTTACTGTTAAGCATGTTCCTAAACATTTAACTAACCATTGAGCCGTAACGTCAATAAGACTTGCTGAATGAAATTGCAATTTGACAAGAAGAGATGAGTGGTGCTGTAATAGGCAATAAATCTGCTTACGTTTTTGTCAAAAGTACGATCAAGCAGATAAAAGTTTTACGCCTCTATTAGGACTACAGCAGTAATAGACTTCTGCGTTCTGCGATTGTTTTGAATGTGCCATGAAATTAATAGCCATTTAGAGGAATGCAAGTAGATCTCTCCTCTACACACTTACGCCACCACAATTTAGCGCCACATTCAAATCTGCAACCATTGCAATAGTGCATGGAACATTTGTCCAAATGCATTGAAATGCAGCTGAGCGCCTGTGACATATGTTTGTATGCACGTACACATGTGAAAGCACATTAGCATTCCAATGTGGTCAAAATTTGTTACCCGCTGGATTTTGCTGGCTGATTGGTGGGGAGAGTTGTTCGGCAGAAACATGATTTGTGTGGTTCGCAGTATCAAAACGAGTTTCCCGTGCCATGGCGTGCATCTTTGAACATTTTGGTTGATGACAAAACAATAAGCCAACTGATTATAAGGGTGGCTTCGATAACAACGTTTGAATCTCTTTAATTTTGGGCAACTCTCATTGGTTCAAGTTTTAGCAGAAATTTAAGTTTGAATTTTTTCGATGAATAAAAAAGTGATGGTGAGTCAATATTTGACTATGAAATTTATTGCAAAGTGAACAAAAAATGTAAGGTATATAATCAGTTTTATGCTTTTAAAAAGTCGAAATCCAACCCTGCATACCGAACAATAACTGCGATCTTTCTAGTTACGTTGAACACAAATTAAATAATATTTTTTGTTACTAATTAGAGCTCCGAATGACTATGGGATGGAAAAAATAAATATTAGAATTCATATATTTGCTTCATGTTTTAGTTTTAAATTGATATACATAGATTTATTTGTAAGAATAATGCAAAATTTTCATTATATGACTGTTCTTCGAGAAAATACATTGTTTGAGTATAGAACAATTTAAACAAGTAGTTTGTGTTGCAGGGGTGCAATGGGGTACAGTGGTGCTTCTGGGTATGCGATTACAGTTGCACGGCTGTACTCAATCCCTACTCTTACGTCCAAGTTCGTGCACTCTGGGCAACGTGAGCAACCGATGTAAGAGATACGGTAACCAACCCGTGTGGAGCCGTGGGCCACGGGTAATAGAGAAGTCCGCAGCGTCTGTTCACCAGGAGGGCATCTGTCTTGGAGCAAGCGGCTCGCTTTATAAACGAACTCAAAATTTTAACCCTCTGCAATGAGTTGTGCACAGGACTTGGTACCCGTCACGTAAAACAAATATCTAATGAAAAGCAATGCAAAGCCTCCCCCCTTATAAGATAACGACAACGGCAAACGATTTAAGGACCATGATTTGAGGGCATGCATCTGGAATGTCCGAACCCTTAATTGGAAAGGTGCCTCTGCCCGGCTGGTAGATGTCCTCGGCAGAGCGAAAGCTGACATCACCGCCATCCAAGAAATGCGATAGACGGGGCAACGAGGGAAACGGTAGACCCTTGCGACGTATACTACAGCTGCCATGTAAAGGAGCGAAAGTTTGCTGTCGGATTTGTGGTGGGGAAGAGACTTTGCCGATGGACGAACGTTGGCTACAATCCGCATAAAGGAGAGATTTTTCAACATCTCCCTCATTTGCGGCCATGCCCCGACGGAAGAGAATGATATGGGACCAGAGATCGCTTCTAAGAACTCTTGGAGCGCACATTCTAACGCTGCCCCCAACACGATATAAAAATCTTGATAGGCGATTTTAATGCCAAGGTGGGCAAGGAGGGGATCTTTGGTTCCACAGTTGGAATATTCAGTATCCACGACAACACGTCTGAGACCGGATTGAGACTGATCGACCGAAACATGGTAGTATGTGGTAAAAGGTTCCAGCATAGGAATATACATCAGGCTGTCTCCAGATGGTAAAACACGAAACCAAATCGACCACGTTGTGATAGACGGAATACACGCTCCCAGTCACTTTCGCTACTCGACTCGCGTTTCTGCAATCTGCTGAACAATCTATTTGAAAATCCACTGGTACGATGAGGAATGTCGCGTTGCCAAGGCTCGAAAAGATGCTGCCTACAGAGCCACGTGGCGATCGGGCGTAACGCGAGCCTTGCGGGAGAGATATCGTAAGGTAAAGAAGGAAGCGAGACGCATTTCTCGACAGAAGAAGAGAAAGGCCGAAATGCGTGAGTGCGAAGAGCTTGAAATGCTTAAAATCCTGTAAGAACGACAACGGCGACTTGGTGACTGACGTTCAGAATATACTAAGTTTATAGAGGGAGCACTTCTCCACACTACCTAGTGGTAGAAGGTGATGATCCCGAAACCCCAATCAATGACGACGGAATTCAAATTCCGTTAGCAGACTGCGACGAAATCCTTACAGCAAAAGCACGGCTAAAGAACTGAGTTATTCAAATACGGTGGAGAAGAGTTGGTAAAGCGCATGCACCAGCTTATCTGCAGAGCATGGTCCGACGAATGTATACCTACTGATTGTAATCTAAGTGTACTTAGCCCAATTCACAAGACATGTGATACTGCAATTCTCCACAACTATCGCGATATCAGCCTTCTTAACATCGCATATAAGGTTCTGTCGAGCGTATTGTGTGAGAGACTAAAGCCCACCGTCAATGAACTGATTGGACTTTATCAGTGTGGCTTTAGACTTGGTAAATGTACTATCGGCCAGATATTCACAGTGCGCCAGATCTTGAAGAATACCCAAAAAAGAAGAATCGCCATGCACCACCTTTTTGTCGACTTCAAAGCCGCTTTCGGCAGCACAAAACGAAGTTGCCTTTATGCCGCAGTGTCTGAATTTGATATCCATGCAAAACTTATACGGCTATCTAAAATGACGTTGAGCAACACCACCAGCTCCGTCAGGATTGGGAAGGACCTCTCCGAGCCGTTTGATACCAAACGAAGTATCATACAAGGCGACTCTTTGTCGTGCGACTTTTGTAACCTGACGCTAGATAAAATAATTCGAACCGCAGAACTAAATCGGTCAGGCATCATCTTTTATAGGAGTGTGCAGCTGCTGGCGTACGCCGATGACATTGACATCATCGGTTTTAACAACCGCATAGTCAGTTCTGCCTTCTCCAAACTGAATAGAGAAGCGAAGCGAATGGGTCTGGAGGTGAACGAGGGCAAGATGAAGTATCTCCTGTCATCAAATAGACAGTCGGCACATTCACGACTGGGATCAAACATCATTGTTAACAGAGTAAACTTTGCACAAGTAGAAGACTTCGTTTACTTAGGAACCAACATTAACATCAATAATAATGTCAGCCTCGAAATCCAAAGGAGGATCACTATTGCCAACAAGTACTCCATCGGCAACTGAGCAGTAAAGTCCTACTTGTTCTCCTCCTCCAGCGAGATTCTCCATTTGCTCTGCCCTTAGTTCTGTCTCGTCGTTATTTGCTTTGAGTATTAATTTGCTCACATCTTCTGTATCACTACCATCTTAAATTCTGTTGGACTTTTTCTAAAAAATCGTCAAAGCGGTGTTTTAGCTCTGCAGCTGTGCAATGCGCTAACTTCTCCCCCTCTTAAGACGAGTCGCCCTCGACTTGTGCCAAAATTTCCTCCCCTGCCCTCTGAGTTTTTGCCTTATTAAATGTGGCATTTTTTCTGCGGTAGATGAAAAAATTGCTACTGCGATTATTAGTAATGAAGGAAAAGAAAAAATTGTCCACAAACAAAGTACGAAGAAGAGATAAGCCCCCTTTTTGTTCGTGAATGCGAGAAATATTATCGATAGAAATTTGATGCAAATATGGAAGGGATAAACTTGTATGGTGTTCCAAGTAGTTAATTGATACCGTCTTTGGAGGATGTGGTTGAATATAGACCGGTTCCTTTTTTGCCACGTGGGTTGTATAATTTATAGTGATGGAATCTCGAAAAAGAAGCAGATACGTTCCTTTAATTTCCAATTTTCTTTGATCAAATATTGTTGTTGGTGGCACGTTGTTAATAATAATGATGCCTTCCTCTATTTTTTTAACTGGTGGTATGTGATATGCTGATTCTGATGAGCAACTCGCTGTGTTATTATTTAGCACCTGAATTAAGCAATTTGAGTGAGCCGGTTTGCATACTTTAGCCACCAGAGTGTCATTGCAGTTTTCGAGTGGTTGAAATTTATCGCTACATTTTGCCGCAAGTGTGGCCTCTAGCTTAACGATACTATTATTATGGACTACAGGATAGATTTTTAGAAATTCGCGAAAATTGATAATCTTATTAATCTTAAGAATATAGTAAATAACATCTGAATTTTGTAAAATTTTACCTTAGATACTAAAAGCAAATTACTTAAACTAAAGGGTAATTGCTCGAAATTGAACGCGTGATTTTTTGATTCTGATACGAACCATCGGCTTCCATAAGCTATCCGGCGGTAATCTGTCAAGTTGGTGGTATGTACGAGGTAAATGAATTCCATTTCCCCGAGGGATGGTAACAACTTGTGAAGAGGTGTAGTCAATTAAATTGGCCCTAGTGTCGGAGATAAGGGCAAGCAGCAATTTGAAATTGATATTATCGTGAATTCCTTTTATGAATTTTTCTTCCTTCTATCTGTACTGTTGTAGCTAAATCTCGTTCTACTATTTTTTCCACGAAAACTTTCTCAAACTTATTTCGACGAAGGAACACCCTTTCACCAGGCTGGTATGTTTTAGTTATCCTTTTCTCATTTAATTTATGCAACACCAAATTTTGTGCTCTTATTAATTTTTCTTTAATTTCCCCAAATTTTCCTACTGGGCAGTTTTGCAAAATTTCGATTGGTTTTGATGATCGCGTAGCATGGATCTGATTAAATTTGAAGTAAACGCTCTTTCGTTATTTGTGACAATTGTTTTGTGCTTTGGAACATACACAATACCTCCTATAAAGCTTCTTTTATGTCAATGGTGCATCTTGAAATAATGGGTTTGACTATAGCAAATTTTGAAAACCTATCAACAGTAGTTAGGAATAACTGTTTTCCAGTAATTAAAATGTCTAAGTGGAGAATTTCTCCTGGACGTTCTGGGATTGGAGTTCTCCCAATTTCGGGATTTGGGGGTCTTCTTTGGTATTTATTTTCCAGACATATCTTACAATTTGATATTGCCGTCCTGAGCATTTCTCTCATGTCAGAAAAGTAGTATTCTGATAGAATTTGTTTAAAATTTTCCGACAGAGATCGATGGGCACAGCCATGCTCCGTTGCTATTGCTTCCTGTTGGTCATTTGGATTAGTTAGATCGATTACACATTTTTCCGTATGAATAAATTTAGCCCCCGGGAATGCTTCGATAAGATGTCCCTGAATCTCTGATAGTGTCGGAAGATCGCAACAAAAGGCTTTCGTAACGCTAGGATTTACAAGTTTCTTGAGAATTTGTAATAAATTTGTTATTGTGTCGTAATTTATAGTATAACGAACTTTTTTTTGAAAAATGATTTTTGTGCTTTGGTGGTAATGACCCCCCTTTGTTAAAATGAATTGTCTTTTGAATTGGTTTACTGGATATGGGAAAGTTTTAATTGTGTTTGAGAGCGATGACTCGCTATGTGCTGTAGCCTCTGTATCACTCATGTTATTCAAAAACTGACATGGCTTATAACAAAATTTTGGCGAAAATTCTTCTATGAACGCTCGCCATCGTTTCATTTTGGTATTAGGATTTTTGTTCGAAATAGCGAACGTTAAAGGCTGGTGGTCTGTGAATATTGCGATGTCCTTAATACCATATAAGTAATGTCGAAGGTTTTTAAGGGCCCGCACAATTGCCAAAAGCTCACGCTCGTTGGTTTCATAATTTTCCTCTGTTCTTGATAGTGTTCTTGAAATCATTGTGATGGGCGGCCCTTCTGTGATGGGACCGCGCCTAAAACCTAGAGAAAGCGTCTGTCGTCAGTTGGAATGTTTTGTCATAATTCGGATAAAACAGCAAACCATCCTCCGATGCCAAAATGTTTTTTACCCTTTTAAACGCTTGAATGGCCTCGTCATTGAGGACTATTGTAGTATGTTTGGACTTGCGGGATGACACATGGCCATTTCCCCCCGAATATACCTTGTTAATGGTTTGACTATGGACGCGTAATCCCGTATAAACCTCCTATAATATCCTGAAAGACCCAAAAAGGAGCGCAATGCTCGAAGTGTGTCCGGCATCTTATAGTCAATTATGTCCTTAACCTTATTTGGACATGTTTTTATCCCTTTTTGAGAGACAATAAAACCAAGAAACTCAACCTCCTCCTTAAAGAATTTAGTATTTTCTGCTGAAACTCGCATTCCATCCTTCTCAACTTCCTTAATACCCTATCAACATGTTGAATATGAGACTTTTCGTCCCTTGAAAAGATGATTATATCATCCATATAAACTTGGCAACTTTGGCCAATGTCGTGTCTCAAGACATCATCAATAGCCCGTTGGAAAATACTGGGCGCATTCTTTAGACCTAATGGCAACCTATCAAACTCATATTTGCCGTTATTAATGCTAAGGCTGTTTTTTCGCGGTCCCCCTCTTCAAGGATTATCTGGTGGAATACAGATTTTAGATCTAAAGTGGTAAAAAATGTGGAACTACCCAGATTTGCTAATATAGTAGAAATATCTGGTATAGGATATCTATCCGCAATCGTTTTTTCGTTTAATTTCCGAAAGTCGATTACCATGCGGAGCTTTTGTTTACCGTGTTCATTTAGACCTTTTTTTATTCACAACATGGACCGGAGAATTATATGCCGAATTAGACTTTCTGATAATGTCGTCCTTCAACAATGTTTCTGTTTCCCTATTAATGAATCCTGCCGCCGAAACCGGGTATGGATAAGATCGGGTGTAAATTGGTTCTGAAGAAGTAATACGAATTTTTGCTTTGACCGTAGTATTATATGGTAAAGCGCGGTTAGGTTCGGCAAAGGCCTTCAAATTCTTTCCAATCATTTAATCAAACTCTTCTTTAACAAGAGCTGGGACCGAGTCCTTATCCAAACATATGGAGTTTACTTGCTCACATTTGACGTTATTTAATTTTTTCTTACCACCCTCGTAAAATAAATAATCTGATTTCGTATCAATTTTCGCTCCTATTTCTGTTAGGAAATCATATCCCACTATACCATCGAAGCTTTTTAAATCTGGAAGAATAAAGAAAGTTGAGACTTTTCCCAAAATGAGAACCTTGCACTTTTTTCTATGAGATTAGACTCATTTATTTATTTGACCTTAAACCGTCTCTCCACAGGGGTAACTCCCCTTAGGAAACTCAGATTTTTGATATAGTTTTTGGAGGTTAGTGTATCAATTAACAACCTAAGCTCCCGCCCTTCTGACGACTTCTTGGTAATGTCGGGTAGAACGGACTTTAGGCTAAAAAATTAATTTTGTCTTCCCTCGCAAAATTGGAAGCGATCTCGATATCTGAATCGTAGTCACGGTCCACAGTAACTTTTTCTGGTGGATCCACCTCTTGAGATGTCTTCAAATGATTAGTCCGTTGTACCTTCGGTTTTCGTGAATTTACTGAATACCCTTGTTCGCGATCCCGTTTATTCGCGTATTGATTAGCATCCCTTTTGGGATGCCCTCCTAATGCATTTTCCTTCCTATAACCCTGGTTGGACTGGTTTGTACGTCGGAATGCAGAGGATCCGCGGTCTACATCCATTGGAGTAGGAGTGTCCTTAGGCGTTTGGGGATTGCCTGAATAATTGTTCTGAAGTTTTGGGCAATCCGAAGTTGGCACGCTGTTAACCGCAAATGTTCTAGCAAAATCATAACGCATACGGTTATTTTCCAATTCTTGGGCAGTAGCCGGTGCAGAAGGCAAAGCCTTAGGCTTGGCCGAAAATAGAATGTCACATAACGGCCGCTTTAGGCCGGAAATAAAGACTCGTAACGTTTTCCCTAGCTCTAGCGCGGTGGCAAGCTCCCTGTTGTTTGAATGGGTCATTATATTTTTATTCGTTATAAGTGTTAATTGTTTGTCCACCGTGTCATAATACTGACATAGTGACAAATTTCCCTGCCTCAGAACACTGAGCTCTGTTTCCAAAACATGAAGCGGTCTTTTGTTAGCGTATGTTTTATCTAACCTAGTTATTATGGCTTTAAAATTCAGTACAGTTGAAAACGAAGCGAGCGTTGCGTTCGCAGAGGCTACTATCTTGTTTCTAAAAATTCCCATTGCAATATAATATTGCTCCGAACCCTCCATGTAGTAGCCGATAGCGAATTCCGCTGCGGAACGCCAGGCCAGATAGGATGCGGTATCCCCCTTAAATTCTTGCGGGGATTTTATTAGATTCATACTAGTGTTGCTGTTAACCACAGCTGGATCTGTTTTCACTGGAAGATAATTCTCCGCAGATGGCGGTTCTAAGCGCCGAAGTGTTTGCATAACTGCATCTAACTGGGCATTAAGTTCTCTTTTATTTTGTTCACTTTGTTGTTTCAAAATCCCAATTACCTGCTCCCTAGATACACTCATTTTGGTATTAGTTTAGAAAAACTCACAGTAAAAATTAATTGCCTATATTTTTTCCACTATGCTTTTACTTTTTCTCCTTTAGCACAACAGGAAAATGTTTATTATTATTTTTTTTCAATGCATCACACGAAAAATCGAACAATTACTTACAATAGTATTGGAGTATAGCATAGCATTGTAGTCTAAATGCGGGTTCTTTTTGTGTCCTTCTAGTCAATATCCTGTTACTGCTTGCTGTTCTTCCAGTTAGTATCCTTCCAGTTAATATCCTTGCTTTAGGGGGAATTGGCAGGTTAGTTGGTTCCTTGCCAGTTGGGCGCCACTTTTGTAAAA
Organism: Philophylla caesio; assembly: GCA_963971545.1. NCBI lineage: Eukaryota > Metazoa > Arthropoda > Insecta > Diptera > Tephritidae > Philophylla > Philophylla caesio. Next base: position 101,160,910 of record OZ020607.1, on the reverse strand, counting down.
TGCACTTTATTCTGTTGATGTCAATGTAGAACTATATAGAACTTTATTGTCTTACAATCTACCCTAGTTCCCTACTTGCGGTTTGTAGCTACTCCCTGATTGGTCGAAGTGTGTGTATTAGTGTAGATGCACTGCCCGATCTGGCTGACTTAGTATCGATGCGCCAGTAGCTCTGTTTATATGTTGGTGTGAATGCATTTCCAGTTGCATCGCCGCAAGCTGCCAAAGTCACGTACGTTATGAAGTGTCCGTCTGGGATTGCAACTGAACGGCAAGACAAGCGTGGGAGTTATTCTGATGAATTGTCGATCAGCTTGGCAGCAGTGAAGTCTTATTACGTGAAGTCTTATAACGTGGGAATGATTCTAAAGAATCGTCAAAGCGGTATTTTAGCTCTGCAGCTGTGCAATGCGCTAACTTGCATTTCTTTCTTATTTAGACCAAAAGGTAAAGATCCAAAGACTCTTTAAAAGTTAACTGTAGGTTTTTTTACATAATCAAGCTTCATGTGGAGTTTTATTAACTAGTACTTTCGTTGTGCAATGCGCTAACTTGCATTTCTTTCTTATTTAGACCAAAAGGTAAAGATCCAAAGACTCTTTAAAAGTTAACTGTAGGTTTTTTTACATAATCAAGCTTCATGTGGAGTTTTATTAACTAGTACTTTCGTTGGTGATCTGTTGCCAGTCGCAAATAGTGATGGTTAAATTAGCTAACAATCGAACCAAACATATCAGACTCGCTGCTGGCCAGCGATTGTTAAAACATCTCGATGAAGAAATAAAAAGTATATCCTTCTTGGTTGGTAAAAAATAAATGAGATCAGTTATAGTAACTATTGGTATTCAGTAAGTTGAATGTTGTATTTCCAAAATTTTTGTAGCTCGTAATGCACAATTTGCAGTTAACCGACGTTACTTTGCCACAATCTGATATTCTATAAAAAAATTCCCATACGCCTGATTTTTTAAAACATCATTTTGAATTTTCGAATAATATTTTTTATAAATAAATTTGTCTGTAATATGTAAATATATTTAAAATAACGATCGAAGATCTACACTTTCAATATTATCAATTTTAAAAAACGATCAATACACACCTGCACAAGTCTACGAAAGCTATTGATTGAGTTGACACGACGTCGTCGATCATAAGCCACTCGTCTCGAAACAATCGAAAAACATCTCGATTGTTGACTCGATTGTTCTTTTGAACGATGGCGATTCTCTCGATCGTTTAAACATTTCGGTGAAACTCTCATCCATTCCTGCATGAACTAAAATGCATCGTGCCATTTCAACCAAAGTACGATTCGCACACCATTTTGCAGAGATGTGTATGGTACAGTAAGTTTTCTTTTAATACCGTGCATATTTAAATAATTATTACAATTATGGTTTACTAATTCACGACCATTATCGCTACAAATAACTTTTACCTTTTCCCCGGTTTGGCTTTAAATTGCTTAAATTTATGAATAATCTCGCCTTTTGATTTAAGAAAATATTCGAAAACGTCAATAAAAGTTACTAAATATTTTGAACCTCCAATTGAAGTTTTATTAATTGGACCACTTACATCCGCATGAACCAATTCAAGAAGATCATTATATATAGTATTAGATACTTTTGGGAATGATTGCGGACATATTTTACTTTTCGTGCAAGTAATGCATTCAACGTTATATGGAATACTAGTAAATTGCCTTTATACCGTGTACTAACTTTTGATTTGATAATGCTTCTAAAATGCAAATGACCTTACCCGTTATGCCATTTCATTGCCTTATTATCGTTGGAATAGAAACAGGAATTTTTTGGCTCTTTTCCAAAAATAAAAGGATTATTGCATGGGTTTGCCTTTAGTTAAAATTTACCTGTAGCGTTAGTTATGACGCAAAACTGATTGTTGAATGAAACTGTGCACTCTACGCTTGATGCTTTTCCAACAAATATGAAATTTGTTTAAAGATCTGGTACATAAAAATAGCAGAATTACAGTCCCAATGCCTTTCGCTTCGATATAATTTTCACTTGCTAAACTGGCCTTTTCTATATGATTTTCGAACGTATGAAACAAGTTGCGCTCACAGAACGTATGTGATGGTGCTCCACTGTCCACGCACCATGGCGATCGGTTGAATCCTAGTGCACCATAAGCTTAGAGTACACAACCAATAGCATTTTGACTTTTCTGCTTATTAGCTCTGCAATCTACATCAAAATTACCCCTTTTCCCACAATTATAGCATTTAACGTTCGATCGCTTCGTTGTATGTAGTATTACATCCTTTTTGTATACTTAAATTCAAATTCTTATTTATAACTGCATTTTTTCTGGAATTGTCCTTGCTACAAACGCTTGTTTATTGACGATACTTTCAACCTTTTCACATTTCCCTTTCCGACGTTCTCCTTCTTCAATCAACTTGATTTTCAACCCATTCAGTGACGGTAAACTATCACGCGCTTCTATGACGATTACGAAGCTCTCGTAAGATTACGGTAAACTTAATATCAGAATAATAACCAACATTTCTTCTGGTACCGCTACACCAATATCAGCTATCTTCTACACGATATCGGAGAGGTCGCTAACGTTCATTTAGCTGGTAGATTTTCTGTAGCTTCAGACGTTCAATAAAGTAATGCAAAAAGTTATGCTTGCAAGCATCTTTTTATATTTTGCATTAAACGCGGCTAATTCTTCTGTCGTTGCACATTTTTTATGTGCTTACCAGATGCAATTACCCATAAATCAACATGGATAAGAACACTTTTCATATGGCCTGACCCCGATGAATAATTCGTGTCATCTCGATAGAAAATAGTCCAGAAGAAGCCATTGATTAAACCAAATATATTACGGAAGTGCAAAATTTGCTCGATAACTTATGGTTATGCCTCCTCTGAGCCCATAACCTGATTTGACTGATATACAATTTTGATTATATGATTGTTTTACGAGAAAATACATTGATTGAGTATAGAACAATTTAAACAAGTAATTTGTGTTGCAAGTACATTCAACACTTCAAAATACTCACTTTATTTAGAATGACGTTTTAATAAGCTTATCTTTACAACTGCCTTTGTATAAAGTACACAAATTAAACGCATACACTTCTAAAATGTTATTCTGATATGTTGTTGTTGTTGTTGTTTCCGACAGGGTGTGAAATGATTGGTTTTGGAATGAATTTTCGTCATCCTCGTCAAGTTTGGTTTTAAGACAAACAGGTTTCGGCGTTGTGCCATCTTTAGTGTCATTTTTCGTTCTGATTAATTTCATTTCTTCGTCCGTATTTATAGTTACGTTCCGGAGGATTTCATTTTGTAGGTCAGGTCAGTTGTGGGTCGGTGTGTTATTCTATTTATTTCAGGTAACACTCAGGTACTTGAATTGTGCTAGTTTATTCATGTTTTGTTGGCTTAAGGTTCCTGTTTGCTGAGCCGTTACTTTGTGGGTTGTACCTACAGGTAGATAAAAATAGGTAATTTTATCTTTTTTGAGTTTTGTGATCCGGTGTTTATTTGCTCGTTTATTATTTTACCGTTGAAGTTTTTTTGTTTGTATATTTCCATGTTTTTCAGTATATTGAGACGACGTCCACTATGCTGTACGTGTAATACCTTAGCCGTTTTGTCAATTTGTGTTGGGGTACATTTTTGGTTAAACATGTGGTTTGCGAAGTTTGACTCTGTTGTTGTTTTTGGTTTCAGAGTATTTTTATTGTAGTGTGTTCCCGGAACCTTGTTCGTATTTCCCGTCCAGTTTGTCCGATGTAGCTGTATTGACATGCACATGTTAGTTTGTACACACCTGTAGTATCTGTCCTATATTGTTGGATGTTTTAAATGCTGTTATTGGATATTATATTTATTAAAGAATTTGGCCAGTTTGTAGGTCGAATTCCCAATATAGATTAGTGTCGTCCATGCTTTTTTGTAGTTATCTTCTTTGTATGCTATGGTTTTATTGGACTCTCTTCTTATTTTGTCTACTAAGTCTCGTCCGTATCCGTTATTTGATGCTATATAGTATATCGTCTTGAATTCTTTCTTGTACTACTCTTTTGTTAATGGTGTTCGTTCAAGTCTGGTTACAAGCTGTCTAAACGCTGCGTTCTTGTGTTGTTGCGGATGGATCGATGTGCTGTGTATTATGGCGTCCGTGGCTGTAGGTTTTCTATAAATCTCGTATTCCATTGTTTCCGTATTGTCGTTTATCTTAATTGTCAGTTCGAGCAAATTTATTCTTCTTTCCTTTTCATTCTCCATTGTGAATTTTAAGTTTTTGTATTTTTTTAAAATGTATTTAGTTTGAACTAGTTTAGTCTGTACATAGTTTGACTAAATAGATGCTAAAATTATTACATTAAATTAAAATTAAAAATAATGTTATAATACCAGTTGAAAAAATTATCTGTACTATTTATGACGTGTTTCTTTTAATGCAACACAATAATTTTATGTTTGTAAATCTAAACACTAAATGTTTACATAACTAAGTATCACTCAAATACTATATTGTACTTTTAATTTGGAGAACTCAATACGAATTTTGTAGAACAATAACAATAAAAACTCACTGTTTCTGAAAGCTCTGCCAGAAATTATTTATTGAAGCGCAAGTTATCAGTGTAACTTGAATTTTTATTGGATTCTAATTCTGATAAGCCAAGTTTAATGTATTTTTGCTTTTTGTACCCATTTTTGAATTCCAAAAGATACAATATATACTAAAACTCATTTGAAATCAGTTAAACTTCGCACATACTAATCTGTAAACGATTCCGTGCATCCGGTACTATAGTTTTGCCGATATTGACATTTTTCAAGTGAAAGAAGATAAACTAATATTGAATAAATCTGTTAACACAACCCATTTCTTTCCGGTTTTTGTTTTTTTGGTAATTTAAGAATTAATACGCTTATTAAAACTTGTATTTAATAAAATTTTAAAAATTAAAACACGTTTATCAATAAAAATCATCTTCACTTAGTTTATTTTTTCTTCATATTTTTTGTTTACTTCCACTTGAGAAAAATCATCGGCCGCGGGAAAGCGTTATCTTGTATTCATGAAAAGTATCAAGCCACCTTATTAAAAGGTGAGCAGCTGGCATATTTTCAAGCATCGCCCTCACACAATCCCATGCTATGCGATCTACAGAAAAAAGGGTTTCCGAAAAGCCCAGTACCATTTTTTTAATCGGTCTAAAATGACGTCCCACGTCACTGTTGGCAGTTACAACTTTGAAGTAGTCAAGCATTTTGTATACCTTGGATCCAGCATTAACACCACCAATGATGTCAGCATAGAGTTCAAGGGAAGAATAACACTTGCTTACTGGTGTTACTCCCTTTCTCGATGAACGAAAATCTCGCTCTACAAATCCCACAAATCCCGCCCGTCCTTTTATATGGGGCAGAAACATGGACAATGTTGATTAGCGATGAGAACGCTTTGTGTGCTTTCGAGAGAAATGTTCTTCGCAAGATTTATGGTCCTGTTCGCGATAGCGACGGGTACCGAAGGAGATGAAATGATAAACTGTATGAGCTGTATAATGGACATAGTCAAGCGCATTAAATTCCAACGAATGCGATAGCTTGGCCATGTCGTTCTCATGGATGATGATGCTCCGGTGAAAAATCCTTCGAAGGCAAGGGCGCCCACGAGTTGGAAGGACCAAGTGCAGAATGACCTGTCTTCACATGGTGTCAATAATTGGCGTAACCTAGCGAAGGAGAGAGGGGACTGGCGAAGATTTTTGGTCTCGGCCCAAACCGACAAACGGTTGTAGCGCCATAAAAGAAGAAGAAGATTAAGTCTACCTCACATATTAATTTATATAATCTGAAAAACGCGATATATCATAAACTTTAATTCCACTTTTTTTTTAATTGGCTATGTATACAAATTTGGAAAGAGGCGTGGCAGCGCCCATAACAAAATACATTGCGAGTGTATATAAAATTGCATTTCACCCGAATTTAGCTTTCTTACTTGTTTTTTATTCTTCACGTTGACAAAAGTATCCTATGATGTGACAGAAGCTTGCTTGAAAGCGCCTATACATCATATTTCATTACAAATGGAGGTGCCTACAACGTTATGCCGACCCCGAACGACAGATTTTTTTATGAGAAACTTTTCGGGCTAAAAAGCACTCCGACTTTTGCCATTGCTTGCCGATGAACGACTGAAATTGGATTTTACATGCGTGGGCAGAGATATGAACCAAGACAATCAGCGGCAAACGCAGTTGGGTACATGGCTATACACTATAGTTTAGAGTAATTTTTTCCACTTAAGATCATACTGCTCAGATTTGTTGGTCGAGGCGTGGTGTAAGCACGAAACATCTTTTGATCTGTACAATTTTATTTTTTGTTGTGGTTTCATTGCATTTATACTAAGTTCAAACAAAAATAACTTCAATGCGATTTACATTTAAATTGAGCAACCGCTTTTTGGAGTTATCATATAGTCGATAAGCGATTTGCGGCCAACTAATATTTATTCTCGCTTTCTTGTCAATAATTTAAAAAACAAGATAAAGAATTTGCAGTTACATGTTTGATAGGTAATTCGATTACTTAAAAACTCCAAATGGCAAAGGCTCAGTCTGGAAGATGATTGGCGTTACCGAATCGGATACTCGAATAGATTTAACTGAGAGTTGTTCAAAAAAAAACGTCACAAGTTTAACTTTTATCCAAAAACCACATGTCAATAATTGGGTTTCACGCATCTTATTCGAACATATTTTGATTGGAAATTGGTGCCGATATATATATGAACGCGAATCCAATGCCACATTTTTTGAGTCCGACTACAACTTGTGTAAGTACTTAATCCCTTGGTTAAATAGCGCACTTAAACCAATTGTAATTCTGGGTTTAAATTTATTTGCTTCAAAGCTAACTAATATTAAACACTAAAAACTTGGCAAAAGTACGACTACCCTAGTATGTTAACTAACTGTATACTCGTATGTACATTTGTATAAATACTGCAGTCTCCGCAAACAAAGCCAATAACTGGCAATGCGTTCCTATTTTGCTAAGCCCACTCAATCGCACTAACTGAATTAATGCAAAAACAGTGTTTTATACGGACTGTTCAGTACAGAAAAACATCACCACAGCAAAATAATTTAATAAAAAAATAATGAGTCACAACACACAGTATTCTGTGGATCTGTTTATATTGTATTAGTATTTTGTTATTTGCTTTCAAATGGTTTTCTACACCCATCATTTGTATTATTTAGTTAATTAAGCAAAGAATGCAAATGTAAAAAATTTAATTTATTCAATCCACTAATCGAGCGTGAAAACCACTTGCAGCGCATTCAAGCAAACAAACTCAGATAAAATTCCCAATTTCGCGGTAAGCATTTTCAAAACAGGATACACACAGGATAAATGGTAAGCATTGAATATATACATACATACATACGTACGTATACATTTTACATTACAATTTCACTTTAATACCAAGTTTGTAGGTTCGATATTTTCATAAATTCTTCACTTCGAAAAATTCGCCTCGTACGTGGTCGGTTGGGCTGTAGTAAGAATTTATTAAATTGTAAAAATTCTCCGTGATTAAATTCTATAAAAAATATGTGATTTATCTTTATTTTATTTAATTTAAAAATCCAGTGCATATGCAAATTTGCGAGCACGTTTATACTAGTATCTTTCATGCAATCGTACACGAATTTCTACATACATAACACACATACACATTTTATGAAAAAATCAATTCAACAGGCTCATATCTGTTTGCATTGTTTTATGCTGCTGAAATTAGGTCCGTTCGTGTAAAAGTCCAGCAAGAATTATCCCGTAACGAAATTTCTCAGAATTATGGAGTATTCTCTCTCAAAGAGAGATGCCTGCTGATTATGCAATGTTTTTGTCGAGACAGTTGCGACCATAAGTACGAAGTGGTTATTGCAACCCAGGAAGAAAGGGTGTTTGCAAAACAAAGTAGTGATGCAGTATATGGATCTAAGTATTCTTGCAGTGGCAGTCTAAAATATAGATAATAATTAACGATTAATCAGCTTCAAATGCTTACCTCTTCTTGATCGTAGAAATCTTGTAAATAATTGTTAGCTTAAATTGATGCCATTATTTATCTTTTCCAAACCAAGAAAATAAAAAATCGGATGATATCTTCTCGCTATGTAAAGGATGTTTTTTTTAGACGGTGGTTTTCAATGGGGCAATACTTTTTTCGGAGTAGGTGTTTTTGACAGCTGTGACTTGATTTACACTCAGTTTCGTTTCTCTAAAATTTAATAGCAACCTCAAAGATAAATTTTGTATACCTTTATAACACTTTAGCGTAGGGTATCTAATTACATAATTCCTATGTCTTCAAAAAAAATTTGCTAACACGAGCTTAAAACTTACTTGTTTAGAAAAACTAAATTCGGGCGAAAACGATTTTTATATACCCACACGATGTATTTTTGTATGGGCGGTGCCCATAATTTCATAAAAACCCTGTTTCTTTGTTTCAAATCGCTGCTAGTATTAAACTTTACTCAATTTCTTCCAATAAATATTAAAAAACGAAGTTTTTTGCGATGCTAGTGATATCAAGGACAATATGTACAGCAAATTTTGTGACGATGCCTTACATCGTTATTGAGATACCTACAGACGTTTTTTATAAGTAGGCGTGATAACGAAAAAAAAAACAAAATTTAAGCATTTTTCAAAGGTAAAGGTCCGATTTAAAAATTTTTTAACGATGATGAGCGATATTGAGGAAAATTTGTTCACCAAACTTTGTGACGACACTTTACACCGTCATTGAGATACAGATATCTTTTCCAAAGTGGGCGTGGCAACACCCAATTTTAAAAATTTCATAAATACCTAATTTCTTAGTTCAAAATCGCTGCAAATACCGAATTTCACTCAATGTGTTTTAATGGGTACCGAAAAACTGAAGTTTATGCATTTTCAAAACTTCCATTGTATGGGAGGTGGGCGTGGTTATGATCCGATTTCAAAAATTTTCTACGATAACAATAGCGATATCAAGAAAAATATGTCCACCAACGTTGGTATGACGATAATTAATGCTGTTATTCAGATACAGAATAGTTTTCATAAGTGGGCTTGGCAACGACGTTTCCAGTCGCGGTAAATGATGGTTTGAAACACGACGGCCGAACCGAATAATTTATGTTAATTTGTACGTATGGTGGCAAGTTACAAATGTACATACATACCATACATACATATGTACGTAAACGAGCATAGGAGGTATATTGCCCAAATGTATTTGCAAAATATTATTAAGAATTATTACAAGTGCAAGTGTGTTTTCTATATGTATGAATATTTTAGCAATTTGTTTGTTATGCCTTTACACATACTTATGACTTAAAAGATGATTGCTCAAATTTAAACGATTGGAGGGTTTATACTTATGTCTAATAGATGTATAGATAAGTACATAGATATTGGTCTACCAATTTTCTTTGTCAAATTTTGTCTTTTAAACTTTTATATTAACTAAGGCTTTGCATATACAAAGTTTCGAGATAAAGAAAAACTCTAATTATTTTCTTTAAATTAATAAATGGGTAAAAATCTCTAAAACAGGCCATTTAAATTTTATTAAATTTATATTTAATGGGTTTTGCTTGCAGCTATAGGCAATGCTAACAAATGTTTAACTCTAAAATTGTATCACAAAATATCCTTATGCAAAATCCTCTTATTTCAAAACTAAATTACAGACTGCCTAATGCAGTCGATTGATTTTTAGAATTAATATGTTATGTTCAACTTATGAAAAACTCTTCTTCAGTATTTAAAATTTAATTTGTTTTGTAAATAAAAATGCTTTTCTCGTTCACATTTTTACAATCAAAAACGAATATTAAAAAATCTAAATATTTAAGTATGTATGTATGTATTTGAGTTTGAATGTGAATGTACTCTCCGAATGTTAAGGTTAAGCGTTAAGGCATCGCCAATATGGCGCCCTATTTGCCGCAGCGAGAGGAAGAAAATTGTGATATATAGATATTTATTTAGGCTTAGTCCAATAATGGTTAGGTTAAGTTAAAGTGGCTGCTAGCGATCGCACCAGTACACCTAGGCCTTTGTTAGGCCCATTGTGGTACCACGCGGATATCAAAAATCCAAAATGAAGGACATTTGCGGCAGTTTGCTACCGTTTTAGAGTTGCAGTTGATCGAATCAAGTGCCCTTAGTTCTGCTTGACTGTCGGAAAAAATGAAGATATCTTAGGATTCAACCTCTTCTGGTCTTAGGTAGTCCACTGCAGCGACCTCAGCCTAAAAGACACTGCAGTGGTCAGGAAGGTGGAACGATTTTTCTAGTCCTACTTGAGCTGAGAAAACACCTCCTCCCACTCTGTTCTCAAGCTTTGAGTCGGCAGTGTAGAAGTGAAGTGATTTCTCCGATCCAGAGGATCCATTGGACCACTAGTCTCTTTGAGGAATTAGTATGTTGAACTTCTTTGTGAAGCTTTGAATGGGGGCGTAGTAATTCGTATCTTGCGAGCCTAGTATTTTTCCGATTGTTGCGTGTCCGCTGGTCCAGTTTTCTCCCGTTTTTAGTTTTTCCTGCATGATGTCGCACATTGTCTGAGGAAATGTGTCTCTTACTACCAGCGCAAGATCGTCGGCATAAGCTAAATACTTCCTTCGATCCTCCCTCCTCTTCCAGGGCCCTCAGTAGGTCGTTAATAGCCACAAAAGGGGAAAAAGGACGCCACCTTGCGGGGTTCCTCTGCTTGTATAGCGTTCTAAAGTTGCCTCCGCCAACTAGGCCCTCACAACCCTGTTTTTGTACCACAGCTCTTGTGATCGCCAAAGGTTCTATATTATTGAAGGCACCCTCAATGTCTAGAAATGATATCAGTGTATCCTCCTTGACCTGTAGGGACTTCTCTTTATACGACAAAACTTGATGAAGCGCCGTTTCAGTGGACTTCGCTTTCATGTAAGCATGCTGAGAAGTCATTAGTTTGTTCGTTATTTAATCTCTAAGGTGACAATCAATTGCTCGCTCTAACAGAGACTAATAGACCTTAAGTCTTTCGGATTTACATGTAATATTTTCCCTGTTTTGCGGATAAAAACAACCCACGATTCCTCTTTCATTTGAGGAATGTGGTTGAGGTTTAACACCCCTATATACATAGCATACAGCCAAATTGCACTTATCAATAATCATTGAAGCTGGACCGGTGAGACTTCATCTGGACCTGGCGCCTGGAAGGGTTTAAATGACTCAGTCCAATAATAGTTTGTTCCAAGCTTTAATAATTTGTTTTTCGACTTTTGCCATCGAATTTGCATGACATTGCATAACCTACTGCTCTAGAATATAATCATAGGTATTTTAATATATTTGTACATGCAATCATGACGATGTCGGCAACTTTCTTAACACTTTGTATCGAAATATTTGTGTCATGTCAATTTTGGTTGGATATCTCGGATGCCACAGTTGTATAACACATATCCATACTGGCTTTAATACTGACTACATATATGACCACTTTGGTCAATGCTGATCTTTTGTGGAAAACCTGTTCTTTTTGTTGAGAAGTCAGTTTAAGGTAAGCTAGTTGATATTAATTTCGATTCAAATATGTCGGTTTCGCCAAGTAAATAGGATTTACCACGTGTACGCCGAGATGGGTAACTTAATTTAATTCACCTATAGATATGTATGAATGTTGTTTAATTAAATTGTTAGGCAACTTTTTGGCATTTACACTTTGTTAGTTGACTTTAACATGTTAAATTGCGAGACTCTCTTCAACTTGAAGTAAAATTTCTTCAAATGATTTCGAAGTTATAAAAGACCAATGGTCCCAGCTTATTACGTCAGTTGTATTTGCATAAATGGATGTTTATCTCCTTATTAGAAAATCCTCGGTGATGAATTCGGGCTTTTTAGCAGTGTATCACATGTCAAATTAAAATGACTTCAATATTTAATGGAATTTTATTTATATCAGTTGTAACGTTGTTTTTTCCAGCCGGGGTATGACTCGCCGGATCCAGGGTTCTTTTACTGGTCGTTACAGAGAAACCAGCAAAAGCTAGAGTCTTATTTCAAAAGCTTTATTTTCAAACAAAAGTGTATTATTTATATCTATACATTTACTCAAATTTCATTACTTGTACTGCCTCGTGAGGCCTAGCGGTGATCTCTCCGTGGTGATGCTGACCTTCGTTATGTACAGTGCCGCCTCGTGTTCGCTAACGGCGATCTTAGGCGTGATGACGTGGTCTCTCTGGCAATAACGGCGATGTCTACGTGGCGATGCTGACTTTTGTAATGTACGGCGTCGACTTGCGCTCGCTAACGGCGATCTTAGGCGTGATGACGTGGTCTCTCTGGGAATAACGGCGATGTCTACGTGGCGATGCTGACTTTTGTAATGTACGGCGTCGACTTGCGCTCGCTAACGTGTGAGCGCGACTTAAAGTCAACACGTTTTTTTTAATTATTAATCTTAGCGACAGTATAATCACTAGGTGATGAGAAGTAAGTTTAGGAATTACTTTTGCTAAAGCGTAAAAATAACAAACAAAAATTTATTACTTTTAGTCACCCTGTCAACCTGACCCTTTAATATGTAGTAGATTGACATATTGTCCTCAAAATAACAGCTGTCAGTTTTCTCGAACAGAACGTCAGATACGTCAAAGAGAACTTCCGCTGAGATTGCGGAGTGGGGTTTTTTTTCTTTGATCGATCTCCTGAAGCAGCAAGACGTACCAGCCATCCGAAAAAAGAAATCGCGTGGAATCTCAAAAAGTTGAGTGAAGTCGTTTTTTTAAAGTCGGGAAAGAAAAATTCGTACGACCTTTTCTTAAAGGCGCGACTTCTTATCGTGTAAATCACCGAAAAGGCTACATCTCCGCGTCGAGAAAGTTACGCGTTTTTATTCCGTCAACTATTCCTGCGAACGCGCTGAAATCCTCAAAAAAATAGAAAAATAAATGTAATCCACGCTTTGTCAGTTCATCAAGGAAACCAACTAAGAAAGCTAAAGAGGTGTTTTGGTTATTGTTCCTCGTGAGCCGCAGTAAACGCGTATCATTCCCGAAATTTGGAGGAGCGCCACGTGGATGACGTAAATCGCCTTACTTGGCCCCAGAAGCCAAAGTTCAGCTAGGCTACTAACTTGTTGTAGCGAAAGACCAAAAGTCTAAACTTAGTTTTATTATCAGCATTTATCTACGTATACCTGCATACACATGGATATTTGCAGAAATCTTTTTAAGTCGATCCATTGAAATTAATAATAACGAAAATCAAAAAGAAAAATCGAGAATTTGTACAAAAAAATCCTCTTACTTAATAGTGAACACATATGTTTCAGATTCGGATTCTGTATTAGCAAACTAACTTAAATTTACCTTAAGCTGGAATAAACTTAACTAGAACCATGTTAACTATAGTTAAGTTCTACAAAAATTATTTGTATTAAATTTGCATAATGTACTTGAAAATGAAAATAAGAATTCTTTAATGTTTAAAATACTCCGTACTTGTAAATGAAAAATAAGAATTATTTAATGTTTAAAATACCCCTTATATACAATTTTATACGCAGCCACTGGCGTGCGTAAATTCATAGCAAAACAATGTGTAACCAAAAACTTCATAACTAGGTTCATGTGTAGAATTGTATGGTTATAGGGAGCGAAAAGTATATACATATGTATGTATTTAAGTTAAAGTAAAATCAATGCATATTATAATTTCACTACACAACTGGGAGAGAATAACTCTCTTTAGCCTCCGACCATCTCATCAGGCGCCTGCTGACATCGATCGGGACAACGAAATGTAAGTTTTTATTTCAATCTTCTTACTCATTTTATTATCTTATTTGTATGATAGAGTGGAAGAGTAGCCTAACTATGTAAAAAAAAAAAAAAAAAAGAGAGAAAAAGAGCAACACACTTAATAGAGAATTTAGTTAAGCTCTAATACCCATTTGCGGTTTCATTCTTCAAACTAATTATGCTACTCTGCTAACATTGTACATTTTCTATGGTGCTTCACATGACATTTAGTTATTTGGTTAGGTTACTTTGTTTTCATGCCTTTTGTTTAAACTATTTTGTTTTTTTTTATATATTTACTTTCGTAACAACTGCAAATAATGTGACCAGATTGCAATTATTCGCATTTGTATACCTATTTGAATATTATATTACGATAAGAATACCTTCAACTGGATTTAGGATTTACAATTTTTGCAAGTAAGCATATAGCTTAATTATGAGTTGCTGTAAAAGATATTTTAATGAATTTGTAAATAAATGAATATGGTATTGTAAGCAAAAATGATTTTCTAAAATAATTTATATATTGTGAGGGGATGTGAGCCTTAGGTATGCAAGTATGGTTGGGTTGGCGATACAAAAAGTGTCTCTTTATGGTTGGGCAGGGAAGAGTAGGGAGGTTTGGATTTTCTTTATGGTGATCGAGGGGATAATTCCATATAAAGGTCGTCCGATATATTATTGCTAGGGTTTTAGGGACTGTGTTTTTTTGTTGTCCGAATTCAATAACAAGTGCATGCGTTTTTTTGTATGGTCGAGTAATTGGAACCATGTGGCGGCAAGAACCACCCCAATCCGACGAGCTTAGTACCAGGCTAACGCTAGCATGCACAGCCGTCCACATCCGATATACTATAGGACTTCATTACAAAGATGGCGCCCAACGTGGGGCCCAAAGCAGAAGTTTTGGGTTTTCCAAATTATATACATTTTATAAACACTTGCTAGGCACTGGAATTAGTTCAAATACCATATATGTACATACATATGTACGTATGTTTGCCTAACCGGTCATAGTAGTGGTTTACTTCATTACCTCTAGTTAGAGTCTGGAATTCCCACATAGATATAGACATATCTTAGGAACCGATTATGAATTGAGAGTTGCATTTATCTTTTTACATTTTTTTGATTTAATGTGTGGAATTCTGAATTTGGTTGACTACCGATTTCAGAACCCAGTATAAAGAAAAAAAAAATTTGTGTGTACAGAAAACAAAAAGTTTTCAGAGGGAAATAACTAAGTCGGTGTGGAAAAATCAGTTGTAATCAAATATGGTTCGCAGATTCCCATTGGCTAGATTATTTGCACAACTACCCTTAGTTGTGTACTTCAAAATTTTTAGACTCACGATCTACCTAAAGTTCCTTCCTTTTCTCAGACCTAAGGCAATCATCAAAATCTCACAATATACAAATAAACATAAATATATATAATACTATCGCATATTTAGATATACACATAAACATAAATATTAACGTGAAACAAACCTAGAAAATAAAATTTATATATAAACAATGGCTGTCTATCGCAGCGAAAGCAATTTGCTGGAAATCGATAATCCTACTAGGTCATGTAGTATATGCAATGAGGATATTACAGAGGCGACTTTCTCGACAACCCCTTGCGGTCATGGTTTCCACCGTGTCTGTATAACCCGATGGCTTACTGACAATGATGCATGCCCCTTGTGTCGACGTTCATGTGACACACAATCTCTAAAGAGCTTTGAGGAGCCAGAACCGGTTAGTCAGCATGATGTTTTTGTAGCGCAAGGTGCGATACCAAGAGACGCTAATCAAGGTCCCGTGACTAGGTCTAGAGGTGGAGTTAATATGTCTAATAATTCGACTTACAGCATTAATCGTGGAAGAGGTCGTAGTACAAATGCAAATCGCACTCCTCGGCAAAATCAGAATAACACTAGTTTAAGTTGTGTCCAAAATATGGTTCAAGATAGTGTGAGGAATCTTGAAGAGAGGGTTGCCAGGAAAATACGCGAAGAAGTAGGACGTATGATATCTGAATCGCTTGACACATATTTTCGGAATATGAATGCGTCAGAAATTCATAATGACAGAGTTCAGAATCAATCAAATAATGTTACTGATACCGCTGCGAATAACGAGCAACATTACCTTCCGAACATAAATAGGTCGCATAGGGCAACGGCTGATACATCTTCAACGTTCGTAGCTAAAGTTATTTCCGGTTGGAAGTTAGTGTTCGATGGTTCTCTTAATGGCGTATCAGTCGATGAATTTATTTATAGAGTAAACGCTCTTACTAGCACGACCCTTCGTGGTGACTACAATACCCTGTGCCAGCACGTTCACTTACTGTTTGAGGGCAAAGCCAAACGTTGGTTTTGGCGTTACCATCATTCGGTACGAGATTTGGACTGGGTAGACATTTGTGAGGATCTAAGGGGGAGTTTTAAAGACTTCCGTACTGATTTTGATATCAAGGAATCAATCCGCAATAGGAAGCAAAAGAGTGGAGAATCCTTTGAAAGCTATTTGGACAATGTTCTAAATATATCCGACAGTTTGAGGCGCCCATTATCAGAAAGAGAGCTGGTGGAGATAATGGTCCGGAATCTTCAACCTGACATTCGTTTGGAGCTGTTGCATTTAGAGCTTAACACCGTTGCAGATCTTCGCAAGGCTTGTCGTCGAAGGGAAAACTTATTCGCGGAGATTCAAAACCGTGCTCATTTCCAAAAACCTTTCGTTCCTCAGCGTAGAAACATTTCTGAAGTTGGAGCTGGAGAAGAGGATGCCAGTGTTGACGAAGTTAGCACTAGATCAAACAACCAAGGTCAAGTGGCAAGGCAATCAGCAGAAAGGACATGTTGGAATTGCGATGAGAAGGGTCACCATTACAAAAATTGCGTGAAACCGAGGCGAGTATTTTGCTATGGATGTGGCCTCATAGCGTTTTTTCTCCCAACTTGTCCTAAGTGTAATAGTTCGGAAAACGGGCTATGGGATGTCAGCAACAAGCTACGACATCCCAGCAACCAATCGGATCAGTGCAAATAAATAGGAAAATATCAATCCAAAAAAAATCGGACTCGGCTGACAAAGATGTACCAAAACTGTACCCAATCGTACCATTACATGAGCGTCTGCGTGCATATCAAGATGCTAGAAACAAAATTTTCAAACCATCGCGCTCATCTGTACGTGCCAAACAATTTTGGTCGGAAATAAAACAAAAAAAATCCCACCTAAGTTCGATAAGTTCAATTTTCAACAAACCTAACGATATACGACCATACGCCTCCGTGCAGCTAATGGGCAGAAATATGTTAGGTCTGCTAGACTCAGGAGCTTCAGCAAGTTGCCTGGGAGCGGAATTGGCAAGAGAGGTGTTAGCTAAAAATGATTTCGTCAAAAAAATTAGTTCAAGCGTGCGAACTGCGGATGGATCCCGTCAAGACATCAAGGGCGTACTTACGTTAGAAATAACCTACAAAAATGAGGCGAAAACTATAGAGTTTTATGTTATACCATCTTTAGTTCAAAACATTTATCTTGGTGTAGATTTTTGGAGAGCGTTCGGTATAGCTTCCAATGTGGTCAGTGAAATAAGCAGCCCTGCAGATAGTTCAAATTCGCATATCCTAAGTACAGAACAGCAACATAGGCTACAGTTAGTTATATCATCCTATCCAAAATTTGAAGAACGTGGGCTAGGAAAAACTAGGCTAATTGAACACGACATCGACGTGGGTAATGCAAAGCCCATTAAACAGAGACACTTTCCGATATCACCGGCGGTCGAGAAATTAATGTGTGAAGAAATTGATAGGATGCTGGCTCTAGGTGTCATAGAGGAGTCAAACAGTCCATGGTCGTCACCTGTGGTTTTGGTACGAAAACCTGGGAAGATACGCCTTTGCTTGGACAGCAGAAAAGTAAATGCATAGATGCTTATCCCCTACCACATATCGAAGGAATATTATCTAGACTGCCACGAGCGGAGTTCATCTCCAGCCTGGATTTAAAGGATGCTTTCTGGCAAATTCCTCTGGAGAGAAGCTCTCGTGAAAAAACGGCTTTCACAGTTCCCAACAGACCTCTTTACCATTATACCGTTATGCCGTTCGGCCTTTGTAACGCTCCCCAGACGATGTGTAGGCTTATGGATAAAGTAATACCATATCACTTAAAAGAAAGGGTTTTTGTGTACTTGGACGACTTGCTCTTAGTCTCTGAGAACTTCGAGTCACACATTGAACTGTTGAAAGAAGTGGCATTTCATGTTAGCAAAGCTGGACTAACCATTAACATATCGAAAAGCAAATTTTGTATGACAGAAGTTCGTTATTTGGGGTATGTGGTCGGGCTAGGAACCTTAAAAACCGACCCTGGGAAAGTTGACGCAATAGTAAATTACCCCGTTCCGAAAACAGTGAAACAACTTCGAAGACTTCTGGGAATGGCAGGATGGTACCGAAGGTTCGTCGCCAACTATGCTGAGGTAACTCATCCGTTAACTGAACTATTGAAAAAAGCGAAGTCATTTATATGGTCGGATAAGGCTCAAGAGTCATTCGATTTATTAAAAGCTAGGTTGACTTCTGCTCCGTTTCTTGCCAATCCAGATTTCAAGAAGCCGTTTATTATCCAATGCGACGCTAGTTTACATGGAGTGGTGCAGTGCTGGCGCAGAAAAACGACGACGGTGATGAGATACCAGTAGCATATATGTCCCAAAAACTGAACAGAGCTCAACAAAATTATTCAGTCACCGAGAGGGAATGTTTAGCAGCTGTATTGGCCATAAAAAAGTTTCGGCCATATGTGGAAGGTCAGACCTTCACAGTGATCACAGATCATGCCAGTTTGCGATGGCTGATGAATCAAAGCGATCTCAGTGGTCGGTTAGCACGCTGGGCGTTAAAATGTCAAGCGTTTGATTTTAAAATCGAGCACCGAAAAGGTAGTGCCAACGTCGTACCAGATGCTCTCTCGCGTGTTCATTCGGAAGACATTGTTTCGTCGGTTTCAGTAGACTATGTGCCTGACATCAACCTGTCTTCACCCGCTTTTGACGAAGCTGAATATGTGGCTTTTAAAGAAAAACTTATCAGTAATTCTGGAAAATTTCCTGACTTTAAAATTTGCGATAAATATGTATACCACCGAAATGAATTTTATACGGGGGACACAGAAAAGGAAAATGATGCTTGGAAGCTTTTTGTACCTATGTCCTTACGTAACGAGGTTATAAAGAACGCACACGATTGTCCAACGAGCGCGCATGGTGGCATTGCTAAAACCACAGAAAGAGTTCGAAGGTACTTTTATTGGCCCGGATTACATCGTGAGGTGCAAGACTATATTTCTACCTGCATCGTTTGCAAAACCACCAAACATCCGACAAAGAGCCTGCGCCCTATGATGGGGAAATTCACGCCTGTGGAGAGAATTTTCCAAAGGCTATACATCGATTTAATAGGCCCTTTCCCGCGATCTAAAAGCGGACATATCGGTATTCTTATTATACTTGACCACATGTCGAAATTTACATTTCTTTTCCCAGTAAAACAATTTACCACCACTCCTATTGTCAACTATTTGAAGACACAAGTTTTTGATGTATTTGGAATGCCAGAATATATAGTAAGTGACAACGGAAGTCAATTCAGGTCTAATGAATTTGAAGCATTCTTAACGAAATGCGGGATAAAGCATACCTTCACCGCCATACATTCGCCACAGAGCAATTCATCGGAACGCGTAAATCGCTCCGTAAACGCTGCTTTAAGAGCTTATATCAAAAACGATCAGCGTGATTGGGATTGCCATCTGAGCAGTATTAATTCTGCGCTTCGAAATTCGATTTACCAGTCCACCGGGTTTAGCCCCTATTTTGTTGTTTTTGGTCAACATATGATAACCCACGGTGATAATTATGCACTACTTAGAAGCATCGGCATGACTTCCGAAGGGTTAGTCGGAAACAACAGTCGTTTTGAAAACATCCTGCAAGTACGAGATAAAGTAAGATCGAATATGCACAAAGCTTTCAACCGCAACGAATGTCGGTACAACTTAAGGTCACGGCAAATTGAGTACACAGTTGGCCAGGAAGTCTTAAGAAGAAACTTTGCTCAGAGCAACAAGGCACAAACTTTCAATGCTAAGCTGGCTAATACCTTTCTCAGGGCACGGGTTCGAGAAAAAGTCGGATCGTCTTATTATGTTTTAGAAGAAACAAATGGCAAACTCCTTGGTACATTCCACGCTAAAGACATACAGCCATGTTAAACTTATCGCCTGTTTTAGCTGTTTTTTCAAAAGCATTTGCAATACTCTTTCAAAACACCTGATTTGTGAGCGCGACTTAAAGTCAACACGTTTTTTTTAATTATTAATCTTAGCGACAGTATAATCACTAGGTGATGAGAAGTAAGTTTAGGAATTACTTTTGCTTAAGCGTAAAAATAACAAACAAAAATTTATTACTTTTAGTCACCCTGTCAACCTGACCCTTTAATATGTAGTAGATTGACATATTGTCCTCAAAATAACAGCTGTCAGTTTTCTCGAACAGAACGTCAGATACGTCAAAGAGAACTTCCGCTGAGATTGCGGAGTGGGGTTTTTTTTCTTTGATCGATCTCCTGAAGCAGCAAGACGTACCAGCCATCCGAAAAAGAAATCGCGTGGAATCTCAAAAAGTTGAGTGAAGTCGTTTTTTTAAAGTCGGGAAAGAAAAATTCGTACGACCTTTTCTTAAAGGCGCGACTTCTTATCGTGTAAATCACCGAAAAGGCTACATCTCCGCGTCGAGAAAGTTACGCGTTTTTATTCCGTCAACTATTCCTGCGAACGCGCTGAAATCCTCAAAAAAATAGAAAAATAAATGTAATCCACGCTTTGTCAGTTCATCAAGGAAACCAACTAAGAAAGCTAAAGAGGTGTTTTGGTTATTGTTCCTCGTGAGCCGCAGTAAACGCGTATCATTCCCGAAATTTGGAGGAGCGCCACGTGGATGACGTAAATCGCCTTACTTGGCCCCAGAAGCCAAAGTTCAGCTAGGCTACTAACTTGTTGTAGCGAAAGACCAAAAGTCTAAACTTAGTTTTATTATCAGCATTTATCTACGTATACCTGCATACACATGGATATTTGCAGAAATCTTTTTAAGTCGATCCATTGAAATTAATAATAACGAAAATCAAAAAGAAAAATCGAGAATTTGTACAAAAAAATCCTCTTACTTAATAGTGAACACATATGTTTCAGATTCGGATTCTGTATTAGCAAACTAACTTAAATTTACCTTAAGCTGGAATAAACTTAACTAGAACCATGTTAACTATAGTTAAGTTCTACAAAAATTATTTGTATTAAATTTGCATAATGTACTTGAAAATGAAAATAAGAATTCTTTAATGTTTAAAATACTCCGTACTTGTAAATGAAAAATAAGAATTATTTAATGTTTAAAATACCCCTTATATACAATTTTATACGCAGCCACTGGCGTGCGTAAATTCATAGCAAAACAATGTGTAACCAAAAACTTCATAACTAGGTTCATGTGTAGAATTGTATGGTTATAGGGAGCGAAAAGTATATACATATGTATGTATTTAAGTTAAAGTAAAATCAATGCATATTATAATTTCACTACACAACTGGGAGAGAATAACTCTCTTTAGCCTCCGACCATCTCATCAGGCGCCTGCTGACATCGATCGGGACAACGAAATGTAAGTTTTTATTTCAATCTTCTTACTCATTTTATTATCTTATTTGTATGATAGAGTGGAAGAGTAGCCTAACTATGTAAAAAAAAAAAAAAAAAAGAGAGAAAAAGAGCAACACACTTAATAGAGAATTTAGTTAAGCTCTAATACCCATTTGCGGTTTCATTCTTCAAACTAATTATGCTACTCTGCTAACATTGTACATTTTCTATGGTGCTTCACATGACATTTAGTTATTTGGTTAGGTTACTTTGTTTTCATGCCTTTTGTTTAAACTATTTTGTTTTTTTTTATATATTTACTTTCGTAACAACTGCAAATAATGTGACCAGATTGCAATTATTCGCATTTGTATACCTATTTGAATATTATATTACGATAAGAATACCTTCAACTGGATTTAGGATTTACAATTTTTGCAAGTAAGCATATAGCTTAATTATGAGTTGCTGTAAAAGATATTTTAATGAATTTGTAAATAAATGAATATGGTATTGTAAGCAAAAATGATTTTCTAAAATAATTTATATATTGTGAGGGGATGTGAGCCTTAGGTATGCAAGTATGGTTGGGTTGGCGATACAAAAAGTGTCTCTTTATGGTTGGGCAGGGAAGAGTAGGGAGGTTTGGATTTTCTTTATGGTGATCGAGGGGATAATTCCATATAAAGGTCGTCCGATATATTATTGCTAGGGTTTTAGGGACTGTGTTTTTTTTGTTGTCCGAATTCAATAACAAGTGCATGAGTTTTTTTGTATGGTCGAGTAATTGGAACCATGTGGCGGCAAGAACCACCCCAATCCGACGAGCTTAGTACCAGGCTAACGCTAGCATGCACAGCCGTCCACATCCGATATACTATAGGACTTCATTACAAACGGCGATCTTAGGCGTGATGACGTGGTCTCTCTGGCAATAACGGCGATGTCTACGTGGCGATGCTGACTTTTGTAATGTACGGCGTCGACTTGCGCTCGCTAACGGCGATCTTAGGCGTGATGACGTGGTCTCTCTGGGAATAACGGCGATGTCTAGGTGGCAATGCTGACTTTTGTAATGTACAACGTCGCCTCGTGTTTGCTAACGGCGATCCTAGGCGTGATGACGTGGTCTCTCTGGGAATAGCGACGATGTCTACGTGGTGATGCTGACTTTGGTTATGTACAGCGTCGACTTGTGCTCGCTAACGGCGATCTTAGGCGTGAGGACGTGGTCTCTCTGGGAATAGCGACGATGTCTACGTGGCGATGATGACTTTTGTAATGTACAACGTCGCCTCGTGTTTGCTAACGGCGATCCTAGGCGTGATGACGTGGTCTCTCTGGGAATAGCGACGATGTCTACATGGTGATGCTGACTTTGGTTATGTACAGCGTCGACTTGTGCTCGCTAACGGCGATCTTAGGCGTGAGGTCGTGGTCTCTCTGGGAATAACGGCGATGTCTACGTGGTGATGCTGACTTTTGTTATGTGCTGTCCTGGCTTGCGTGCACTCCTGGCTATCCTGTTGAGGCATAGGATTACTTGGTTCTACTGTGGTCGTTGATCGGCTTACCACCGACTGCACCACGTATACTGTACTAGGCTGTGGCCGCTGGCAGAAACTGACTACCGACTGCACCACGTATACTGTACTAGGCTGTGGACGCTGGCAGAAACTGACTACCGACTGCACCACGTATACCGCTAATCTGTGGCCGCTGGCAGAGAACTGACTACCGACTGCACCACGTATACCGTACTAGGCTGTGGCCGCTGGCAGAAACTGACTACCGACTGCACCACGTATACTGTACTAGGCTGTGGCCGCTGGCAGAAACTGACTACCGACTGCACCACGTATACCGTACTAGGCTGTGGCCGCTGGCAGAAACTGACTACCGACTGCACCACGTATACTGTACTACTGCACTACTATACTACGATACTACCGGGCATTTCACCACACTCGCCTTACTACTGCACTGCGCCTTGTTGAGCCTTCGCCGGCTCGATGACAACTGACTCATCGGCGCTATTGCTCGTCCTTTTATGCTCGCGTTCTGCTTCTTCCTTGCTTTGGCACGGCCGTGCGCTCTGCGCGCCACTGCCCGTAGTTAGCGATCAGCTGTTCTTCCTTGCATTGGCACTGCTTTGCGCTTTGTGCGCCATCTGACCGTAGTTAGCGATCAGCTACTCTTCCTTGGGCTCGAACCATACGTTTGGTATGTGTTCGAGCGGGGAGGAATTAGGGGCCGGGAATTCCTCATGAATTCCACGGCAACGGGGTTCGAAAAAATAGGAGGCCGATCTTCTGAAAATGTATGACCGTTAACTTAATAAGCTGATTGCCGTATTGCACTCGCAAGTAAAACACACAAGTTATGTTAACTTTATAAATGCAAAAAGGGGGCTTGTCATCGACAAGCAATTTATTTTATAATATATATAACACTGCTGAAAATAAAGTTGGTTTAAATAAGTATGTTAATGCAAAAACCTTACGTGTAGCGTTGGGGGCGTCTCTTCACAAAGTGAAAGAGTGCAGGAGTTTCGCAGAAGGCGAAACCCATCAAACGGGACGGGTAACAGGACTCGAGAAAAGGGAGAGAAAGTAACGAGTCCCTGTTCCCGTAATATCACAGCGACATCTGCAAGTGGAGTTAATAATAATTCACAATGGCAGAATAGATTGTGAATGCTGAAACAGCTGGCGTAAACATGCCGCCCGCCTTGCAGTATCGCTGCAATAAGTTGACTACAAGATTTGTCGAGTTATATAAATTACATTTCATATTTCATAACAGTAAGTCTATAAATACCAATTCATTTACATAACAAATTTATAAAATAATATAAATCAAAAATTCATTTATGCACAACGCCAAAATTAAAAAAGAGAAAAATTAACGTAATTGTAAGCTACGAGCTAAAACTAGTAAATGGTGCCGCCAGATACCATCCACCCGAACATTGTGTTCTGCGCGGCCGGTCGGGTGGGAGTCGCTGCCATCAGTCCTGGACGCAGGATCATCGCGTACACCTCGGCTCCCAAAATCAGCGAGGGTCCGCGAGGCGCATGTTGTCAAACTCGCTGACGACTCGCGCATCAAGGGTGCGTTGTGGAGTGATGCGGGACAGCTGCGTCTCCACATTAGCAGACACCTGCAGCCGCTCGTTCCACCCTTTTAGGGTGAACTGGCACACATTTTGGCGCCCATTCGGCAGCAACTGCAGCCTTCGCGCTAGCTGTAGCGATATCGATGACCTCGACCGCCCTGGATCGAAGATTGCCCTTACCACCTGAGGTCTTCCCCGCGTCATTATCCGCACTGTGACCGTTGGCGTGAGGACAGAGAGTCCTTGAGCGCCACGGGCTGTGCCCGTAATCCGCTCTCGGGCGTCTCTCACACCGCGGCGTTGGGGCTGCGGTCTGGGGTTGGACCGCTTTGATGGCGTCGGTGCGGCCCTCTGTACCGCCGACCGGATAACCGAAAGTCTTGGTCTGGCTACCGGCGGCTCGCTGGACTCGCCACTATCGTTGACGGGCTGCAGGTCACTCTCGTCTGCGTCTATTTCGAGGATCTCATCCTCGCTGGAGTCGGGCAACGGCTGGGCGCCGTAGACACAGCGGGGTCAACTTCGGCGATCCCCTTCTTCGTTAATCGCACCGTCTTCCTCCTCCCATGCTTTCTCATGGAGGTGGAGGAGACTGTGGTGCCGCTCTCCACATCGGTCGCACGTCCTCTTCGATGCGCAATTCTCGGCCGTATGATGTGCCGATAGGCAATTGGAGCAGTGCCGGTGGACGAGGACAGCCCGTAGTCTCTCGACCGGGTCCTTGCGGCGCATCTCCCTACAGTACAGCAACGGGTGGTTGCTCTTGCACACAGGGCATTTCTTCGCTCCAGTAACTTTGGATGATTGTTCCATTTCGAAATTTATTTCTAGATTTGGGGTTATCTGGAAAGAGAGGGAAAATGTAAAATTCGGTTTAACATGGCGGTAAAAGAACCAATTTTACAATTGGCCGAGTTATGTTTCCCCGCGCCGTTCGTAGTTCTACGACACGGACGCGGCTATCAGGACCTGAAAA
Source organism: Philophylla caesio (assembly GCA_963971545.1). Classification (NCBI taxonomy): domain Eukaryota; kingdom Metazoa; phylum Arthropoda; class Insecta; order Diptera; family Tephritidae; genus Philophylla; species Philophylla caesio. Next base: position 101,135,217 of record OZ020607.1, on the reverse strand, counting down.
AACTCTAACTACTCTGCCAAGTCGCCATTCATTTGGAGGCAGATTGTCCTCTTTAATAACCACCAGGTCATCTGTCTCGATGTTACGTTGGGGGAGCCTCCATTTTGTTCGTTTCTGCAACTCCTTCAGGTACTCCGCCTTCCACCTTTGGCAGAACGTCTGCTGGATGGCTTTAATCTTTTGCCATCGATTGACGATGGACATTGGATTCTCCGTGACTTCGGGCTCTGGAATCGCGAGTATCGGGGTTCCAATTAGGAAATGTCCTGGTGTTAGGGGTTCCATTGCCTCAGAGTTCTCAGAGATGGGGCTGATTGGTCGAGAATTCAAGCACGACTCGATCCTTGCCAACAGTGTGGAAAGCTCCTCTATGGTGAAACGCATTGAATGAGCGACTTTCCTGAAATGTATCTTGAAGCTTTTTATACCTGCTTCCCAGAGCCCTCCCATATGAGGGGCTCCTGGAGGTATAAAGTGCCACGAGATACCTTGATGAGCGTATGTCTGCGTTGTCCGACTGGCCACCGTAGAGACGAACGCCTTGAAATCCTGCCTCAGTGCTTTGTTCGCCCCTACAAAATTGGTGCCGTTGTCCGAGTATACATTTAGAGGGCAACCGCGTCGGGATACGAATCGCGAAAAGGCTGCTAGGAACGTCGGGGTTGACAAATCGCTGGTTGCCTCCAAATGTATTGCCTTAGTCGCGAAACAGACAAATACGCAGACATATCCTTTGGCGATACGGCATGCTCGGCCCGTAAAACTCCTTATTTCGAATGGGCCCGTGAAGTCGATTCCAGTGTTCGTGAAGGGCCTGGACACTTCTGTTCGTTCCACTGGCAAGGCTGCCATTAACTGCTCCCGCGCTTTCTTCCTGTAAATAATACATACTTTGCAATTGTGTACAGTATTTTTGATTAAATTTTTCATACGTACGATCCAGTATTCAGACCGCAAAAGTCTCAACATAAGCTGATTTTCGCCGTGCAGGGAAATCAGATGTGAGAATTTTACGAGCAGTCTTGAAAACTGGCAATCGTAAGGAAGAATTATAGGGTACCGTTCGTTATATGGTAAACTCGATAACGCGAGTCGCCCCCCCACTCTCATAACTCCGTTTCTGTCGAGAAACGGATTAAGAGTGGCTATTGGACTTTTCGCATTAAGGGGCGCGGAAGCGCCGCCAGCCCTGTACTCCTCTGGATAGTGTCGCCTCTGTGCTACAAGAATAAGGCGACGCTTTACCTCCTTGATTTCCTCGGATGTTATTTCGTCTCTCTGGTCGCTTATCACCAACTTATGGACAGGGTGAACTCTACGATAAAATCGAAAAATTCGCGCTATCACTCTCAAGGCTCGAGAGAAGTCCGAAAAACGCTCCAGGATATCTCCTTCTCCTGAGACACCTGTCGCGTGAACTCGTACTTTCCTCTGCTCTACATCTGTTTCTAACGTGTCATTGCAACTATTCGCTTGGGGCCAAGATTGCTCTTTCTGTAACCACTTTGGTCCGTGCCACCATAACGCGTTGGCTTCTACATCCTGTGGTGTGACGCCTCGACTTCCGAGATCTGCTGGATTATCTGCAGAATCCACGTGATTCCATCCAGTCACTCCAACAAGCTCGTCTATTTTTGAGACTCGGTTTGCCACAAAGGTTGTCCACGAACACGCTGGTTTCTTGAGCCATGAGAGAACAATCGTAGAGTCAGTCCATTTATGGATAGTTGGCTGCAAAATTTCAAGCTGTGGAAGGAAGGCATTAATTAATTCCGCTAACAACAATGCTCCGCACAGCTCTAATCGGGGGAGAGACACCGTTTTTACTGGGGCTACCTTTGTTTTACCTACCAGCAAATAAATATGGGGTGTTTTTTGGGAAGTGCGTTCGCGGACTCTAATATATAAAGCCGCCGCATATGCCTTCTCGGAGGCATCACAAAATCCGTGGAATTCTACTTCATTCCATGGTGAAAACCGGATCCAACGAGGAATTTTTATTTTCTGAATATTATCGTAGTTATCCAGAAATGATTCCCATCGCAGTAGCAAATTTCGGGGTAGACTGTCGTCCTAGTCTATTTTGGATAGCCAGATATCCTGCATCAGTATTTTGGCTACAACAACAATTGGTCCGAGCCATCCTGCTGGATCGAACAACTTTGCTACACACGATAATACCTCTCGCTTCACGGGTATCGGCTGCACTGTGAAATGGAATATATCATGTATTGCATTCCACCGGATTCCCAACATCTTCGTCTCGCTCATGTCGTCAATTTCCAAGAAGTTTTCCTTGTAGATGTGGTCTTTTGGTAAACCTGCTAAAATTGTTTTCGAATTCGACGTCCATTTCCGTAGAGGAAAACTTGCACTTTTAAGAGCTTCGAGTAGCTCATCACGCATTTTTAATGCTGTTGTGCAATCATGAGCTCCAGCCAACACATCATCCACGTACATGTGTTGCTTTAAAACTCTTGATGCTAGCGGATATTTCGTTTTAACATCTTCAGCGAGTTGATGTAGCGTTCGTATCGCCAGATAAGGAGCGCAATTTACTCCGAACGTTACGGTTTTTAGAATTCTTTGAAATGCAGTTTGATCTGGCTGAAGCAAGATTTGTCTATACATTTTTTCAATGTCTGCATTAAAGACGTATTTAAATAAACGCCACTTCAATAGAAGACAAACTAAATCTGCCTGCAAGATTGGACCGGGGTAGAGGACGTCGTTTAAACTGACTCCATTTGAAGACGGGCACGACGCGTTGAACACTACTCGAACCTTGGTCGTAGTGCTCTCTGGTTTGACGACGGCGTGATGTGGCAGGTAAAACGTTCGATTCCCTGTGTTTCCAACCGGGACCATATGGTTCAGATCGATGTACTCCTTTAAGAATCGATCATATTCCTTCTTCAAGTCAGGCCTGCGCAAATAACTGGACTCGCTTCGAAGAAATTGCCGTACCGCTCCAGTCCGAGAATAGCCGAGGTTGATGCTTTCTGGGAACTCCCGTCGAAAGGGTAGCGATACTACATATCGTCCGCATTCATCCCTTACCGTCGTTCTCTTATAGAGCTCCTCGCAAAATGCATCTTCGGGGGTGATCTTCCTTTTGGGTGAAACTTCTTCCAACTCCCAAAAACGTGTCAGTTGGGGGTTCATCATCTGTGTGGAGTACGATACACATGACGAAAAACAGCTTGTTGTGACCGTCCGAGGAACTGGCCCTGTAAGGATCCACCCGAACACCGTCTCCTGCGCCAGAAGTGATCCCAGCACGTTTCGCTCCACGTTGTCCATGATAACAGCCGGGTATACATCCGCACCCAAGATGACATCCACCTGCTGACTCCTATAGAAATTTACATCCGCCAACCTAAGAGGGGGAGTGATCCAAGATGCACCCGGTCCAATGAAAACTTGGGGAGGTCTCCTGTCAATTGGGGTAAAACGAGGCCTCTTGCCTCCATTTTAAACTGGGGGTTTACAGGAGAACCTATGACCAGATGCGCTACATTTGCCGATACCGTGGCACTTATCCCTGTTACCTGAGTATCAGCAACTTTCGTTGGCAGCCCGATGCGCTTCCGGAGCCGGTCAGTGATGAATGTACCCTCCGATCCCGAATCAAGTAAAGCCCTGACTTGGTAGGTGACTCCTAGATGGTAGATGTTGACCATGGCAGTTCCTAGCAATATATTGCAATTGCTTGCAGCATGTAGAGATTGCACATTGCTTGTGCTTGGTCGGGGTTGTGTCGTTCTGGGTTGTGCTGAACGTGGTTGTGGGGGTCGGGGCACCTTACTTCGGGGTGACGGTTGTGGTGCAGACGTGCTGGGCAACTGTAACGCAGAAGGTCGATGTAGAAGGGAGTGATGTCTTTGGTGACAACTCCAACAAGTGACGCGATCGTCAACTTTCATTGCCAAAAATTTGGGGCAACCCTTCAATACATGGGTTTGCTCGGGGCATAACCTACAGGTAGGTTGAGAAAACTGCCCATGGTGTGCCGACACTCGCCTCTCATAGCTTGCGGCGGGTGGTCGACTGACGGTCGGCTTTACCGCTCTAGCACCCCGAATGTCGGAAACAGTTTCCAACGTTTGGAACCGGCCTGTGAGAAAGCTGTCTAATTCCTCCCACCTCGGAATTTCCGCCTTCCTCACAATCCCTTGTTCCAATAGCGCTAGGGTGCTCTGCGCGCCACTGCCCGTAGTTAGCGATCAGCTGTTCTTCCTTGCATTGGCACTGCTTTGCGCTTTGTGCGCCATCTGACCGTAGTTAGCGATCAGCTACTCTTCCTTGGGCTCGAACCATACGTTTGGTATGTGTTCGAGCGGGGAGGAATTAGGGGCCGGGAATTCCTCATGAATTCCACGGCAACGGGGTTCGAAAAAATAGGAGGCCGATCTTCTGAAAATGTATGACCGTTAACTTAATAAGCTGATTGCCGTATTGCACTCGCAAGTAAAACACACAAGTTATGTTAACTTTATAAATGCAAAAAGGGGGCTTGTCATCGACAAGCAATTTATTTTATAATATATATAACACTGCTGAAAATAAAGTTGGTTTAAATAAGTATGTTAATGCAAAAACCTTACGTGTAGCGTTGGGGGCGTCTCTTCACAAAGTGAAAGAGTGCAGGAGTTTCGCAGAAGGCGAAACCCATCAAACGGGACGGGTAACAGGACTCGAGAAAAGGGAGAGAAAGTAACGAGTCCCTGTTCCCGTAATATCACAGCGACATCTGCAAGTGGAGTTAATAATAATTCACAATGGCAGAATAGATTGTGAATGCTGAAACAGCTGGCGTAAACATGCCGCCCGCCTTGCAGTATCGCTGCAATAAGTTGACTACAAGATTTGTCGAGTTATATAAATTACATTTCATATTTCATAACAGTAAGTCTATAAATACCAATTCATTTACATAACAAATTTATAAAATAATATAAATCAAAAATTCATTTATGCACAACGCCAAAATTAAAAAAGAGAAAAATTAACGTAATTGTAAGCTACGAGCTAAAACTAGTAAATGGTGCCGCCAGATACCATCCACCCGAACATTGTGTTCTGCGCGGCCGGTCGGGTGGGAGTCGCTGCCATCAGTCCTGGACGCAGGATCATCGCGTACACCTCGGCTCCCAAAATCAGCGAGGGTCCGCGAGGCGCATGTTGTCAAACTCGCTGACGACTCGCGCATCAAGGGTGCGTTGTGGAGTGATGCGGGACAGCTGCGTCTCCACATTAGCAGACACCTGCAGCCGCTCGTTCCACCCTTTTAGGGTGAACTGGCACACATTTTGGCGCCCATTCGGCAGCAACTGCAGCCTTCGCGCTAGCTGTAGCGATATCGATGACCTCGACCGCCCTGGATCGAAGATTGCCCTTACCACCTGAGGTCTTCCCCGCGTCATTATCCGCACTGTGACCGTTGGCGTGAGGACAGAGAGTCCTTGAGCGCCACGGGCTGTGCCCGTAATCCGCTCTCGGGCGTCTCTCACACCGCGGCGTTGGGGCTGCGGTCTGGGGTTGGACCGCTTTGATGGCGTCGGTGCGGCCCTCTGTACCGCCGACCGGATAACCGAAAGTCTTGGTCTGGCTACCGGCGGCTCGCTGGACTCGCCACTATCGTTGACGGGCTGCAGGTCACTCTCGTCTGCGTCTATTTCGAGGATCTCATCCTCGCTGGAGTCGGGCAACGGCTGGGCGCCGTAGACACAGCGGGGTCAACTTCGGCGATCCCCTTCTTCGTTAATCGCACCGTCTTCCTCCTCCCATGCTTTCTCATGGAGGTGGAGGAGACTGTGGTGCCGCTCTCCACATCGGTCGCACGTCCTCTTCGATGCGCAATTCTCGGCCGTATGATGTGCCGATAGGCAATTGGAGCAGTGCCGGTGGACGAGGACAGCCCGTAGTCTCTCGACCGGGTCCTTGCGGCGCATCTCCCTACAGTACAGCAACGGGTGGTTGCTCTTGCACACAGGGCATTTCTTCGCTCCAGTAACTTTGGATGATTGTTCCATTTCGAAATTTATTTCTAGATTTGGGGTTATCTGGAAAGAGAGGGAAAATGTAAAATTCGGTTTAACATGGCGGTAAAAGAACCAATTTTACAATTGGCCGAGTTATGTTTCCCCGCGCCGTTCGTAGTTCTACGACACGGACGCGGCTATCAGGACCTGAAAAAACTCTAACTACTCTGCCAAGTCGCCATTCATTTGGAGGCAGATTGTCCTCTTTAATAACCACCAGGTCATCTGTCTCGATGTTACGTTGGGGGAGCCTCCATTTTGTTCGTTTCTGCAACTCCTTCAGGTACTCCGCCTTCCACCTTTGGCAGAACGTCTGCTGGATGGCTTTAATCTTTTGCCATCGATTGACGATGGACATTGGATTCTCCGTGACTTCGGGCTCTGGAATCGCGAGTATCGGGGTTCCAATTAGGAAATGTCCTGGTGTTAGGGGTTCCATTGCCTCAGAGTTCTCAGAGATGGGGCTGATTGGTCGAGAATTCAAGCACGACTCGATCCTTGCCAACAGTGTGGAAAGCTCCTCTATGGTGAAACGCATTGAATGAGCGACTTTCCTGAAATGTATCTTGAAGCTTTTTATACCTGCTTCCCAGAGCCCTCCCATATGAGGGGCTCCTGGAGGTATAAAGTGCCACGAGATACCTTGATGAGCGTATGTCTGCGTTGTCCGACTGGCCACCGTAGAGACGAACGCCTTGAAATCCTGCCTCAGTGCTTTGTTCGCCCCTACAAAATTGGTGCCGTTGTCCGAGTATACATTTAGAGGGCAACCGCGTCGGGATACGAATCGCGAAAAGGCTGCTAGGAACGTCGGGGTTGACAAATCGCTGGTTGCCTCCAAATGTATTGCCTTAGTCGCGAAACAGACAAATACGCAGACATATCCTTTGGCGATACGGCATGCTCGGCCCGTAAAACTCCTTATTTCGAATGGGCCCGTGAAGTCGATTCCAGTGTTCGTGAAGGGCCTGGACACTTCTGTTCGTTCCACTGGCAAGGCTGCCATTAACTGCTCCCGCGCTTTCTTCCTGTAAATAATACATACTTTGCAATTGTGTACAGTATTTTTGATTAAATTTTTCATACGTACGATCCAGTATTCAGACCGCAAAAGTCTCAACATAAGCTGATTTTCGCCGTGCAGGGAAATCAGATGTGAGAATTTTACGAGCAGTCTTGAAAACTGGCAATCGTAAGGAAGAATTATAGGGTACCGTTCGTTATATGGTAAACTCGATAACGCGAGTCGCCCCCCCACTCTCATAACTCCGTTTCTGTCGAGAAACGGATTAAGAGTGGCTATTGGACTTTTCGCATTAAGGGGCGCGGAAGCGCCGCCAGCCCTGTACTCCTCTGGATAGTGTCGCCTCTGTGCTACAAGAATAAGGCGACGCTTTACCTCCTTGATTTCCTCGGATGTTATTTCGTCTCTCTGGTCGCTTATCACCAACTTATGGACAGGGTGAACTCTACGATAAAATCGAAAAATTCGCGCTATCACTCTCAAGGCTCGAGAGAAGTCCGAAAAACGCTCCAGGATATCTCCTTCTCCTGAGACACCTGTCGCGTGAACTCGTACTTTCCTCTGCTCTACATCTGTTTCTAACGTGTCATTGCAACTATTCGCTTGGGGCCAAGATTGCTCTTTCTGTAACCACTTTGGTCCGTGCCACCATAACGCGTTGGCTTCTACATCCTGTGGTGTGACGCCTCGACTTCCGAGATCTGCTGGATTATCTGCAGAATCCACGTGATTCCATCCAGTCACTCCAACAAGCTCGTCTATTTTTGAGACTCGGTTTGTCACAAAGGTTGTCCACGAACACGCTGGTTTCTTGAGCCATGAGAGAACAATCGTAGAGTCAGTCCATTTATGGATAGTTGGCTGCAAAATTTCAAGCTGTGGAAGGAAGGCATTAATTAATTCCGCTAACAACAATGCTCCGCACAGCTCTAATCGGGGGAGAGACACCGTTTTTACTGGGGCTACCTTTGTTTTACCTACCAGCAAATAAATATGGGGTGTTTTTTGGGAAGTGCGTTCGCGGACTCTAATATATAAAGCCGCCGCATATGCCTTCTCGGAGGCATCACAAAATCCGTGGAATTCTACTTCATTCCATGGTGAAAACCGGATCCAACGAGGAATTTTTATTTTCTGAATATTATCGTAGTTATCCAGAAATGATTCCCATCGCAGTAGCAAATTTCGGGGTAGACTGTCGTCCTAGTCTATTTTGGATAGCCAGATATCCTGCATCAGTATTTTGGCTACAACAACAATTGGTCCGAGCCATCCTGCTGGATCGAACAACTTTGCTACACACGATAATACCTCTCGCTTCACGGGTATCGGCTGCACTGTGAAATGGAATATATCATGTATTGCATTCCACCGGATTCCCAACATCTTCGTCTCGCTCATGTCGTCAATTTCCAAGAAGTTTTCCTTGTAGATGTGGTCTTTTGGTAAACCTGCTAAAAATTGTTTTCGAATTCGACGTCCATTTCCGTAGAGGAAAACTTGCACTTTTAAGAGCTTCGAGTAGCTCATCACGCATTTTTAATGCTGTTGTGCAATCATGAGCTCCAGCCAACACATCATCCACGTACATGTGTTGCTTTAAAACTCTTGATGCTAGCGGATATTTCGTTTTAACATCTTCAGCGAGTTGATGTAGCGTTCGTATCGCCAGATAAGGAGCGCAATTTACTCCGAACGTTACGGTTTTTAGAATTCTTTGAAATGCAGTTTGATCTGGCTGAAGCAAGATTTGTCTATACATTTTTTCAATGTCTGCATTAAAGACGTATTTAAATAAACGCCACTTCAATAGAAGACAAACTAAATCTGCCTGCAAGATTGGACCGGGGTAGAGGACGTCGTTTAAACTGACTCCATTTGAAGACGGGCACGACGCGTTGAACACTACTCGAACCTTGGTCGTAGTGCTCTCTGGTTTGACGACGGCGTGATGTGGCAGGTAAAACGTTCGATTCCCTGTGTTTCCAACCGGGACCATATGGTTCAGATCGATGTACTCCTTTAAGAATCGATCATATTCCTTCTTCAAGTCAGGCCTGCGCAAATAACTGGACTCGCTTCGAAGAAATTGCCGTACCGCTCCAGTCCGAGAATAGCCGAGGTTGATGCTTTCTGGGAACTCCCGTCGAAAGGGTAGCGATACTACATATCGTCCGCATTCATCCCTTACCGTCGTTCTCTTATAGAGCTCCTCGCAAAATGCATCTTCGGGGGTGATCTTCCTTTTGGGTGAAACTTCTTCCAACTCCCAAAAACGTGTCAGTTGGGGGTTCATCATCTGTGTGGAGTACGATACACATGACGAAAAACAGCTTGTTGTGACCGTCCGAGGAACTGGCCCTGTAAGGATCCACCCGAACACCGTCTCCTGCGCCAGAAGTGATCCCAGCACGTTTCGCTCCACGTTGTCCATGATAACAGCCGGGTATACATCCGCACCCAAGATGACATCCACCTGCTGACTCCTATAGAAATTTACATCCGCCAACCTAAGAGGGGGAGTGATCCAAGATGCACCCGGTCCAATGAAAACTTGGGGAGGTCTCCTGTCAATTGGGGTAAAACGAGGCCTCTTGCCTCCATTTTAAACTGGGGGTTTACAGGAGAACCTATGACCAGATGCGCTACATTTGCCGATACCGTGGCACTTATCCCTGTTACCTGAGTATCAGCAACTTTCGTTGGCAGCCCGATGCGCTTCCGGAGCCGGTCAGTGATGAATGTACCCTCCGATCCCGAATCAAGTAAAGCCCTGACTTGGTAGGTGACTCCTAGATGGTAGATGTTGACCATGGCAGTTCCTAGCAATATATTGCAATTGCTTGCAGCATGTAGAGATTGCACATTGCTTGTGCTTGGTCGGGGTTGTGTCGTTCTGGGTTGTGCTGAACGTGGTTGTGGGGGTCGGGGCACCTTACTTCGGGGTGACGGTTGTGGTGCAGACGTGCTGGGCAACTGTAACGCAGAAGGTCGATGTAGAAGGGAGTGATGTCTTTGGTGACAACTCCAACAAGTGACGCGATCGTCAACTTTCATTGCCAAAAATTTGGGGCAACCCTTCAATACATGGGTTTGCTCGGGGCATAACCTACAGGTAGGTTGAGAAAACTGCCCATGGTGTGCCGACACTCGCCTCTCATAGCTTGCGGCGGGTGGTCGACTGACGGTCGGCTTTACCGCTCTAGCACCCCGAATGTCGGAAACAGTTTCCAACGTTTGGAACCGGCCTGTGAGAAAGCTGTCTAATTCCTCCCACCTCGGAATTTCCGCCTTCCTCACAATCCCTTGTTCCAATAGCGCTAGGGTGGTATCTGGCAACCGACTCGACACCAAAAACACGAAAATTGCATCCCAGTTCTCAATGTCAATACCGTACATTTCTAACACTGAGATGCAATTGTTGACCGATCGTTGTAAATTCTTAATATCGGTTCCGCGTTCTACCGTGACCGATGGTAAATTAAATAAGATCTTCAGCTGACTATTGACCATTATTCGCTTATTCTCATATCGTTCCGATAGATTTTGCCACGCTGTGGCGAAGCCGTCATTAGTCAGAGGGGATTTTTTAACTATATCCTTTGCTTCACCCCGGGTCTTCTGATTCAAATGATACAGCTTTTCGACCGGGGTTAAGCGCGAATTGTTCACGTAAATCGCTGTGAATAAATCTCGAAACGATGGCCACGACATGTAGTCACCGTAAAATATCTCCGTATCACATGGAGGTAACCGGATATTTGAATGAGCAGGCAGTTCAACTTCATGAAGCCCGTGATTGACCGTTGAACTGCTTTGTTGAGCAAAAGTGAGACCATGAGCCGTCTCACCTATAAGCGCACCGCAAGTCAAGTATGCGGTGTAGCAGTCTTGGTATCGGCACTTGGCCAACCGAAGAGCGGACTGATCGCTTTCGTTGTCGGACAAGGTCTTTGAGTACTTATCAAATTCGTCTTTAACCTACACCCACAACGTCTTAAGCTCTTCTCTCTGTATTTCCAGAGAGAAGATAGAATGGCAGTTACTGGGCATCGTGTTATAGGCCGACTCAAACTCAAGCAGCGCATCGCATGCGCACGAAAAATCGTTGAGTGTGGCGAAGGCTTGCGAAATTTTTCTTGAAAATCTTTCGAAAAAAGCAAACGATTTACAGATAATGTCGTAAAGACTAATCCACGAAAAAAAGTTTCAAATTTTCAAATTCCAACGTTTGAAAAATGTTTCGAAAAACAAGACGTTGTAAAGATTGTTTCAGTGTATCGCACCACTGAATGAAATCCCGATTGAATCACGAGAAAAAATAAGTCAGAGACTAAAATAAATTTATTTTTCTCAGTGTAACGCTTCGCTCGGGAAAATCACGAAAAAAAAGCCGGGAATTAAAATTCCGAAAATCCAAAAAAAAAAGTCGAATTTATTTCCCTCAGTGTTAGGCACCACTGGGGAAAATCACGGAAAAAACCGGAAATTAAAATCAAAAAAAAAATCGAATTTATTTCCCTCAGTGTTAGGCACCACTGGGGAAAATCACGGAAAAGGCGGAAATAAAAATCCAAAAAAATCGAATTTATTTCCCTCAGTGTTATGATCCACTGGCGATAACTTAATTTCTTCGAAGGCCTTCCAAATAGCTCGCACGAATAAAAAATAAAATTATTTAAAATCGTTAATTGTAAAGATTCTAACGCGGGAAAAATCCACGTTCGACAAAATGATAATCCAGAAAATTAATTGGCTTGATTTATTTCCGTGTATCGCACAACCGGAAAAAACCAATTAATTTTATATAAAGCAAAAAAAACCTACTAGTGGAAAACAAAGTTTCTTGTCAAACCGAATAAAAATTGCAAAATTCGTTTAATAACGTGTCCTAGGAAAGGAAACGAAATTTTCAAAAACCAAAATTCAAAAAAAAAGTCGAAGTTAACTAAAGATCAGAATACAATGTAATCTGAAAATATACATTTAAAGAAAGAAAATTCCAAAATTCAAGCTAATCTCTCACAGTGTAAAGCACCACTGGATACACTTTGCTCCACTCAACTCACAAACAAATAGATTTCAACTTAAGTATAAAAGAATTTAAAACTCCGAAAAAAGTTCAAATTGATTTCTCACGGTGTAACTCACCACCAGCTAAATTTTCTAATATAGATTAAGTCCCAAAAAAACCACTTATGTATTTAAATTTTCAAATTCAACTTTAATTTCTATATATTCCTTCACTTCAAACCCAAAAACTAATTACGAACTAGTTTTTTAAAATTATTATTATTTTTTTTTTTTTGAAGAAATAGAGATAAATCTCTTACAGTGTACGAACGCAACACTGTAGAAATTCCCTTGGTGCAGGCGCTCAGACAAAAATCGCAATAAAATTTTTTTTTTTAAATATATAAAAAAAGCAAGATTCACTTTACTTTATTCTTTTTCTACAATATGATATTTATTTTGCGTGTCCGCCCTTCGCGAATATACGTTGTAATGTCGAAGGCTTACCTGGATTGACTGCTTACTATATGTTACAGTTGGGCCACTGGTGGGGGCCTTGCAGCAACCGTTGGGCCGTTCGTATGGGCCTTACAGCAACTCGTTGGGCCGTTGGTAGGGGCCTTACTGCACGGTGGGCCACTGGTGGGGGCCTTGTTGAACGTTGGGCCGTTCGTGTGGGCCTTGCTGCACGTTAGGCCGTTCGTAGGGGCCTTGCAGCAACCGTTGGGCCGTTGGTGTGGGCCTTGCTGCACGTTGGGCCACTGGTGGGGGCCTTGCAGCAAATTCGTTGGGCCGTTGGTAGGGGCCTTGCAGCACGTTGGGCCGTTGGTGTGGGCCTTTGTTGTACGTTGGACCACTGGAGGGGGCCTTGCAGCAAATTCGTTGGGCCGTTGGTGGGGGCCTTGCTGCAAATTCGTTGGGCCGTTGTTAGGGGCCTTGCAGCACGTTGGGCCGTTGGTGTGGGCCTTGCTGCACGTTGGACCACTAGTGGGGTCTTGCTGCAAATTCGTTGGGCCACTGGTGGGGGCCTTGCAGCAACTCGATGCGCACTGCCGCCTGACTTCGTGGCACCTAGTGCCGGCGGTCAACACTTGCACACAACTAAAAATGGTTGCACCTTATTTCGTGGCACTAATCGTGTACCGGTGCAACCACTCTTCTTCACTTTCACTTTATTTTTATTTTTAATTTAATTATTTTAGTATGTTATTTAGCACTTTTATTTTTAATTTAATTAATTTGTAATTTTTATTTTTTATTTATAATTTCTGTTTGTTTTTTGTGTTAAAATTTTATTAAATTAAATTAATTTTATTTTATCTTTGAATTTATTTTCACTTTGGTTTTTAATTTAATCAGTTTGTGGTTTATTTTTAATTTATATTAAGTTTTTATTTTACAATGGCGCTACCGCCAGTTGTGCTGAGGTGCGGCTATTAATGCCGGGGCGTTGACGCACGAATTTGACGCTGCTGCGTTGGCGTACCTGGTTTCAGCTGCTTCCGCCGGGGCGCCGCTGAAGTCCAATTTAGCGGTGCTTGTGGGAGCACCCTCGACTCTGTGCAGGAGCACGGAAATTTCCTTCAACTTAATTTCCGTTCCTGTAAGTGAGATTAAATTAAACAACACCAATGTGAAATGGTTACCTTTTTTTTCGGATTCACTCCTCCAAGCGTTGGGGCCGCTGCCCAATTAGTCGCTGCTCCCGCCGGAGCACTGGTGTACAATTTTTCAGCACTGACGTACAATTTCGTCAGCACTGATGTATAATTCTGCCAGTGCTGATGTACGAATCAATCAGCACTGACGTTGCACAATTTTCCAGCTAACAACGCCGGCAGTTGTTTTGCCGATTTCTGGAGCACCCGCTATTTCTTCAGTGCGGGCAACTCGGGTGCTGCAAACACACGATTCAATAAAATTCAAAATTTCAAAGGATTACCTTTTATGAGTAACGATGCTCCAATCGCTGGGGCCGCCGTGCCCTTCTTATATCCCTCGTTGTCGCCGGAGTTGTCGCGGTCGCCAATTTAGGGCTTATTTACACAAATTTATTAAAAAAAAAAACTTATGCACACGTGCAAATGGCGCCTTGCAGGTTATATTATTATTATTTTTTTTTTTTTTTCTATTTTTGGCATCTGCCGAATTGTGGATTGCAATTCGCAATCCACTGCTCATTCACAATAGAAGATTGTGAAAATATTAAAGCAATTTTTTAAGGTGTGTTTAATTGGATATTAATATATTTCTTTATCCAAAATTAATTAAACACACCTTTACGGGATATTTAAAATGGGGGATACGTGGGCAACTTGGCAGTTTTGGGGGTTATGTTTTTAACTTGTGTTTCTCGATTTTTATTTGCGAGTACAACAATTCAGCCACAAAAATATTAACAAAAAAAATCAGATTGATCCGGCTCGAAGGACCATGTTCGAGCGGGGAGGAATTAGGGGCCGGGAATTCCTCATGAATTCCACGGCAACGGGGTTCGAAAAAATAGGAGGCCGATCTTCTGAAAATGTATGACCGTTAACTTAATAAGCTGATTGCCGTATTGCACTCGCAAGTAAAACACACAAGTTATGTTAACTTTATAAATGCAAAAAGGGGGCTTGTCATCGACAAGCAATTTATTTTATAATATATATAACACTGCTGAAAATAAAGTTGGTTTAAATAAGTATGTTAATGCAAAAACCTTACGTGTAGCGTTGGGGGCGTCTCTTCACAAAGTGAAAGAGTGCAGGAGTTTCGCAGAAGGCGAAACCCATCAAACGGGACGGGTAACAGGACTCGAGAAAAGGGAGAGAAAGTAACGAGTCCCTGTTCCCGTAATATCACAGCGACATCTGCAAGTGGAGTTAATAATAATTCACAATGGCAGAATACATTGTGAATGCTGAAACAGCTGGCGTAAACAGTATGGTTGGGTTGTTATAAAACAGTTGTATTATCTGTCTAGTATGCTTACATCTAGTAAACCCAGAAATTTAATTGTAATTCATGTTTATTGTGTTTTCTTATGACTAGCAACGTAAACTTATTTCATTTTTCTTAAGGCTATTAATGTTATGTGCGAGACGTATTTATTGCGTCGTCGCACCTCCTTCCTTCTTCCGGGGCAAAATGCGGACGCGGCACGACCCATTTATTCGGATCTGGAGCATGGTGTTCTCCATGATGAACCGGGAGGAGATGCGTTGCCGGGGTTCCCTCTGGGCCAATAGGCGCTCCACTTCGTTCCGCAGGTCTTCATCCGTGTTCCCCTTTGGTACCCTGGAGTAAGTCGTGGGTTCTTCGACGGCCACCGTTGGTGCGGATGGGACTATACGGGGAATCGTTTGTAGCCTAGAGGTGGCTTCCGGGGAGTCCCCCAGCCACTCCTCATCGGATGGCAGCAATAGCAGAATATCCTCCACTATGCGCGGCCTGTCGTCGAAAGCGTCTCTGGCAGCCTCGATGAGCGCATAAAGGCTGTCGACCGGAGTTCGGCTATTGGGTGTACTGCTGCTGCTCTTGGGCGCTACCTGCGCTGTTGCTTCGTCCACTACTGCGGCTTCGGCTGTATTCCCTGGCGGACCGGATAGCATCCGTGAGAACTCTGCCGTCGTTGGCTTCGGTACCCACTGGGGTACTGGGCGGATGGCTGGGCCGCGGCGTTTGCGGCGCCGCATCTGTGCGGCTGGTCCGATGGTTTTCCTTCCTGGGGTTGACATTACCTATGTCCCACAAAATTCTCTTCCTTTTTTTGTTTTGCTTCCGTGTGTGGGCTGCTCGCCAGGACAGTTTGACTGTGAATGGTCGGCACCTCCTTGCGTTGTTCTATTTATAAGTTTTTTTTTTTTTTTTTTTTTTTTGCATTTTCTCGCTATTGGCTATGGTAGCTCTTCAGTTCATTAATGTTGGCGTTCTTGGTTTGCCTTCCGTCCACCCGTTCGAGGATTACTATTACCGGCGATATAAATTTCGTTACGCGCCATGGTCCATCAAATTTAGGGCCGAGTTTGGCAGCGAAGCTTTCCGTGGCCTTGGACAATTGGTGTGTCTTGGAGAGTACGAGGTCTCCCACTCGAGGTTTCCAGGTGCGCCTTCGAAGGTTGTAATGTCGCGCTTGGTCATTTGCGGCACGTGTCATATTACGGCGTACTAGGAAGAAGAGGTCTTTTAGGCGTGTTGCTTTCTCAATTGGTGACTGAACTACTTGTGAGGTCCCGGGTGTCTTTTCGTCGTATAATGTTTTAGGCAAACGTGGTTCTCGGCCTTGCACCAAAAAGGCTGGGCTAAAGCCGGTGCTCTCTGAAACGCTGGTGTTGATAGCTAGTGTTATTTCTGGTAGTAGACTATCCCAGTCACGTTGGCTTTCACAAGAAAATTGCGCGATCATGGTCTTGATGGTCCTGTTGGCACGTTCCGTGGGATTCTCCTGGGGTGTGTATGGGGCGGTTGTCTGGTGTACGATTCCCAGTTCGCGCAAGAACTGTCTAAAACTCCGGCTGCAGAATTGGCTGCCGTTGTCGGATGTAAATAGTTTTGGTATTCCGAACCGAGCTAGGATTCTTTCTCGGAAGGCCCTTTTGAGGTTCTCGGTGCTTGCCTTTCGCATCGGTATCAGCTCACACCACTTAGAGAAACGGTCGAAGAAAACTAGCAATGTGGTGTTCCCATGTTTTGATCTCGGTAGTGGACCGACTAAGTCTGCGCATAGCATTGCCCATGGCTCCTCTGCTATTTGTGTTAGCATGGTCCCCGCGGGCCCCTGATGGCTTAGCTTGTATTTTTGGCAACTGTCGCAGCTTCGTACGTAGCGGCTGGTGTCCCGGAATATCCCGGGCCAATAGTAACGATTGGAGATTCGGAGTATGGTCTTTCTGATACCCATGTGTCCTGCGGGAGGGTCGTCGTGGCATTCTTTTAACACCTGCTCTCGAAAGTAGGTGGGGACACAAAGCTTCCAGGGCGTACAGTCTTCATCGCCCGGTTGTGTCGTCTTTGCGCTTGTCTATTCACTTGCATGTTGGCTGGGGGGCGTTCTACCGGCTGTCGGGAGAGCGCATTCTCGATGACGTTATACTTTCCCTTCCTGTATTGAACGGTGAATTTGTATTGTTAGAGTTCTAGGGCCCACCGTGCGATACGACCTGACGGGCTCTCGATGGAATTCAGCCATTTGAGCGACAAGTGGTCCGTGATGACCGTAAAGTGGTATCCTTCCAAGTACGGCCGCATTTTACGAATGCCCCAGATTATGGCGAGGCACTCCTTTTCGGTGGGGGAATAGTTTCGTTCGGGCTTGCTGAGGTGACGGCTGGCATACGCGATTACTCTCTCGCTCCCGTCGATTTCTTGCGTGAGTACAGCTCCGAGTCCGATGTCACTAGCATCAGTTTGTAAAATAAACTTGCTGGAGAAATCGGGGCAAGCGAGTATCGGAGCTTCTGTCAGTCTTCTCTTTAGTTCATTTAACGCGGATTGTTGTTCTTCGCCCCACAACCATTTTTGTCCCTTTTTCAGTAGTCTGGTAATTGGCTGCGCCACTTTGGAGAACTCTGGTACAAAGTGTCTATACCACGAGGCGATACCTATGCAACGTCGTAGTTCTCGGAGGTTGGTTGGAACAGTAACTCTTGAATTGCTTGCATCTTTTCGGGGTCCGTATGGATGCCTTGGCTGCTTACCACATGCCCCAGGTAAGGCAAAGAGTTCCAAGTCAGGACCGATTACTTGGTCAAGTGCCCTCTGGAAGGTAGCTGGCGCCGAGTGTAGGCCGAAGGGCATAACTCTCCAATGGAAAAGTCCTCTCCCTGGTACTGTAAATGCTGTGTAAATCTTGCTTCTCTCTTCCATGGGGATTTGTCAATATCCGTTCTTGAGATCGATACTGCTGATGTAACGTGCGTCTCTGAGTCTTTCCAAGATGTGGTTAATTCGAGGTAGTGGGTATGCGTCTGGAATAGAATTTGCGTTTAGCTGTCTGAAATCTACACACAATCTCCACTTCCCATTTTTCTTTCTTACCAACACCAAGGGAGCACTGTGCGGACTGCGTGAAGGCTCGATGCATCCCTTCTCAAGTACTTCATTGATCTCCTGGTTAATTATTGCTTGCATCGCTGGGTTCTTTGGGAAGTATCGTTGTTTGATTGGTCTATCATCGACCATTGTTATTTTGTGACTTGTAATGTGGGATACACCACTGAGATCGTCGAATAGCCTTAGCTCGTGGTGTAGAAACTTTTCTATTTCTCGTTGCTCTTGGTACGGCGTGTCGTTGCTTTGGTTCTCTGGGTTTTGCTGGTCTGTGTGCTGCAGTGAGACGGTACCCTTGGGTTTGGGAAGCGCCTTCACACTGTTCCGCCGCACGTTATCGTGGTATTTGTTCTCTCGAGGAAGTCCATGCCCAGGGTGACATCATCGCTGGCGGTGTCCATTATCAGAAATGGGATCGTATGTTAAGTTCCTCCGAACACTACTGGCAATGATAGGGTTTCTCTCACTCTATCGACTCTGCCGTCTGCGAATCGGATATCTTCCGCGGTGGGTCTCGTCGGGTACCTTTTGAAAAATTCTTCGCTAAAGGTTTTTGTTATGAAACTCCTCGTAGCCCCTGTGTCGATGGTTGCCTGCACAGTCACCCCTCCGATCTGGGCGCTTGCTGAGAGTCGGAAGTCTTGGTAGATTAGTTCTGTTGCGGGGTTGCTTGTCGAACCTTCGAGTATCCCCGCTGCCTTGAGGGTCGGTCTGCGTTTCCCGCCGTTTGCTTTCGGCAGCAGTTTATCGTGCGTATTTCTTGTTGGCCACAATCCCAACAGAAGAGTACTCTCTCTCTTCGACAATCTCGGGCGAAGTGCCCTCCTCGTCCGCATCTAAAGCAGACCGTACGTTTTTCCATGTGCTCTCGGTTTGCCTCCATGCCTCGATTGCTTATCTGGTTCGTTGGCTCATGTCTCGCTTGGTTACTTCTTGAGCGGACTTCTACGTAGTCTTCGGCCATCGCGGTCAGCTGGCTAAATGTCTGGAACTCGTGACGCTTCACGTACAATTGTAGTTCTGGCAGACAATTGCGGTATACTCGATCGAGTTGTTGCTCCTTCTTGTATCCCGCGTGTCTCATCAGGTCTTGGATCTTATAAGGAATGCTTTAAAAGGCTCGTTGGATCTCTGCGTGCATTGGCGGATTTGATCGTCCAGGTGCTCGAAAAAGAAGGTCAGGAAGAAAGAAGGTCAGGAAATCTTTCTTGAAGTTGGCCCATTGGCCCCAGTTCTCGTTGTTATTTCGATACCAGGTTCTTGCGTCGTCTATCAAAAGCTCGGGCATCACACGGGGGAGGCTGTCGTTGTTGATCCCGTAGATTTCGGATAATTCTTCTATCCGTTCTATGAATGCCAAAGGATCAGTGCCACCGCTGTATTTGATTCCCCACTTTCTTATCTTCTCGATTGCTGGGGTAGCAGGTCGTAGTTCGTGTTCTGTGTCATGGACATGCGGCCGGTGTCGGGATGGGAGATTCCATCCTTCGGTTCTATCTTCCGTTGCTACTGGTTCATGGATCTTCGGAACCGCGCCTTTCACAGTGGCGGGGGTTTTAAGTGGCAGACTTGGTCCAACTTCCATGCTCGGAGAGGTTGCTCTGGCGTGGAACGCCTCTAGTTCCAGCAACCGTTCCTCGTACTCAGGCTGGTTTAAAAGCTCTGCTAGAGTGTTAGCGCAGCGTCGTCTCAATTCGTCTACACTCCCGGAGTCGTCAAACTTGAAATTCTTGGCGTAATTTAATAAATCTTCCTTACGAAGATAATACACCCACGATATTCGGACCATAATGAGTCCCCTTTTAATTCTCTGTCAACTTGGGTTTAGTTTTCTCGTGTCTTCTTCTTCACGTTAATTCTGTGAATTCTCTTATGCCTCGCTCCTTGTAATTTTCGGGGTTTTTTTTTTGATTCGTTTGCACCTTTTAGATTTATTATTATAAAAGGCTTTTTGTTCATATATGACTCTGCTTAATAGAGTCCCTGCTCGGGCGCCATCTGTAACATTGTTTTTTCCAGCCGGGGTATGACTCGCCGGATCCAGGGTTCTTTTACTGGTCGTTACAGAGAAACCAGCAAAAGCTAGAGTCTTATTTCAAAAGCTTTATTTTCAAACAAAAGTGTATTATTTATATCTATACATTTACTCAAATTTCATTACTTGTACTGCCTCGTGAGGCCTAGCGGTGATCTCTCCGTGGTGATGCTGACCTTCGTTATGTACAGTGCCGCCTCGTGTTCGCTAACGGCGATCTTAGGCGTGATGACGTGGTCTCTCTGGCAATAACGGCGATGTCTACGTGGCGATGCTGACTTTTGTAATGTACGGCGTCGACTTGCGCTCGCTAACGGCGATCTTAGGCGTGATGACGTGGTCTCTCTGGGAATAACGGCGATGTCTAGGTGGCAATGCTGACTTTTGTAATGTACAACGTCGCCTCGTGTTTGCTAACGGCGATCCTAGGCGTGATGACGTGGTCTCTCTGGGAATAGCGACGATGTCTACGTGGTGATGCTGACTTTGGTTATGTACAGCGTCGACTTGTGCTCGCTAACGGCGATCTTAGGCGTGAGGTCGTGGTCTCTCTGGGAATAACGGCGATGTCTACGTGGTGATGCTGACTTTTGTTATGTGCTGTCCTGGCTTGCGTGCACTCCTGGCTATCCTGTTGAGGCATAGGATTACTTGGTTCTACTGTGGTCGTTGATCGGCTTACCACCGACTGCACCACGTATACTGTACTAGGCTGTGGCCGCTGGCAGAAACTGACTACCGACTGCACCACGTATACTGTACTAGGCTGTGGACGCTGGCAGAAACTGACTACCGACTGCACCACGTATACCGCTAATCTGTGGCCGCTGGCAGAAACTGACTACCGACTGCACCACGTATACTGTACTAGGCTGTGGACGCTGGCAGAAACTGACTACCGACTGCACCACGTATACCGCTAATCTGTGGCCGCTGGCAGAAACTGACTACCGACTGCACCACGTATACCGCTAATCTGTGGCCGCTGGCAGAGAACTGACTACCGACTGCACCACGTATACCGTACTAGGCTGTGGCCGCTGGCAGAAACTGACTACCGACTGCACCACGTATACTGTACTAGGCTGTGGCCGCTGGCAGAAACTGACTACCGACTGCACCACGTATACCGTACTAGGCTGTGGCCGCTGGCAGAAACTGACTACCGACTGCACCACGTATACTGTACTAGGCTGTGGCCGCTGGCAGAAACTGACTACCGACTGCACCACGTATACTGTACTACTGCACTACTATACTACGATACTACCGGGCGTTTCACCACACTCACCTTACTACTGCACTGCGCCTTGTTGAGCCTTCGCCGGCTCGATGACAACTGACTCATCGGCGCTATTGCTCGTCCTTTTATGCTCGCGTTCTGCTTCTTCCTTGCTTTGGCACGGCCGTGCGCTCTGCTATAAGATAACTTACAAACAGACTTGAACGAATACCTCTATCGCGAGAGGCTTACGTAAAGGAACTAAACATAATATACAACAAAGCAACAAACACCGGATATAAAAAGGAGCTCGTGGATAAATTCAGAAAAATTTATGCAATTCAAAAAAGAAACGACAGAGAGCTAGACGAAAAAAGTTAGACAGTTTATGACTTATACAGGAAAAATGGCATACAAACTTGCAAATTTTTTCAGAAAGTATAATATCCACACGGCGTTCAAAACTGGAAACAACCTGGGAAGGATACTTAAAAGCAGCACGAATGAAGAAGACCCATTGAACAAACAAGGCGTATATAAACTGACCTGTGAGTGTCAATATAGCTATATAGGACAAACAGGACGCAAAGTAAGAGCAAGATTTCGTGAACACATAAGGGACTACAACAAAAGGATACGAAAACCCACGACAATACTTGAATCTAATTTTGCAAACCATTTGGTAAACGCGAAATGTTCACCCGCAAACATAAAGAATAGCTCTGTAACGACGAAATGGTTTTTGATGGTGTAAGGAAACCGTGCCGACGGATGAGTGACCAGCGGGTAATAAAATATGGCTGGCCGCGAACGGTTCCCCTCCGATACCCGGTCGAAGGTCGGTTGTATAAGTGCCTTACCCCGGTACGCCGGCTCTGCTGGGGCGGACTACCACTTCCGTGCTTACTCGTGGGAGTCAAATGGACAAAAATACAAACAAAACAAACAACAACAACAACAACAAACAAACACACAGGGAGGTCAAGGAAGACTTCCTAAGCGCAGAAGAGGACGCACTCCTGGCTTCCAGTCAGGAATCATCTGCGGCTCTACTAGTGAATGTTAAGCCTAGCAATCCTGATTTGCCAACCACTTCAAAGGCTGCGTTGAGTGCTCATGGGAGCACTCCGAAATCAGTCAATAGAAAAACGAAGTCCTCTGGGGCGACTCTCAAGGCAAAGTACAAGCGGGCTGTCTACATTTTAGACAAGATTGCCAAAAATGCAGCTGCTGGTACGGTTCACCCCAAGGATGAGGAAGACGGCCGTAAGTGTAAGGAGGTGGTGGAAGAGTACAAGAAGCATCTTGACTCAAAACCACCGAAAAAAACGGAAGCCGTTAAACGAGGGAGGTCGAAGGACGACTCCACAAAAGAACCAGCTGGGAAAAGGGCAGACACGAAAGACTCCCCCCAGCTGCAAGAACGATGAAACGGCGGTACTGTGAGGTGGCCAGGGATCACCTCCAGGTCGCGCTGGTTGACGAGGTCACAGGGAGCGGAAAGCCCGTACAGGAGAAGTGGGTCGAGATCGAAACAAAACTCTCTGAACGGGTCAGCGGGTACCTGTTTGAGAATCCAGACAACCCTATTCCTGGATTCGACTCTAGTGAGTCTCTCCGGGGTTGCCGGATTTTCAAATGCAGGGATGAGTTCTCTAGGGAGTTCCTCGGCAAGTGCGTAGCCGAGCTCGGCAACGCCTGGAAGGGTTTGAAGGTCAAGCTCATTCCGGCCGCGGAGATCCCTGGAAGACCCAGGGCCCACATTTGGCTGCCGAAGATGGCCATGGAGAGCGAGAAGCTGATGCGTTTCCTACAGCGACAAAATCCTAACATATCAATGACAGACTGGGCAGTCATTTGTGCAGAAAAGCCCCTTGAGTGTGCGCAGAGCTCGACGTACCTTTTGAGGCTCAACGACGAGTGCATTGAGCCACTACGGAAGGTCGACAACAAGCTGTTCTTCGGAGTGAGAACAGTAAAACTGAAGATCTTCCGATCGAACGAAAATATCCCGGAGGCAAATGTCGAGGACGCCAACCAGTTGTTGGGTGACATGAGCCTGAAGGGGGACGCCACCGAGGACGCTACTCGAAGTGCTGACAAGGTGTTAGCAGGCAACAGGAGTTCAGCAGACGTCGATGAGGTTTGTTCAGGCCAATCTTAGGCATTCTCAGGCCGCCTCGGACAACGTAATGGTCTTCCTTAGGCAGGGAGACATCGACGTCGCCTTGATTTAGGAACCTTGGATAATGGACCTTGAGGTTAAAGGGCTAAGGGACGCCCACTATAACCTTTTCTACAGCGGGCTATCAGGTAAACCCCGAGCTTGTATACTGGTCAAAAAACATATTAAAGCTTTTCTATGTTCCAATTTAAGCTCTCCGGATGTGGTACACATGGCGCACGACAGGTCGCGCCCGCCACAGGAGGTGATAGCGTTACAAAGGATGGCAGGTGATAATCCAAAATTACTCGGGTGCGATGCTAACGCAAGGCACACGTTGTGGGGCAGCTCCGAAACTAACGACATTGGTGAGTCGCTATTTCAATTTATTATTAATTCTAAGTTTAGAATTTGCAATAGAGGTAGTACTCCCACATTCATCTTCCCTAGTACTCCTGATTTTATAGGTTGGGAAGAGGTTTTAGATTTAACTTTGCTAACCGAGGGTATCCTAAAGGTCACAAAGTGGAAAGTATGCGACGATGAAACCCTCTCGGACCACCGTCGTATACTTTTTGAGTTAACCATTGAGGCAGAAACGCCTACTCCCTTTAGGAACCCTCGGAAGACAAACTGGGGCCTTTTCCAAAAAATCATCACCAAAAAGGTGAACAAAATACAAGTTGAAAGTGTTTCCACAAGGTTTGAGCTAGACGCTAGAGCGGACAGCTTAGAAAAAGCCTTTGGAAAGGCCTTTTCGAAAGCCTGTCCGCTAAGATATGGTAAGAAGGCTCGTACAACTTGGTGGAATGAGGAAATCACAGAGCTCCGTAAGCAAGTGAGATGAGCCTTCAATGATGGCTACAATACTAAAGTCTGGGACCGTTACAAACTTATCTTAAAAAAGTATAAGAAAGCTATCCGAGATGCCAAGGAGGCATCCTGGAGAGAATTCTGTGAATCCATTGAAAGTACCAAGGAATCTGCCAGACTGAGTAGAATTCTTGCTAAGGGACACTCAAAGCTAATATATATAAAAATACCAGATGGGTCCTGGACAGAAACGGCTGGAGAGTCGTTGGACATTCTGCTTAGTACTCACTTTCCAGGGTGCAGGGCAAGCGAATTAGAATCGGTATTGGACCCGAACCCTTCGCGAACTCCCCCAAGCGAGCTCTTGGAAGAGCTACTGGACAAAGAAAAACTAAAATTTGCTATCTTTAGCTTTTCACCCTTTAAATCGCCGGGAATGGACGGAATACTTCCAATTATGCTTCAGAAAGCCTCAGAGGTGGTCGTCCCGGTCCTGTTGTCAATTTTCAGAGGGTGCCTATTACTGAACCAAGTCCCCCTAAACTGGAAAAGAATAAAGGTAATTTTCATTCCTAAAGCAGGGAAACGAGGTCACGAAAACGCTAAGGATTTCAGGCCTATTAGCCTGATGTCCTTTGTACTGAAGACTTTTGAAAGACTTCTAGACCTATACATTAGAGATAACACCTCCTTTTTATCACACTCACAACATGCGTACCTGAAAGGGAAGTCAACGGAGACAGCTCTGCACGAGGTGGTGCGCACAATTGAGAGTTCACTGTACTATAAACAATATACTATGGCTTCCTTTATAGATATCGAAGAGGCCTTCAATAATGTCAGCATAGATTCAATACAGAAGGCACTGGTGGTAGCAGGAATTGATCACTGCGTCCGCTCATGGATAGTGTCGCTGCTAAGGAGCAGAGCAATTTATGCAAATCTAGGTTCCCAGGATAGAACCGTATATGCGGCGAAGGGCACCCCCCAGAGAGGAGTTCTCTCGCCACTACTGTGGCTTATGGTTTTAAACCAACTACTGACAAAGTTAGATAACGTTGGAATCAAAGTAGTAGATGCAGATGATGTTGCATACTGGTATCGGGGAAATTTCTTCCGGTCATCAGCGAAATTGGGAAGAGGGCTTTACAGGAGGTGGACTCCTGGGCCATAAACTGTTCGCTTAGGGTGAACTCCGAAAAAACGGACCTGATGCTCTTCACAAACAAAACAAAACTAACTTATGTCACTAAACCTAAGCTCCGAGGGACGGAACTTGATCTGTCAAATAAGGCGAATACCTTGGAGTCATTCTGGACCAAAAGCTTAATTGGAGACTGAACATCGAGGAGCGTGTAAGGAAGGCCTCGGTGGGTCTCTGCGCCAAAAAAGAATGTTAGGCAATAAATGGGGACTACAACCAAAGATTGTGCACTGGATGTACACAGCTATAGTCCGACCCATACTCTCATACGGGGCGCTGGTATGGTGGCCAGCTCTCACCAAAGACTATGTCGTCAAGAAACTGGGAAGAATTCAAAGGTCAGCAGCTTCTGGTGTAACGGGTGCAATGAGTTCTTGCCCAACGGATGTCTTGAACGTACTACTCGACTTATTACCAATAGATCTTTTTATTGAAAAATCAGTTGCTAGCAGTGCCATTAGGTTACATGCATTGGGGTTTTGGAAAGAAAGGCCGACGGGGCATAGCACTATTCTTGGCAGAATCCCAGCTGAGATTAAGGCGCTGCCCACTGATTACATCCTGCCGAAATCTTACGTTAGCCGCACAATCCAGACTAAATTCCCTAGCCGTAGAGACTGGACTCGCGGAAAAGTCAGATTACAGGATGGTCTGGCAGTCTGCACGGACGGATCAAAGATGAAGTGCGGGGTAGGTGCGGGGGTTTTTATTGAGCAGCATAACCTGAAGATATCACACCGTCTACCAGACTATGCAAGCGTATTCCAGGCTGAAACGTTTGCAATAAAGGAGGCGATTAGGTATATTGAGAGGAATGCAACAGCAGGTACGCGAGTGAATATTTTCACGGACAGCCAAGCTGCCATTCAAGCACTTTCTTCTACCTCGGTCGGTTCTCAACTCGTAGATGAATGTAGGAGAGAGATGGCTTCAATCTCCAGCGAATACGAAATTACCCTGATATGGGTCCCGGGGCATAGGGACATTTATGGAAACGAAACTGCGGATGAACTAGCGAGGTGTGGTTCTGCACTGAAAAGGTCCAACGCGGTAAATTTGGGCGTCTCGCTTAGAGAAATAAAGGGCAGAAATGCCGATATCTACCACCGGAAAGCTAATCACAGGTGGAGTAATACAGGATCGTACAGGATTACACGGCAGGCTTGGGTGTCTTAAAACAAAGTCTCTTTTAGGAATGAGCAAAGAAAACATATACAAACTTACAGCTGTCTGCACAGGGCACTGGCCTATAGGAGTACATGCTGAAAGGATAGGCATACCCTTTAACCTGTGAAGACCCAGGCTCAAAGGAGACGGTTGAGCATTTTATGTGCGAGTGCCCGGCCCTTGCTAGAATAAGGTTAAAGACCCTTGGGAAGAGTGCAGATACCTACACTCAGGACACTTAACATTTGTTAACATTTACGATTACGCACCAATACCTGCTTGACCAAAAAACGAAATAAATACGGAACAATAGACATAAACTGAACAGAACGAAAACTGACTTTGAAGATGGCACAACGCTGAAACCGGTTTGTCTCCAAACCAAACTTGACTAAGGATGACGGAAAATCGTTCCAACAATTAAGTACAAAGTTGATTTATTAAGTCATTGTTAGACATAACAGAATTGATTTCGAATTTATAATTTGTTTTCTAAACACAAAGCTGAATTCCTATTTATTTAAGGATATAGCATCCGAAATGCGATATTAATCTTATTTTTAAACTGCTGAAAATGCTCATGAAACACTAGTTTTTTATCTAAGTAAATGCACAAGTATTCACCTAAACGCGCATATGCCTCGCAACTGCGTAAACCTCGCAAATGTTTATATTTTTGTATGAAAATCCGGTTTGTTTACGAGGTCTACGCAGTTGCGAGACATTTGCGCGCTTAGATGAATACCCATATTATTTTCCCAGTTAACCGCATGATTGTGGATCCATGCTGTCGGACAAGAAAAAAAAGAGCAAAAAGGTTTTTTTTAAAAAGTTTAAAATCGAGTTTATGATATTAAGAGATATTAATTATTAAGAGAATTAACCGAATTTCGATTTAATAAAAAAATCAGAAATTAGTTAAAAGAAAAACTTCTCAAAAACTTTTTGGAAATGTTGTTTTCAGACTGCCTTGGTCATTTTTAAAATGAGCGTGTAGATATTTTCTCAGCCTTCATATTGGCTCTGTCATATTTAAATAAACAATAGGGTGTATCAATAAAGAAACAGCTATATCCTGCAAAAGGTTTTCATAAACAGAGGAACTTGTAGAGGTCGCGTGCGAGATGGCGAAGACATGCAACCCGATTTTGTGGCTTGAGGATGGGACCCTATCACTTCGGACAAAAAATCAGAGAAAACACAGGGTACATCTGCACCAACAAATCACCCGCAAAGGATACTTAGTAGCTTATCCTCTAATACTGTTTCAACTTGTAATTTTTTAAAAAAATCGTATCTGCTATTAAAAATAATAGAATTGCAATTTCTGCAAAAACAGAAGTTATAACTTTGTTCAGTAGGAAAAACTAAATTAAGTTATATTAAAACATCTTAAATGGTTCACTGTCTTATAAACAAGTTTAGCTTTTAATGCGTGACGTCCACATTTGGTGGCAGTAGTAATAGTATAAAGCATTTCTTGGTTCTATTGGAAACGGGTGAGAAGCCCTTTGTTAGTAATCTAAAAAATACTTCGGGCCTGTTTTTCTTTGCTAAGTCCTCCAATTATAAATATATATTTGTTCAATTGTCCATTTAAATTTGAGCTTGTTTAATGTTCATACATATAAACATATTTTCATTTAGCACCCCCTTACTCATCCTTTCATAAAAATGACGGTTAATAGTTCATCACCAATCATCATGTACCATTTGCTTTTTTGACTTCTTAACCCAGATGGTGCTAAATACCCAATCTTTTAGGATTCCATTGCCGGTTAAGATTTGCCCTCCCACCCTCTTCGCTCTTGATCTAAGATGTTTGCTCTTGCTTGCCAAAATACCGTTAACGCAATCTTTTCAATCTGTCACACAATGAAGGAACGGAAAACCTGAAGTTCGCAAAAGACAAAATGGAAATGTGTTTTAGTGTGACCACAAATACTTTTCGTGGGTAATTGCAGGAGTTGAATGGAGAGGGCAATATATTAATTGTATTGGCTTAAGTAGGTTTAGATAAATTAAATTAAAAATTGTGCCTGTAAAATAAAATATTTTCTTCGTAATACCTTCGTTTTCTTTGTATGTTTCGTGACATATAGAAAGCGGTGTATATTTTAATGAAAAGTGCATTGTTTAACAATTATGAAACAATAAATCAAAGCCAAACTCAGCAACTCACTTTTCAAACCTTACGGCTATTTCCGCTTCCATTTCAAAGAGTTTAAGCCATCACTAATTTCTGAAAATACATACATACATATTTCGAAAAGGGCATATAACTTTAAAGTACTCATCAGCTACTGATATGGCCTTGCAGACTTCTTGCTAATGGCAAAACCATAAACTTCAACTCTTAATATTGGATGAATGAAATGATAGCCCTCAAAATTTATGATATTTGCAAAACAATAGTCATCTCAAAACTCCACCCACAGAAATTTAAAAAATGTGTTTTGTGCTCAAAAGGTATAAACTATATTATTATTATCCGGGCATAGTAGCGCTGTGACCTAAAAATATCTATTGTGCTAACCCTTTAAGTTGGCTTTCCATACTTAGGCTATTTATGAAGTTAAGCACTTGGGAAGGTGTAATTGTCCATATTCTGGATGGAGATAACAGAATATCTCCAAGGTGTATAAGCCTAAGTCTACGTATGCTCGGGCATTCACACAGTTTATGCTTAGATCTAAGCCACAAAACTTAAAGTTTGCAACCTTCGAGAGTTCTAAGACCCTTTCTGCTGAGATTGAGAAGTTTTCCAGAGGCTTCACGGGATGGACTTATGAACCTCTTAGATTGTCTATTACCCTTTGACGATCGTCTGATGTGTATTCTTTAGAAGGACTGCGGAACGGCTGAGGACCGTATAACCTCCTATGGGCCCCTTTTTTGCGAGATAGTCCTTCCTTTTATTGTCATCCACACCCTCATGACTCGGGACCCATTACAGAGTAACTCTGTTGTCGGCTCCTAGTGATTCCAGTGCCGTTATGCAGCCGTCTACCAGCTTTAACTCCATTTTGAAAGAGTTTAGTGCCCTAATGGCTGCCTGACTGTCTGACATAATGTTAATTGTGGCTCCATTGGTCTTTCTGCGAAGACATTCGTGAGCACACAGCTCAATAGCATAGATTTCCACCTGCAAGATGGTTGGGTATGACCCCATCGGGATACTTTTTTTTAAACCTAGGAACCGAACATCCCCTCCAATTGATAAGTTTGGATCCGTCAGTGTACCACACCTGTGATCCTTTATTGATTGCTTTTACCATCCCTTTACATGTATCCCTTTCAAGTATTATAACTTTGTAGGGATTGGTAAAGTATAAGCAATAAAGAATTATAATAATCATGAGAAACATTTTTGAAGTCATCGATTGAGTATTCTTTTGAGACTTCTCATAATAATTATGAATGATAAACACATTTTTAAGTCTTGAAAGACGTGACATATTCAAGACAATTTGTTATTAAGTTCGGGACCAGTTCGGGGGTATCTCGGAACCGTTTAGGGACTAGTCGGAAATCATTATAATCATTTGGCTTAGTCAAGTTTTAAGTCAATTCCAATAAAAAAAAGTTTCATGAACTAGTCCTGAAATCGTACAGAAGTGATACCAAACAGGTCCCGAAATAATTAAGAACTAGTCCCGAACCGATCCCGTCCTACAAGTCTTACATTTTTTTCTCACATATAATTATTATGAGAAGACTTTTACAATGTCAATTTCAAAATAAAACTCTTTGAAATCTTAAAAATTGTATATCGCTGTTAAATAGCATGAAAATACTTTGAATAATTGATGAACAATTTGTATCTTTATGTCTTTGCGCAAATTGCATGCATCTTTTTTTCTTTTGGTATTACGAGTTTGTGTTTAGTAAAATGCCATTTAAAATTTTATGTTAACGTTTGAGTTGGAATAAAGTTATTTGCCTTTTTCTGTTACGTTAGAATTGGTGGGTGTATCAAACGAATTGTTGAAGCCATTTCTGCGTCTGATTTCAGTTTGTGCAGCGGATGTAAATAATAATAACAATAGTTACCTACATACCCGCCCGACCGACGCGAAGAGCGCATCCATATGGAGCATGGATATACTCGTACAAAGTTTTTTTTATACATGCTGCGCCGAGTCATGAAAGGCAGGAGTTTGTTAAGTGTGGAGATCTAAAACAGTTCAGCTACATAATTAATTCTTATCAGCTGTTTAGATAATAAAATATATGTATGTATGTATAATTAATTGAGAGTAATGAGTAAAGTTTTGTTTACGTAAAAAAGTGAGAATATAGAAAAGCACCGTCGTGAGTGTAAATATCCTGGCATATACTACAGAGTGGCTCGTTTAGTTCAAATTGATTTTTACATGGCTTCTTAAAAAGAGGCCGGAAATGTATTGAAACTCAGGAGGGAACGTTAGCTTTATTTCGCCAAGAAGAGATGGGCTAGAAATCAAGCCTGTCAGTAACTTGACCAAAAATAATATGCCTAACATTTATTTGCGACTAGCAAGCGAAAGAAGATTTATAAGCTTTAAGCGACTAATTTATGGTGGCAGGTTATACTGAGAATCCTAGCGAAAATTTTTGAAGCAAAAAGCAGAAACTGTTTTTGTATTGACTCTACCCGGTCGAAAAAAATTTTATAGCGCGAGTTCCAAATAACATATCCTGATTCCATTGAATTCCTTAGACCATCGTTTAACAAACGCAAAAACCACCTATAGATTTGTTGACTGTATCATTGATGTGAAGACTGAAGTTTAGTTTTAGGTCCATTGTAACTCAAAAATCAAGAAAGTTAAACTTTTTTTCTATGTATAGAAGCTGAGAGAAAAGCACATTATTTTAAAATTTTAAGGTTTAGTGGCAGGTAAATGCTTTTCAAATAGAAAATTGGAGTTGTAGAAAAATATTGAAAATTATCAAATATCTCGAAAATGTTATTGAAGCATGAATTAAGTTTATTGAATGTGTTCAACTCCTGGTGGTATTTCATAAATTTATCGGTTTTTTTTAATCTTATTTTAAGCCTTTTATACATTAAGCGCCTAAGCATAATAAGCTTATTGATTTTTTGTCAAACACACGTTTATTTGTACCTAAATCCTCTCCATCACACAATCGCTTAATCCTTAAAACGAAATGGCTATCATTACGGCATTGTAAAACAATGTTTTCCGTTATATAATACGAAATTTTAAGCCTAAATATGGTGAAAAAGTTTTGTTTCCGCATTGGGGCAATTGAATATTACCATTTAATTTTTAATTGAATATTACCATTTAATTTTTTGAAGATATCGACAGTACGAGTATTTCAAAAACTCTAAGAAAATTTTCTTCAGGTTTTGTTCCACCTCAATCATTTGTTCTATAAATTTGCGTGACAATAAATTTTATAAAAAATTCTAGATGAATCGCTAGATATGTAGCGTAAAATGAAATGGAGAACGATAAATACTTCATTCTGATGAGAGGGCGTATGAGTAATTTTATTACTCAACGTAGCTAAGTTGCCTTTTACACGATTCAACTATTGCTTTCAATTCTGCTCCGACTTAGAAGAGAAAATGTTTTGAAATCTCACCATAACTACGGCTACCTCCCATGTAACGGAAGTTTTGAAAAATTCAAAAACTTCGTTTTTTCCGTATCTATTAAAAAATATTTTGTAAATTTCATATTTGGAGCGATTTTAAACGAAGAAACTTGGTTTTTATATCATTTTGAAAAAATGGGCGCGTCACCGTATTTTTTTTTATACATCGCGAGGTTATATAGAATTTGGGTTCGGCCGAATTTAGTTTTCGTTACGTTTTATTTTTCCGCTTGCATGACATACATGAAGTTTTTTTTAATCTAAGGGAAAAGGATAGAAGTTGATTCTTTGTTCCTAAATTCTAATGCAATCTTTAGCAACAAATTGTTTTCATTTTGAATGTAAGCCACTAACGAATTGAAACTAAGAGCAAGCTAATATTTTTCTTAAAATGTGTTCTGTAATATCACCTAAATGTCATCTAAATTTGACATTGAAGGAAGGGGCTGATAAAGAACCTGCGTAAATGGTCATCTCACTTTCAGAGGTCGCTGTATACTATAGTGGCTTACTAATTTTGATGCGGTAAATTTTGAAAAAAGTCTCGATGGATTTTATTGTGCTGATTACGAATTCGCAGGTTTCAGGTTTTCATCAGGTCCAGTTTTGAGAAAGTTGTGGTCTAATAGCGTTTTTTTTCTCGAAATAGTGTTGCCCCGTTTGACCTACATCAATCACCACCAAACATATACAACATAATTATTGTGACCTAGTCACATAAACACAAATTGCATTCTTGCTGACAAAACATTAATCAATGTAAACTGCGCATTAGCCGCTGCACTGTCGCGATGCTGTCGCTACGCCGCACATTGGTTGAAATGACCGGTTTCAGCGGCATAAAGTCCATTATTAAAGTTATGTTTTTGTTAAAACTAAGAATTGCACTTTGTAGGAAACTAATTAGAATACTCGAAAACGAAAAAATTATGACCAGGTGGCATCTCTATTTTTATAACGAAGCTGTCAAAACAACTGTTATTTTTTCATGTTCGTTTTGTGTTGATTTACTTCAAAATAGTGAATTAGAAACATATGTTTTTTTAATAATAGTTGATATAACAACAAATATCTAAAAAATGGAAATTACTTCTCAAGGTATGTATAACAATATGTTGGAATTATTTTCTAAAAAAAAGTGTTGTGTTTGATGAAAATCTGCGTTAAAGTGTGTCGTGTTTGTAGTGACGTTTTGGTGGTGGCGTCTGTGTTTCTTGGAATAGAACCGTCTTCATTCGAGTTCATTCGCAAAGTTATTTGTATCTGTAGATATGTCAAGATGTGATCTTTCATATCGTGAAAAAATCTTTTGCCCCAATTAACCCCAACTCATAATATAACTCATTTTAGGCACCATCAAAATCAACAATTCCGATATTGTAAGTTTTTGGTTAGAAAATAACCACAATGCAAGACGCGTTTTTAATTGGATATCTGCGAAATTTAATGGAAGTGGTGATGAAGACTGCAAAACATTTGCCAAGAAGCAAATAGATAACATTTGTGCTAAAATTAAACAAAAATGGATCAAAAACAAATGATGTTATAATTATATTGAAAAAAACAAAAACTGATATGCAAAAACAATTTTGGGAAAAAATGGGTCTTCATGTTCAAAAGCCAAAATCTAATGGTAGTGGATCGACAAACGATGGCAATACCGCAAGGAGAGCATTTTCAAATCCTGAAGAGTTTGCGAATATAACAAACATTGATGTTGACCTTATAAAGCACTTGCGTATTATTTTTATTACAATTTCCTGTGAATATGAAATAAATCCCGAAAAGTTGAAAGATTTTTGTAATGCGACTGCTGAAATATATTTTAAAATATACGATTGGTACCCAATGTCCGCGACTGTACATAAAATTCTCGTACATTCTTCACAAATTTTACAAGCTTCAGTCGTACCTCTCGGTTGTGCAGGAGAAAATGCATCTGAAGCGAGGAACAGATTCTAGAAAGGATTCTAGAGAGCATAATTTAATGGATGTTTTCAACAGAGCAATGGACTCTTCCGACCCCATTTTGCCCAGCATTTGTTTAACAAACCGCGCTTCGGCCCAGAAACGACTTCCTCTTCCAAGAGAAGTTTTATCCTTTTTAAAGATTCCTAATATTCCTGAGACTCAATGTCCTACACCAAGTACTGCATTAAAAGAAAATTCTTCAGATTCTGAAGATGAAGACTTAATACCTCATTTGGATATCGAACTAGATGCCGAAGAAACGTTAGAATATTTTGACGTAAGAGTTTATTTACAAATGTTAACATAACCATTTTTTTAATTTTACCTTATCTTTCTTTAGAGTTTGAATAAGTATTGATGAACCGTCTGGATAGATGTTATATAGAAACCTTTCAGAGAATATTGTTTAAGTTATTTAATGTATTTGAGTACAGAAATGAATTTGATAATATGATTTAATAAATATTAAAAAAAAGAAAAAAATTGGTTGGACAATATTTCGACGGACGGACATATAAATCGATATAACTCCCCTATATATCGATCCAACTAGCTGATTTTTTCTCTGTACACTTCTTTAACTGTCACTAATACATGTGCCAAATATTATAGCTCAAACTTCTTCCTGTGAATTACTGCCGCTGAAACAGGTAATTTCGACCAATGTGCGCCGGCAAAATATTTCATTACCACGCTGTGCCTAGGTAACCGCTTGCACTCTTCTGATTGGTCGCCTTAAAACAGCAACCAAAGCATTGGAAAAGAGGTGGAGTTAGGGAAACTTTTATTTAAAAAAAATTGTATAAATAGTCTTAAGATTTAGAAAATAAAACAGAATGAATCTAACACTCATAAAACGGTGCAATCTATTCTCACTTTTGGCAACCTAATGGATGCCTATGAAATATTCCGGCAACCTAACGGCTGCCTATTGAACGACAGAAGCCTATTGAACGACAGAAGGCAGAGGCCTTTACAAAGAATGGGTTCAAAAATAAAAGACATATATGTATATAAAATAGGACCAACACATGGCCATCCTGCCAAATAAGAAAAGGACGAACAAGATCCATTTAGTCGACCAAAGCCTTTAATAAACATCAAGATATATGAGTAACTCTAATCAAACGATCAGCAAAGCTGAGTTTGATAATATTTTTTAAAAATACGGCAAGTTATTAAATAGGGTACCATATATTCCCGAAAAGACCAAAATAGAAAACTATCCGGAATATAAAGCCACCCCTATTACAGCAGCTGTGGCCGCTGTGGTCGAGTTCATAATAATAGAAAGTTTTTTCTAATAGCGGTCACCCCTCGGCAGGCAATGGAAAACCTCCGAGGGTATTTCTGCCATGAAAAAGCTTCTCATTAAATACATCTGCCATTCGGAGTCGGCACAAAAACTGTAGGACCCTCCATTTGTGGTATAATATAAACACGCACACCACAAATGGTAGGAGAAGCTCGGCTAAACACTGAGCTATATAGTGTACGCGCCAAAATTATATTATTATAACATCTGCGAGGATAACATCTTCGCCTATTTATTGAGAGAGAATAGATAGCTATACTCGTATATGTTTCTTCAACAGGAAATGCGAGTGTGATAAATCAAAAGTCTTGGAATGAGAGTTAAAGTTCAGACATACACATCGAAATGCTTATTTTAATTCAAAGTTATATTTATGTGATAGCGCCAAATGCAATGTTAAAACTAACTTCAGCCTAAAGGGATATCAAGCCTGGCAGTAAATTAAACAAGAACATTAACATTATCTAACATTATTCTACAACTGGCAAGTGTAAGCTTTAAATGACTTGTATAATTTGGCAGGTAAATAATATTGCGAACCATAGCTGAAATCCTTTAAAGCAAATATTTAGTTAGAATTGTTACAGGTCTATGTATGAAATAAAATAAATAAAACAAACGCAGGTTCCAAATAATGGCGCCATATTCCAATAATAGTCTGTATACAATCGTGAATATGGCTCGCATAATTCCTTAGGCCAAATCTTAATGAAAGCAAATACATCTTTGTCTTTTCAAAACTTTTCAACACTTTGTCTACTGATCACAATTTATGTACGAAGTTCGGTAATGATTTGTGGAAGATTTTAACATAAGTTGTCGTAGCAAAGTCCATTTTTATACCCGCGCACTTGTGTACAAGGGTATTATAACTTTGTTCACATAACGGTTGCTTGTAACAGCATAACGGAATCAAGATAGATATAGCCATATATATACCAAAATGCTCAGAATGAAAAGAGAAGTCGATTTAGCGATGTCTGTCTGTCCGTCTGTCCGTGCGTGCAGACGATAACTTGAGTAAATATAGAGATATCTCAATGAAACTTGGTAGGTAGATTGTCCCAGACCAGGAGAGCTTGCTCTGACCTGTTCTTGGGTACGGCCCTTCGGGGAGTATCGTGGTGGTTGTGGTTCATACCCAAATGCGGGTAGAGCTTGGCCTTGGCTAAAGCTCGATGTGGAGTTGCATTGCAACCGGGTGCCGGACCCATAGCACGGCAGAGGTTTAGATAGGCCTCGATCCCCACCAAGGAGGACGGTGTGACCATGCGACACCTCCAATTGGTACCGGCAATGCTTGCATTCCGGGGCGCTGATCAGCGCATTGATCTGATCCGCTGTGCTTTTGAGCGCCGTGGGGTTAGGCCGTCGTCGGCAGGTACCCACGTAAAACACACCGACAGCTGTCCCAGACCAGGTTATAATTGAAAATGGGCAAAATCGGACAGTAACGACGCCCACTTCCCATATAACGGCAAATGTCAAAAATGAAAAAATTGCTATGTTTCAGTAGGTATGGAAGCTAATATGCTCAAATTTGGTATGTATTGTTGTATTCGAGCATATGTATATCTCTGGAACCACCCACCCGATTTCGTTCAAATTTGGTACACGTATTACACTATGCGATATTTATCAAAATCTGACCATAACCACGCCCATCTGAAAACACTAAAAATCGGACATTTCAATAAATGTTGAAGGGAAATATCTTGAGTTTAGTATGTGGTGTTGTATTGCAGCCAAAAATCCGACTATATGAGATCAAATGTATATGTCTGGAACTACTTTATCGATTTCGTCTAAACACATGTAAGATTATACCTAGTTAATTTAAAAATTTAGCTGAAAGCGTGCGCCGGGTATATAAAGTTCGATCGAACTTAGCCACTTCTTCACTTGTTTAAATATATTTTTTAAATTCCGCTGTTCTATCAAAAATTTATCTAAACATGAATTTGTATATAAATATGGCCTCGGGTAAAAGAAGTGAATTTTGTTGACTTATGTGAACCAGTAAAAGTGTTTGACATTAAGCAAAGAAAAAATCTTTTAATTTTTAATTACAATATATATGTATATGTAAATTTGAAAAATACTCAATATTGGTGAAATTTGGATATGTTATTGACAAATTACAAACTTTTAAATATCTGTAAATATTTGATATCTTATCAAGAACACGGACTAGGAGAATAAAACTGTAATAATACTGCTGTTTTTGTTTGACTTTTAGGTTAACTTTTTTATCTATGTAAGCTCAATGTGGTCCGATTTTCTTTTGTTTATTAAAACTTATGAAAAATTATATAGATAATATCATTCTTAAGCAACTTACACGATTTTTTGGTGAGCCAGTATTTTGCCTGATAATAAAACCTAAATAAAATAAATAAAAAATATAAAAAAAAATTAAGAGTTATAGTAAATGAAAAATGTGTTATAATTTTCGTTTATAGCGCAGTAAATATGTGGAATTCGCAGTAAGATTTGTTTTTACTAATTACGAATGCAACAAAAGTCAAAGGTCGATGACATTTGTAAATTGAGTATACAAGCGAATATATGTACATACATACATAACTACATACATGTGTGTATTCAAAATAAACCACAATTTACATTGTTAACAAGTCCCTTCGAATAGCAAACGCGTGCACCACCTTCATAACCACCAACTCGTGTAAGCTGCAAATTAATTAATTGCTTCTGACCGCCAGTGCTGTTGCGGTTTCAAAACGATTCTAAAAATGTCTGTGATGACGATGCGGCTGGGGTTTCGGTTGTTTGAGATGGAGTTAAATCTCAAAATGATATTTGAAGTACTTTGGTTAGAATATTTCATTTTTATAGATTTCTATTTAAATTCAGA
This sequence comes from Philophylla caesio, assembly GCA_963971545.1. Classification (NCBI taxonomy): domain Eukaryota; kingdom Metazoa; phylum Arthropoda; class Insecta; order Diptera; family Tephritidae; genus Philophylla; species Philophylla caesio. The sequence continues at coordinate 101,096,727 of OZ020607.1, read as the reverse complement.
GGCATGTAGAGGAAGCAACTGTGCGAGCATTCCATGTATAATCAGAATTCACATCACTCGATGACAATCATCGAGTGGGTCTAGCTTTAAAACTAAACAGTTTTAATTTGTGTGTTGAAATGTGGCTTCGAAAAAATTAAGATATTTAGGATTTTAGAAGGTGATAGTTAGTTTTCTTTTTCTTCTTTCATTGGCTCGATAACCGCCTATGCGATTTTGGCCGAGCTTAGCACAGCACGCCAGTTATTTCTCTCTTTCGCTAACTGGCGCCAGTTGGAAATACCAAGCGTACGCAAGTCCTTTACCGCCTGGTCTTTCCAACGCAGAGGAGGCCTCCCTTTTCCTCTGCTACCCCCGGCGGGTACCGCGTCGAATACTTTCAGAGCTGGGGCGTTTTCATTCGAACGACATGACCAAGCCAGCGAAGCCGCTGAATCTTAATTCGCTGCACTATATCTATGTCGTTATAAAGCTCGTACAGCTCATCGTTCCATCTTCTCCGGTATTCGCCATCGCAAAGGCGTAAAGGCCCATAAATCTTTCGGAGAATCTTTCTTTCGAACACTCCCAGAGCCTTTTCATCAGATATCTTCATCGTCCATGCTTCTGCGCCATACATCAGGACGGGCATAATAAGAGACTTATAGAGCGTAATTTTTGTCCGTCGAGAGGGGACTTTACTGCTCAGTTGCCTACTCAGTCCGAAGTAGCACTTGTTGGCAAGAGTGATCCTCCTTTGGATTTCGGGGCTGACATTATTATTGATGTTAATGCTGATTCCTAAGTAAACGAAGTCTTCTACTTTTTCAAAGTTATAACTGTCAACAGTGATGTTTGATCCCAGTCGTGAATGTGCCGACTGTTTATTTGATGACAGGGGATACTTCGTCTTGCCCTCGTTCACCTCCAGACCCATTCGCTTTGCTTCTCTATCCAGTTTGGAGAAGGCAGAACTAACTGCGCGGTTGTTAAGGCCGATGATGTCAATGTCATCGGCGTACGCCAGCAGCTGCACACTCTTATAAAAGATAGTGCCTGACCGATTTAGTTCTGCGGCCCGAATTATCTTCTCCAGCATAAGGTTAAAAAAGTCACACGACAATGAGTCACCCTGTCTGAAACCTCGTTTGGTATCAAACGGCTCGAAGAGGTCCTTCCAAATCCTGACGGAGCTGGTGGTGTTGCTCAACGTCATTTTACATAGCCGTATAAGTTTTGCGGGGATACAAAATTCAGACATTGCGCTGTCGAAAGCGGCTTTGAAGTCGACAAAAAGGTGGTGCGTGTCGATTCTTCTTTCTTGGGTCTTTTCCAAGATCTGGCGCACTGTGAATATCTGGTCGATAGTAGATTTACCAGGTCTAAAGCCACACTGATAAGGTCCAATCAGTTCATTGACGGTGGGCCTTAGTCTCTCACACAATACGCTCGACAGAACCTTATATGCAATGTTAAGAAGGCTGATACCACGATAGTTGGCGCGAATTGCAGTATCACCCTTCTTATGGATTGGGCAAAGTACACTTAGATTCCAAACAGTAGGCATGCATTCGTCCGACCATACTCTACAGATAAGCTGGTGCATGCGCTTTACCAACTCTTCTCCACCGTATTTGAATAACTCAGCTGGCAGCCCGTCAACTCCGGGCGCGTTGTTGTTCTTTAGCCGTGCTATTGCTATACGGATTTCATCGCAGTCGGGTAACGGAACATGAATTCCGTCGTCATTGATTGGGGTTTCGGGATCATCATCTTCTCCAAGTTGGTTTTTGTCACTACCACTAAGTAGTGTGGAGAAGTGCTCCCTCCATAAACTAAGTATATTCTGAACGTCAGTTACCAGGTCGCCGTTGTCGTTCTTACAGGAATTCGCCCCGGTCTTAAAACCTTCTGTTAGCCGTCGTACTTTCTGAAAGAATTTTCGGGCGCTTTTCCTGTCGGCCAACATTTCAAGCTCTTCGCACTCACGCATTTCGGCCTTTTTCTTCTTCTCTCGAAAAATGCGTCTCGCTTCCTTTTTCAACTCACGATATCTCTCCCGCAAGGCTCGCGTTGCGCCCGATCGCAACGTGGCCCTGTAGGCAGCATCTTTCCGTTCCGTGGCAACGCGACATTCCTCATCGTACCAGGCATTTTTCCGGGCTCGCTGGAAACCAATAGATTGTTCAGCGGCGGTACGTAAAGAGCAAGAGATGTGGTTCCATTGCTCAGAAATATCGCTGTGTTGATTAGAGCTCTCAGAGAGCAGGAGTGCGAGTCGAGTAGCGAAGTGCGTGGCTGTCTGTTGTGATTGCAACTTTCCGACGTCGAGCTTTCCTTGTGTGCCTTTCCGCACGCTTTTTGACGTACAGAGGCGCGTGCGTATCTTGGCTGCGACAAGATAATGGTCCGAGTCGATGTTGGCTCCTCGGATCGTGCGCACATCTAGGACACTGGAACCGTGCCTTCCGTCTATCACAACATGGTCGATTTGGTTTCGTGTCTTACCATCTGGAGACAGCCACGTAGCCTGATGTATCCTCCTATGCTGGAACCTGGTACTACAAACTACCATGTTTCGGGCCCCGGCGAAGTCGATCAGTCTCAATCCGTTATCAGACATTTCCTCGTGGAGACTGAATTTTCCGACTGTGGAACCAAAGATGCCCTCCTTACCCACCTTGGCATTAAAATCGCCTAGCATGATTTTTATATCGTGTTGGGGGCAGCGTTCGAACGTGCGCTCCAGGAGTTCGTAGAAGCAATCTTTGGTCCCATCGTCCTTCAGGGAGATGTTGAAGAATCTCCCCTTTATGCGGATTGTGGCGAGACGTTCGTCCACCGAAGTGAACGACAGTACTTTACGGCGAAGTCTCTCTCCCACCACAAATCCGACACCAAATTGCGCTCCTTTACATGGCAGCTGTAGTATACGTCGCAAGGGCCGTCCATCGCATTTCTTGGATGGCGGTGATGTCAGCCTTCGCTCTACCGAGGACATCTACCAGCCGGGCAGAGGCACCTTCCCAATTAAGGGTTCGGACATTCCAGGTGCATGCCCTCAAATCATGGTCCTTAAAACGTTTGCCGTGGTCGTCATCTAAAAAGAGGGGTCCTGTCCGAGGCTTTGCTTTGCTTTTCATTGGAAGTTGTTTTTTACGTGGCGGGTTCCAAGCCCTGCGCACAACCCATTGCTGGGGGCTGCATTTTAAATTCGTTTATATAGCGAGCCGCCTGCTCCAAGACAGACGCCCGCTTGCAGCCGCACCTTCTGGTGAACAGACGCTGCGGACTTTAGTGGACCTTTAAACCGAATATGTCGGAGTGGCTCCACTAAAGCTCCCTCTCTATTAGCCGTGACCCATGGCTCCACACGGATTGGTTACCATATCTCGCACATGGGTTGCTCACGTTGCCCACTGTGCACGAACGTTGACGTAAGAGTAGGGATTGAGTACAGCCGCGCAACTGTATCTGCATACCCAGAAGCACCACTGTACCCCATTGCACCCCTTTAGTTAGTTTAGCTAACGAAATCCAGCCTTCCGCAGACTGTGCGAACACCACAAACTTTAAAAAGTTCATAAAGCAAGGTCTACACTAAAGCTAGATATAACTTTAGTATTTAATCACGATGGTTGTTTTACAAAACTCTAGAGAAAAGTAACTTATTTAGAGCATTTGCGTATCGGTATCAAAGTTCTCGGCGAAGAAAATAAGAGGTTTGATAAACATTTCAGCATTTGCATAATATAGTTGAAGGAAGTTGAGTTTAAGCCGATAAAATTATTACCGTCGAGTAGGCGCTTTAAGGGCTAAGCTCTACGCCACACTGTCTACTATTTTCATGTTCAAGAAAATATTTAATAAATAATTTTATGTCTAATTTAAAAAAAAAAATGCTTAACGAGTCCAAACAATAACTAATTGAGAACATAATCTTAATTTAACGGCGTTTTATTTGGAAGAATATAAAGCGAGATAATATTTTAGCTTGCGTCTTTGCACTTCAATTTAAATGTTTAAATTGATGGGGTCTTCCGAATCGTACGGTAATTCTTAAAATATAATTTTGTATTTAATCTCTAAAGTACATATATTATTTGTAATGAATATACAGTGTTTACGCCAGCTGTTTCAGCATTCACAATGTATTCTGCCATTGTGAATTATTATTAACTCCACTTGCAGATGTCGCTGTGATATTACGGGAACAGGGACTCGTTACTTTCTCTCCCTTTTCTCGAGTCCTGTTACCCGTCCCGTTTGATGGGTTTCGCCTTCTGCGAAACTCCTGCACTCTTTCACTTTGTGAAGAGACGCCCCCAACGCTACAAGTAAGGTTATCTGAAATTTTGTATATTTTAACCCCACTTTTTTCCAGCAGTGTTATATATATTATAAAATAAATTGCTTGTCGATGACAAGCCCCCTTTTTGCCTTTATAAATTTAATATAACTTGTGTTTTTACTTGCGAGTGCAATACGGCAATCAGCTTATTAATTTAACGATCATAAATATTCAGAAGATCGGCCTCCTATTTTTTCGAACCCCGTTGCCGTGGAATTCATGAGGAATTCCCGGCCCCTAATTCCTCCCCGCTCGAACATGGTCCTTCGAGCCGGACTTCAGCAGCGCCCGGCTGAAGCAGCTGAAACCAGGTACGCCAACGCAGCAGCGTCAAATTCGTGCGTCAACGCCCCGGCATTAATAGCCGCACCTCAGCACAACTGGCGGTAGCGCCATTGTAAAATAAAAACTTAATATAAATTAAAAAGTAAACTAAAATAAATTATTTTAATAAAATTCGTAAAAAACGAACAAAAGTGAAAATAAATTCAAAGATAAAATAAAATAAATTTAATTTAATAAAATTTGAACACAAAAAACAAACAGAAATTATAAATTAAAAATAAAAATTACAAATTAATTAAATTAAAAATAAAAGAGCAAAATAACAAACTAAAATAATTAAATTAAAAATAAAAATAAAGTGAAAGTGAAGAAGAGTGGTTGCACCGGTACACGATTAGTGCCACGAAATAAGGTGCAACCATTTTTAGTTGTGTGCAAGTGTTGACCGCCGGCACTAGGTGCCACGAAGTCAGGCGGCAGTGCGCAACGAGTTGCTGCAAGGCCCCCACCAGTGGCCCACCGTGCAGCAAGGCCCACACCAACGGCCCAACGGTTGCTGTAAGGCCCATACGAACGGCCCAACGGTTGCTGCAAGGCCCACACCAACGGCCCAACGAATTTGCAGCAAGGCCCACACGAACGGCCCAACGTTCAGCAAGGCCCCCACCAGCGGCCCAACGTGCTGCAAGGCCCCTACCAACGGCCCAACGAATTTGCAGCAAGGCCCACACCAACGGCCCAACGGTTGCTGCAAGGCCCACACCAACGGCCCAACGAATTTGCAGCAAGGCCCACACGAACGGCCCAACGTTCAGCAAGGCCCCCACCAGCGGCCCAACGTGCTGCAAGGCCCCTACCAACGGCCCAACGAATTTGCAGCAAGGCCCACACCAACGGCCCAACGGTTGCTGCAAGGCCCACACCAACGGCCCAACGAATTTGCAGCAAGGCCCACACCAACGGCCCAACGGTTGCTGTAAGGCCCATACGAACGGCCCAACGGTTGCTGCAAGGCCCACACCAACGGCCCAACGAGTTGCTGCAAGACCCCCACCAGTGGTTCAACGTGCTGCAAGGCCCCTACCAACGGCCCAACGAATTCAACAAGGCCCATACCAACGGCCCAACGGTGCAGCAAGGCCCCCACCAGTGGCCCATCGTTTCCACAACAACAACAGTAAGCAGTAATACAAGGTAAGCCGTTGACATTCAACACGTATATTCGTGAGTGACGAAAGTACGAAATTTTTTGTGAGACTATTACGGGCCTTTGCTTAATAAATAAAGACCATTACGGGTATTTTCCCGTCGACGTTTCGAATTACTCAATACATAAAAAATATAAAAACTTTTCAAAAAATTTAAATTATTTTTTTTTGGAGTAAATTGAATTTATTTTGTCTTTGACATTTTTTTTTGCCATCCATATAAGGTGGGGTGGCTGGTTTAAAACTATTGGATTTCGGTACCTTTTTTCGCTTTTTGGAAAATTGGTTTTTCTTCAAGTGATTTTATTGATTAGTGGTATTTGAAATTTTCGTTTCCTTTCCTAGGACACGTTATTAAACGAATTTTGCAATTTTTATTCGGTTTGATAAGAAACTTTGCTTTCCACTAGTAGGTTTTTTTTGCCTTATATAAAATTAATTGGTTTTTTCCGGTTGTGCGATACACGGAAATAAATCAAGCCAATTAATTTTCTGGATTATCGTTTTGTCGAACGTGGATTTCTCCCGCGTTAGAATCTTTACAATTAACGATTTTAAATAATTTCATTTTTTATTCGTGCGAGCTATTTGGAAGGCCTTCGAAGAAATTAAGTTATCGCCAGTGGATCATAACACTGAGGGAAATAAATTCGATTTTTTTTGGATTTTTATTTCCGGCTTTTCCGTGATTTTCCCCAGTGGTGCCTAACACTGAGGGAAATACATTCGATTTTTTTTGGATTTTTATTTCCGGCTTTTCCGTGATTTTCCCCAGTGGTGCCTAACACTGAGGGAAATACATTCGATTATTTTTGGATTTTCATTTCCGGCTTTTCCGTGATTTTCCCCAGTGGTGCCTAACACTGAGGGAAATACATTCGATTTTTTTTGGATTTTAATTTCCGGTTTTTTCCGTGATTTTCCCCAGTGGTGCCTAACACTGAGGGAAATAAATTCGACTTTTTTTTGGATTTTCGGAATTTTAATTCCCGGCTTTTTTTTCGTGATTTTCCCGAGCGAAGCGTTACACTGAGAAAAATAAATTTACTTTAGTCTCTGACTTATTTTTTCTCGTGATTCAATCGGGATTTCATTCAGTGGTGCGATACACTGAAACAATCTTTACAACGTCTTGTTTTTCGAAACATTTTTCAAACGTTGGAGTTTGAAAACTTGAAACTTTTTTTTCGTGGATTAGTCTTTACGACATTATCTTTAAATCGTTTGCTTTTTTCGAGAGATTTTCAAGAAAAAATTTCGTAAGCTTTTTCGTGACATGGCCACACTCAACGATTTTTCGCGCGCATGCGATGCGCTGCTTGAGTTTGAGTCGGGCTATAACACGATGCCCAGTAACTGCCATTCGATCTTCTCTCTGGAAATACAGAGAGAAGAGCTTAAGACGTTGTGGGTCAAGGTTAAAGACGAATTTGATAAGTACTCAAAGACCTTGTCCGACAACGAAAGCGATCAGTCCGCTCTTCGGTTGGCCAAGTGCCGATACCAGGACTGCTACACCGCATACTTAACTTGCGGTGCGCTTATAGGTGAGACGGCTCATGGTCTCACTTTTGCTCAACAAAGCAGTTCAACGGTCAATCACGGGCGTCATGAAGTTGAACTCCCTGCGCATTCAAATATCCGTTTACCTCCATGTGATACGGAGATATTCTACGGTGACTACATGTCGTGGCCATCGTTTCGAGATTTATTCACAGCGATTTACGTGAACAATTCGCGCTTAACCCCGGTCGAAAAGCTGTATCATTTGAATCAGAAGACCCGGGGTGAAGCAAAGGATATAGTTAAAAAATCCCCTCTGACTAATGACGGCTTCGCCACAGCGTGGCAAAATCTATCGGAACGATATGAGAATAAGCGGATAATGGTCAATAGTCAGCTGAAGATCTTATTTAATTTACCATCGGTCACGGTAGAACGCGGAACCGATATTAAGAATTTACAACGATCGGTCAACAATTGCATCTCAGTGTTAGAAATGTACGGTATTGACATTGAGAACTGGGATGCAATTTTCGTGTTTTTGGTGTCGAGTCGGTTGCCAGATACCACCCTAGCGCTATGGGAACAAGGGATTGTGAGGAAGGCGGAAATTCCGAGGTGGGAGGAATTAGACAGCTTTCTCACAAGCCGGTTCCAAACGTTGGAAACTGTTTCCGACATTCGGGGTGCTAGAGCGGTAAAGCCGACCGTCAGTCGACCACCCGCCACAAGCTATGAGAGGCGAGTGTCGGCACACCATGGGCAGTTTTCTCAACCTACCTGTAGGTTATGCCCTGAGCAAACCCATGTATTGAAGGGTTGCCCTAAATTTTTGGCAATGAAAGTTGACGATCGCGTCACTGTTGCCAGAAAACATAACTTGTGCATGAATTGCCTTGCACATTCCCATATGGCAAAAGATTGCAAGAGCCCTTTCTCTTGTTGGAGTTGTCACCAAAGACATCACTCCCTTCTACATCGACCTTCTGCGTTACAGTTGCCCAGCACGTCAGCTCCACAACCGTCACCCCGAAGTAAGGTGCCCCGACCCCCACAACCACGATCAGCACAACCCAGAACGACACAACCCCGACCAAGCACGAGCAATGTGCAATCCCTACATGCTGCAAGCAATTGCAATATATTGCTAGGAACTGCCATGGTCAACATCTACCATCTAGGAGTCACCTACCAAGTCAGGGCTTTACTTGATTCGGGATCGGAGGGGACATTCATCACTGACCGGCTCCGGAAGCGCATCGGGCTGCCAACGAAAGTAGCTGATACTCAGGTAACAGGGATAAGTGCCACGGTATCGGCAAATGTGCGAAAAGTAGCGCATCTGGTCATAGGTTCTCCTGTAAACCCCCAGTTTAAAATGGAGGCAAGAGGCCTCGTTTTACCCCAATTGACAGGAGACCTCCCCAAGTTTTCATTGGACCGGGTGCATCTTGGATCACTCCCCCCTCTTAGGTTGGCCGATGTAAATTTCTATAGGAGTCAGCAGGTGGATGTCCTATTGGGTGCGGATGTATACCCGGCTGTTATCATGGACAACGTGGAGCGAAACGTGCTGGGATCACTTCTGGCGCAGGAGACGGTGTTTGGGTGGATCCTTACAGGGCCAGTTCCTCGGACGGTCACAACAAGCTGTTTTTCGTCATGTGTGTCGTACTGCACACAGATGACGAACCCCCAACTGACACGTTTTTGGGAGTTGGAAGAAGTTTCACCCAAAAGGAAGATCACCCCCGAAGATGCATTTTGCGAGGAGCTCTATAAGAGAACGACGGTAAGGGATGAATGCGGACGATATGTAGTATCGCTACCCTTTCGACGGGAGTTCCCAGAAAGCATCAACCTCGGCTATTCTCGGACTGGAGCGGCACGGCAATTTCTTCGAAGTGAGGCCAGTTATCTGCGCAGGCCTGACTTGAAGAAGGAATATGATCGAGTCTTAAAGGAGTACATCGATCTCAACCATATGGTCCCGGTTGGAAACACAGGGAATCGAACGTTTTACCTGCCACATCACGCCGTCGTCAAACCAGAGAGCACTACGACCAAGGTTCGAGTAGTGTTCAACGCGTCGTGCCCGTCTTCAAATGGAGTCAGTTTAAACGACGTCCTCTACCCCGGTCCAATCTTGCAGGCAGATTTAGTTTGTCTTCTATTGAAGTGGCGTTTATTTAAATACGTCTTTAATGCAGACATTGAAAAAATGTATAGACAAATCTTGCTTCAGCCAGATCAAACTGCATTTCAAAGAATTCTTTTCAGAGAGTCCCAGGACGCTGAATTGCAAGACTTTGAACTAAAAACCGTAACGTTCGGAGTAAATTGCGCTCCTTATCTGGCGATACGAACGCTACATCAACTCGCTGAAGATGTTAAAACGAAATATCCGCTAGCATCAAGAGTTTTAAAGCAACACATGTACGTGGATGATGTGTTGGCTGGAGCTCATGATTGCACAACAGCAATAAAAATGCGTGATGAGCTACTCGAAGCTCTCAAAAGTGCAAGTTTTCCTCTACGGAAATGGACGTCGAATTCGAAAACAATTTTAGCAGGTTTACCAAAAGACCACATCTACAAGGAAAACTTCTTGGAAATTGACGACATGAGCGAGACGAAGATGTTGGGAATCCGGTGGAATGCAATACATGATATGTTCCATTTCACAGTGCAGCCGATACCCGTGAAGCAGGATTACACCAAGCGAGAGGTATTATCGTGTGTAGCAAAGTTGTTCGATCCAGCAGGATGGCTCGGACCAATTGTTGTTGTAGCCAAAATATTGATGCAGGATATCTGGCTATCCAAAATAGACTGGGACGACAGTCTACCCCGAAATTTGCTACTGCGATGGGAATCATTTCTGGATAACTACGATAATATTCAGAAAATAAAAATTCCTCGTTGGATCCGGTTTTCACCATGGAATGAAGTAGAATTCCACGGATTTTGTGATGCCTCCGAGAAGGCATATGCGGCGGCTTTATATATTAGAGTCCGCGAACGCACTTCCCAAAAAACACCCCATATTTATTTGCTGGTAGGTAAAACAAAGGTAGCCCCAGTAAAAACGGTGTCTCTCCCCCGATTGGAGCTGTGCGGAGCATTGTTGTTAGCGGAATTAATTAATGCCTTCCTTCCACAGCTTGAAATTTTGCAGCCAACTATCCATAAATGGACTGACTCTACGATTGTTCTCTCATGGCTCAAGAAACCAGCGTGTTCATGGACAACCTTTGTGGCAAACCGAGTCTCAAAAATAGACGAGCTTGTTGGAGTGACTGGATGGAATCACGTGGATTCTGCAGATAATCCAGCAGATCTCGGAAGTCGAGGCGTCACACCACAGGATTTAGAAGCCAACGCGTTATGGTGGCACGGACCAAAGTGGTTACAGAAAGAGCCATCAGCTTGGCCCCAAGCGAGTAGTTGCAATGACACGTTGGAAACAGATGTAGAGCAGAGGAAAGTACGAGTTCACGCGACAGGTGTCTCAGGAGAAGGAGATATCCTGGAGCGTTTTTCGGACTTCTCTCGAGCCTTGAGAGTGATAGCGCGAATTTTTCGATTTTATCGTAGAGTTCACCCTGTCCATAAGTTGGTGATAAGCGACCAGAGAGACGAAATAACATCCGATGAAATCAAGGAGGTAAAGCGTCGCCTTATTCTTGTAGCACAGAGGCGACACTATCCAGAGGAGTACAGGGCTGGCGGCGCTTCCGCGCCCCTTAATGCGAAAAGCCCAATAGCCACTCTTAATCCGTTTCTCGACAGAAACGGAGTTATGAGAGTGGGGGGGCGACTCGCGTTATCGAGTTTACCATATAACGAACGGTACCCTATAATTCTTCCTTACGATTGCCAGTTTTCAAGACTGCTCGTAAAATTCTCACATCTGATTTCCCTGCACGGCGAAAATCAGCTTATGTTGAGACTTTTGCGGTCTGAATACTGGATCGTACGTATGAAAAATTTAATCAAAAATACTGTACACAATTGCAAAGTATGTATTATTTACAGGAAGAAAGCGCGGGAGCAGTTAATGGCAGCCTTGCCAGTGGAACGAACAGAAGTATCCAGGCCTTTCACGAACACTGGAATCGACTTCACGGGCCCATTCGAAATAAGGAGTTTTACGGGCCGAGCATGCCGTATCACCAAAGGATATGTCTGCGTATTTGTCTGTTTCGCGACTAAGGCAATACATTTGGAGGCAACCAGCGATTTGTCAACCCCGACGTTCCTAGCAGCCTTTTCGCGATTCGTATCCCGACGCGGTTGCCCTCTAAATGTATACTCGGACAACGGCACCAATTTTGTAGGGGCGAACAAAGCACTGAGGCAAGATTTCAAAGCGTTCGTCTCTACGGTGGCCAGTCGGACAACGCAGACATACGCTCATCAAGGTATCTCGTGGCACTTTATACCTCCAGGAGCACCTCATATGGGAGGGCTCTGGGAAGCAGGTGTAAAAAGCTTCAAGATACATTTCAGGAAAGTCGCTCATTCAATGCGTTTCACCATAGAGGAGCTTTCCACACTGTTGGCAAGGATCGAGTCGTGTTTGAATTCTCGACCAATCAGCCCCATTTCTGAGAACTCTGAGGCAATGGAACCCCTAACACCAGGACATTTCCTAATTGGAACCCCGATACTCGCGATTCCAGAGCCCGAAGTCACGGAGAATCCGATGTCCATCATCAATCGATGGCAAAAGATTAAAGCCATCCAGCAGACGTTCTGCCAAAGGTGGAAGGCGGAGTACCTGAAGGAGTTGCAGAAACGAACCAAATGGAGGCTCCCCCAACGTAACATCGAGACAGATGACCTGGTGGTTATTAAAGAGGACAATCTGCCTCCAAATGAATGGCGACTTGGCAGAGTAGTTAGAGTTTTTTCAGGTCCTGATAGCCGCGTCCGTGTCGTAGAACTACGAACGGCGCGGGGAAACATAACTCGGCCAATTGTAAAATTGGTTCTTTTACCGCCATGTTAAACCGAATTTAACATTTCCCTCTCTTTCCAGATAACCCCAAATCAAGAAATAAATTTCGAAATGGAACACTCATCCAAAGTTACTGGAGCGAAGAAATGCCCTGTGTGCAAGAGCAACCACCCGTTGCTGTACTGTAGGGAGATGCGCCGCAAGGACCCGGTCGAGAGACTACGGGCTGTCCTCGTCCACCGGCACTGCTCCAATTGCCTATCGGCACATCATACGGCCGAGAATTGCGCATCGAAGAGAACGTGCGACCGATGTGGAGAGCGGCACCACAGTCTCCTCCACCTCCATGAGAAAGCATGGGAGGAGGAAGACGGTGCGATTAATGAAGAAGGGGATCGCCGAAGACGACTCCGCTGTGTCTACGGCGCCCAGCCGTTGCCCGACTCCAGCGAGGATGAGATCCTCGAAATAGACGCAGACGAAAGTGACCTGCAGCCCGTCAACGATAGTGGCGAGTCCAGCGAGCCGCCGGTAGCCAGACCAAGACTTTCGGTTATCCGGTCGGCGGTACAGAAAGCCGCACCGACGCCATCAAAGCGGCCCAACCCCAGACCGCAACCGCGACGTCCACAACCGCAGCCCCAACGCCGCGGTGTGAGAGACGCCCGAGAGCGGATTACGGGCACAGCCCGTGGCGCTCAAGGGCTCTCTGTCCTCACGCCAACGGTCACAGTGCGGATAATGACGCGGGGAAGACCTCAGGTGGTAAGGGCAATCGTCGATCCAGGGCGGTCGAGGTCATCGATATCGCTACAGCTAGCGCGAAGGCTGCAGTTGCTGCCGAATGGGCGCCAAAATGTGTGCCAGTTCACCCTAAAAGGGTGGAACGAGCGGCTGCAGGTGACCGCGAATGTGGAGACCCATCTGTCCCGCATTACACCCCAGCGCACACTCGACGCACGCGTAGTCAGCGAATTCGACAATTTCCGGCTGGCGGACCCGAATTTCCACCGCTCGAGCGCGGTATCGCTGATCCTGGGAGCTGAGGTCTACGCGATGATCCTGCGTCCAGGACTGATGGCAGCGACTCCCACTCGACCAGCCGCGCAGAACACGATGTTCGGGTGGATGGTATCTGGCGGCACCATTTACTAGTTTTAGCTCGTAGCTTACAATTACGTTAATTTTTCTCTTTTTTAAGTTTGGCGTTGTGCATAAATGAATTTTTGATTTATATTATTTTATAAATTTGTTATGTAAATGAATTGGTATTTATGGACTTTCTGTTATGAAATATGAAATGTAATTTATATAACTCGACAAATCTTGTAGTCAACTTATTGCAGCGATACTGCAAGGCGGGCGGCATGTTTACGCCAGCTGTTTCAGCATTCACAATGTATTCTGCCATTGTGAATTATTATTAACTCCACTTGCAGATGTCGCTGTGATATTACGGGAACAGGGACTCGTTACTTTCTCTCCCTTTTCTCGAGTCCTGTTACCCGTCCCGTTTGATGGGTTTCGCCTTCTGCGAAACTCCTGCACTCTTTCACTTTGTGAAGAGACGCCCCCAACGCTACAAGTAAGGTTATCTGAAATTTTGTATATTTTAACCCCACTTTTTTCCAGCAGTGTTATATATATTATAAAATAAATTGCTTGTCGATGACAAGCCCCCTTTTTGCCTTTATAAATTTAATATAACTTGTGTTTTTACTTGCGAGTGCAATACGGCAATCAGCTTATTAATTTAACGATCATAAATATTCAGAAGATCGGCCTCCTATTTTTTCGAACCCCGTTGCCGTGGAATTCATGAGGAATTCCCGGCCCCTAATTCCTCCCCGCTCGAACATACAGTTTTGCGATTCTATTGGATTAGTACTGAGTATTTCATGTTATAGTAACATGATGTTTAATTAAAGTAAATTGTTAAGTTGTTCTTACTTTAACGCATTTCACCGATTTAACTTTTATTTAAGCTTATTTGTTGCTGTTCTTAGAATTAAAATAAAATAACTTTAGCTAAAGGGAGTGCAGTTTTGTGGATTTGTACCTATTGTAATACATATCAATAGTAATATTCTCAGAGGAAGTACTGGATACTGTAAATAATAATATTAATAATATCATTACTTACGTACTTAATTGGCGGATTAACCGCCTAAGCGATTTTGGCCGAGGTCAACAAAGTGCGCCAGCTTTTTCAAGTATAGCCACTATGGATACGTCCTTGTAAAGCTCGTACAGCTCATCGTTCCATTACTGGTCGCAAAGTGGCAACGGTCCATAAATCTTTCCGATAATCTTTCTCTCGAACACTCCAAGAGCCCTCTCATTTGATGTTGTCATCGTCCATACTTCTGCGCCACACAATAGGACGGGCATGATGAGAGACTTGTAGAGTGTGGTTTTTGTCTGTCGAGATAGTACTTTACTGTGCAACTTCATTTATTTAAGTCAATGGTTACAAAACCTTACAGACTAGATACAGAAAACTACTTATGAATAGTTCTTACATACTAGATTTATTATTTGTAGTGAGATTCAATTCTAGAGCAGAAAATGCATCTGGGCATAGCAAAATCAAGATCAAGTGATCTATATATGATATTTTGTTCAGTAAGTGCTCGTTTAATGGGAGCAAAGTTATGGTAATTCGATTTTCCTGACATTAAACGGATAATTAAAGCGTAGAGTTTTTGAGGGACATTGAAGCTTATCTGTTCTAGAATATCCGGGCAGTCAATAAAGCCACAAATAAGATCATAAACAAACATCAAAGATTGAATGGTACGCCTATTTGCTAAGGACTTCAAATCTATAAGCATGCAGCACGCACTATAGGAAGGTAAAGGATCAGCAAAGTTAAGAGGTTACAATGCGAAACAAATGAAATTTCGTTGTACTCTTTCAACTCTATTAGAGTGAGATGCATGAATAGGGGTCCAAATCAGAGAGGCATATTCGAGCTTCGAGCGGACTAAGGCTTTATACAAAATTTTCCTAGTATATGCCTACTCAGTTCGAAGTAGCACTTGTTGGCAAGAGAGATCCTCCGTTGGATTTCAAAGCTGACGGTGTTGTTAGCGTTAATGCTGGTTCCTAGGTACACAAAGTTGTATACTTTTTAAAATTTGTTACTGTCAACAGTGATGCGAATGTGCGACTGTATATTTGATGACAGGAGATACTTCGTCTTGCCCTTGTTTACCTCCAGAGCCAATCTTTTTGCTTCTCTATCCAGTTTGGAGAAGGCAGAACCAACTGCGCGGATAATATCAATGTTATCGGAGTACGCAGGCAGTTGGACCGGCTCGAATTATCTTCTCCAGTATTAGGTTAAATAAACCGCACGACAAAGAGTCACCCTATTTGTTTAGCATCAAACGGCTCGGAAAGGTCCTTCCCAATTCTGATGGAGCTGGTGGTTATGCTCAGCGTAATTTTGCATAGCCGTATAAGTTTTGCGGGATTACCAAATTCAGACATTGCGGCACGAAGGCAACTTCTTTTTGTGCTGTCGAGGGCGGCTATGAAGTCGACAAAAATATGGTGTGTGTCGATTCTTCTTTCTCGGGTCTTTTCTAAGATCTGGCGCTCTGTGAGTATCTGGTCGATGGTAGATTAAACAGGTCTAAAGCTAGATTGATAAGGTCCAATCAGTTCATTGACGGTGGGATTAAGTATTTCACACAATACCCTCGACAGAAACTTATACGCGATGTTAATAAGACTAATCCCGCGATAACTGGCGCAAACTGCAGGCTCACCTTTCTTGTTGTTTGGACAGAGCACACTTTAATTATTTTATTTATTTATTTATTTCAGTCAATTGAACAATAAATTCTTACTGACTATAAGACAAAATGACTTAAGACTAATTGAAGTAAGTATACAATAAACTATGTACTGCTCCACAAGATAAGGACGGTTCGTAGTTTTGAACATCATTTAGTTCCGAAAGAGTCCTCATTAAGGGAGCATACTTTGCATAGTTAGATTTTGTAAACCCGAGGTAAAAGACTGGAACACTCCGTAGACTACGCATAGGAACATTAAAAGTTATTCTTTCTAAGAGGTTAGGGCAGTCAACTAAACCACACAAGAGCTTGGTAACAAAAGAACCAGCAAGATAAGCATATCTGTTATTAAGAGTTTTTAAGTTTAAAAGTTGGCAGCGTGATTCATATGAGGGACTGGGTTCACTAAAATTTAAAGAACGAAGAGCGAATTTGATAAATTTTTTCTGTATTCGCTCTAGGCGAATTAGGTAAGAGTTGTGATATGGTCTCCAAATAAAAGAGGCATATTCTAATCTAGATCTTACTAGGGAAATGTAAAGCATCTTTATGGTGTACGGGTCAGAAAACGAAACACTATTACGACGAACAAATGCCAACATTGCGTAAGACTTGCTGACTATATAGTCTATATGCGTGGAAAAGCTTAATTTTCTGTCGAAATAAACACCAAGGTCCTTTACTTCAGTTACACAATTAAGTAACGATCCAGAAATATCATAACGTGTTGGAAGCGGTATGAGCTTTCTAGTGAAAATACAATGTGAACATTTATTTATATTAAGATGTAACTGATTCCTTACACTTCATGAATGCAGTTCATGAAGTTCATTTTGGAGTGCACTGGAATCATGCCTGTTCCTAATGACCGAGTATATTTTAAGATCGTCAGCATATAAAAGGTATTTAGATGAAGAAAAGCAAGACACAGGCATACGTTTTTTCGACCGTATTCTAGAAACGAGCTCGTGCATGCACTTAACCAGCTCCTCTCCGCCGTATTTGAATAACTCAGCTGGTAACCTATCAGCCTCGGGGGTTTTGTTGTTATTCAGCGTTGCTATCGACTTCCGTTTTTATTACAGTCGGATGACGGTACATCGAGGCCATAATCATTGATTGGGGGTTCGGGTTCAAAATCTTCTCCAAGGTTGTTGCAGCTGCTTCCATTAAGCAGTGTGGAGAAGTGCTCCCTCCATAATTAAAGTATGCTATGGACATCAGTCACTAGGTCGCCGTTTTCAGTAATGCAGGAATTCGCCCCGGTCTTGAAACCTTCTGTTAGACGTCGTACTTTCTAAAAAAAAATGTCGGGCGCTTTTCCTGTCGGCCAGCATATCAAGCTCTTCGCACTAGCGCATTTCGGCCTTTCTCTATGAATCACAAAAAATGCGTATCGCTTCCTTTTTCAACTTACGATAGTGTTCCCGCATAGCTCGCGTTGCGCCCGATCTCAGTGTAGCGCTATAGGCAGCGTCTTTACGTTATGTAGCGGCACGACATTCCTGGCAATACCAGTGGTTTTTTTCGGGCCCGCTAAAATCCGATGGGTTCGTCAACGGCGGTATATAGACAGCGTGAAATATGGTTCCACTGCTCGGATATATTGTCCTGTTGATCATTGTCCTCAGAGAGCAGGCGTGGAGGTCGGGTAGCAAAGTCGGTGGCGAAGTCTCTATCACACGAAAGATAAATTAAATATATTCAAGACAAAAGAGAATTCAATAAATAAGTTCTCTAACTGTTGGTTTACTCAGAAACAAATTTTGAGCAAATCTCCTACATCTTAGACCTATATTAAAAGTTCGACTCCAGTTTCGGCGATTAAAACCGAGTCTTCTATGACCTCCGGTGAGTATAGCTCGCAGAAAGGCTCCGTTCGCATTGATTAGTTAGTGAATTTGTAATTCGCGCTTCATGCTTTAGTTAAAAAGGTCGAAATTTGGAATATACAAAAATATCGTTACGAAAAAAATTATATTAACTATTTAAAAATTATGAAACTAAATTTTTTGTACTAAAATATTTGAATATGCAGTAAACAATAAACTAAATTTTTGGATTAAAAATATAATAGACACTCAACAAGATCGCTTAATTCTCAATAATATAAATAGAACTAAGAATTCAAAATGTAAGGCGCACGCATTTCGGCGTAGCAATAAATAATATTTTTTTAATTCATATCGTGTAAACGATAATAACTCGGGCGTTCCATAGTTAAGAGCCTAGCCAATTTTTTCCAAGTATTATATCTCGGCGTTTAAGTTTACACGGATTTTTCAAATGCCTTGATACCGTTTCGCACAATATTCTCTGTAGGAACCTGAATAAATAAGCTTCTTCATCGGATATATCTCTTATAAATACAACAAGATCAAAATAAACATATCGGCTTGAAGAATCAGAAATAAATTATCCTTTAATTTAAATAAATGCTTCGCACACTTTATCGAATGCCACAGCTTTCTAACCTCACGGTGGTTTTCACAACGGGTTTACCTTTGTCGATCATGTTAGCCATATTATTCTAAGGCTTACACTAATTTAGACTTTCTGCAATGATATTCGAAGGATTTTCAGGAACCATATACTAGGAACATTTTGTATAACTCCCTAGTTCGCTTTAAGTTCGAGTACGCCTCCCTGATTTGTAACTGTTTTTATACCACTTAATCTAATATAATTAAAAGAGTGCAACGAAAATTCATCTGTTTCTCCCTGCAACCCATTCACTTTGCTGATCCATTACCATCCTATATGCGCGTTGCATGCTTAGAAATTTGAAGTCTTTAGCAAACAGGCGTATCGTGTACTATTGATGTGTGTTTATGATCTTATTTTTGGTTCTATTGACTTACAATCCTATGCTTTAATTGTCCGTTTAATGTCAAAACAGAAAAATCAATTTACAAAAATTTTTCTCCCATTAAAAAAGCACTTATTTAATTTAGTAGTATAAGTAGATCACTAGATAAGTAGATACTATATTTGTATCTAGTCTGTAAGGTTATTGCAACTGTTGACTTAAAGAAATGCAATGAAAATGAAAAAATAGTCGCTACTTCAGTCATTTCCATTGACTTATGGATTTTAAAAATAATCAAAAACTACTAGAACAATTTACTTATTTTGTTATTGTTTATGAGCTTTTATGGTAAGGCCGATGATGTTTTTTCTTTTTCATAAACAAATTAAAAATTAAATATTTTTATGGCTGAACAATAACAAAGAAAAATCTACTTAGTTGTTTAATCACCCACACCGTTTACTTAAGCAGATGTTATCATAAAATTGCAAATGATCCTCAAAATATCAAATACGTTAATAGAAAAAATATATTCACGATGCTTGAATTTTTAGCTGATGACTGAAAAACTAGTAGCAGTTATTAATCCATTATTCATTCACGTGATCCGATACTCAATTATGACTATGGTATTTTATTTTTTGTTTTTCAGTACCGAAATTTCAACAACTGAGTGGCATACATTCCGTATAAGTAAGCTACTCAGTTAAAAGTGGTATACTGAAGTATATACATATGGTATGTATGCATATCTGTGATCACAAGCGATAACCGCCTAAGTCCTATGCTTTAACAAAGGACTTAGGCGATTATCGCTTGTGACCACAGATATCAAGGCCGCAGCAAGGATATTTTTTATTGTAATTAAGGGTACAAAAATTCACAGGTACGTCTGAATAACATTTTTTAAACGCCTTAACAAAATATTTTAGTTTACATAAATGAACGAAGGTATATACATATGTATATATATATAAGTATGTGCGAATATGTACATATATCTATTACCTTAACAAGAAGATGGGTATCCTTGTTTTAAATTGAATATAATATGAAATTAAGTCAGCGGGACTTTTAAGATGCAAAGTTGTATATTATATCATCTGTTACAATATCAAAACGATGGTGAGTAATCATTATAAATAAGTCGTTCTTCTCTCCTCGAATTTAGCAAACAAGTTTTTAATCTCTTTAGTGTTGAAAAGGATCTTTCCGCTGTGCATGAAGGACCGGCATTGACGTATTACTTTTAACAAAGAGAAAAATGCTGGAAAATGTCTTATGGCATTGATCTAAACTTTCAATTGCAGATGTTCGTGGCTTACAAGTTTCTTCTCTGCTCCACTTTTTCTTCCACAAAGCGAACTCTGGCGCAGGTGTTGCCATGTCAATAATGCCTTTGAAGTTTCAAATTATTTTTCTTCTGATGCAGTAACATCAATTTCTTTCAAAGAGCAAATCGAAAAAATAAAGAAACTAAACTTTTGTTTAATTGATTTGTGTTGAATAAATTTATATCCAGTCATCGACTAACACTCGTAACGATCGGACTCGTTTTCTGTAGGGAGCTCTCCCTTGCTAATTGTACTTTTCGTTAGTTCTTTTCGCTGTGTGATAAACCTTCTTTTGCTTATTTCTATTGTGAGTCGTGCAAAGAGACATATACATACCCAATTATAGTGACAAAGTGAAAGCAAATGACAAAACTTCCCCCCGCCTGTTGGGGAACAGGTTCAGTGAATTGCTTGACAATTCGCTGACTAGCCCAAAAAAAAAAAAGAAAAAAAAAGTGGATATAACAAAAGAAATGTTCCTACAATTACCAACAAAAAAAGTTGAAATTCTGCACCCAAAATTCATAGTGATTAAGTCAGCTGAAGAAAATAAACCACTAACAACCTTTAGTGTTTTCGCTAAAAAAAAAAGCTCTTGACTTCATAAGCAAATAAATCGAATCGGTGAGTATTCTCCGTGACGGTAGCTTGCTTGTCCTCACCAAGAACCAAAACGTAGCTGATAGATTCCTTAAAACAACCAACTTCGGCGGCTTATGCAAGGTTGGTTTCACTCTTCATGAAAACTTAAATTCATGTAAAGGAACAATCTTCGACAAAAACCTAATTCCTACAGCTGATAAGGAAAACTTAGATGACTTTCAAAGTAAGGGAGTGACCGGTGTATATAAATTCACTAGAAGAGTAAATGACACAACAACACCAACCGGCTTGATTCTCTTAACATTCAACATGTATACCCTACCAAAAAACATTTACATTGCTTGGTACAAACTTTCGGTAAGAGAATATTACCCTAACCCAATGCGGTGTAAAAACTGCCAAAAATTAGGACACACCTTAAAGCATTGTAGAAATAACACCTCTTGCGTTGTTTGCAATCTACCACCCCACCATCCAACAACTTGCAGTCGAAAAATGTGCGCTAACTGCTTAGGCCCACACCCCTCCTCCACACCTTCATGCCCAACTTTTCAACAACAAAAAGAAATACTAAAAATAAAAACTAAAAACAAATGTAGTATTTTGGAAGTTAAACGCATATACAAGATTAACAATCCACTTAACAGAGAAGTCACTTATGCTTCTTCACTCTCAGCAAACAGCGAACAACCCAACAAAGTAAACTCAGCATTAGAATCCAACAGCCAGCACTCAAGTAAAAATATCAATATCCACACAACCACACAATCTCCTCTCACCAATAACGACAGCTTCTCATTTAACCTACAAAACTAAACCTACCACACACTTCAACAATTTGTCAGCTTCAACTAACCTCAGAGAATCTTTCCCAACAAACACTACAAATGTTGCTAATAACCAAACGATTGATCAGAATCCTCCAAAAAACAACGAGATTTTTCTACCCAGCCCTCAAAATTTAATTGTCACACCTAACAGCTCACTCATCACAACTAACTCCACAAATTCTTTTTCAAATAACATTCTAAATTTACCATCCACATTTCACTCACAGCCAGTAAACTTCTCACTGCCAAATAAATCTCACTCAACTATCACTCAGTTATCATCCTCCTCACCCGACACCTTTCCTCTACCCCTAAATAACTCCATTGAACTCCTCTCTCAAAACCAGGACCAAAATCATCACTCTGACCCGTAATACTCACTTGTTACAATACACGACTATATTGGAATTAAGTGCAGATGCATTATACTTTTAGTTAACTTGATGCTCAATATTCTCCAGTGGAATATTCACGGCTATCAAAATAACTACTTAAACCTGGAAATGTTAATAAAAAAATATTCTCCCAAAATAATCTGCATCCAAGAGACTCACAGCAAATACGGCTCAAGTCCGAATTTCCCAAAACAATACTATCGTCACTTTAGCAACTTTAGCCACAACAATACTGCTAAACAGGGTACCGCTTTGCTAATTCACAAATCTTTACCATACAGAATTCTTAACCTAAACACAGACCTTTCTCTTATTGCAGCCGAAATAAAACTAAAATCACCTTTTACAGTGGTTTCAATGTACGTCCCACCACAACAAAATATAGTACTGACAGATTTTCAAAATATACTTCAAGCCACAAGCCACCCAATCCTCATATTAGGTGATTTAAATGCGTGGAGTCCCCTTTGGGGTTCTCCAAATACAATCGCAAAGGGACAAATCATCGAAGATCTTATCTTCTCATCTAATCTCACTATTTTAAACGATAGATCCCCAACACATCTTAGTACTCATAACACCTTTACCCATATCGATTTAGCAATATGTTCTCCACAGGTTCTTCCCTTATGCAACTGGTATACAATAAATGATTTGTACAATAGCGACCATTTTCCATGTATAACGAAGGTATCAAACGATCGCCATACCTTGCATCCAAAAATACCCCAATATAATACTAAAAAGGCGAACTGGCGCTGCTTCCAAGACAAAATCATTGACCTTGCAACACGTCTGCCACCAGTCGAAAACACGAATAAGGAAGCAGCTATCATACAGAAAGTAATTCGAAGATCAGCGAATGAGTCTATCCCCCGCACGGTGTACAAGCGCATTTCTAAGACCGTTCCTTGGTGGTCCTCAGAGCTCAAAATTCTGAGAGATGCTAAGCAAACAGATTTTAGATATTTCCGAACAGCTCCCACCACTGAAAACTTAATAACTTATAAAAAAGAAAATGCGCGGTTTAACAGAGCTAAGAAAGATGCCAAACAAAAATGCTTTGCTGACTTTACAAGTACAATAAACCCGAATAGCCCTACAACTCAAATTTGGCAAAGCATAAGAAAGCTTGTAGGTACTTATAGCCCAACTTCAATAAAAGTAATATCCACACCCACATCCATCATAACAGATCCAAAAGATATATCTGAGGCATTTGTCAAAAGCTGGTCCTCCGAAGCGCACGACTCAAACTTCTCTACAACATTCATTACGCTCAAAAACTCAGCACTGAGCGAATCTATCGCGCCCCTCCCCAACCACAAAGCTAATGTCTTAGACTCAGAGTTCACTCTCTACGAATTCGAAAGTTGCCTGAAATCCTTACGGGTACTACCCCTGGACACGATAAAATATCTTATCCTATGCTAAAAAATTTCCCAAACCTATTAAAAAAAGACTTCTTAACCTCTTTAACAAAATCTTTGAAATTGGCATTATTCCACAATCATTCAAAACAGTATTGGTATAACACAATACAAAAACCGAATAAAGACATTTCTCACCTGAACCTATCTCTCTTCTTCCTTGTATAAGTAAATTGCAAAAAAAAATGATCTCAAAAAGACTAATATGGTATCTAGTATCAACAAAGACGCTTTCCGCAAATCAGTTCGGTTTCAAACCGGGCTCGAGTACTATGGATGCTTTATATTATCTGGATCATCTTATTTCAAAAAACTTGTCAACTAAAAATCATACCTCGATTTGCTCGATCGACTTCGAAAAAGCCTTTGATATAATAGGCATTCACGTTGTTTTGGATAAACTCCACCGATTAAAAGTGGGACCAAAAATGTTCAATTACATCAAGTAATTTTTGACAAATCGAAAGATTCGCAGCAAAGTGAATAACGTTTTCTCGCAAATATTTCCACTCTTCAACGGAATACCAAGGGTTCCCCCCTATCGACAACATTGTTTTTAATCGCGTTTGATGACCTCAGCCGTATACTCTCAAATCAAAGAAACATAAGTCATTGCCTCTACGCGATCGATTTGTACCTAACAGCAAAGTTCCAAATGAGATATCTGCGCATCTGGAAGACGCTTTACGTACAATAAATAATTGGTCGCAGCCTAGCGGATCGAAAATTTCGTTAGCTAAATGTAAACATTTACATGTGTGCCGAAAACGCAACTGTAATAATATTGTAATTATACATGATACTTATTGCATTGATAATGTAAATAATTTAAAAATCTTAGGTTTAATCTTTGACTTTAATCATAGCTTTAACAAACACTGTAATAGTTTAAGGACGAGCCTAGCTGCCAGATTAAACATCATTAAATATCTATCCTCGAATAAAAGTCAAATGCTTACTAACACCCTCATTAACGTGACAAAACTAACAATCCTTTCCAAAATTGTCTATGGCCTACCGATCTACGGGAAATGCTCAAAATCCTCACTAACACGGCTTAAAGGTCCTTACCACGCAGCTATCAGACACAGTCTCAGAGCTTTTAGAACCACCCGTACATAAAATCTCCAACCCGAAGGTGGTTTTCCTTCCATCGAGGATAGAATACATCTAACCAGCTGCAGTCATATACCAAAAATATACTGCAATAACAGCTCAATCTTGCACAAAGAAGTCCAGCATCTAAAAATCGGAAACGAACACTGAAACAGCCTTCTGCTCTCCGCAAATTATTTTTAATAACAAACCATTATTAATATCAAACCAATGTCACCCCCTCAATTGAAATTTGCACCATGGTCCCTCAAAAAAAGCTTATTCGTCGATAACCTTACAACATACAGAAAACAAGCCACAGATGTACCCACTTATAGACGACTGTTTAATGAAGCAATTCAACCATTCAAAGAGAAGCATTGGGGGCTACTCTTCACAGACGGCTCCAAGTCCGAATCCGGAGTCGGCTTTGCTGTAGTGAACGCCACGGGGTCTACTTAGGCCCTTGGAATTCTACCATCAGTTGCTACCGCTTATGAATATTATCAGCGCTACAATTAGCAAACACACAGAACCAAAAATTCGTTATCTGCACCGACAGTTTTTCAGCATACGAATCCGCTAAAAATATGAATATCACTTCCGAGCCTATAAGTGCACTTAAACAACTAATATTACAACTAGAAAGCAGAGTAAAATTGATGTGGATCCCTGGACACGCAGGAATATATGGCAATGAACAAGCAGATAACGCCGCCAGGTCAACCTTAAAAGCCCCAGTTATCATGTTTACGCCTTTTTCAAGCAAATCCATTGGAAAGCTTGCTACACTAGAGCTGCAACAGAAAAATGCAATAAAATGGATGAACTACAACCACCACTACAAAACCTTTAATATGACTAAAAAGGCAATAAAACTTCCTGCTACAACAGATGCAATCAGGAATAAGTGCTTCGTACGCCTGAGATTGGGCCACACAAACTTAACACACGCACACTTAATAAATAACGAGCCACAGCCATTACGTAAATTTTGTAGCAACTCCTGTCTTACCGTTAACCACATTTTAAATGAATGCCCACTCCTCAGAACACAAAGAACCCTAATAATTCACCACAAAAATCCTTATGAAATCCTTGCTAATCCCACCGAACAAAATGTAAACATAATCTTTAACTTTTTAAAAAGTATTCAAATCCATAACATAATCTAAAATACCCTAATTTTAAACAGTGAGCCGAAAGCCCTGGCAGCTAGTGCTCCATTGACATTAATTGTAATTTTAATTGTAATTAATAAAAAAAATAATAATAATAAAATGTATCGCGCAATTGCACGAGTATATGTAGAAATATTTATAATTGACAAAAGGTGTCACACTAAAATAAAATCCAGCATCTCTTGTATTATTGCCTGTTCTTTCATTTGGATATAGCCGATACGTGGGAGTTTTATTTCATAATTACTCGACGTTAAAAGTTTGCATGCTTTAGATAATACTACGTGAATATCTGAGTCAAGCAATAACTCTTCAAGAGCTGCAACAATCGCAGAAATCATTTAGTTCTACCTGAGTAAAACATCAATATTTTCCATCCAACTAGAGTGAAGTTAATTAACTAGATTTAGCTTCCGAAAACAAAGTTCTAATTTTTTTAGTTTGGAACCCCTCAAACCGCCTCTAAATATGGTATTGATGTATGTCAAATATGGCACAGTCGCGACTATATACGAGTACTTAAGACGAAAAATTCTTAAAAACCTAAGGTGTGATAAGTATTTTCTGACTGTCGTGGACACGATAACTTGAGTAAAAATTAAGATGTCTTAAAGAAATTTGATACATACTTACATAGATTGCTCTTTAGACAGGGTAGGTCGGTATTGAAAATGGCCGATATCGAGCAGTAAACACGCCTACCTACTTGATATAACTCTATCAACGTCAGACATTTTAGATATCGTACAATAACCACGCCCATCTGCCATATAACGGAAGTTTTGAAAAATGCAAAGACTTCGTTTTTTCGGGATCTATTGGAACAAATTGAGTAAAATTTAATATTGCAGCGATTTGAAACAAAGAAACTGGGTTTCTATGAAATTTTGAAAATGTTGGTGGCACCGCCCATACAGAAATATGTATACGCGAGGTTATATAAAACTCAGTTTCGCCTGAATTTTGCTTTCCTTCTTTGTTCTTCTAATTATTTAAAATAATGATTCAATTCAAACAACGTTCACTCATTGTTTAAAAGCTATAGAATATGCATGAAATTACATTGGTTTTACAAAAATTCATCAAAACTTCCAATTATTAGATAAAAATGTAAAATTTTTAAGTATGCAGATTTGTTCTTCATTTAATTTAGTGAAATCGAGCTAAGTTTTAAGTACCTTAAAATTACCACCGAGCGTACTTGTACACAAGGGTATTATAACTTTGTTCGCATAACGGTTGTTTGTAACAGCATAAAATAATCGAGATAGATATAGACATATATATACTAAAATGATCAGAATGAAAGGAGAAATCGATTTAGCCCCGACTGTCTGTCCGTCCGTCCGTCCGTCCGCCCGTCTGTCCGTGGTTACAATAACTTGAGTAAAAATTTTGATATCTCAATGAAATTTGGTACATACATACATAGATTGCTCTTTGGACAGGGTAGGTTGGTATTGCAAATGGTCAAAACTTGTTGGACATAGTTTCCATGATATCTTAATGAAATTTGGTACATAGATTTCTCTTTAGACAGGGTAGGTTGGTATTGAAAATGGTCAAGATCGGTTTATAACCATGCCCACCTCCCATATAACGAAAGTTTTTGAAAAATGCAAGAACTCCGTTTTTTCGGTATCTATTACAGCAAATTGAGTGAAATTTGGTATTTGAGGCAATTTTGAATTGATAAATTAGGTATTCATGAAATTTTGAAAAATAGGTGTTGCCACGCCTATCTGTATCTCAATAACAGTGTAAGGTATCGCACTGTGGGTCAGATCTCGAAAAAGCTGGTCATAATATCATAACTTCTAAACTATTATTTGGATCGCTTAATAATGTACTAGAGAGGTGTAAAGGAGGAGTCAGCCATTTAGGATATTGCATTTGTAGTCACCCTGTTATTACGCAGAGTTTGATACAGGGTCTCAAAGTGGTTCACTATGGTGCTGTTAATGTTTTAAAGACCTGTAACTTCTACAATACTGAGCGGATTTTAAAAACTTTTTTCTTCAAGAAATTTCCTAAGAGAGACAAATATAAAATTAGCTGATATGATTGATTTATCTCTTACCATTCAAAAGATATTTGCAGTCAATAATAAAAAACGTCAATATTTGTCTGGCCTTTTTTTATTTTTTTATTAATAGTTCACCTATTTTTAATCAAATCTTAATTTTGAAAACACTGTCGTATTACAAACTCTGCAGGAAAGAATAAATTGAAATAGTTTTTGATTTATCTTAATTCGTTTGGAAATGACAGGTTCCCAAAGTTAAAAATTTCTTTTAACCTCAAAAAGTTCAAAAATGTTGTTAAAAAGGTGTTTTAATCTTAATCATCTCCTTTTTTTCTTCCTCGTCAATGAAATATTCATCATCATCCATGCCTGTTTCTTCGTCATCTGCATCGGAGTCTTCATCATTTTCGATGTCTGTTTCCTCGTCATCTGCATCGGAGTCCTCATCATCTTCCGCAACAGGAACCAAGAGGGCAACAGCTTCTGGCAGCAAACTCTTCAATTTTGTTGTTATTGATTTTCTTAGAGATGAAATGTAGGGGTCTGTGGTTGCCAACAATCTCCTGAACACGTCTTCAATAGTCTTATGTAACTCTTGAAAACTTTCGAGAAAAACTCAAACGATACCGCTTTATCAACTTATTGGTTGATTCTTGAGCATCCTCCGAGAGTTGACCGATGGGTAAAATGGCCGATGAAATAATGTCTGTTCCGTGGATCAGCAATCTATGGACTGATGTTGGCATGTTGTACCAGGGGTATTCCTTGACGTAGTGTCTGGCAGTTGATAAGGCGTAAGCTCGATACTTTTCAACGTCGATTTCACGTCCCCTCGAAATCGTCTGCAAAATGATGGGAACGGTGGATTAGTTCTTTGGAAATACCAGTTATCAAGGATGACGTTTCAGTGTTTTCAAAGAAACGTCGAGCTGTATTTCCATCATTAGTGCTGCCGAACCTTGTTTTGGCATGTCGACTAAAATTCCTAGTTGGTCTTTGAAAGCTTTTTGAACGCTGGCTTTCGTTGTTGCTTTTTCCTGCTTATCTTCTTCTTTACGCGATTGCCACTTTTTCGCATTTTTTTGGTATCCCAAATGAATACAGCATTCAAAACATCGAATCCAGGCGTGAAGAGTTGACAGTCCGTACTGTAGATAATCGGTGGTTACCGGTCTTTTCAAAACTTCGTCAATGTTATTAAATTGCTTGGACGTTGCCTGGCAGAGATAGCACCGTTGCGCAGATTTTGTGTTGGTGATAGCATTGCATACTTTACCAACTATCATGGTCATAGTTAAACTGTATCGAATCAAAACATTTTTCGTATGAATGATTGAATGATAAAAACCACCCATAAAAAGGGGCGGGGCGGGAATAAAATGTTCTACAAAAATGTTGGCCATCAAATTTTACTATACCAACACACCAAAGCCCACAAATTAAAACACCAAAAATCAGGGTTAATTTAGTTATTATTCACCTTTTTTTTAAGAATTTTCATTTTGCAATTTTGAATTAAAACATGGCTCAAATGCGGAGTAGTGCCTAGTAGCAGAATTTTAAGGTTATGTTACAAAGGCTATACTTTATCCCTGAGAAAACAGTGCAAATCAAAGCGGTATATCGTGGAATTCGTAACTTATCTGTATTTTTTAAGAACATTTAAAAAAAACTTCGATAATTTTTCTGTATTAAGTATATTCAATAAATAACATTTATAATTAATTATTTAATAATAATATTAATGTTTTTTAATTAGTACATACCCCCTGGAACACGTTCCATTTTGAAAATATTTGTTTCATATTCACGCAACACCAATACTTATCTTCGATGAGAAGACTAATTTGTAGCCTTATCGGCTGCATGCACAACGAACAAAATACTGGCGCGTTACACCTGAAATATAACGAATGAAATGAACAGCTGCTCGTCTGTACAGTTAACATTGAGTAGTTCTAACATCACTGTAGCCAGCCTGATAGTCCAAAAATATAATGTAGAAGGTTTTTTTTTTCGTTATGACCAGCTTTTTCGAGCACTGACCCACAGTGTATCGTCACAAAAGTTGGTAGGCATATTTTCCTTGATACTGCTATTATTATCGTAAAAAAGTTTTAAAATCGGACCATACCCTCGCCCACCTCCCATATAACGGAGATTTTGAAAAATGTAAAAACTTCGGGTTTTCTTTATCTATTAGAACATATTAACTAAAATTTGATATTTAGAGGAATAGTAAATTAAGAAACTCGATTTTTCTGAAATTTTGAAAAATGGGCGTTACCACGCTTACTTAAAAAAAAACGTCTGCAGATATCTCAATAACGATGTAAGGTATCGTCACAAAATATTGTGAACATATTGTCCTATATCACTAGCATCACCGTAAACAACTTTTGAAATTAGGCCATAACCACGCCCAACTTCCATATAACGGAAATTTAATAAATGAAAAAACTTCGGTTTTCAGTATTTATTGGAAGAAATTGAGTAAAATTTAATACTACCTGCGATTTGAAACAAAGAAACGGGGTGTTTATGAAATACACCGCGAGGGTATATGAAATTCGGTTTCGTCTAAATTTAGCTTTGCTTACTTGTTTTTATATGAAAGGAAGTGTGGAATACGTCAGTAGAAATTGCCAAAAATTATTGGTCATTTATAGATACTTGAAAGTGTCTCTTTATTATACTTTAATTAAATACACTACAAAGGTTCATGCTCGAAAAAATTTGTTAAGTTCGAAATTTTGGCGGTATGGCTGGTCTATTTTCTTGCTCCTTTCATCAGGAATTTATTTTTTCTTACTAATGGTGTGGTAAGTACAAGTGCGAAGAGTTCAGGAAAGGCGATTTTAGATGTGGTGAATTCAGGTGTGCTCAGCAAAAGAAGATGTCGTGCTTTACGAGGCTTATGAGGCAAATGCTTAGAGCATACTGAGATGATGAATAATACTGCTAAATGACCCACAACAAATCATTTAATTTTTTAAGTGTAGAAATATTTGGTAATCTGGAAAATGATCAAATCGAAAATTTCAACCTAGCTGGGTTAAAGAGCAATCTGCATACCAAGTTTCTTTAAGATACCTCAATTTGTACTCAGGTTATCGTGTGCACGGACAGGCAGTCCAATTAAAATCCAGGGGTTTTAAATCTGGGGAACAGGCTGGCCACGAGATAATGCCTGAACGTCCACTCCACCTTCCCGGATATTCCTGTTCAACGAAATCTCTTACTTGCACTGCGTAATGCGCACTGATACCACATGCGGCGACGATATATGTGGTATGTCCTTTAACAAAGTTGGTAAATCTTCGTAAAAAATTTAGGTAATATAGATTTTTTTTTATTGGGGCGTTCTCAAAGAAAAAGTGTATTCAAAGCCTATCGTGTGTATTGAGGCTGATGGTAAACAATTTGAACATTTATTGTAATAAAAAATGTTTATTTCCCTATCTGACTTTTATTTCAATAAACCTTAACTAAACTAGGTCTGGATTTTTCATTATTTTATTAATTTTACTTACTTTTGTTGACTTTGGTAAAAGTGGCGTCAGTATCTGTCTCGCTCGCTCATGGGAAACATGTCCACTATCCATCTCTCTCATCATTTTGCCGTAAAATTAAGAACCTACCAAGAGCTCGTACGAATAAAAAACATTTGAAGGGTTTTCTTAAATGCCCATAATTTTCAAATTGTATGGGATAGATTTTTTTTCTGATTTTTCTCAAGATGATTACAACCAATCCTGCCACCCCGTTTCGGCTTGACGGTAAGTTCTGGGACACCCTATACATATGCTAATTTATGGAATAATTTCAGATCACTCTCAATATATGTAACTCCAAAAAGAGAATCAATCAATTGCAGTACATATATTATATTATATTATTATATTATATACATAAGTATATACATATATTATTAATATATTATATATATATATAGGTATTTGCGTATATATTCACAAAATGTCGTAACCCTGCAGTAAAAAACTATCAGTTGCTAAAACTAACTAACTTTCTAATAACTACTTTGTGATAATTGCAATACTTGGATACTTATCCAATTTTTATCAAAACCATGATTTCCGACGATCTCCTTTTAACGCGGAGTTTTCAACAATCCCCCATTGACTCTTTTGTTACGGTTTTACTTTTTTAACGCAGATTTTTTGAACACGAATTATTCAACAATCGTCCGTCGCGGTTTTATTTTTTTAAAGCGGTTCGCGATTCATTCTGATTTTGTCCTCTTTTATTTTTTAAGCGTTTCGCAAGAGCTTAAGATGAACGTTTAGCACATCTTCGACGAGATTTTAAGAATGCTATGGAGAGCTACCAGTATTTATATAAAGACATGCAGAAGGAGACACCTCATCGCTTACTAACAGATTATTTTAAGAACTGTAAAGCGATTCTGTTACTTTTTAACAACACTCGAATTGCCAAATCAGCTAAACAACCGAAGTTAACAATACTGCTATTCAGTAACTATTTTTTTGACAACATACGTTATTGCAAAATCAGCTGTGTTGTTAAGCTAGAAGCATTTAGTTTTGTGTTGTTAGAATAGCGATAGTAAATGTATTTGTGTAATAAAACGTATATTGTATATAATGTATATAAATGAATATTAAATGTACATATATATAGGTTTATTAGTGAAATAAACGCATTTGCAATATTTACATAAACATTTTATAAATCTTATTTTTTCACAAAAACTTCAACAGTATCAAAATTAAATAACTATTTAGGCATATTGTTTTCTTATTTTTCTTGTCCGACAGGGTGAATTGTTGATATTTGTTGAAACGATTTTCCGTCACCGGCTCTTCCAGCTACTTTAAGGATGGCTGCTTTAAGAGCCTGTTGCCGGTTAAAGACTGCTGCCTTTTCCGGTCGCGCACTCGGACACTGGTCCTACTTTTTAAATCGTTCCAAGTTTAGTTTTTCACAATTCCAAGCACAATGCACATTTGCCAGCACCGCACAGCTCTTTGTGGGTATATTTAAATATTACGGGGTTATTACTTACCGTGCGCAATTGGTCGGCGGCCTTTATACCACCTCCGATGGCATTCAGTATGGAAGCCTTCTCTTCCCACTTCTTTTCCAGCTGAATCCTGTCATGGAGCCGATAAAGAGCGAATATGTAATATGTAATACGTTTGTGTGGAAACTTGGTTATTTTAACACGAAATTCTCTTTTTGCACAATTTTTTGCAAAATAGGAAGGGATAAACAAATTTGAACTAAAATTTGGTTATTTTTTGAGGTTTTTTTTAGGCGAACTAAGTTCTGTCCCAGTGAATGAA
Organism: Philophylla caesio; assembly: GCA_963971545.1. Lineage (NCBI taxonomy): Eukaryota > Metazoa > Arthropoda > Insecta > Diptera > Tephritidae > Philophylla > Philophylla caesio. The sequence goes on along the minus strand of OZ020607.1, from coordinate 101,063,602 downwards.
GTTAAAAAGAGAGCGACTGTACTTATTTCTAGTTAGTTCAAAAGTCATGCATATGAATCCGAAACGAACGGCCCATTTTCGCGTCATAAATGAAAATAGGCTGGAAAACAAGAGAGAAGGTATGACGACGGGAACGGAGAACTGTTTGCTTAAAACGGTGTTTTCAAGGCAAGTGTAGCACGTGTTTCACTATTTGAATTACGAATGCGAATTACCCCGCATACACGACATATTTGTAATTCGTTTGGCATATCTGTTGCTTCATCCACTCTAGGTTTTCCCAACAACCTCTTTCACATGATTACTTTTTTCACAAACTCAACGTTTGGAACCATTTAAGCATTTAATTGTTTTTTGTTTGTTTAATTTTTGTGTGGTTTCGATATTTATGTAAGTATATGTAGGTAGGAAGATAGGAAAGTTAAAGTGGCTGCTGGCGATCTCGCCAGCACACCTAGGCCTTTATTAGGCCCTTTTTGGTATCACGCGGATTGAAAAATCCCCCTACTCAAACCAACGTGTGGAAACTAGAAACCTTAATATCGCTAAAGTCGTTGAAGAACTCTGATCCTAAGAATCTGATTTATATGCACTTTGGCAGCTATTTTCGATAAATTCCCTAAATCAAAATTAGACTGATTTTTTCGTCATTCGCATGGTGATTCAGATTGACTCAACTAAAAATGAGATGATTTACTCACAAATATTTGTATGGGGAATCAAGTGAATTCGGTTCGTGATTAGGCTGCCAATTACGAATAAGAGGGCGAATTACGTACATATATTTTTGCTTACCTTTTCCAAATTTTGTGTTATACTATGTTTCCACGGCATATGATTCGCTCTCCAAAATCAAATGTTTTTTGTACGAAAAAAAAAATTAAAAAAAAAACGACCAACATTTTTAACACAAAATAATATAGATTTTTGTATTTTTATACTTTTTTTTGTATTTTTAATGAATTTCGTACATTTTTGGTTATTTTTTAATTTTACATGAAAATTAAAGCGCCATCTACCGGAGAAATAATAAAAATTCAAATTTAATTACCTTTGCAAAACTGGCTCAAGCATTAAAATCGGTTCACCCATTCTGTTTTTATAGAACTTTTTATAATAGTATTTTGAAGCTTTAAAATTAATTTTCTTAAAATTCAGACGTGCAACAGCAAAACGCCGAGACTCGTATTTCTTTACTTTAAGCCTATTTTCATATTCTGTTAACATTTCTCATGTGTACCAACCACTGTCGTACTGTGTTATAGAATTAAAAAAAATTCATAAATTTTGTGAATGTAAATTTTTTTTTTTTCGTACAAAAACATTTGCTTTTCTCGTACTGTGTAATAAACAAGTAAGAAAAGCTAAATTCGGGCGAAACCGATATTTATATACCCTCGCGATGTATTTTTGCATGGGCGGTGAACATAATTTCATAAAAACCCTGTTTCTTTGTTTCAAATCGCTGCTAGTATTAAACTTTACTCAATTTCTTTCAATAAATACTGAAAAACGAAGTTTTTGAATTTTTCAAAATTCCGTAATTTCATAAGTACTTAATTTCTTAGTTCAAAATCTCTTCAAATACCAAATTTCACTCAATTTGTTTTAATAGATACCGAAAAAATTAAGCTTTTGCATTTTCCAAAATTTCCGTTATATGGGAGGTGGGCGTGGTTATTGACCGATCTTGACCATTTTCAGTACCAACCTACCCTGTCTGAAGAGAAATCTATGTTTCAAATATTATTGAGATGTCTCAATTGTTACTCAAGTTATTGTAGCCACGGACAGACGGACGGACGGACTGACAGACATTCAGGGCTAAATCGATTCCTCTTTTCATTCTGATCACTTTAGTATGTATATGTCTATATCTATCTCGATTATTTTTTGCAAATTTCAAGTAGCTAAACACTTTCATTGATGTTTGGTAATTATTTTATGCTGGCGGGGTTGGACTTTTTCTTCCTCATATCAAATCAAATCAAATCAAAAAAAAAAATAACGAAAATAAAAAAAAATTATTTTAATACTTTGAAACTTCCTTTGATTCTTCGGCACTTATTTAGATTTAATTGTATGATGTTAGTCAAACAGATCTCTTAATTTTTCAACTTTTAGTTATACTAATTCAATTTTTTATATATATATAATTTATTGTTCTCCTATAATTTTATGACAAAAATTAAACAATATAAATAAGTTTTGAACTTAATAAAAAAAAAAGTTTAGCATTTTAAAATAAAACCTTGCTTTTACTTAGGGATTTGGGTCTAGTTTTATATGGGTTATGCATAAAGATTTAATATAAACCGCAAGTTATTTACGATTGATAATATGTTTATAAAAGCTGGTTACTAAAACTTTTGAACACAATTTAAAGTTACTTTTATATTAGCTTCATTTCCAGCAGGGAACTTGTAAAGTTATACAAAATATTGGTAGCCTGAAATGTATTTTTGTTGCTTTTATTGCATTGTACAGCAAAATGGAAGTAAATAAATTCAACATGAAATTTTTCAAGTTTTATAATTTTACGGCAATACAGCATTTTACGACACCATGTAAATACCCTATATATATATATATATATTAGCAAGTTTATTCATTCTAAATTTTCATCACTGCCTAAGATTTCTAGTACCCTATCATATTATTGTATGTTTGAACATAAGTGCCCCGGATTAAAAAACTTAATTTAGAAATAAATTCGGATTAAATTACGGTTTTTATAATAAGTACGCACCCTTTTTTTACCTTTCATGGAAATGGTATAGTAAGTTTGGTCCGATGTTTCTAAGGAAGAGAGGTTACTGATCTAAGCATCAGAAACATAATTTCATGTGACAAATTTAGTTTCTTTCTCTCTGCTCTGCACACCACAGTTGAAATCATCGAAGAATCATTCAAGCACAAAGACTACCCAGTGGATGCCATCATCGAAATGGAGGCCGTATTCATCAATCCACTTCCTGACGCGGTGATGCTGGCCCTGATCAAGTTCATCTCCAATATTCTCTGCGACAGAACTGTCGTGGCGGAGTGAGGAAGCGCATCGGCTTAGCAAAAGGCGAGCAGGGTCATCCTACAAGTAGGCGTGCTCCTTTATTATAAATGAGGTTCCGGAGAAGCTGGAGGGGAGAGGTTGTCTATGACTTATAGTCAGGGAAAGGTTCCTGAGCACGTTGTATGACCACATGCAAGGATGCCTCAACTTGGACCGCTAACTGTCGTTTAGCTATAAATTTCGACAAGACGGAGTTCGTCTTGCTCACCAAGAAATATAGGGTATCAAATGCCCAGATGCCCTCGCTTGCTGGCTCTTGTGCTTTCCGACAGAGTTAGGTACTTGGAAGTTATTCTTGGCAAAAAGCTTAACTGGAGACCGAACATTAATTTCGGGTGAAGAAAGCGGCGGTCGCCCTATACTGCTGTAGAGATGTCAACGTGAAGAAATGGGGTCCCTCTCTCCCATAGTTATCCTCTGGATGTGTGAATCGGTTATCAAACATATTACGCTATATGGAGTCTTTAACTTGGATTGCTGACGGTGCGGTCGAGGCTAGTCGGCGACTGAATGGCCTGCTTATCGATTACTTTAAAAGACTTTCAAATCTGGTTCATTTTGGTACAAGGGCCCAGCAGAAATGAAGGTGACAATCCACTACATGTGGACTGCTCCTGGAAAATTGGGCTTACAGGCGACTCAGCGAACGCTTGGCGGAAACCGCGACATGCATAGTTGACAAGTATTTTTGGCCAGTTGTAGACTACGGGTGGTCTTCAGAATTACGAAATACTACCAAGCCACTACTCTCAGCCTTGATTGGAGTCTTGACCGGCCTTTCCGACTGCGTAACCAAGCCCGCCAAAACCATAAAGCGGAAACTAGGCCTTTCCGCCTGCGAACAAATCATACGAGCCGGCCCGAGGATAGACTGGTGACCAGGATTCGCCGGCTATCGCGTCCACAAAGTTTTCGCAACACATTAGTTGCCCCAACACTGCAGAGTAATATAGTTGTCGCGCCGACAGCGGTTGTTAAACTTGAAGCAAGAGGACATCTGAACCTGGTGCGTGCGCTTATTGATGCATGTGCCCCCAACACTCCACGGATCTTGCTTAAGAACACGAGCTGCGTGAAACGCGAATAGGTGCGCAAAAAGTATGTTTCGTCTGTCTAAGTGGCAAACACGGGCAGATCAAGCGGGTGACCACCCAAACCTTTATTCTTCGCGACTGTCATCGAGTCACCCCAACAACGAATGTGGACCCCACCGTCGCTATGCCACACATTCACATACGGCTCGCTGATCCAGAGTTTTTCACATCAGAACCTATAAGTTTGCCCCTTGACGCCGACGTTTATGCAGATATAATCCTGCCCGGTACATTACTCGCGTCTATGGGCTCCCTCGTAGCCCACAGTACAATCTTTGGTTGGGCATTGTCAGGGACGTGTCGGCCATGTAAGTGATACAAATTATACTGTCTTACATATGTATATAGTTCTAGCGTTTCCTTTTATGACCAATAAAGTGCCTTTGAAAGTAACCATGTATGTTTCAGTTAACCTTTGTCCCATTCCCTTAACATAAATTAAGCTACGACCAAAAGTGACGTCGGACCATTCCAAGGTCCAGGACCCCAGTAGACAACAAGCTGAAGAAGAGCTACAACACAATTATAGTCGTTTAATCTGTGCACGCCGCTTGCGGAAGGGAAACTTGACGAAAGTTTACCGTGCGGCGGTTCAGTCAAACGGCAGAATAATTGGGTTTGTCACCCATTGGAAGACGTCTCAACCAAACGGAGCAGCTACCACCACGTCACTGGGTAACATTTTTTAAACTACACATTTGTACACCTACACGAATAAATTTAAATTAAACAATTACACTAATTTCTGTGTTCTAATTTTTTAATTTTTCCATATTTCTCGAAAAAAAAAAATTACACTTCACATCTGAGCGTAGCTTGTCCAAAAGTCACCCCCGTGTGAAGATCCGGTGTGGGCATTGGTCGGTTACGGATCTACATAACGAACACTCACCGCTTCTCCTAATACATACGTGTGCCTAAGTGAGCCTACTGTAGCTTCCACATATCCTAACCTAACCTTAAAACTACCAGACGGAGAAAAAGATAGACCCTTCAAAAAGTATATCAGTTATTGTGAGTAATTTATTATAAGTGAAAATCATAAAGATTAGAGAAATATAACATACAGATCCTACACAATTATTCAATTCATAAAGGGTGTGAAGCATTGACGGCCCTGTTTTTACTTGTTCTTATTTTATTTACTATTTGTTTGTTGGTTAATTTAAGTCTTATTGATTAAATAAGTTTTTATATTCTTTCAAAACACTATTTTTTTTTAAATGCTCCTACAGATATCGCCCAATGGTATTCAAAAAAGTTGTATGCAAATCGCGAAGGCATCTAAAAACTCGATTTTCAAAGTGATGTTACATCACCGTTCCTTTCGTATATGAAACTTCAACGCGTTTTACTTAAAGCCCTGTTTTTTGAGCAGGCCGGAACAGTTACGCCTACAATTATCAACGTATTGACTTGAATATTTTCATGCAACTTGCTGATAACATTTTTTGGTGAACATGTTAGGATTTTCTCAAAAAATTAAAATTTACCAAATTTATGTCTCTTTTTTGCAACGAATTTTTAATCAACTTCAACGGTTTTTCATCCAAATCGATGCCATTTTTTAAAACTCGTTATTTATCAAAAATCCTATGATGTTCGTTTTTGAATGTATTTTCAGATTTTTTTTGATTTTTTGTTCTAGGTGCAAAATTGCGAACGGAATTGTTCCGGCCAAGGAAACTCTACAAAAAAAAAGTATTTTTTTGCAATAGATGCTGGGCCGACATTTTATTGTTAAAAAATTCATAAATTTCTTTGATATACCTTGATATATGTAGAAACATGTATGCGAAAACATAATATAATATATCAATTCGTTTTCATTTGACAAAATGACTATTGATTTTGAGTTAACAAAGTAGAAGAAGTAACAGGCCATTCTATAAGTCCGTAGGATGACACATAGATTTCGCCACTATGAAAAAATCTCGTGTGTATCTCATTTCAGCCATCTTTGACAGCAATCGGACCATTTTTTCTCAAGTTTTTGAACTGAATGTCTCGCAATTTCTGTTATTTAAAAAAAATGGAAAAAGTGAATTTCGTGTGTTGATAAAGCATTGCACTGAAAAAAATACATTGCAAACCAAAGCATGGCTTGATAAACGTTATCCGGACTCTGCTAGATCGAGACAAATGGTGGAGAAGTGGATCGCCGATTTTAAACGTGGTCGCACGGGCACGAGTGATACAGAATGAATCTCTTAAAACTATTCGACACCGTTCTTCTTCTGTAATAAAAAAAACGTCTTAAAAGTCACTGGTAATTTTATTTTAAGATGCAATTTAAAAAAAATTTACAAAAAAGAATCCGTTTTGTTCAATTTAGAAAAAGCTTAATCTAACAAAATTTCACTACACCGCCTAGAATAAAAGTTGAAACCAAGTCGGATTCTGCGAAAAATCCGAATAATTGAAGTATATGTACATATTATATCATGATTATATATATATTATATTTGCAAGCGTATGGACGATATCTGGAAAAATATGCTGAACGGTGAACTTTACATGTGAGTACACAAAGGTTGAAATGTACGTGTGTATGCCAATATGTATATAAAATTAAGCGAAAGCGTCCTTGCTGCTAAATTCAAAATAAGTTGAGCGTGACAACAGCCTTTCACGCTACTTTCGCTACTGGTGTTGAATTATTTATTGTTGCGGTTCTCGCAACAGTGCTTTTTTATGAATGTGAATGCGTAATGTGCATTGAAATACCTGCCAACAATCTTACTTGGCACTTTGTTCTGTAGTGCGCATAAGCCAACCCAGCCAAGCAATTAATAAGGCCAGCAGTTTTCTTGGTGTCCGCTGTAGACTAGTGTAGAACTGTTCCTGCTACAAGTCGGCAAACCGCTGAGAACAAAATTGAAATCTCACTCGCGGCGTGTAAAGTGTAGAGCATAGAAAAAGTTGCGCATTAAAGCGGGCCCCTTCGGCAGGTAATGCCAAACCTTCGTGGGCATTTCTTTCATGAACATGTTTCTTACGAAAATCATCTGCCGTTTGGAGGCATCATCAAATTAGTAATTTTCTATTCGTGGTCGAAATCATGGACGCGCACCACAAATGTTATTATCATTATCAATATACTTGAACTCAGGCAACAACCTGAGATCAAATAATAAAAAGTCGTTTTTATTCCACGTTCTACATCTTTTAAAAAAATATAAGTGTGCACGCATGCATTCGTTAACTGGCAGACACAAGCTACAAAACATATTCAGGAAAATTGCTCTTCCATATTAGAGATAGGGAGCTAGAAGTTATGGCTTAATATCTGCTGCGGTAAGTACATACATCGCTCAATATGGAGGATCAATTTTCTAAAAAAGTTAGATTCCAAGTTATCAGATATATTGTTTTCCATCTAAATGCGAATTTGTTCTTGACAATCTCATTCAGATCTGCTGGAAATATTCTTATGCAAGTTGCAAGGCAACTTTCACCAATTATTAACCCATAAAGAAATCCACAAGAGCAGCTTACTTTAGCTGATATCGAATTCTGAAGATTGTCAAAAAAGTGATAGAGTGGGCATCTACATCGTATTTTCACCAATGAAGGGAGAAGTAGAAACAGTGCTTTCCACCTCATCCCCATCAATAAAGATGCTGAAAAAGTCACTTTCCCGAGCATTTAGTAATGGTAAAATTTATAAACTCCAGTGTTTGTTTACAGCTAGCTGGACAAGGTTAGACAATTTCTAAAGGCATTATCGGACGGTCTGGGATAACTTTTTCTAATAGATGTTCTCCCATCTCTGAATAATCTTTGTGCCCAGTAGATAATGAATGTAATATTTGTATATTGGTTCATTCGGCCTTCATAATCTGCATCCAGGGTGAGCGTCCCGAGAACTTTCAAAATATAAATGTTTTATGTAGGAATTACTGATCCATTCTTAAGGTTTATGAACTTAATCAAGGCACGTCCTGTGTAAATCATACAAATAAATCGCCTCGAAAAGACGTCGGTCGAGTTCCGTGGCACAAATATTCGCGACGAAAAATTATTCGTTCGCCGTCATTGTATTTAGGCTTTCATCCAGTATTGGTTATCAAATGCCAGAAGCTATTTGTAATTTGGTTGAAAAAATATCGTCTGAACTCGCATAAAGAAAAGGATGTAATTGCTATCAGATATTATATCTGATCCCGATCGATTATTCCCTTAAAGGTTAGTGCATGCTGCCCGTTCTCTTGAATTATCCTACTGAGATAAAGTGAGCGACTAATTTTTTATGGCGCTGATGGCAGTTTGAGTTTCGCTAATGTAGTTATTTCCAGACTTTCATCCGTTTGATTGCAATATGGTAATTTCCCTTGCTGAAACTGCGAGTCCGGAGGAAATGTGAAATGGTTCTGAATGTCGCTCTTCGTAGTACAATTGAACGTTAATTATAAAACTATTGTCTTTAAAGTGTTAACTATTTGCTTTATCCTATTAGTATATGACAAGCAATTTCCTCCCACTTTATTTACTCTAACGTTATTAAAATGTACTCTGTTATATGCTGCAAATAAGTGGTTGACACTTCTAAAAACAATCTATGTATAACTATAATACCGGTATAAACATACATACGTAAATATGATAGTCAACATAATGGAAAATATGCCCAAGTTTGTTTCAATCTTCGCTCGGTAACACATTGGGATGTTAGGTATATCAAATACAAGAAATAAAACACACATTAAATACAAAATCAATGTTTTTTAACTAGAGTATTTTGTATTTGTATTTTTAATACTTCTTTCAGCAATAATTTCTTTTTATACTTAAAATATTTTTTATTTTGGTATTTTATTAATAAGTTTGAAATTATAAAAACTTAAGCTTGTGGCCTCAAAGTTTTTTTTCGTATGATCGTGTATTGGTATTTTCAAACTACATTATATTTGAATTTTTATTTATATACTTTTTGTAAAAGGAATTGTATTTCCAATACATTTTATGCAAGGTATTTCTATTTTGTATATGAATATTATTGTTAAGATATAATAATAGTTCACAATTTTATTGAGCTCGAGGCCAGTTTGTGGATGATTTTATTTGAAAAAAAAAAAACAATTTTTAATGGTAGAAGTTATAGTACTAATTTAAGAAAACATTTAGGCGTGCTCTTCCATGCATATAAATTTGATTTGAGATTTTTATTGGCCTTGAAATGAATATCAATTCACAATTTTATTGAGCTAGAGGCCAGTTTGTTTAAGATTTTGTTTGGAAAATATCTTCTACCATTAAAAACTGTTGTTGGTTTTTTCAAATAAAACCTTCCACAAACTGGCCTCAATAAAATTTTGAATTAATATCAATATTATTTTAAATATATTTTTAACATCTCTGGTTTCGCCTTCGAGTCCTTGGATTCCTGATCGCAAATCCCAGGACTCCTGCGTCTGTTTTGCATCCCGATATACTTGGATTGGGTTTACAGAAATCTCGGTATATTGCAATCTTTTTATATTGTTGTAGTTATTTGATAAATAAAAAAAATAGTTGAACACTTTAGAGTTAGGTTTTAGGTGATACGATTATATCCCTGCTGTGCTTACTTGACTTCTCTAAAGCATTTGACTCAGTGGCTCATTCACTGCTTGGCTCAAAGCATGTTCTGCGTGTGTTTTGTCTTTGTTTGTCTTAGCTGTGCTGATCATACTACCTCTGTCTCAAACAAAATATACGTTACACTAAGGAGGCTATACGACAAAAACTTGCTCTTCAATTCATCTTGCCTATAATTACATATTCTGAGGTAGTATTTAGCAAGCTTGACTCCAGGTCGTCTCATAAAATCGATACCGTATTCAATTATATTACGCGTTATGCCTTTGGAGTACGAAAATTTGATCATATTTCTGCTTGGAGACTATTTTTAGGATTATTAAGATGCGTGGTCTTATGATTTAATTGTACCTTTTTTAACTATAAGAACACAACCAGACTGATTTTTGTCAATGCTATAAGAGGGTGGAACTCCATTCAAGTCGAAGCAAAATTAACAAAAGCGACTACAAACAATCTTTATTTAACTACTTTTCTAAAATTGGTTGACCTATCTACACATATACATACATATATTATAAAAAACTCTAGTAACCTACGAAACTATGTATCTAATAAATATCGTAATAATTTCTTTGCTTTCTACAATTAACTAAGATATGTTTATAAACCTTTTAATTTTTAGAAAGATTTAATATACAATAATAATGAAACAACATATTTTTTTTATAAACTCATTTTTACTGAATTTTTTTTCATTAGATTGCAAAAGTGGGCTTAAGTACCAGCCGTTGGTTGGCTTTTTTCTCTCTCGCTTTTTTACATCACCGCAAAGTTTTTATAAATAATATATTATTGTAAGTAACACAAAAATGTTTTTATTCAGATGCATGAATGCGCATGTGTTACGTGCTGAGGAGCATCCACCTTAACTACTTATCAAAATAAGTATTTTAAAGGAGAACTAAGGAGATAAATATAAAAAAAGGAATATTTATATCGCGTAAGCCCATTGTTTATCACTTCATAGCTCGCAAGATATTAGTTATGTCGAAAAAAATATTGAGTATGTTTTTATAGACAAAGAGTCAGAAATTTATAAAAAAATGTTTTTTGATAAAAAAAATTAAATTTGCTGAAAATCATGTCAAAGAATAAAGTAACCAAACTTGCTCGTGACATGTTACCACTTATGGCTTATTTACATTAATATTCGCTGAGCACGCTTGATTTTATTAGACATTGCTTCACAAAAAAATTAATATCTCAGGCCCTTTAAGGAGACACCCTTTAAAAATTAGTCAGTTTATTCTTTACGTTTAAGTTCTAAAACTTTTATTTTTTTGTTTTTAAAATTGTGCAAACATGAATTTTCACCAAATTGATTTTTTTCTTATTAACAAAGGTATGACAAATTTTGCTAAAAAACAAAAATTTGGTTATAAGTCACTGACTCTTTGTTTATAAAAAAGCACTTAAGTTTTTTTTTTGATAAAACTATGTCATTTTCAATGAGTTTTTCAACAACATAAATAATTTGCATGAAAACCTAAAAAAATCGATTTTTCATTGAAATAGTACGGAATCTCTCAGCTTTATTTTTAGTCAACCTTCTGTTTTACATAAAAATCATAATTTCACTTTAGAATGTATGCTTTTAAAGTACGGGTATCGAAAGATTTTTTATAAAAGGATTTTTTTTTAAAATAACTTCCGTTTTTTGTAATGGTTAAAAAAAACCGATAATCAAATCAAATCGTAGAAATACTTAAATACATAGTGTTAGAATCCCTAAAAAACAAAATTTTATCAAATAAATTTTTTAAGCTTGTCGAAATTTGCAATTGAAGCTTATAAAAAACTTACTTGAATTTATTTTGCTTGGATAGAAAAAAGCAAACAAACCTTTTACTTGTTGAGTCAAACCACGTCAATTCGATCAATGATTTTTCATCACTTTTAGAAAACTAACGACAATTTGGAAATTCGGTGGCTTAAATCAATATGAAAAAACACTTTGGTTTTTCGAAATTCTGCGCCGTTTTTATTATGTTTAAGTTTAAACAATTTAGCAATATTTTAAGAAAAAATTCGTATCTCTGGAACCGTTAGCTATAAATGAACTAAACTGTTTTTGAATATCGCAAAACTGTATCTTCCTTATTTTAAAAATATTAAACGTGAAATATTCGAAATTAAAATATTTTTTTTATTAACAATTATTTAAACATTTTGTATGCCTTCTACAATTTCAGTGAAAATTTCACGAAACATGCTTTAAACATTCTTCTTCATATTCTCCAAAGAAAAAATTTGTATTTTTGACTCTAAGAGTCAAGGACCATGTTAGAGCATTTATTGTTGTATATATTTTGAGGTTAAAATTAATAAAAGGTTTATAATTTTATATGTTTGCTGAGTACTTCCTGTAAAATTTGATTTATTTCGTCGATATCTCTATGTTGTATGTTTTCTGAAGTTTATCTGAGGTACAAAAAATGATTTATGCATTTATTTTTTCCATCTACTACTGCTAATCGACACACAATGTGTCGGTCAAATACAATGCTGCAATCCTTTAAATAAAAAAGAAATTATAAAAATGTCATTAAGGGATTATTGGTGACGGATTAACGTGTAAAAATTAAGTATGTCAAGTTTAATAGGAAACAAGTTTTTCAATACAGGTCTATGCGAGGTTTTTTTTTCAGAAAAATACCTTGGTTAATTTATTATTTATTGGACTGTGTAATTGAATCAAACCGCATTCCCAGGGATAAATTCCAATTTGCTGTTTTTCCATATTATTCAAATTATTTCAAAAATGTAATCAGTTTTTAAAATCGTGCAAATCGAATTCATTAACAAAATAATGGCATACGTGGGCAGATAATTATAATTTAAAAAAATAAATTAATATACATGTAAGAAATAGCGTGAAATGCTTACGCTGTTTATTATTTACAGATTATTAAAAAATGCGTGACGTAAGCATAGTGAGTGAGAGAAAGACTGAATAAAGAAGAGTAAAAGTGGAAGAGCGACCGTAAAACAGCACCGCCACTTTGGTAATTTTTTACCAAAACTGGATATTGTGTTTTATATTTGAACGGATTTGATAAATTTATTTTAATTTGAAAATTTATTCCTTTATATTTTCTTTTAATTTTTTCATACTAAGTTATTGTTACTCCGTTGAAATTTTCACATGTAAGAAGAGGTAACGGACTTCTCTGCATAATCATATGGCAGATTTTTTGGGTGTTTTTCGGTGCTGGTTTAAACTACGTTTTAATTGAGTTTAGTTATACTCAGTTTAAATTTAGTTTCCTGATAGGTTAAACTAAGTTTAACTCTGGCTTTTAAGTTGACTGAAGAACTGCATATTGAGCTAATATTCAGCTTAAACGACAAAGTTAAATTTGCACTGAAAAGCTGGCCGTTAGTAAGCGAGCGACATGTACATACATACATATGCATGTAGTTGCACCATAAGATAGGTAAATATTAAAACAATTTAAATTTAAGGTTTTGACGAGTTAAACGACTTTTGGTAATATCTTGGTATTAAATTAAAATCTTTGTGGCTATGCTGCCACTATATAGACGTCATTCAACTGTCAAATCAGAAAAAAATTAAGTAACGGTACCCCTAAATGCGTCATCTCTACTCTCTGCTTCATGTTTATTTACTTACTTCTCACCTCACCGTTGAAGCCGAGCGATTGGAACGCTTACGCGGATTGAAACTTAGGCCGTCCCAACGCCTGAGAGAAGGCGAACTTCGATATGAATCTCGACAATTCTTACTGCTCCATGTGATTTGATGACTAACTTCAAGAATTTTGAAAAAACGTAAGTGAATACAAACCAAAAAAAATTAATAGAACAATAAGTTATAATGAGTAAAGTCGGCAGACGCTTCTACTATGACCCGGTACAGGGTTAGTTTGACTATAGAGGGTAGTTTGAAGTCGATGAAACTTTTACGAACTGCAGCAAGACGATAACGAACGTTGAGCATAACGATCAAAACACGTCCCGACGAAATACATTTCACAAGGTGGTTTGGGTAAAAGTCCCACACTGATTTGATAGAGGCTTTCGAAGCTTTCTCTTTGAAAAACAACACATACATATATATATATGTATACCACACTCCTTAATATATACATACTTTGTTCGTATTTCAATACAAGTCAAATTGACAATTTATTAGATAAATAAATTTATTGTTAAGTTGCAACAGCTTCCTCGTTCAATTCAAGCGGTAACCATATACATTATTTGTTTTTAAGGGGGTATTCTACTTTAGACGGTTCAAAATTTCGATTTTTTTTATTGCATATTTTCGTCGTACATTATGTAAAATATGTCTGCAAAATATTATTACTCGATCTTAAATACTTTTCTAGATACAAAGCCATAAATTGAATTATGCACGGTGCACGGTGGTTTTTTCATGATTTTTCAATAACTTTTCAATAACGTAATGGAACGTTGAAATTTTTACAGTTTACTTAGCAATCTTATAGTTCTAGCCGGAAGTAGAATAATGCAAAACGCATTTGTTTAAATATTTTTTCGTAAACAATATACACTCGAAAACATGTTAAAAATCGTTTATCGTGATTTAACGTAGTTTAAAATTGTCAATTTTGACTTTATGACTATATTCGTGTTCCGTATATAATCACAAGTCTACTGAATACAAAGAAAGTTGAATTAAACGAGAAAAATCGTAGCAACATCGAAGCAACGTATTTCTGCAGGCTCAACTTTGAAGCGCCACTATTTTGATTTGAATAAACTTTTTGACAAAGTAAAATCATCAATTTATTGATTAATATCCCTTAGTTTAACCTGCAAACAGTCGAGTTCAAAAATATTCAATATTCTTGTTTTGACAAAAATTATATAAAAAGGTAATTTTCCGGTCTTTAAAGTATAATACTCCCTTAAGCGTTATCTAGTAAAACTATTACAAAGCACTCCCAAATTTCAAAAGTGTTGGGAGTAGTAACTGACTTTTGCAAAAGTATGTAGGTTTATAGTTTTAAATGACACTCGAGACTCAGTATTTGATTTTTACATGATTTTATCTCGTATTTGGGCTGGTATTTACCTCTATCTACGTATTAAGCAGGAAGGAACTACAAATAGTCAACCTACATGCTTAATTGAGGATTAGATTTTGCGTGCATCTTTTTTCAAACAGTTGGAAACTTAAATATATCCGCTTGTACAATTCTCTGGTGTGCGTATTTATTTACGTACTCTCAAGTAAAGCTCTTATCCGTAGACAACAAATACTAATAAATAAAGAAACATAAAACCACTAAACTGAACAGCTGAAATCTACATAAATAATTTTTTGTTTACTTTTGTTCATTCTTTAATTAAAACTGCAAAAACTTCATCAAAATCTTCAAAAAAAATGCAAATTTTTAAACACTTAACATCGAGTTGTTAAACTTTTGAATTAAACATTCTAGAAAAATTCTGGGTATGCTGTTTTCTAGCTCATTTAATTTCTGCATGTAAAATACAAAGAAAACCTTCTTACTTACTTACGTAAGCCGAGGTCAACAAAGCACGCCAGCTGTCCCTATCTCTTGCTAACTGGTACAAACGGGAATTCCAAATACAGCCAAGTCTTTTTCCACTTGCTCTTTCCAACGCAGAGGAGGTCTTGCTTTTCCTCTGCTACCACCCGCGGGTACCGCGTCAAAAACCTTCAGGGCTGGAGCTATTTCATCCATTCGTACGACGTGAACTAGCCAGCGGAGCCGCTGATTCTTAATCCGCTGCACTATGTATACATCCTTGTACAGCTCATCGTTCCATCGTTCCATCGTACGTGTTATTCGCCGTCGCAAAGACGCAATGGTCCATAAATCTTTCGAAGAATCTTTCTATCGAACACTCCAAGAGCCCTCTCATATGATGTTGTCGTCGTCGATACTTCTGCGCCATACAATAGGACGGGCATGATGAGAGACTTATAGAGCTTGATTTTTGTCCGTCGAGAGTGGACTTAGTTGCCTACTCAGCCCGAAGTAGCCCTTGTTGGCAAGAGAGATTCTGCGTTGGATTTCAAGGCTGACGCTGTTATTGGGGATAATGCTGGTTCCTAAGTAAACGAAGTTCTCTACTTTTTCAAAGTTATAACTGTCAACAATGATGTTTGATCCCAGTCGGAAATGTGCCGACTGTTTATTTGATGACTTCATCTTGCCTTCGTTGACCTCCAGACCCATTCGCTTCGCTTCTCTATCCAGTTTGGAGAAGGCAGAACTAACTGCGCGGTTGTGAAGACCGATGATGTCAATGTCATCGGCGTACCCCAGCAATTGCACACTGTTATAAACGATGGTGCCTGACCGATTTAGTTCTGCGCACATTGGTCGAAATTACCTGTTTCAGCGGCAGTAATTCACAGGAAGAAGTTTGAGCTATAATATTTGGCACATGTATTAGTGACAGTTAAAGAAGTGTACAGTGAAAAAATCAGCTAGTTGGATCGATATATAGGGGAGTTATATCGATTTATATGTCCGTCCGTCGAAATATTGTCCAACCAATTTTTTTCTTTTTTTTAATATTTATTAAATCATATTATCAAATTCATTTCTGTACTCAAATACATTAAATAACTTAAACAATATTCTCTGAAAGGTTTCTATATAACATCTATCCAGACGGTTCATCAATACTTATTCAAACTCTAAAGAAAGATAAGGTAAAATTAAAAAAATGGTTATGTTAACATTTGTAAATAAACTCTTACGTCAAAATATTCTAACGTTTCTTCGGCATCTAGTTCGATATCCAAATGAGGTATTAAGTCTTCATCTTCAGAATCTGAAGAATTTTCTTTTAATGCAGTACTTGGTGTAGGACATTGAGTCTCAGGAATATTAGGAATCTTTAAAAAGGATAAAACTTCTCTTGGAAGAGGAAGTCGTTTCTGGGCCGAAGCGCGGTTTGTTAAGCAAATGCTGGGCAAAATGGGGTCGGAAGAGTCCATTGCTCTGTTGAAAACATCCATTAAATTATGCTCTCTAGAATCCTTTCAAGAATCTGTTCCTCGCTTCAGATGCATTTTCTCCTGCACAACCGAGAGGTACGACTGAAGCTTGTAAAATTTGTGAAGAATGTACGAGAATTTTATGTACAGTCGCGGACATTGGGTACCAATCGTATATTTTAAAATATATTTCAGCAGTCGCATTACAAAAATCTTTCAACTTTTCGGGATTTATTTCATATTCACAGGAAATTGTAATAAAAATAATACGCAAGTACTTTATAAGGTCAACATCAATGTTTGTTATATTCGCAAACTCTTCAGGATTTGAAAATGCTCTCCTTGCGGTATTGCCATCGTTTGTCGATCCACTACCATTAGATTTTGGCTTATGAACATGAAGACCCATTTTTTCCCAAAATTGTTTTTGCATATCAGTTTTTGTTTTTTTCAATATAATTATAACATCATTTGTTTTTGATCCATTTTTGTTTAATTTTAGCACAAATGTTATCTATTTGCTTCTTGGCAAATGTTTTGCAGTCTTCATCACCACTGCCATTAAATTTCGCAGATATCCAATTAAAAACGCGTCTTGCATTGTGGTTATTTTTTAACCAAAAACTTACAATATCGGAATTGTTGATTTTGATGGTGCCTAAAATGAGTTATATTATGAGTTGGGGTTAATTGGGGCAAAAGATTTTTTCACGATATGAAAGATCACATCTTGACATATCTACAGATACAAATAACTTTGCGAATGAACTCGAATGAAGACGGTTCTATTCCAAGAAACACAGACGCCACCACCAAAACGTCACTACAAACACGACACACTTTAACGCAGATTTTCATCAAACACAACACTTTTTTTTAGAAAATAATTCCAACATATTGTTATACATACCTTGAGAAGTAATTTCCATTTTTTAGATATTTGTTGTTATATCAACTATTATTAAAAAAACATATGTTTCTAATTCACTATTTTGAAGTAAATCAACACAAAACGAACATGAAAAAATAACAGTTGTTTTGACAGCTTCGTTATAAAAATAGAGATGCCACCTGGTCATAATTTTTTCGTTTTCGAGTATTCTAATTAGTTTCCTACAAAGTGCAATTCTTAGTTTTAACAAAAACATAACTTTAATAATGGACTTTATGCCGCTGAAACCTGTCATTTCAACCAATGTGCGGCGTAGCGACAGCATCGCGACAGTGCAGCGGCTAATGCGCAGTTTACATTGATTAATGTTTTGTCAGCAAGAATGCAATTTGTGTTTATGTGACTAGGTCACTATAATTATGTTGTATTTGTTTGGTGGTGATTGATGTAGGTCAAACGGGGCAACACTATTTCGAGAAAAAAAACGCTATTAGACCACAACTTTCTCAAAACTGGACCTGATGAAAACCTGAAACCTGCGAATTCGTAATCAGCACAATAAAATCCATCGAGACTTTTTTCAAAATTTACCGCATCAAAATTAGTAAGCCACTATAGTATACAGCGACCTCTGAAAGTGAGATGACCATTTACGCAGGTTCTTTATCAGCCCCTTCCTTCAATGTCAAATTTAGATGACATTTAGGTGATATTACAGAACACATTTTAAGAAAAATATTAGCTTGCTCTTAGTTTCAATTCGTTAGTGGCTTACATTCAAAATGAAAACAATTTGTTGCTAAAGATTGCATTAGAATTTAGGAACAAAGAATCAACTTCTATCCTTTTCCCTTAGATTAAAAAAAACTTCATGTATGTCATGCAAGCGGAAAAATAAAACGTAACGAAAACTAAATTCGGCCGAACCCAAATTCTATATAACCTCGCGATGTATAAAAAAAAATACGGTGACGCGCCCATTTTTTCAAAATGATATAAACACCAAGTTTCTTCGTTTAAAATCGCTCCAAATATGAAATTTACAAAATATTTTTTAATAGATACGGAAAAAACGAAGTTTTTGAATTTTTCAAAACTTCCGTTACATGGGAGGTAGCCGTAGTTATGGTGAGATTTCAAAACATTTTCTCTTCTAAGTCGGAGCAGAATTGAAAGCAATAGTTGAATCGTGTAAAAGGCAACTTAGCTACGTTGAGTAATAAAATTACTCATACGCCCTCTCATCAGAATGAAGTATTTATATTTATAATGTGCTGCGGCTCGAACTATCTTCTCCAGCATCTGGTTAAAGAAATCGCACGGCAAAGAGTCACCCTGTCTGAAAACTCTTTTGGTATCAAACGGCTCGGAGAGGTCCTTCCCAATCCTGACGAAGCTGGTGGTGTTGCCCAACGTCATTTTACATAGCCGTATAAGTTTGGCCGGGATACCAAATTCAGACATTGCGGCATATAGGAAACTTCTTGTCGTTCTGTCGAAGGCGACTTTGAAGTCGACAAAAAAATTGTGTGTGACCATTCTTTTTTCTCAGGACTTTTCCAAGATCTGGCGTATTGCGAATATCTGGTCGGTGGTAGTTTTATCAGATATGAAGCCACACTGATAAGGTCCAATCAGACGGTGGGCTTAAGTCTTTCAGACAAAACACTCGACAGAACCTTACACGCGATGTTAAGGAGACTAATCCCGCAATAATTGGCACAAACTGCAGGATAACCCTTTTTGTGGGTGGGCCGAGAACACTTGAGTTCCAAGCAGCAGGCTCCTCTCCACCGTACGTGAATAACTCAGTTGGTAACCCATCGGCCCCGTGGCCTTTGTTGTTCTTCAGCCGTGCTATCGCTTTACGAATTTCGTCATAGTCGGGTGATGGTACATCACGTCCATCATCATTGATTGGGGATTCGGGTTCAACAACTTTTCCAACGTTGTTGCAGCTGCTTCCATTAAGCAGTGTGAAGAACTGCTTCCTCCATAATTTAAGTATGCTGTGGACATCAGTCACCACGTCGCCGTTTTCATTCTCACGGGAATTCGCCCCGGTCTTGAAACCTTCTGCTAGCCGCCGTACTTTCTGAAAAAATTTACGGGCGCTTTTCCTGTCGGCCAGCATCTCAAGCTCTACGCACTCAAGCATTTCCGCTTCTCTCTTTTTCTCCCGAAAAATGCGTCTCGCTTTCTTCTTTAACTCACGATAACGCTCCCGCACAGCTCGCGTTGCGCCCGATCGCTGTGTGGCCCTGTAGGCAGCGTCTTTACGTTCCGTAGCGGCGCGACATTCCTCGTCATACCAGTTGGATTCTTAGTGGCGGTATGTAGACAGCGAGAAATATGGTTCCACTGTTCTGTGGATTATTGCTCAAAGAGAGCAGAAGTGCAAGTCGAGTGGCGAACTCTCTTGCGATTGCAGCATTCCGACGTCGAGCTTTCCTTGTGTCCATTTGCGTGCGTTTGTTGGTGCACAGAGGCGCGTGAATTATATTTTACCTGACTTCAAATAAAAACAACCGACTTGTAAGCTTCAACTTCACGACGATCTTGTATATTTCAGGACGTTATTCAAAAAGGATTTAAAGTTAGACAGAATCTTATATTTATATGTCTTACTTACTCACATTGCAGCTTATGGACTAAGGAAACTTAACAGTTAAGAGAGAATCTATGTTAAACGTGTGTAAAGAGAAGTAGTTAAGAAGAATTGGATAAGAGAGGAGAGTTATAAGAGGAGAGGGTGAATATTAAGATGTAACTCCTCCACCGCTAGCTTTTAAAATACTCCTGGATTTTAAATAAAAGAAAAAATTACTCATTTATGTACTAAATTCATATCTTAACACTAATAACAAATATATTAAATATACAGTGGCGAATCACGAAATGATTTCGCACCGGTATATTAACAATGAGAATGAAATGAAAAAGAATATTCTGATTAATATTCGACAAACTAAATGTGTTTATTGTGTGGTTATTTTGGATATGAATAAAGAATGGAAATATAAATTACAACTGATTTTTACCTTTAGTACGGCGTGGTGGCTGTGGCTGATCCTTGCTGCGTTGCTGAGATAATCCAAGTGACCGAGTTTTTTAATTTTGAAAGTGATCGGACCGCCAAACAGTGAACTTTCGTTGACTTTCCCCTTACCTTAGTTCACCGTTTGACGGATAGCCGCGTATATGTGTGTGTGTGTGTGTAAATCAATAAAAGGATTTACACACTAGGGTTGTTCGTAAATTGTTGGGGCGGAACCCCAAGCCAACAGTGCGTTAGGGTGGTGAATGTATTTAGGTCGAAAACCTAAACATATATAAAGAACGTAAGTATTGAGAAATTTATATTTAAAAACAATTCATTTAAAATTTGGTATAGATTAAAAAGGTTAGTATTTGACAATCAGTTTGATTTTAATATTTTTTTTTTTTTACTTTTAATAATTTAAATCAATTAATACTAATTACATATTTTTTTTTTGTAATCTATTAACTTAGTAGTGTATTTTTTTTTATGTATCCAATGCCATAACTACAAAAAAGGTGCATATTTTTGAATTTCAGAATATTTCTTTTTAATTCGTATATTTGCCTATTTTTATTATTTCTTTTTTATCTTATTTATGTTAACTTTTTATTGGTGCAAATATTTGAAAGGTCGTTTAATATTAGATTCGTGGACATTCTTCAATTTAGCTTTTCAAAACTTCGGTTTCTCTTTATATCTGACATTTAAATAGTTTTTAATAAAACCTTCTGATCTATTTGCATTATAATTTTCTCTATTTACATTCGCTTAAGTTATATTTCTATATTTTTTTGATTCAACTCTTTCCTTTATTATTTTCTTATCTATCATGTGGTTATGGACGTTATATGGAGTTTCTTCAATGGTGGAATGGTATGTATTATTATATAGTTCTATAGGTTTACTAATCTGATATTTAATTGGTATCTTGTTTTCTATATTAAGAGCTCTTATTCTTTCAGTAATTGTATTATTTAGTCTCTCTATATCGGAGTTGCCTGTATGACTGTTTGGTTTTGAAAAATGGATATTTATATTCTCTTCTTGACAAAACTGTTTAACATTGACTGAGTTGAATTTATTATCAAAAACTGTTCATTTTTCTGTTGGCCTAGTAAATGTTAATATTTTATAATTTTATTGAGCTCAAGGCCAGTTTATGGAAGATCTGTTTGTGAAAAAACAACAACAGTTTTTAATGGTTGAAGTTATAGTACTATTTCGGAAATCACCACATTTCCTCATCAGACTTCTTTTTGATTATGAAATTAAATTATTTTTAATTTAATTTTCATAACCTCTTCTCTCAGGCTTTGAACCCAGGAGCTCGGAGTTGCAGAGCCAATACGCTACCTATTGTGCTACGCTAGCCGAGTTTGCTGTTGTGTTTATTTCATCTTCCTTAAACAAACCAACTACAAACAAGAGCAACTGATCTGCCGCTATTTAACTTGTTGTGTGGTTGTTGTTTGTGTTTTTTATTTTGCAAATTCTGTTTTGATTTACATTATATGCATTTTTAAGGCGTGCTTATCCTTGTCTACAAATGTTTGTTCATTTTTCTGTTGGCCTAGTAAATGTTAATATTTTATAATTTGTTTAAGGAAGATGAAATAAACACAACAGCCAACTCGGCTAGCGTAGCACAATAGGTAGCGTATTGGCTCTGCAACTCCGAGCTCCCGGGTTCAAAGCCTGAGAGAAGTGGTTATGAAAATTAAATTAAAAATAAGTTAATTTAATAATCAAAAAGAAGTCTGATGAGGAAATGTGGTGATTTCCGAAATAGTACTATAACTTCAACCATTAAAAACTGTTGTTGTTTTTTACAAACAAATCTTCCATAAACTGGCCTTGAGCTCAATAAAATTATAAAATATTATCAAAAATTATCTTTTGCATTTTACCAAATAACGAAATATATAATCTGAGTTTTTCTATTAAAGAATTGCTATTTCGATCTTCCAAGTAGAAAACTGCAGCATGTTTAGAGAACTTATCAAGAAATACAATGAATGAATGTTTTGAATTTACATAAGTATCTATATGAACAATTTGCTTAATATCAAACGGAGTTTCTGTGAACGCAAATTTATTTTTAATAGGATTTCTATCATACTTTGCTGCATTACAAATATCGCAATTGTTAATAACTTTATTTATAATATATTTAATATTAGGATAATAAATTTCTCGTTTCAAGTGTTGATAATTAGATACTATGCCCGAATGCCCAGATTCTTTAGTATGAAAAATCCTAATTTGCTTTATTGCTTCTTCTTCGCTATTTAAATCTTTGGCAAAGTAAGAACACTTTATGAATTTAATTTGTTTACTATTTTGAAACAGATCTATTAAGGTGTTTTGTACAATGTTATACACTGAATCATTAAGTTCTGAATATATAGCAGTTCTACCATTTTTAATATGTCTTCTTATTATGTCTGGAATATTATCAGAAAAATCGTTTTCTTCCCAATATATACTATGGTTCCCCAGTACCATTTCTTTTTCGGTTTATTTCCGTTTTACAATAACTATTTGCGATTTGAATCGATTTACGATTGTATCTAAGATTGGAAAATTATCATTGAACTCTTCTTGTTGAGAGTGTATTGTCGCCATGGTTGAGATGTTATCATTCTCATTTTCAAGCATATTAATTTCATTTGTGTAAGAGTTTATTCGGCTAGGAAAATCAGCAATTTTATTATTTTTCCCCTGGATGTAGTCAATTTTGACCTCGTATTCTCCTAGCTTTATAAGCAAACGTTGGAGACGGGGGTTAATATTTTTACCATTATACTTCGCTTGTAACCACTTAAGGGGTTGGTGATCAGTATGCAAATCTAATTCAGTACCATACAGATATGGCCTAAAATAATTAACGGCCCAAAAAATGGCCAAAAGCTCTTTTTCGACTGTAGCATTATTCTTTTCGTGATCATTCAATGTCCTGGAAGCGAAGCATAAAGGGTGACCATCTTGAGACAGCACAGCCCCTAGATCAAAGTTGCTCGCATCTGTAGTTAGTTTAAACCTCTTATTAAAATTGGGGTATCGTAAAATAGGATGGTCAGTTATTAATGACTTAAGTTTCTCAAACGCTGAGATGTAATTGGGTCATTTGTATTCACTTTTCTATCCTTTTTTAAATAATATATCATTGGGTAAGCGACTTTAGCGTAATCCCTTATAAATTTACGGTAGTATCCTGTCATTCCTAAAAAATATCTTATCTGTTTCTCTGTTGTTGGTAATTTCAATTTTTGAATCACATCGACTTTATGTACTTCTATTTGGCTTGACTCCTTCAGGAGTTAGAATATGACCCAAGTATTCGGTTTCTTTAGATAAAAAATTGCATTTATAAATTTGGATTTAGAGACCAGCTTTTCGCAAAGCTTCAAAAATTAGATTTAAATTCACTAAATGTTCCTCTAAAGAGGTACTGAAAACCAAAATATCGTCTAGATAAACTACACATATGTACTTTATTTATGTATTTTTGAAGCACAGAATTCATAAGACTTTGAAATGTGGACGGTGCATTCTTGAGACCAAATGGCATTCTCACGAATTCAAAGTGTCCATGTGGGGTTGAAAAAGCGGTGTTTTTACGATCCTCTGGCTTCACCACAATCTGATGGAAACCTTTTGCAAGGTCCCGTGTGGAAAAATACATTGCTCTACCCAATTTGTCTAATATCCCGTCGATATTAGGAATTGGGAACTTGTCTGAAATCGTATTTTCATTCAATTTTCTGTAATCCATCACTACACGCCTATGTTGTGATCCTGTTTTGTCTGCTTTTTTGGGAACGATCCATAATGGGCTATTGTATGGAGAACAAGATTGCGTAATAATATCTGTAAGCATTTCCCCTTCTTTATAAAACAAATCTTCATAAGCTGATAATAATTTTTCAATCTTAATGCGTTCTTCAATATTAAGATGTTCTAACCTTAATTTTTTGTATTATGTTAGTTGAAACTGGATTTAATGTGTAAATATTGTGAATATCAAACGGTTATTGATGGAAAAATATTTTATTGCCATTTATTTCAAGTGAGTCATTTTCAAAATCAATTTTCGCTTTTAAAGGCTTTAATACATTTTAACCAATAATCGCATTATAATTTTCATTTTTTAAATTAACAACTTTCCAAGATAT
Organism: Philophylla caesio; assembly: GCA_963971545.1. Lineage (NCBI taxonomy): Eukaryota > Metazoa > Arthropoda > Insecta > Diptera > Tephritidae > Philophylla > Philophylla caesio. Next base: position 101,038,778 of record OZ020607.1, on the reverse strand, counting down.
TGTACCATAAGATTTAAATTCTTTGGGGATAGGGGTAGTAATTTGACTTGTTATTTCATTAATTGCATTAATTGTCCTAAAATATAATGCATTTTCAAGATTTTGAACTGAAAAATTATTTAAGGTATTTGGTCCAATTAAACTAGTTGTTGAACCAGTGTCAATAAAGCAGTTAATTCTTTCATTTTGAATTGTAATTGTTATCACCGGTAATCGTTAATAGGGGAATTCTCTATACAATTATCCGTCCGCTCAATATTAGAAATATCCATGGGTTCAACCGAGTTCCCAGAAGGAACTGACCTATTTGATATATATGTATTGCAGGACTGACCTGACGAACTACTATACCTATTAGGTAATGGATATTTGCTTTCATTTAATAGTGCTGAAGGCTAACATTCTTTTAAATAGTAATTTTGTTGTCCATCGGAATATTTACTTAATTCAGGGTAAGTATTTCGTGTTTCTTTTTTATTGTTATTTTTTGAAAAATTAATTTTATTGTTATCATTATTATTTTGTGCATTAGTTTTGTAGTTATTATTAGATTTAAATCTATTTTGCTGTTTTCTATGTCTAAAATCTATACATCTAAAATCATCGAGAAGTTTTAAATTCGAATATTTTAAAATAACTTCATTTAACGTGCTATTTGCTGAAATGTGAGCCCGTATTGGACCATCTATTTTTTCTAATAAAATATCTACTAAATATCTGTCTATGCTAACAGGAGAGTACAGTGAAGACTGCTTACCATCGAATTCATACAATTCATTTAAGTAAAATTTAGCTTTTTCAAAAGCACTGCAAAGTTCTCGTAAAGTGGATACTCTAACCATCCTACAAAAGTTAAATATTTCGCCATAAGTGTGACGAGGTATAAAATACTGTCGTAAATTAATCTTTATTTGCTCCCAATTAGCATCTTCACCTAGCTCCTGAATGCTTTTGCCAGCATCTCCCATAATTTTTTAATTTTTTATAATTTGTAGTCCAAACTCTCTTAATTGAACATTATCCTGACAAAGCTCAAAAGTTTTTTCGACTGACCTGAGATGTATTGCCTCTCTTCCAAAGGACGTATTTGCCGAAATTGAAACAACACATCTTTCGGACTTAACTGCAGAGATTGGCTTGCTGCTAGCTGCTGTTGTTGTTGACTCTGGTGCTGCTGCATCATAATGATTTGTTGTTGTGTAGTAAAGGTTTGTTGCTGTTGTAGCATCTCCTTTAATTGAGCAATTCTTCTCTTAATCTCTTCTGCGTTTTCCATTTTGGTGAATTCTCGGTTATGGTCAAACAAGATTTGTCTGTTTTTCATTTATTTTGTTTTTTATGCTTTTATGTTAGTAAAGCTTTATTATTGTCCTTTTAGTTTCAGATATAAACTACTTAATTTTTGTTCATGTATTCTCATACTTTGCTGACATACATATGTATTTCCTTAATTTGATTTAGTTTTTGCATTTAGTTGTTTTTAACGTTATATTATCTCTTCGCTTATAACAACATATTTTTTTTCTTTTTTTTTTGCTTTTGTTTTTGTTAAATGTATTTCTTCAACTGTACCTTGTGATCATATTACTTTGTTCATCGCCTTTTTCTTGAAATTGGCGTCATAACTGATGTCTTTTTTTTGTTGCGATTTACAGGTTAAAGCAACGTAATAGTGGTAATTTCATAAACCACATATATAAATGTACGTATATGGATTAATAATAAATTCCGTTCTTTTTTTTTCAACCGGTGAAAAGTGGCGTCATAACAGTAAGATACCGTATAATTTTTTTTTTTTTTTTTTGTAAATTGAGAACACTTTCTTCGTGTTATTTAGAAACGCATGTTCGCATATTTTTCAGTTAAGTTTAAATATTATTTTAGATATTATATGTGCACCGATTTTCCGATTCTTTTGAAAGGATCTATGTATATATTTATTAATTTACAAACGGAAATTTAAATTCCTTCACGGTTCGCCTCGACTGCGCCAATTATATTTTACCTGACTTCAAATAAAAACAACCGACTTGTAAGCTTCAACTTAACGACGGTCTTGTATATTTCAGGACTTTATTCGAAGAGGATTTAAAGTTAGACATAATCTTCTATTTATAGGTCTTACTTACTAACATTGCAGCTTATGAACTAATGAAACTTAACAGTTAAGAGAGAAACTATGTTAGAAGTGTGTAAAGAGAAGTAGTTAAGAAGAATTGGATAAGAGAGGAGAATAATAAGAGGAGAGGGTGAATATTAAGATGTTACTCGTGCGGATCTTAGCAGCCACAAGAAAATTATCCAAGTCGATGTTGACTCCTCGGATCGTGCGCACATTTAAAACACTGGAAGCATGCCTTCCGTCTACCACAGCATGGTCGATTTAGTTTCGTGTCTTACCATCTGGAGACAGCCACGTAGCTTGGTGAATCTTCTTATGCTGGAACCTGATACTACAGACTACCATGTTTCGCGCCCCGGCGAAGTCGATCAGTCTAAATCCGTTATCGGACGTTTCGTCGTGGACACTGAATTTTCCGACTGTGGACCAAAAAATAATCAACATCGATATAGACATACATACATATGTATTTATACTAAAATGACCAGAATGAAAAGAAGAACCGATTTAGCATTGACTGTCTGCCCGTCCGTTCGTCCGTCCGTCTGTCCGTGGTTACAATAACTTAAGTAAAAATTGAGATATCTTATGATTAATAGAACTTCATTGACAACAAGCGCGAGGCTAACTGATGGAATGTTTGAAAAAAACAACACCAGTTTTATAGGTAGAAGTTATAGCTGCTAATTCGGACATCATCGCACTTCCTCATCAGTCTTTTTTATTTATTTTTAATCAAAAAATCTTCCATTAACTGTGCCTAAGGGTATTGGTGCTCCATTGGGATTTAGTTTGCAAATTTGCATGTACTTAGTTTTGCTTTTGGCTATTTAAAAGTCGATGACAGAAAAACAAAACCAAATACACGAAAGATGAAAATAAAATGAATTAACCTCTTTGCCATTGATTATTTAAGGTCCAGAACAGCTGGAATGGTATTTTCTTGTAAGTAAATGTTCTATCAATAACCCTATAAACCAAAAAGTTATCTTTGGTTTCGAATTTCATTTGTCGACGGGTATTTTCATACATACAGTTATTCCAACTTCATATGCATGTGGATACATACATATATACCAACTATTTATCCAATGTCGAATGCTCAAAATTCTTTATCTCGACATTTCTAAAGCTTTAGTGTATAACAAAAAATACTTAAAAATGAACGTATTTATGTATGTACGAGTATGTATGTACATACAAGTATATATATATATATAATTTTGGCGCGTACACTATATAGCTCAGTGTTTGGCCGAGGTTCTCCTACCATTTGTGGTGTGCGTCTTTATATTATACCACAAATGGAGGGACCTACAGTTTTGTGCCGACTCCGAACGGCAGAGGTATTTAATGAGAAGCTTTTTCATGGCAGAAATACCCTCGGAGGTTTGCCATTGCCTGCCGAGGGGTGACCGCTATTAGAAAAAACTTTTTCTATGATTAAGATTTTGCTTGCCCTAACTGAGATTCAAACCTCGAACTCACCGGCATATCAAGTTGTAGCACGCACCGCTACCAACTCGACCACAGCGGCCACAAGTATATACATTTTGTTAAATAGATAAAGCGGCATTAAAAAAATACAACAAGAAATGTGGAAATTTTTGTAGTTGTGTGGAAGGCAGTGCAAAGTTCCAAAAAAACGAAAAAATTACACTTTTTTCGGTTATCAGCAACATTTCTTTAACATGTGAAAGCTAATTTTCTTTCAGCAAGTAAAGGCTGGGACAATCTTCTTGCGATTTTTTGCTTTGTCTATTAAATGTTTGTTAGCAAGAATTAAATATATTTTCGAATACTGTTATGCAGTAATAAATTAGTGCATACAGCGAAGAAAACAAACAGCATGTTTTTATAATATCAAAGCATCGTTTTAAGTTACGAAGTTTTAAGTTGGCAGCAATAGTCAATTGGCTCAGAAATTTGAATTCCCTTTTATCGAGATCCAATAGAATATTTTGCTTCTTGTTTCACTTGCAATGAAACATATTAAACGGCGGGTCGCACTGCCAAATTATTTTTATACCCGAGCGTACTTTTACACAAGGGAATTATAACTTTGTTCACATAACGGTTGCTGGTAACAGCATAACGAAATCAAGATAGATATAGGCATATATATACCAAAATGCTCAGAATGAAAACAGAAGTTGATCTAGCGATGTATGTCTGTCCGTCCGTCCGCCCGTCCGTGCAGACGATAACTTGAGTAAAAATTAAGATATCTCAATGAAGTTTGCTACATAGATTGCTCTTTGGACAGGGTAGGTTGGTCTTGAAAATGGTCAAGATCGGGAAAAAAGCCACGCCCACGTCCCATATAACGGAAGTTTTTGAAAAATGCAGAAACTCCGTTTTTTCGGTATCCATTAAAGCAAATTGAGTGAAATTTGGTATTTGGATCGACTTTGAACTAAGAAATTAAGTACTTATGAAATTAAAAAAAAATGGGCGTTCACAAGCCCACTTATTAAAAATTTTCTGTATCTCAATAACAGTATTAGTAGTCGTTGCACAATTTAGCGTTACCACGCCCACTTATAAAAAACGTCTGTAGGTATCTCAATAACGAAGTAAGGTATCGTCATAAAATATGGTGAACATATTGTCCTTGATATCACTAGCATCACTGTCAATAATTATTGAAATCGGACCATAAGCAGGCCCAACTTCCATAAAACGGAAATTTTGAAATATACTTCGTTTTTTATTATTTATTGGAACAAATTGAGTAAAGTTTAATACCAGCTGCGGTTTGAAACAAAGATGGTGTGATAAAAAAATGTATTAAAAAAGGCAAGCACGTGGAAAAAAAAACTCGAGCACATTAAGGTATGAGACATACGCATATGTTTAAAAATGATATCGACGAAAGCAACTGCAAAATGTTTACAGCGAAAACTTTCGAACACGAATGACAGCTTATCAAATGAAATATTTGGCTTTCGATGTTTTATAAGATTCGAATTTAATTTTTATTTCAAAGTTTCATTAATTTAATTTGATTTTAAATATACGTTATCAAACGAACAAAAGATTTGAAACATTAAAAAGTTGAATTTCAAATGAAAAATTTAACTTAAACTTTATAATTGTGAACAAACTAATCCAAAAATCATTTTAACTCAAAAAATACTAAAAATGTAGATATTCTGGTCGGCAGTTGATATTATTCGTTCTGTTTGACAGAGTTTCTTACAAAAAATTTATTTTTGTATAAAAAAGTCATGACTTCAAAAAAACAAATTTCGGCTACGTGGCTGTTGGCCAGATTAAAGGTTCAACTGTCTATTTTCTTTGGAAAATTTTTGAAAAAAATAAAAAAAGCTCTTTGAAAAATAAAATTTTAGCAATTTTTTGCATTTTTTTGTTGTAAATGTTGTATTTAATGTACATGTACATATTTAAATGTGGCCTTAAATTGTATGCTGGGGAAATAATCTACCTTGATTAATAAATTTTTTAATAAACTCGTTTCATGAATCAAACAACAAAGGACAATCCCTGCAGATGTGTACACTTTTTAATTAACCCAAATAATATATATGAGCTTAAATATGACTTTCCGAAGCTTCTAATTTTACTGCCATTATAAAGGAGCATTCTCCAGCTCCTTGAGTAATAAGTAAGTTAGATTTTAAGTAAGTTAAATATTTAAAAGTTTATCATTTGTCAATAACATTTTTTATATAAATAGTTAAGCAAAGAAAATACGGTTTCATTTTTGATTAGAATACATGAAACTTAGTAAATTTTCAATTTAGAATATATGCGATTTATCAAGAACCAGAATATAGATCTCAAACAGTGATTAAAAATAATTTTGCTGTATGTATGTATATGCTACTGCACGAATTATGTACTCGTATATTTGTACCTGAAGAATAAATTACTATGTATGTTGGTCAAATTTAACAACCAATAAATATATATGTACATAAATTACAGCAAAGGCTTCTTTTTGAATACTACTATAATTGGACGATAACAGAATGCTACATTTTTTTGACAAATTAAAAACTACGAATCAACGCTTCCTGAAATTTAGGATCCCGGGATTTTCCTGGGATTTGGTTTTCAAAGCTCGAAAATCGCGGGATCAATAAAATGCCAAAAATTGACATCCCTATACATATGTAGAAAATATTTCACCTTTACTTTCGTCAATTCTTTTAGAACTGAAAACACGCATTTAAGAAACGTTATTAAATTTAGAATATTAGAACAAAAAATACGTGAAAATTGTTCTCACATTATTAAAATTATCAACAGTTATTTGTATACATATGTATGTATGTGTGCGTCTTCTTTTAAAATGTGCATCAACTCCTTTTGCTTATCATTTCATTATGCATATGTTTTTGTGTTTTTCGGTCATGCTCACTTTTCTTGGTGTCAAATTTTTCACTAGACCTGCTGGCTAAGAAATGTTTATTCTCCTCATAGTTGTCATACATATTTTTCCCAGAGTACTTTGCTACCAATTACCACAGGCCCTAAGTTGCATTTAGGAGAAGTATTTTGTATAGCTCTATTTATATTAAAAGTTGTATTAAGAGCTAAATAAGCTAAATGAGCTTTTTTTGTATTTGTTTTACCATCGTTGTTACCGGCCGTTTAAAAAAAATATTTATTTTCTACTTTTCTGCTCTGCTGCGGTATTATTCGATGGTCTTCTAACATCAGCTGTTTTGTATTTGTTTTAAAAGACAACAATCCAAACCTAACTTTCCAGCAGCCAAGAAATCAGCAAAATATTCCATTAAAATACTAAATCTTTATAATGCCAAATTTGCGCTTATATTTAATATTAAAATTATTATTTTTGTTATTTTTATAAAAATTTTCTCAAGAAGCAACGCATTGACTTTTAATTCTTAACCGTGGCACTAACCACCATCGGCAACGCAAAGTTCATAATGAATCACAAAATTGCATGCAGTTAAAGTTGGCCAAAATGGTAAGGCGCTTAAGGCGCTTAAGGCACACGCATTTAACTTTGCAGAGATGGAAAAGCTTTGGTCTTTATCGCTTCATAATTAAGGGGCAATTTGATTTAAAGCAATTTGACATAGCAATACTGTCCTATAGTTTCAACAAAGGCGATTATCATATTAAAATCCGAATGGGGTAAATGTCGCAAAACAATTTGTAAAACTCGAAGCGTAAAAATTCGCTTCACAGTATGCAAGTGTGTGCCTATGAACAGTCATACATACATAGATATATTAATAACTTACCAGTAGATTGGGGTTTTACACCCCCTATGCATCAAACTTTAAAGTAGACGGAAGGCATGCTTCCAGTGTCCTAAATGTGCGCACGATCCGAGGAGCCAACATTGACCCGGATAATTTTCTTGTAGCAGCAAAGATCCGCACGCGCCTCTGTGCACCAAAAAGCGCACGCAAATGGACACAAGGAAAGCTCGACGTCGGAAAGCTGCAATCGCAACAGACAGCCACCCAGTTCGCCACTCGACTTGCACTCCTGCTTTCTGAGAACTGATTGGGCCTTATCAGTGTGGCTTTAGACCAGGTAAATCTACCACCGACCAGATATTCACAATACGCCAGATCTTGGAAAAAAAAATCGACACACACACCATCTCTTTGTCGACTTCAAAGCCGCCTTCGACAGCACGAAAAGAAGTTTCCTATATGCCGCAATGTCTTAATTTGGGATCCCGGCAAAACTTATACGGCTATGGAAAATGACGTGGAGCAACTCCACCAGCTCCGTAAGGGTTGGGAAGGACTCTCCGAGCCGTTTGATACCATACGAGGTTTCAGACAGGGTGACTCGTTGTCGTGCGATTTCTTTAACTAGATGCTGGAGAAGATAATTCGAGCAGCAGAACTAAATCGGTCAGGCACCAGCATTTATAAGAGTGTGCAATTGCTGGCGTACGCGGATGACATTGACATCATCGGTCTTAACGGCGCAGTTAGATCTGTCTTCTCAAAACTGGATAGAGAAGCGAAACGAATGGGTCTGGAGGAGTTAATTAAAGTTATAATATTGATTTTACATTTCAACCTATTACTCGTTGTTTGGCCGAGCTTTTCTTGCACATTGTACGACAAGGGACCTTATATTGAATGGTTTTGAAACTGTTTGCCGAATGGTGTGTACTATTCGAAAACACTTTAGATTTAACATGTCACTGATGAAATTTGCACCTTCACACTATACAGATTACGAAGACTTAGCATGCACTGCTACACTCACTTCCACACCTGGTGATATACATTCAATTCGCTTTAAACTCTCGAACTTATTTACCGCAAAGATAGCGATAAAGTAAAACTATATACAATTATTATAATTATATTAATAACATATATGTACATATGTACAAGCAGATAGAAATCATGCCAAAGTGGTTGGCGGTACTCGTAATCAATTTATTTACCGAACTTTTAAAAAAATTTTCATCGTTTTGGTGTTACTAAAATTGAGTGATTACTTTTGCACATCTCCCCTTCTGTATATAAGTACATAAGTTGAGCAATACATATATAGACTTTGTATGTGGATCAAGAAATATTTTGCTTGAGTTTAGATTTTACGAGTTGGAATATTGCGAGCTTCGGTGCGGTGATTTTTGGTGTGGGGTATTTAGGTATGAGGAGTGAAGTGTGAAGAGTTCAATTATGTTCAGGTGTTAAGAGTTCAATTATGAAGATCAGGAGGAGCAGTCGAAGCTATCCACAACCATTTCGTGTCCACTATTACAGTCGATACCATTTCCATTGCCTTCATTTTCTTCGCCATCATTTCCGTATCATTCACCAAACTTATTTCCAATTTACTTATGCTAAAAAATGTTATTTTCAAAAAAAAAAAACACTACAATACATTTTTTAAATTAGCTCATATTTGCCTCAACATATTCCTTTCGTTTGATTTTATCAAAACAATATGTATAAAATATATTGTGGCCGCTGTTGTCGAGAGGGTAGCGGTGCGTGCTAGACCTCGATATGCTTCTGAGTTCGTGGTTGCTTTCCCAGCCAGGGCAAAGTAAAATCTTAATCATAGAAAAAGTTTTTTTTTCCTAACAGCGGTCACCACTCGGCAGACAATGGCAAAACTGCGTGGCTATTTTATATGTTATTGTTTTGCCATATACATACTATTTAAGTTTTAATTCTTTATTAGCTTAAAGGGAAGGTACTCAGCGAAGCTCAGGAGTCAGTGTTATGTGCTTAAGCTTCCTGATAGCTCTGTCACATGGTTATTGAGCGTGGTCTTGAGGTAGGGACTGGATCAAAGTGTCATGCGTACCGTGCTGATGATCAGCCTGGCTGGGGCCCCCAAATAGCCCAGACTCGTACGGCGCCCTCTGGGAACCAGGCCGCACCCGGTTGTATATACCGTCGTATATCAAGCAATCTTCGAATTGGTTTCCTTTGTGCAAAATTGTTAATTAACAGGGTTGTGAGGGCCCAGCTGGCGGATGCAACATTAGAGTCCTTTTCCCCCTCCTCTGGGTGGTGGCCATCAATGATCTACTGCGGAACCTGGAGGAGGAGGGAGGATCTAAGGTCATAGCTTATGCCGACTATCTTGCGGTGGTAGTAAGGGGTAAATTCCCACAAACGCTATGTGACATTATGCAGGAAAAACTTAACAAGGTCGATAAATGGACCAAACAAATGGGTTATTTTTTTTATTTATTTATTTATTATAATTACAATACAACAACCATAGGCTATATTTCAGTATTGCATATAAAATTAAAATGATTACAAAATCAAACAATATTTATTTAAACCTTAAAGCTAAGAGGTTTATAAATTATATCACTAACGCTGTAAAATCCTATTACATTGGATCTTAAAAACTAATCTTAAAACTAAGAAGAGATTTGGAATTGGAAATCGGAAATAAGAGCTTTAAAGATATAGATTGAGAAGTAGGAAAGGGGATGACAATTGTAAAAGGTAACATCTTTTCTATTTACTCGCTGTATAGTTTGAATAATGCGCTCTTGAAGTGTGCTGTGACCCTGATGATCCTGAGTTTATCAGGTAGCTTGTTCCAAAGGCGAACCGAGAAAACAAAAAATTGACGTTCAGATGTCATAGAGTTGAAGTTTAAATGAAAAAGTTGATGTGTTCGCGACGATCGAGTCGGTTTAAGGCGGCTTTTGAGAAGTGGGTGTTCGTCTGTGACCATGATTTTATGAAGCAGCATCAGGCACCTAAGCTTTAGCAGATTATCAAACGATATACAGGATATCTTCAGAGCCCATACAGAAATATGGTCACGACGTCTTTTACCAAATATATATCTCGCTATGTTATTGTAAACTACGTTCAGTTTCTTAAGACATGCGCTATCGCAGTTTGCATACAGTTCACAACCGTACAGCAGTGTTGGCAGCAAGTAAGATTTTGCTAAAAGTAGCCTAGTTTTAACTGGAGTGAAGTATTGCGTGGTCCATAGGGATCTAAGCATACCATACACTTTTCCAATAGCACCGTATATGTGATTATTCCACGTCAGCGTTCTAGTAAAAATTACACCCAGGTTTCTCGCTGAGTCGACGAAGGGTATCACTGTTCCGTTTAAGATTACTTTATCGTAGCCACTAAGGTTGAAATTTTTGTTGTAAATTGCTATGCACTGGGATTTGTTTGGATTTAGAACTAGGCCATTGTTGCAGGCCCATTGATTAACCAGACTTAAGTCCGAATTTAGATCATGAATACAAGCATTTAATGATACTATAGGATAGCTCAAATATAGTTGCACATCATCTGCATAAACATGAATGTTGCAGTGCTTTAGTACTTTAGGCAGATCATCGACATATAATACAAACAATAGTGGACCAAGTATCGATCCCTGGGGTACACCTTTGCGAACGGGTAAAAAACTAGAGACCTCATTGCCCGCACTTACTGCTTGAAATCGACCGAAAAGATTAGAGCTGATCAGGCTTACCGCTGTACACGAAAATTTAAATATATTTTTTAATTTTAAACATAGTAGTTTGTGATCGACCGTGTCAAATGCTTTGGAGTGGTCGAGAAGAGTTAGAAGAGTAACATTATTATCGTCCATATTTTTCCGAATATCATCTGAAACAGTTAGAAGCGCAGTGACACAACTTTTATTCGACCTGAAGCCAGATTGGCATGCACTCAAAAGAGAGTTTTTTGAAATAAACGAGTTTATTTGTTGATACATAATTCGTTCAAGAACTTTGGAGAGAAAAGGCAAAATAGCGATGGGTCTAAAGTCACCATTTGGTTTCCGAATAGGAATTATTTTTGCCCTTTTCCAGCAATCGGGAAAAGCGGCAGTGGTTAAAATTGAGTTAAACGCGTATGTGACATAGGGAAGGATTTTGGGAAGTAGACATTTAAAAAACTTGGGATTTAAGCCATCAGGTCCAACTGCGTTGGATTTTATAGATAGTATGGACTGGACAACATCACACTCATTTATACAAGCAAAACTAAAATCTGGCAAGGACGAGGGCGGACTAACACTGTAACTGTCGTAACACGGATTACTCGTGGAAGCACTGGATCCTATAAATTTTCCATTTAAATCATTGGCACTAATATCGTCAACGGGTTGATTAACTTTAACACCAAGCCCGATCTCACGTATTTGCTTCCATGTCTGCTTGGAACCGACTGCTGCGCTGAATTTATTTTCATAGTATTTAGATTTTTGAAATTTGATAGTTTTATTTACCTAGTTTTTTAATATTTTGTAGCTTCGGTAGAGAGCTTCGGTTTTATAACGTTTCCAATCTTGGTATAATCTGTTTCGTTTCTTAATCAACATTTTAATATTTCCGTTAAACCATGGACGACTTTTACGCGTGTTTGATTTCGTTATAAGTGGTACAAATCTATCAAAAAGGTTACTAATGTTGGTTTGAATAAAATTAATTTGTTCACTAGCTGATATCAGCCATCGAACGCATGCCCAATTAATTAAATCAACACTTTTCCCAAGCTCGTTATAATTAATATGCGCGAAGTCACGGTAAGAATATAAACTGTTCATGCACGTAAAATCGAAATTAAATGTTAGGAATATAAGATCATGATTGGAGAAACTTGGAAGTGAAAGCTGGTCATATAGAAGCACTTTTGTCTTATCGTTTACAAAGAAACAATCCAGCAGCGAGCAATTCGTTCGCGTAAAATGTGTGGGCATCGTATCGTTGACGGAGACTAGTCCCAATTTATTCATAGCAAGAGCAAAGTTATCGTCAGTTAGTAGATTCGAATTAAAATCACCTGTTATGACAATGTTGCTATGTGATAGAGTTAGTTCTTCTAAAAATTCGATAAATTGTGTATAATTTATGTTTTTGTTTGGCCTATAAACGCATCCTAATAAGATTTTATCTGATTTTGTTGATATTACTAAAAACAAATACTCAATAGAACTTAGATGAAGAGACTTGGAGCTAAGCTTGCATGATATACCTGCTTTTACAAATATGGCAACACCACCGCCTCGCTCAATCCTGTCAACCCTAAACAAATTATATCCGTTCACATACACAGACTCATTGTTATGCCAATCAGAGAACCAAGTCTCTGATACGCAAATCACATCAACGTCAGAGGATTCAAAAAGATACCTGAACTCGTCTATTTTCCTAGGCAAACTTTGAGCATTTATATGACAAATTTTAAGTCCCTGCTTTTGTTTACATAAAATTCTAATCAAATTGAATGTATCACCTTTGGAACAGCTGTGTTTATCAAGATGCATGTGTGTAGCAGTTAACATCACACCTAGAGAGCATTCGACATATAAGTTTGTACCGCACGTACATAAGTAGTTTGTAATGTGAGTAAATATGTATTTTGTTGATGTCATATGTTTTAAGAAATATAGAGTAGAGAGAAAAGACAAAAAGGGACAGAAAGTAACAGCGATAAGAACATAGTATCATTTCGTACAAAAACATTTGTGTATACATAGTTCAAATATATCATTTGTTATTTGCTGCAATTGCGCTTAAGTTCTCTATATTAGAGATTTTCACTGCTTTGCTTTGCGCTTTAACTCGAACATAAACGTGGCCACGAATAGAGAAAACGGATGAGAGTCGTTTTTGCTTTTCAAGCTCAATGCCAAACTGCAAGACTTCACGATTATGCTTAGTGAGACATTCATGAAGGTACATTTTCTCATCTGTACCATGTCCAATGTCGCGTAGAGAGAGGGGCCTTCTCTTGGCTTTGCATCGTCGCGAAACAGCGGCAAAGAGTAGAGAGCGATCGCTTGCTGAGCCTAATTTGACTATGACAGGTGCAGTGTTGTTTTGGTTACGTACACGGAAGATAGCTCGAACGGGTGGAGGATTATGCTCAATTGTGCGGCAAAGTTGGTTGAACATTTCCGCCAAATTTTCGTCAACTGTCACTGGAATGCCTCTTATGACTAGATCTGTTGACACTAATTCATTTTGGCAATCACAAATCTGCTCGCTTAGCTGTTCAACTTGGTGGCGTAATTGCTGCACTTTAGCACATTCCTCTTCGGCTCTCTGCACCCTGTCCTCAACGCGTTTCACAGACATTTTTGTGTTGGTTAAATCAGCTTCTAACTCACCGATTCTCTGCATAATGCGATCCTCAATTTGTGTCATTCGTGCCGTCAGCTCACTAACGATGCTGTTCTTATGGGCTGCCATGGTAGCCTCTAACCGCGAGAGCCAGTCAGGTGTTGTTGGACTTCCACTCCCCATTGTTTTGTTTTGCATGTTAGCACTTTGCAAAGGCGACGAAGCTGCTTGGCGGGAAGCCTTTGTTCTCGTTGTTACGCAGTTGCTATTCATTTTCACACAAATATTCACACCAAATTTATTTAAATTTTATATTAATATATTGACAATGTCAAAGCTATTTCAATATAGTTTATAGTGCGATCACTGATATTGTTTATGTGGGTGGATATAAATTATTTTAGTTGTGAATACCGCGGAAAGTGGCAAAAATACTGCAGCGCTATGTTGTACACGTCAGCACTCGATCACACACATTATTGCTTGGGAGTAAACCCTTGCAAAACCGAACTTGTTCTCTTTACCAGGAGATTAAGACCCCGCAACTAAGGCTTCCCGTTCTAGAGAATATAGTGCTAACGCTTGGGGATAGTGCCAAGTATCTCGGTGTGATACTAGACAAAAAGCTTACATGGGCACAGAACGTCCAAGAGCGCATAAGGAAAGCAACGGTAGCCTCTACAACTGTAAGGGAGCCATTGGTAGGAAAGGGTTTGGGCTTGTCCTCCAAAGTTACTCACTGGTTGTACACTGCGGTGGTTAGGCCAATCTTGTTATCCAGGGTCTTGGTGTTATGGCCATGCCTTGACAAGAAAACATCATCACTAGCACTCCAAAGGGTGCAAAGGTCGGCGCTGATTTGCATTAGCGGGGCCTTACGTGCGACTCCCTCGAAGGCATTGGACTCAATATAAAACATCCTTCCAATTGATATTATGGGGAAGCAAATCGCGGCATTCGCCGCTCTGAGACTGCGTGTGCTACCAGGCTGGAAGGCTAGCAAAGAAGGTCATGCAGCTATTACAAACAAACTATGTTCGCATAAGGAGTACTGTGTGCCAACCATAAACTTCACAAAAAAGTTTAATATCTTGAGTCCCGGCATAGACTGGTACTCTGGTGGAATCACTGTGGCGGAGGGGTCACTTCACTTCTACACTGATGGCTCAAAACTCGAGAACAGAGTAGGAGGAGGGGTGTCCTCAGCCCAAATAGGATTGAAAAAATCTTTCCGTCTCCCTGATCACTGCAGTGTTTTTCAGGCTGAGGTCACTGCGATACAGGAGGCGGTAGAATATTTAAGAACAAGAAAGATAAGACGCAAAGAACTATTTATATTTTCTGACAGTCAAGCTGTACTCAAAGCACTGGACTCGGTCAACAGCAACTCTAAAACAGTGGCAGCCTGCCGCAAATCTCTTAACGAGATGGCTGAGCAGAATGTCTTTCACCTCGTATGGGTGCCTGGGCACAGCAACATACCATGTAATGAAACGGCGGATGAGCTTGCAAGAGTGGGTACATTCATCCCGCTTTCGTCACAATGGAAGCGTTTAGGTATGCCGCTCGCTGCCTGCAAGCTCCTTCTAAGAGATTCATCTCTTAAGGAAACCCGATGGGAAAATAATAACAACTGCATTAGGTCGAAACAAATGTGGCCGGAGTGGAACGTCAAGAGGTAACGGGGTCTGCTCCTGCTGAGTAAGTCTGTCCTTAGTTTTAGGACTTCAAACAAG
The DNA here is from genome assembly GCA_963971545.1 of Philophylla caesio. NCBI lineage: Eukaryota > Metazoa > Arthropoda > Insecta > Diptera > Tephritidae > Philophylla > Philophylla caesio. The sequence goes on along the minus strand of OZ020607.1, from coordinate 101,023,363 downwards.
CCACGTACTGATCGGAAGACATGCAGAGAGCATGGGTGCGAATGTCCCGCAATATGGAGGATAATAATGAAAGTCTTAGGATCTGCGTTCTTAAACGACCTAAGCGACCTGTCCAGTGTAAAGGCTCGCAGGATTTTAAAATATGCAGAAGACTCACGATGGTTCGTGTAAGGGGATCTTTGAGCCAGGTTGTACCACAATGGGCCTATTAATGGCCTAGGTGTGTTAGTGTGATCGCTGACAGCCACTTCAACCTAACCTAAAAACCAACAATACTCAAAGCGGTAGAAGTTATTGTACTATTTCGGAAATCACCAGATTTTCTCATCGAACTTCTTTCTTCTTGGCTTCCGCAGGACTCAAACCCACGACATCAAAGCTAATCTAAGCTTACGATGTGTGATTTGTTGTTAGTATTGGCAGAAATGCCCACACAATGGAAAAGCTTCGCATAAAACATTTTCGTAGTACAACAATTTAATAGCAATAATATAAAATCGCAGTTGGCGACTCAAAGTCAAATTGGTCAAGGCAGGCATATGCGGTCCCGCAATTAAAAAATACACACGAATCCTCCAACAACGGACAGAGTCTGATCGACTTCGCCGGGCCCTAAAGTTGAGTCAGTTGTACCACGCTGCATATTAATAAGATACAAGTTACGTAGTTGTCTCCAGATGGTAAGAGTAACAACCAAATATACCACTTTGTGATAGAAGGAAGGCATGCTTCCAAAGACCGAAATGTGTGCACGATCCGAGCCGCTAACATCGACTCGGTTCATTATCTTGTGGCAGATAAGGTCCGTACACTCCTCCAGTGGCGGATCTGTGATTTGGAATCGGGAGGGGCTGGAGTAATAAATTTGAAATCGGCTATTCATTTTATCGTAGTCGATATTATATCACATAATAAATAAAATTCGTACAATAAATTCAAGTAATCGACTATGATTAAATTTTAAAATTATAATTATGCACATGAAAATAGATATCAATCTCTCGTGAACTATGCTAAAAATAATGTCTTTGTTATTCGTCAGAAGTCAGTCGTGTTTCGTTTGCTCAGAGTGTGGTTCAACAGCTGATGGCGGGTTATTGAAATATCTGTCTTCGCCACTGAATATAAATTTGAATAATGTTATGTATGTAGGTATGTTTTTTATCTTCGAAAATGTTTTCTTCTGTATTTATTATCATATCTTTCTGGGTCTTATGAGTGTTAAAAATATTAATTTGCATATACATAGGTGTAAGTGTAAAAATATTTTGTAGTCCCATAACTAGTTTACTGTTAGACTTATATATTTCGAATGAAATAATAAAAAAAAGTCCGGCGGCGGGGACTACAGAACCTGGCAGCTATGTATGTAGCAACAACATTACAACATTTTATTAGCAAGAGGCCTTTCTGTCCAGAAATTGGAATGCAAATAAGAATATGAATTTTTTTCTTTTTGTGCGAGTATACTAGATCATAAATCTTACATGTGATTGAACCATTTTAAAGTCGCTTGTCCATTCTTTTTATCTGATCATTCACTGTTGTCAAAGAAGCAATGAATTTAGACCATGGTACAATAAACAGGTAGTATAATGTAAGAAGCAAATTGGAGTTTTTTCTTATATGTGGTCCATAAGAAGTCAAACTTTGTTTACTATACAATCTTTGTTCATATTTTGTATATTAATATTTTCTAATTTATACAAATTTTGCGTTAACGCGATTTGGGTAACATACATACGTATGTACTTATGTATGAGCATACTCAGAAATGGGACATTGTGTTATAAAAGACAGGGCAAGGCTCTTCGGATCTTGCTCTTCATATCCAATTGAACAGATCTTCGGCATGCTGCTTTCTACAAACAGTTGAGGGCGCTTCGACTTTTTTTGCAAACTCGTCAAATTTGATATCTCTATTTTGAAGGGTGATGGACCACAAAAAATCACAAAATATATAGGGTTGCATTTTCTCTAATGCTGCTACCTGTTTAATGTGCCTACTAAATATAATGTCGATAGAGCACTGAATGCACATTTCGTTTGTTCACATTGGGAAAGGGAGCAAGGCTAAGGTTCAAGTCAACTTAAACGGAAAATTTGTATGATTTCATAACTTTAGGGTAATAGTAAACCAAAAGCACAATAATACTTACATACTACTAAATAATACTTTGTGTTGCACATAATTTCTGTGTATAAAATACCGTTATCAAGAATGGATTTTTTGCAAAGAGAAAGCATCGAAAGCTGTACTCCACACCGGCTTATCAGTGTGGGAGTTGAACATGAACTATACTTTCTACCGCCTGAAGATGAATCCACCCGGTGCTACCGTAAAGTATTTCATCGGAAGAGGATCTTTTATTTGCCTTGTATTCGAATATTAACAAATTGTGTCCACTTTTATATTACGCAGTCCCTGAATTTCATTATTCTTACCTTCTATCTAAATGACTGTGAAACCATTTTTTTAACATTTTGCGGTCGATTCAATCATTACATTGATCAAATCCTCTATTTTAGACGGTATTGCTTACTTAAAATTCAACTGTTTTATGTGAGCCACAAAGTCTGTACATGAACTTTACTTCGGCTGTGTATGGCAGATTTTTAGAATCCTCAGCGGTTAAGGGTTTTTTGAGACGGTTCAAATTAAGATGGTATTTGCCATCGATTTATCCCAGCGCTCACACAATGGGACGAGAACAGAGGGATTCATTTTATGAGCAGCTGCTAATTGCTGCTCTCACCAAAGCTGATTAGACTTTTTAAGAGCTTTTACTTAAAGTTCCGGAAACTACTTTATTGGAGGGCCCATGTGGCGGTTTAAGCGTCCACGGTTGAACGAATCTGCAGCTACGTTCGGAAATCATGATGGTAAGTTTAAAAATTAATTTTTAATCACATAAATATTCATATTTCTAGTAATATATTTACTTAGCTGCGCACATGGCCACGCGCACATACCAGGCAACGAATTCGCCGACCGTACTTCAAATTACTTCCTAAACGCCCCTCCCACAGTAACATCAAACCAGCTGCCCTCGACAGACATCTACGAAGAATACTCTAACGTAGACATGCCCCTCTCACAATGTTTCACAAACATATGTAGCCCAGAATTAAAAAACAAATTAATGACTACCCTAAAATTAATACAAAATTTCTATCCAGAAAAGTTCAGACAATATTGATATTAACTTTTTATTTAAATAAATGCAGCCTCAAGCTTTATCAAATGCATACAAAAGGGCAAATATTAGAAACACGACTCCGAAATACTGTGAAACGTACACTGAAAACAAGTTATACGGATTGCTAAGATTGAGACTATTCCAATGCGAACGCTTTTATATCACTGCCGCTATTCAGTACTATCGTCTCAGGAGTAGTTGGTGCGCCCAAACGAACCCATTCTCGTTTAAGTCCGGCATCTTTACGAGCAGATTGCAGAGCGTGTTGGACAGCGAAAATTGCGCTCACTGCCAAGCAGCAAGGGGGTTCGCCTGTAGCTTTTGAGCGCATGAAACCGCCTGAATTCGGATTCTTTTGCAACAATTCTATGCGAAAATCAATGGGAATATCCTTAGCACCAGGTGGTTTGTAATTCCAAGTACGATTGGTAAGAAGTTCACCGGTTTGACGGTCATAGACCAATTGCTCCGTCAGCCAATAGCCCAACATCATAACAAAGGAACCCTCCACTTGACCAATATCAATGTAAGGGCTAAGACTCTCTCCTGCATCTTCCAGTATGTCAACGCGTTTAATTTGGTTGTTACCCGTTAATATGTCTACTTCGATTTCGGTGATCGCTATACCATAGATAGCATAGTTCTCCATGTCACCCTTTTTATAATGTTCGCTGGCTATCATATTTATAGCTTTTTCCCAAGCTTTCTGTACAACGTTTAACCAGCTCGCATCCTTTCCAAGTTCATCCTTGACTGGTTTGAGACGTTCATTGAGAGTTTCGCATGTTTTGCGAACTGCGAAGCAAACACTCTCGCTGCCAATTGCACCGCCTGTGACCATGGAATTAGCACCATTGATAGTGTCGCTCGACTCGACCTTGATAAAAGATAAAGGTACGCCAAGCGTATAGGCGGCCACCTGGGCAACTTTAGTATTCATGCCTGAAAAAAAAAACGCAACCAGCTATAAGTCAGACCAACAAGCCTTTAAATCGCCTTACCTTGCCCCATTTCGATGCCTCCATGGGATATGACCACAGTGCCGTCATCGTGATATATCGAGACAGTTGCTGGGTATTGACCAAAAAGAAATACCGGGTATTCCATAACAGCTATACCCAGTCCACGTTTTATCCAACGATTTTTGACGTTAAAATTGTCGATTTCCTTGCGTCTTTGCCTATATTCAGTTGACTTCATAAAGCGTGGTAGCAATTCCTCCATTTTATTGCCTGCTTTTAAGTTGGCCAAACGCGCATCAGCCGGATCTATGTTTGCTTCAAACGCAATATGTTCCAAAATATTTTCGATCATCGCAATGGCCTCCACTGTGCCTGGCGCACGACACCAAGTCGAGCTTGGCGCATCCGTGATAACAGCCTCGCCCACAATTTTCGAATTCGTATCAGTGAGCGCGTAGCAATTTTTCGCGGTACCAATCGAATGTCCACCCACTGGACTCTCGTTAAGTGAGAATCCTGCATCCTGATAGAATTTATTAGTTAATCCAACAATTTTACCGCTTGATTTAATATGAAATTCATAATCGGATCGGCAACCCCAACGCTTGCCATTTGAGTTCATCATCGACTCGATGGTTTGCACAAAGCGTACAGGACGATTTAACTTATAAGCAGCTAAAGCGGCAGCGCACGCAACTTGATTTCCGCGTGAAATTTTACAGCCATACGCACCACCCAGTCGACGCACCTTTAGTTGCACATCATTCGTCTTTATTTGCAGTGTCTTGGCAATAACGCATTGCGTGTGATCCATCCACTGTGTGGCCGACCAAATTTGCAGGCCTTCCTCGAACGGCACCGCTATAGTGGTTTGCGGCTCCATCGAAAAGTGATATTGTCCACCGATTTCAAATAAGCCCTTGCCCGCAATATCTGCGGTGTCTGAGAGCTGCATTTCACCTTTTTGCGAAGCCCTTACCAAGTGGATACGTTCCGATTCTGCTGCCTCAAACACATCTGCAGTGGTGGGTAAAATCTTGCGCATGCTACTGGAATAAATCACCTTCACTTTCTGGGCTGCACGGTTTGCAATAACACTTGTGAGAGCCACCACTACACCCAAGGGCTGGTTGAAATATTTTACTGTTCCACTGCAAAATATTTCTTCGTCGGGCGCATAGCCAAACTTGGGATCGCACGACAAATTCTGACCAGGAATATCTTTGGCTGAGTAGAAAGCAATGACACCGGGCATTTGCAATACTTCAGAAGCGTCAATCTGTTCAATATTCGCACCCACCTTTGTCGCATTGGCGAATGCACAGTAAAGGGCATGGGAATTGGTGAGTATGTCATTCATATAAGTAGCTTCTCCGGAACACTGAATCATGGCTAGGGTGGATAATGTATTTGTTATCAGTTTCAACTCTGAAGTCGGTGCTTAATTTGTAAATATTAATTAAAAATTACCTTCGACTTTTTCTACCGCTTGCGTTACTGGATAACTATTTTTGTTCGTTTCAAATACTTGTATGCCGGACGACAGAGGTCGCTGCAGTATTTGTCCACCACTTTTGTAGGCATCTTTCACTTTATCGGCTGGTGCTATCTTCAACAAACTCTTGTAAAGTAGCCCGGCAGCCAGAGTTTTCCGGTAGTCAGGCGAGGCATCCGGAAGAATTGCGTCTGGTTTTAGTTGGATATTCAGGTTTTTGAAAATATTCACAATAGTAATCTTTTCAAATAAATTTTGCCCAGTCAGCGCAAGTTCGATTGCAGTGGCATGCACAAAGTCTGGATGAATGCCACCGAAACAAATGTTGGCGCTATTTACTTTGCCCGACGACTTATCGATATCAAATAGAAAACCTGCATTCACATAGGCATGGGCATTTTGGGCACGTGGCATGACCTTAAAATAAGAACAAGTATTTCTAATAATTAAAAACTGGTTTGATTCTTCTATTTAGCTAAATTTTTTACCTTATACGAATCGAATATGAACTTTTCTTTCAGATATGACTTCAATTCAAATGCAATTATCACCAACTTTTCATTGGCAATTGTCAGATAATCCTTTAGCGAAATAGTTTTGCGGGTAGCTGCATCTTTGCCGACAACAAGCTGAACGCCCAGAGCTTCGAAAGTTATAAAAATATCCGAAGGAAATTCTGGGTGCTTTTTCTTTATACTGATATTGCCTGCTAGTGTGCCCGTCTGGAAAATTAGAAAAACGGCTTAGAGTAAAGGGAAAGAGTTGCGTAAAAAATACATACATATTTTGAGCATACTTACATATGTAAAGATGTTAATATATATATTTCTTAAATATATATGTAAATACATGCATATGTTATAAATACTTTACCAACTGATTTTTAAGTTTAAAGAGTTTTTGAAAAATTCATTAAATCGAATTGATTCGCCAGAGTAGGCAAGCTTATTTGGATTGATTTGGAATTTTGAGAAAAGTTGGTATTTTTTAAATACAATATTTTTTAGATACAATATTTTTGAACGAAGTTAATTATGATGTACGAGTATGAAGTATGTATGTATAAATATTCTCTCGCGAATATACATAAATTCAGCTGGTCCTCCTAACACAGAAAAAAAAATATTGGTTAGAACAAATAGTATATAATCAGTTAATATCTTTTTCATTACATTAACTTTTATTGTCGATTTTCGGTTTATGGAGAAATTTCTGAAATGTCTTTATTTTACAGCGGGCGATCAAAAAATAAGTTTTTTCAATTAAAAAAATGACTTCCTTAACTTTGGTTTATATTACATAAATACAACAAGTAAGAAATTTCTGATGCTGCAGTTCAGAAGAGACAAGTTTGAAGCGGCTGCAAATTTGCGTTCATTTTTAATATTTGGTTTTGTTGTTAATATTTTGTTTAATATCTAGACCCGTTTTTCATCATCGATCTCGAGCATGCGTTATATTAAAGAAGTTGCAGACGAGTATCGGTACCTTAATTGTGAAAAAGCTGATATACGAGGGTGGTTTGATAAGTCATTAACTTTTAGAATTTAACGCACAGAAACTTAAAATTCATCACTGCTGCCCTAAACTGCCATCTATTAATAGACCATTGTCACATTTTAAGCATGCAGGGTCATTTAATTTACGCTTGAGAGCAAATAAACTCTTTACCTTCAACAAAAGTGAAAAAAAGAGAATTTTGTGTGCTGATTTAGCAATATATTTTGCGTAAAAAAACCGCACCGAAACAAAGGACAGGCTTGAAAAATACTATAGGGACACTGTACCAACAATTTCAATGGTTAAGAACTGGTTTACTGAGTTCCTTTATGGCCGTATCAGCACAAGTGACGCCGAACGGTCATGTCGCCCAAAAGGTTGTCTTACACCAGGAACCGTTGATAAAATCCATGGAATGATATTGGATGATATGATATTTGGATGTGAAAAAGTTTTTACACTCGACCATAAGCGAAACCGTGTGACCACTTCAAAGGATTGACAAAATCCGTGAATTGAGCTATGGGGTAGCAGTTCATATTCTCAGCATATCCTCCAGATTTAACCGCATGCGACAATTTTCAATTTCCAAATTTGAAGAAATTATGATTTGGTCACAGAAACAAACGCCTATTTTGAGAATCTTTAGAAAATTTATTATTTGGAATAAAAAATCGGACCAAAGCTAATGTATATAATTAAAAGGAGATTATGTTGAGTAATAGAACTACCCCTGATTCTTTTGTTGTCTTATTTTTATAAAGAGATGACGGAAAAATAGTGTTAATGGAATTTCCAAATGGGGGAACGAAAAAAAAATTATTGGCATAATTTTTTATATACTTAAGTATGTGTAAGGATAATTTATATGAGGCATTATATGATCAATAGAACTTCATTGACAACAAGCGCGAGGCCAACTAATGGAATGTTTGAAAAAAACAACACCAGTTTTATAGGTAGAAGTTATAGCTGCTAATTCGGACATCATCGCACTTCCTCATCATACTTCTTTATTTATTTTTAAACAAAAAATCGTCCATTAACTGTGCCTAAGGGTATTGGTGCTCCATTGGGATTTAGTTTGCAAATTTGCATGTACTTAGTTTTGCTTTTGGCTATTTAAAAGTCGATGACAGAAAAACAAAACCAAATACACGAAAGATGAAAATAAAATGAATTAACCTCTTTGCCATTGATTATTTAAGGTCCAGAACAGCTGGAATGGTATTTTCTTCCAAGTAAATGTTCTATCAATAACCCTTTAAACCAAAAAGTTATCTTTGGTTTCGAATTTCATTCGTCGACGGGTATTTTCATACATACAGTTATTCCAACTTCATATGCATGTGGATACATACATATATACCAACTATTTATCCAATGTCGAATGCTCAAAATTCTTTATCTCGACATTTCTAAAGCTTTAGTGTATAACAATAAATACTTAAAAATGAACGTATGTATGTATGTACGAGTATGTATGTACATACAAGTATATATATATATATAATTTTGGCGCGTACACTATATAGCTCAGTGTTTGGCCGAGCTTCTCCTACCATTTGTGGTGTGCGTCTTTATATTATACCACAAATGGAGGGACCTACAGTTTTGTGCCGACTCCGAACGGCAGATGTATTTAATGAGAAGCTTTTTCATGGCAGAAATACCCTCGGAGGTTTGCCATTGCCTGACGAGGGGTGACCGCTATTAGAAAAAACTTTTTCTATGATTAAGATTTTGCTTGCCCTAACTGAGATTCGAACCTCGAACTCACCGGCATATCAAGTTGTAGCACGCACCGCTACCAACTCGACCACAGCGGCCACAAGTATATACATTTTGTTAAATAGATAAAGCGGCATTAAAAAAATACAACAAGAAATGTGGAAATTTTTGTAGTTGTGTGGAAGGCAGTGCAAAGTTCCAAAAAAACGAAAAAATTACACTTTTTTCGGTTATCAGCAACATTTCTTTAACATGTGAAAGCTAATTTTCTTTCAGCAAGTAAAGGCTGGGACAATCTTCTTGCGATTTTTTGCTTTGTCTATTAAATGTTTGTTAGCAAGAATTAAATATATTTTCGAATACTGTTATGCAGTAATAAATTAGTGCATACAGCGAAGAAAACAAACAGCATGTTTTTATAATATCAAAGCATCGTTTTAAGTTACGAAGTTTTAAGTTGGCAGCAATAGTCAATTGGCTCAGAAATTTGAATTCCCTTTTATCGAGATCCAATAGAATATTTTGCTTCTTGTTTCACTTGCAATGAAACATATTAAACGGCGGGTCGCACTGCCAAATTATTTTTATACCCGAGCGTACTTTTACACAAGGGAATTATAACTTTGTTCACATAACGGTTGCTGGTAACAGCATAACGAAATCAAGATAGATATAGACATATATATACCAAAATGCTCAGACTGAAAACAGAAGTTGATCTAGCGATGTATGTCTGTCCGTCCGTCCGCCCGTCCGTGCAGACGATAACTTGAGTAAAAATTAAGATATCTCAATGAAGTTTGGTACATAGATTGCTCTTTGAACAGGGTAGGTTGGTATTGAAAATGGTCACGATCGGTTTGTAACCATGCCCACCTCCCATATAACGGAATTTTTCGAAAAAGCAAAAGCTTAATTTTTTCGGTATCTATTAAAACTAATTGAGTGAAATTCGGTATTTGGAGCGATTTTGAACTAAGAAATTGGGTATTTATGAAATTTTGAAAAATGGGCGTTGCCACGCCCACTTAGGAAAAAATGCAAAAGCTTAATTTTTTCGGTATCTATTAAAACTAATTGAGTGATATTCGGTATTTGGAGCGATTTTGAACTAAGAAATTAGGTATTTATGAAATTTTGAAAAAATGGGCGTTGCCACGCCCACTTAGGAAAAAATGTCTGTATCTCAATAACAGTGTAAGGTATCGTCACAAAATTTGGTGAACAAATTTTCGTCAATATCACCGTAGTCATCGTTTAAAATTTTTGTAATCGGACCATAACCTCGCCCAACTTCCATATAACTTCGTTTTTCAGTATTTATTGGAAGAAACCGAGTAAAGTTTAATACTAGCAGCGATTTGAAACAAAGAAACGGCTTTTTTATGAAATTATGGGCATCGCCCATACAAAAATACATTGCGAGGGTATATAAATTTCGGTTTCGCCCGAGTTTAGCTTTTCTTGCTTGTTGCATTTATTCTTATTTAGACAAAGATTTTGGCGTCGACGGGGCTACGCGACGAGTAGCTAAAATTGTCGGTGTGGTCAGATACAATATATTTATGTACCTATTTCTATTTTTGGAGCCACAGATAAGGTCTTTATTTTATTTTGTGTGATATTTACGCAAATCATGCTGTCACTGCCGAGTACAAACATTCTTGTCGCCATCGACAATGCGTTTATAAGCTACACCGTAAAAGATAAAAAAAAACGTGACGCTGCATTTTTCGGGACGGTCTTATGGAAATTTTTTTGTTTGCCAGGCTACAAACATTTTTTGTTTCGCAAATGGTCCAAATTTCATTATATATCTAAATTTTTAGGCGATAACTCATTATTTCTAAAAATTAATGAATTGCAGTGCCGAAAAACTTATTGTTGAAAAATGAATGAATGACAGTTGCATTCAATCATTGTTTTTTGGAGCAAAACGCTTCTCAATCCATTCGTAAGTTGAAAACCAATGCTTTAGAAATATTCGGGAAAATGTTTAGTTACAAAATGACAATGAATATACATACATACATATAAAATCAAATTGAGAAACAATATATTCGCAAAAATTTAACCTTTCTCAGTGTTGGGAAGCAAATTTAAGTAAACGGTAGTTGCTTTCCCAGATTTTTTAGCAGATTTCAGTGACGAACATGGGGAATGATTCCACTAGGATATTGCCCACGTGAATGAGAATTGAGATTGAAATGCCCGGAGAGTACTGCTGGGCGTTACTGTGCGAGTCAACATTTGTTTATAGCAGAGAAGAACTGAATAAGTCCTTTTAATCTTATTTTTCCTTAGATGGTTTTAAAATAAATGTGTATTTTTTTTAATATAAACTTGCTTTTGTATTTCTCTAGGTTAAGCTTTTTGTAAATTTTGATGTTCATATTTTGAGTCACTGTTGTCGCAAAATTTTTGCAAAACATCTTTTTATTAGCTTAATTAACTATGGCCCAAAAATAAACGGAAAATCGTTCCATCAACATTCCACCCTGTTCGGACAAGAAAAATAAGATAAGAATTACTAAAGTACGTCATTTATACCAATTATGAATAAAAAAAAATAAAACTTGCTAGTCTGGACTTTTAATGAAATTTTGATGAAATCTGTGTGTTGAGTATTTTAGGTTAAATTGATGCCAACAGCAAACGCAAAAAGCAATCGAAATTCCAAATAGAATATATTCTCTATAAAGAAAAAGGGAAATATTGGTAATAAACGTAATTTTCAACCATTTTATTAATAGCGTGCAGTAAAACTTTCTTTAAAAATACCCAGAATTTTACGTGATCTAAAAAAGCGAAAAAATGCAAAATCGTTATAAAAATAAATTCGCAAAACTTCGGCAAACCAATATGATTTTTATAATCTACAAACGATACAAAATTGAAAAAACTAATGTCACTTTAAAAGTGTAAAAATCGTTTGCTCTCTTGTAATCAATAATCCTATGCTCGTTGGTGCTAGCTTTTTGAAGCTTTAAAAGCAGAGATTAAAGCAAGAAAATATTTAATCGTTTAATGTACGAGTATTTTAGTCAGCCAACGCTGTGGTACGCGCAGCTGTTATGCCGCCTAGCCGTGCGCAGCGTTAGCTAGTGATAAACATTTGCGAGTACGAGTATATTTTCTGTACACACATTCATACATATGTAGTATGTATGTATGTACGAGTATGTATGAATGCATGATGGCTGTATTTTGTAAGATTTTTTACACAGACAAGTACTTATTAATGGTAGATTTCTCAGCGCCTTCTCTTGTCGCACGGTGGTCAGATATTTGTTTTTTGGTTTAGAAATTAAATGTTTTCTCATAATACAAGTATCTTTAAACTGATGATAAAACCGTAGATAAACTGAAAGAAAAAAGTTATATTTTTAGCAGATTTTATTAAATTTTCATCACTTTCAAATATTAAATAACAAACTTCTGTTTGAACGGCCTTCTTTAAAGTGCCACCAAAACAACTTTTGATAATTGGAAATGTAGACGGCAATGCCTGCCGTGTAAGTTCGAAAAGTGTAGAAGATATAATTTATGTAAGCAGATACTATATAAAAAAAAAATATAAATGCTGCCTGAACATAATAAAATATATATTTTCTTTCTGATTGAAGTATTCAAAAAATATACATACATATGTAGATCTTCAAAATGTACAAAATCAAAACGATTCATATTCGACCAAAAAACCAATAGCAAATTTAACTGAGCCAAACTTGCCTCGACATCATAATATCGAATTAAGCTACGAGAAAGTTTAAAAATACTTTAGAAATATTAGACGCCATTAAGCAGAAGTTCCACTTGCAGATAAACTCAAAATAACGGTTTGATATCACTTAATGCAAGGTGGTCTTAATACTACTTGGACCTACATATAAGGGTGCTGATGGGAGCGGTAGAGGTTCTATATACATATGTATGTATGTATGTAGGACAATATCTTCTTATAAATTTCAAAACAAATGTAGATTAAGTGAAAAATGTATCAAAAATCAGCGGTAAAATCTTGACACTTGAAACTTACACTTCGTTGTACAAAAAATTAAGAGCTACAAAACTACATACTTCAAAAGGCTCTTAAGAGTTTTTTAAAACTTCAAAACTTCGAAATTTTGTAATTTGTTTGTAAATTTGTATACAGTTTAAAAAAATATTTTATTTGAAAGAAAAATGGATCGCACGAGTAATTTAACATATGGTTCTGCTTTAATTTGTAAAAGCAGTGTACATATTATATTTGAAAATTGAAAATAAAGGGTATGCATGTAAACAAAGAAGAAAATAAAAAAGATCGTTTTTGAGAGTAAAAATTCATTACAAAAAATTGGGGATGATAAGTGGTTTATTTGGTGATGTTTCAGAAAAAAGTTCGTGGTGAACAAATTATTTAAAATTACTCAAAATATCTGGAATATAACGTGACATTATTACTTAAAATATAAATGGAAATTTTTCATGTCCAATTGAACAACTAGGAGAAAAATTGTGAACCAAAGTGACCAATGAAGGTTTGTTAACAATTTCATCACTTACATTAACATATCGGACCACCAAATATTTATTTTACGTCTAAAGCCCTTACAAAAGTACAAGTTGAATATCAAATTACAAGCACCGAAATTGAATTGTGAATAAAAAATTATTTAAAAAAATATAACAGACATAAGTTCATACAAATACGCAAATAATAATGACTAAATTACTGAGTCAAATTTCAAATAAAACAGTTGGAATACCTTTGTAGTTTTCTCATTATATAAGTTGCCTAACTCCAGTGCAACTTTCCATTAATTATTAAAAATAAAATAAAAATAAAATTGTTCAACTCCAAAAACTTTTGTTCACGTAAAATTTGAAAATTGATTACTGTGCGCCAGGTGCTTATTTAAATACCGGTCGCCGTGTGAAACATCAAATTATAGCAAACGAAAATAGTTTTTTTAAGGCGTCCAACTCTCAGCAGTTAATGGTAAACTTCCAAATGTAAAACTGACATGAGACAGGTTTTTATTTTTGTAAATTGTTTGTCATAAATTGAATGGTAAGTTCGGCCAATCATAGCAATACTTATAATGAATATTTGAAGATACACACGCACACACATACATATGTACGAGTTAATATTTGATAATTTTCTCAAGTTGTGGGTACTTTCTCATGCAAATACTCAGGTGAGTAGCTAAGTAGTACGCGGTTAAAGTATTTATTTGATTAAACACCTTTTTTGAAATACTAATTCGGACAATAACTAATAAAAAAAATACACGAAAATTTTTGATTTCATTCTAATGACCGTCGACAAAATCAGTTTTCAAGAGAAAAATGTTCACAAAGTTCTTGCTGTCACAATTTTTGATTTGAGCAGCCAACAAATAATTACCAAAATTGTGGTAAGAAAAAAGCATCGATCCGTGTTTCGTTTCGGATTTGTTTTTTACGGGGCGAAATGTTCCGACGCAAATCAGACGTCTGGCTTCTTGGTTCTATTTATACTTACTTTTAAAGGAGAGTGCGGCAAAATGCCTATTTTTCTATATATAAATGAATTGGAATGAACCGAATTTATACCTATTATTCAATTAAAAATGAAAAGAATGATGAATTATACCTAACCTAAGTATTTTCTATGATTATCATTTATAAAAGTCCATAACGAGTCATATTATTTATATCAACGGCTCAGAAAAACATCATATGTTTATCTCTAATATTTTAAAAGAAGTTAGTGCAAGAAAGATTATGCGAGTCTTGGTAGATCACAAACTAGTGGCGAGGGCAAGGAGAAAATAACCACTTTAAAGAAAGTACATCAACAAAGTCGGCCATCGGGACTAAGAAAAAGTATACATATGTATATGTTTAGAATCATCCTGATGGAGGATTGAAGTGGATTTGAAGTGACTAGGCAAAAATGTATTTGTTTGTGATGGATGGCAAAGCTTTGTGCAAAGTCACCTAGGCCAAGCATACCATTCAAAATACACGAAGACCCCGCGTAAAACATAATGGCAGAAATATCGAGTTGTGGGACTGATTTTCGGGATATAGAGTCGATTAATGACGAAACACGAAGGTACTATCGGCGGGGGATAACCTTTTGCCTTTTAAGTGACGTTTGCAGAAGTCCGGAATCTCCCGCCAAATGTAGGAAAAACTGGTTTACGGAAAAAAATGTATTTTTGGTTGACAAACTCAACCACCAGACTTAGATCCGAGGGAAAACGATGGCTTTATTTTAAAATTTAAGTAGAAAAGTATTCGCCTTCCTATGCAGCTGAATTGTGGCAATTGTGCAGTACGCTGCTTGACACAATATTTTTGTTAAACATTTTTGCAGACTTGTAGAACCTATGCCTAACAGGACAACCGAGATTATTAAACAAAGAGCAGTTTCCATTAATTATTAGCAACAGCAATGAATTTCATAATAAAAATTGATTTTATTTTCGCTGACACAATTTGTTTTTACTTAAACTCTTCAACTTTATTTTGGAGTAAATCAAATAAAATGATTATAGTTATAAATCGATATAGTGTTGAATAAAGAGTTAAAGCGAAATAATGAGGTGTTTCAACTGCCATAAGAATCAAATTTAAGCGCAATTTCCAAGGCTTATATTTCATGAGTTAAGAAGTCAAAATTCGGATACTTTTCTGAGTCTAAAACGGGCCACAATGATTATTGTATTACATGTATTAAAATAAAATATACATGAGATACATCTAAAAATTATACCCGAATTTAAAATCGAAAATCTTTAAAACTGTTCCAGTGAAATCGCACAACCCTAATGCGCATCGATAAAAATATGTATATGTACATATGTACGTACATACATACATATGTACGTTAGATATACATGCATATTATTGTTTATGCAATTCGAATAATGTGTACTTTTAATATGCCACCACACTTGAAATCACTTATTAATAAAAATAAAATCTAACAAACAAAGTTCCAGCAACAATATATACTCACATTACGAACGGGTACATTTGCGATTAGATCGAAGTGTTGCCACAATTGCTGGCAGTACTCGAAACCAGCATTCTGAGCAGCTTGCAGGAAAATTTCCATCGCTTCGGTCAAGCTGAGGTTACCACCCAACGACAATTTGCCATTGGCGAGAGAGTGTTGCTTCAGCTCCGCCACTGCATTCACATCTATAAAGTGTTTTATGTCCGTCGAACGCCTGTAAACGCCATGCGCAGTATTGCCGGCGACCAACATGAACTCGTCACCGCCACCAACTCGCGACAGCGCATCAAATACCTCGGCGAGTGTGCGTGGCCAATACCATTGGGTGCCGTCGCCGTATGACAAAGTTGTTAGCGGCTTATGGCAGCTACCCGCGCATTGCAAGCCCGTCTTGGGACAAGTGACGAGGTCAACGTCTTCAATATCGCGACACTCTGCGGGTATGTCAATGTTGCTATCGACGGCAAAGGATTTCATTGCGTCCAGTATTGGACGATAGCCGGTGCAGCGACAAATGTTGCCGCCAAATGAATTCTCAACCTCCGCCATTGTGACCTTGCCGCCACGCGACTCCAAAAGGCCGTACATATTCATGACAAAACCAGGCGAACAGAAGCCACATTGCGTGCCATTCATTTTGGCTAAGCGCTTTTGAATTGGATGATAGCCATTACGTTTGTTGCCAATGCCTTCGGCTGTTATGATCTCCAAATCGGCGCAGGTATTCAGCAGCGTCAAGCACTTTTAAGCAAATACAAATTTTTTAAGCCTGTTTTGTTTTCGTTTGTTTAAGACTAAAAGAGTGTCTGTGTGTGTATGTGAGAAAATTCCAACTTACTGAATTGACAGCCCAAGTACGCGTTTCCCCGACGACGGGATGTTTGCCTTTCACGACGCAAACGCAGGCACCACAGCCGCCCTCTAAACACATGAACTTGGTCGCCGTTAACTGGGCATGCTCTCGAATAAAAGTATTCAGGGTGATGTCGGGTGGCAAATCAGCGAGGTTGACTAAAAAATTTAAAATATTTACACATGCAATTTACCTCGCGAGAATATTTTTTTGTTTACCCGTGTATGGAGTGCTGTTGATAACAAATTTCGTTGTCATCTTGTGACTTTAATTTAAACGTTCAAATAATTTGAAAACTTTGACGGTTAGACTGCAGTAAAAAATAAATACAGTCAAGTGCGTGCTTAGGTTTTGTTTATTTACTTTTTTCCACACAGTTAAAGTACTTGCGCAAGAAAATCTCGATTGGTGCTGCAGTGCACTAGAAAACGTTTTAGATCGACCGAACCGTTCGCCGTCTATGGTAGAACTAAAATTTCTTAGTACGACGCTTGTCTACTGTGCGTAAGTTTGTATTGTGGCGGCGCTTGTGAGAGCGGCCAGCAATGTTGTGATACAAGCGAGCCGACCAAAAACTAGTCGCCGCTGCTGTAAAGTAATTACTGCTGCCGTTAAATAATTGCTGCTACCGCACATGTTAAGCGACGTATTTACAGAGGGCGACAGTTTAATCCGCACAAATTTCAATTTTAATTTCCTGCCATAATGTAGTCCCGTCAGAGGTTGCGATTGAGGTTCTTGAACGCCATGGGCATCTAGTAAACAGTCATAATCTTAAAATAGCCGAGATGTTACGCTCAAGTGCGGAGTACAATTGAAGACCCGCGATTATTGAAAGCCTTTACGCTGGGCTTTCTTTTACATTTGTTCTTTGTGTCAATAAATTATATTTTAAAACAAAGTGCAATTTGTCCGCATTTAACTGCCGCACCTGGTATATGTACATACATACATACATACATACATATGTATGTATTATGAAGCCCATTTCAGGTAGCCAGCTTGATACTATTGACACGCTATGTATTCACAAAAATAATTTGTTGAAATTCATTCTTATTTCTTGGTGAGAGCATTTTATTTGTACGAACACGAAAATATCTGCGGCGCAGTTCAATGAAACTCTTTATTTATGACGTCACGTGTTGTGCTTTCAGCAAACACAATCACTATTTTAATGGCACGAGTATGGGAGTCGAATTATTGTTATTGTGTTGTGAATACATGACTATGTATTTTAATACATTGATATGTGTGTAGTTAAATTATATATGTGCTTAATTAAAAAAATTACCGATTAAAGCTTTATGACACATAAAATTCAACTCGCCACTATTAAAAAATGGTTCATATAAATATTATGTTCAATCAAAACAGTTTTTCTATTGCAAAAATTTTATATTTTCCCACAGTTAAATTAAATAAAAAGGTACTAAAATTATGCGACAGGAGTAATAATTTAATAAAGCTGGTTAATACTCACATACCGTTAGAAGTAATATTTTTTGATTAAAATTGTAGTTTTTCTTTGTGTATATGCAACGTCAAGCTGTATAGTTGGAATTTGGAAAAACTGCTTTACTTCCATGATTTAATTATAAAAGGTTCAGTACTTACTGACAGCAAAATTCTGACATTTCCTAATCTATTTTTGAAGTACGCAGAAAGGCGAAAAATGTGATCCCTTCTTGCGAAAATGTATTTAAAAAAGACTAAGTGATTTACGTATTAAAATACATAGTAATTTTTTAAGTAGTTATTCAAATTTTTTATTACCTAGCTTATACCTGCGGGAATTGACCCCTCTATTTTATACAAATAAAATATATGGATATTTAATTGGCATATAACAAAAATAAAAGATCGAACCTCGAGCCAGCAAAAGAACCATATTCAAAATAGAAACGTCGTCAAAATCAATATTATCAATAAGAAAATTATATTAAAAAAACTCAATAGTCTCCATTTATCGCTATTTTTATAAAACAATTCCTGTCATTCAATGCAGGCTATAAGCTATATTCCTGCTAAATCTCATTCGAAATCGCCTATACAGGCCTATTCTGTATATAGGTTTTGAAAATTTGGTCGGAATCGGATTGAATAGCATTGCTATACATCGAAAGCGAATATTTTTTATTTTGGTTTTTAAGTTTTGTCTCTAATTCTCTGAAAAGAAAAAAAATAAACTCTGATCCTCTCAGAACTGAAGAAACTAATAACAGAGAGGAAAGGATTTTAAAATCCCCGCACTCACAAAATCAAATGTCTTTGATTGAAAAAAATATATATTAGAAAAACGAGTCAGAGATACCAACGTTTTTTTATGCAAGAGTGAGCACGATTAAATGCATTCTTAAATTAGTGAAATAACTAAAATGGTAAGAATTGTTAAAAACACCAACAACAAACTCAGCTTGTCAGCTCTGCTATCCGAGGTTCCTTGATTCAAAGCCGAGGTGATGAAGAATAAATAAAAAATTATTTTAAAGAAGTCTGATAAGGAGATGTTAAAACTTATAATAATAATACTATACGTTAATATGGCGCACAGTGTCGCGAGCCCATATAAGTTGCAGCAAAAAAAAGCATATGTAGGAGCGTCTCATGATAATTTTACCATAAAAATTTTGAAAAAGTTAGCAACATCCGCCAACTTGCACGCCAAGTTAAACATAAAAAGTGAAATATTTCTTGTTTTATTACAATAAAGAGAAATAATTACAAAAATCTTAATCCAAATCGCTTTCTATTTCTGAATCGCTTTCTAAAGTACATTCTTCTTCAGTTCCTCTGCCACTTAATAAAATATATTGGCTAATGTCTTCATATATTGGCTGCTTTTTGTTGCAAACTTTTCTATGTGAAGTAATGAGTGGCTCTGAAGTTAGTAATAAATTTTAATGGAAGCCTGTCTAGAAGTTTTTTGAGCGTTGTTTTTACGGGTATTTCTAGTTCTTTGTGTCTTGCTTCTAATGCATCTTCTGAGAGCATTCCAATAGGAATATTGCAGTTTTTAATAATTTGCACTCCGTGCGCCAAGACTTTGTGTACTGTTGCAGGCATTTTATACCACGAATAATTTTTCATATATATTTCGTATGTATTTTTCAAAAGATTTTCAAATGTATAACATTAACATTAAAAATTTTGTTATCTATAGGCTTTGTTGCATTTTCTTCAACGCATTTTACCATAGCGCTTATTAAATCACTGCTCTTTAATTGTTTATTTGACAGTCATACTTCAAAAAGCGAACGTATTTTCACATTAAGAGGCACTGAAAAAAAAAATTAAAAATCTATCTGCACCTCTCTGCAGCTAGAAATTTTTTAAAATTAACGTACATACTTGTAACCAATTCTACGCAAAATTAAAAAAATTTGTTATTAAATGTATTTTTTACATTATCCACTGAACTTTTGTAACTTTTGATATTTTCACGGTACCCCGAACAAAGTAATAAAATAAGCAGTTTGATACACATATGTTTATAAATAATTAATAATAAATACTTACATTTGGCATACAAAAAAGTCTTTATCTCACTAAAGTATATAATTATTTTTTTGTGCAATTTTGATGTACTGTTGCGACCAGCTTGTAATATTTTTTGTAAAATTTTCAAATATTTTTTGTAAAATCTTCAAAACTGTACAAAAAAATACCAACAATTTGGACTTCATTTTTTGTGATTTTTTGTCACACTCGCAACACTGTGGCGCTTTCACCATATAGCTCATTGTTTGGCGGAGCTTCACCTACCGTTTGTGGTGCGCTTCTTTATATTATACCACAAATGGAGAGACCTACAGTTTTGTGCCGACTCCGAACGGCAGATGTATTTTAAGAAAAGCTTTTTCATGGCAGAAATACCCTCGGAGATTTGCCATTGCCTGCCGAGGGGTGACCGCTATTAGAAAAAAACTTTACAATTTAATGGAAGATTTTGTTTGGAAAAAACAACAACAGTTTTACTGGTTATATCTGTTATTTCAGATCTCATCACATCTCCTCATTCTACTACTTTATTAATTAATCTTCATCATCGCTTCCCCGATTTGAACTATTAATCAAGGGTTGCAAGGCTAAAGCGCTGATAATACTTCGCAAAACGTTTGAGAGCTTTGCATTCTCTAACGAACTTAATGCTGATTATGCTTCGCACAACCAAATTTACCAGCCCTGCCAACCGCCAAACAATAAATGGCTATCAACGTAATAGGGTCATTCATGGTATGTCCACAAAAACAGCTGATCTTTGTGAAGTATATGTAATCGCTTTTTGATATAAAATTTTAAAGCTGGCTCATGGTACAATAAACAGGTAGTAAAAAGTTAGCAGCTGATTGGAGTTTTTCTTATATGTGGTCGAAAATAAGTCAAACTTTGTTTACAAAACAATCTTCATTATTTTTACAAGAAATGAGCAAATAAAATATTCCCTCAAACCAAAGGCGAAACAGTCCATGAACACCACACTGTTTTCGTGAACGTGATACCACAAGCCTTTTTACTAACAATCCTTCGGTGTGGCTCTTGCGGCACTTTGAAAAAGACACTTCGCGTTTTACGAGCCTTTCCTTGTAGATAACACTTTCCCAACTCTGTTCTAATTGGGCACAAAATACATAACACAAATGTACAAGATATTCATTCATTTCATGAGAAAACTTCACAAAATATTTTTTACTTAAAAACACAAATCAAATGTAAACAAATGTTTTTTAGTTTTCAGCATTAAAGAAAATGCAATCCTGGGGTATATTTTTCGATTTATTGTGGTCCATCACCCTTCAAAATAGATATGTATATCAGTTTGACGACTTTGATATTTCTAAATGTAGACAAAATGTAATCGTTTCAATATTTTGCTTGAAAAATACATTTATTTCAATTTAAACAATGCAAGACGCATCAAACTGCAACGGATCCTTAGGAAGCATTGCTCCTGGTCACAAAATTCTGGAAAGACTCACGAGGTATGGCTTCAGATATGCAAAAAATGGTCCGAACGTAGCCAACCGTTTGCAGAAAGCGGCATGCCGAAGTTCTGTTCCAATTGGATATGAAAAGCAAGATCCGACCTTTTCCCGTCTTTTAGAACACACTGTCTCGTTTCGGAGTATGTTCAAATGTTCTCCAAATCGCGTTAATGAAAAATGTGTATAAATTATAAAGTATAACTATACAAAATATAAACAAATATTGTTTTGTAAACAAAGTTATTTTGTTTTTTTTTAAGAAGTTTGTAAACAAAGTTTTGTAAACAAAGTTTGACTTTTTATGGACCACTTATAGGAAAAACCTCAATCAGCTGCTAACATTATATTACCTGTTTATTGTACCATGGTTTGTATCAAATGAAAACAAAATTTTACAATAAATGAAAAATTTCAAATTATAAACTTTACCCATGATTCAATAATAAAAGGTTAGATCAATATTGACAAGGGAGCTATGACACTCCCTTACGAAAGGTTGCATATACGATGTACGGAAAAAGGTCTGCAACAAAAATGCTGTCTGGATATTTCCAACTAATTTCTATGTACTTAGGTGTTCTGAAAACTAAAAAAATACTCAAAAAATTCCAGAACGTAAGGTTATTTTACAAAACGCAAAACTTTATTATAAAATAGGGTTTTTTGGGCTTACTTGTAGGCATTAATAATAGGTATAATTTTATTTTGATTACTGTTTTTAAATGTTTACCACAACTATCATTAATTTCTTAATAAGGAACACCCTGCGTGAGCTGCATTAACAAACATAAACATGTTTACTTCCAATATGTTCCAATATTGAAGGTTTGATGGATACATTTAAGATCTCATACGACCCAGCAGATTGGCGTATTTTCATAGATTCTTCAAAAAGAAGCCTTAAAGCAGTTCTGCTTCACAACGGCGGTTTCTATACTTCCATTCCAGTCGGTCATTCCGTATACCTCAAGGAAACCTACAAGAACATGGAATTGATTGTGTGCAAGATTGGACAACAATCTGGGTTCACCAAATTCGCTTGCTTTTTGTGTCTATGGGATAGTAGAGACCGAACAAATCACTGGACCAAAAAGTGTTGGCCTCCGAGAGAGCTTAAAGTTGGCGAAAAGAATGTCCTGCATGAAACTTTGGTGCCTCCTCATAAAGTTCTTCAACCATCGCTTCACATAAAGCTGGGATTGATGAAGCAATTTGTTAAGTCACTTCCAAAAGGTGGAAATGACTTCAAATACTTAATATCAAAGTTTCCAGGCCTCTTGGAGGCAAAGTTGAAGGAAGGTGTTTTCGCTGTATTTTGGAACGAATTTCCGTCATCCCTTGTCAAGTTTGGTTTGGAGACAAACCGGTTTCGGCGTTGTGCCATCTTCAGTGTAATTTTTCGTTCTGAAGGTGTTTTCGTTGGACCAGATATTAGACGACTTATGGCTGATCCACAATTCATCACAACCATGACGGATCCTTAAAGAGAAGTGTGGATTGCCTTTAAAGAGGTCATTAAGAAATTTTTAGGCAATAACAAAGATCCTAACTACAAACAAATCGTCAAAAGAATGTTAAAAGCATTCCAAGCTTTAGGTTGCTTGATGAGTTTAAAAGTACATTTTCTTCATTCCCACCTCAACTACTTTCCAGAAAATTTAGGAGTCGTGAGTGAAAAGCAAGGTGAACTATGTCACCAAGATATTAAGGAGATGGAAAAAATATACTAGGAAAGATGGAGCGTTTCAGTGATGGCAGACTACGCGTCAAAGAGACCTTCCCGATGCTTCCCACAAGCGAAAATGTACCAAAAGGAGACTCACTGAGAAAAAGAAATGTGCTTAGTGCTTACTAATTAATGTATTTTATATAAATAAATTAGTTTTGTTACGCAATTATTAAATTACATTTTTTTTTTTAATATTTCATATTTTGTTTTAAAATGATAACTTGTTTAACATAGACACCTACATTGTCAGAAAACGTCACGTTCTATAACAAAATTAAAGTTATTTTCGGATTTAGCATACCCAAAAACATAAGCATTACACAAAAAGCAAAAGAGCTCTCAATTATTCCTTTTTGCAGACTTGTGTACTCGTTCCCTTTTGTGAAACTACAGAGGAGTAGCAGAGTAAGGAAAGTTTGCAAATAGTAGTAGAATACAATATGTTAATTTGAACATATTTGCAAAAAATGTTGTGTTTAAATGGCAATAAAAAATATTATTACCTCAATTTATTAATTCAACTGCTAGGTATAAGGATTATTAAAAGTGCATTCCAAATTATGTTAAGCTGTAACATTTTTTGTAATCACAAGTCCGAGTTGTAAAATAAAGAAACTTTTTCATATCATCGTTTATATGTTGGGAACATGCATTGAGGGCTTTTGTAGAACATGGGCACGATTTGATTTCGTCAAGGTGCCCCCGGATACTTCGTCAAGCTAAGTAAACGAGGCCTCATTTGCAATATATTGTGACAAGTCTAGCTTTCTTACTACGAAGAAGAAGAGGGTTTGCACTTGTGTTCGCACTCTCATCACAACATGTATGGTATTAGTCTTAAATATATACCAACTGCTAGTTGATTATGCTAATTATGTGAAAGTTGAATATGCTGTTTATGTGATGTAAAGGTAAACTAATAAATTAGTAGTTAAATTCCAAGTTAGGATATTTTGCTACTTCTGCTGATAAAACAAAGCAAAAAACCTAAAATATAACCGAATAGTTTACCAATGGTGGTACGTGTTACAACTGATGGTGACAGGTGATGCATGTAGAACTTCGAATGTATTTCTGCCACGAAAAAGCCCGCCCCCCCATTTGTCGTGCAATATACAGACAGACACATAAATGGTGAAACCTATTTTAAACGTTGACTTATTTTGATCGTTATAAAGAAATCCAAAGCAATAAACAAAAACTGCGCAGAAATTTATGCGAGAGAGTGCCTGAGAAGGACATGTTCTTATATCTCACAGCCAAACAGCTACTACCTATTATTATAATAACTTGAAATTGGTGTGATGCTCTTTATTTTTTTTAATAATGATCTTCCTCCTGGGATAGGAACGCG
Organism: Philophylla caesio; assembly: GCA_963971545.1. Classification (NCBI taxonomy): domain Eukaryota; kingdom Metazoa; phylum Arthropoda; class Insecta; order Diptera; family Tephritidae; genus Philophylla; species Philophylla caesio. Next base: position 100,998,557 of record OZ020607.1, on the reverse strand, counting down.
ATCAACAAAAACTTAAAAAAGAAGGGGCACACACATTTTTTGTTTTGCTATAGATAAGTTTTTAAAAATACCAATTTCAACTGACGGTGCAGCACCAAGGCAGTAAGGCAGAGTAGCGAGTATGTAAATGAACAATAAAACCTGCGAACAAAAACGGTTCCCTCATAATATCGTTACGAAATGCAAGCAAATTATGAGTTAAAACTTTGTGGATAGCTCTGCAATTCAGTTGCTCAAGCCCGGCAAAGAAAATATCCACTAAAAAACAACAATAACTATAACTTACGTCCAACTTATGTGTATGTATGTATATGCATGCATACGTGTTCTTTGTACCGAAGCTTGATTAATATTCTGGCGCAGGAATTAAAGCGTACGAAAATGTATCAGTTATAATATAATATAATATAATTTTAGCGCTTACACTAGTATATAGCTCAGTGTTTGGCGGAGCTTCTCCTACTATTTGTGGTGTGAGTCTTTATATTATATCACAAATGGAGGGGCCTAAAGTTTGGTGCCGACTCCGAAGATGTATTTAATGAGAAGCTTTTTCATGGCAGAAATGCCCTGGAAGGTTTGCCATTGCCTGCCGAGGAGTGACCGCTATTAGAAAAAACTTTGTTCTATTGTTAAGATTTTGCTTGCCCTGACTAAGATTCGAACCTCCAACTCACCGGCGTATCGAGTTATAGCACGCACCGCTATCAACTCGACCACAGCGGCCACCTGTTAATTATAAAATATTTGAATTTTGTTAGATGTCTTACCAATATTTTCCCAATTAAAAAAAATGAAATGTCACCGAATGCTAACAAAATAAGTAGTCAAAATTGAATCAATGTTGTCTTTTTATATTCTTTATGAAAATTAGCTTTTCAGTGCTTTTTACAAATTTTCTTTGAAGAATCCATAGGCAATTTAACAAGGGGGAATACTGTTTTTACTAAGGGAACCGTTTGACAAAAAGTGAGCGAGCTAGCTGTTTATCGAGCTAACCTTTTATAATTTAATAATGAACTTTACCGAGGTTTCCTCTCAACTCTGCTTTACTAAAACCTAATTTAACATTTTTTTTCAAATCCGAATAAGGAAGTTAAATTCGTTAACGTTATGGGACATAAACGAAAATTGTGTGTTAAATATATATGCACATAAATTTGGAAAGGAACGACAACAAATCATAATAAATAAAACTTCATTTCAACCCCAACAGAAACTTCTTACAATTACTTAAAAAATTATTTTATTCTCATTTGGTGGACTCTTCCTCCTTATTTCCTTCCATTATCAAATATGTTTCGTACAAGTGGTCGACCTTATTTGTATTTCAGCTACATTTATTTGTTGTTTTGAAGAAAACTAAACTAACAATATAAGAATTCACATGTTAACATTAAGAAAATTGTAAATATCATTAAAAGCCTTTATAACTCTGTAAAAGCATTGCTATTGATACCACTGCAATTGAAATGTCACTTAAGAAAAACGCCAGCAAATCAAAATTCTACAGACTTCAGATTTTTTTATAAAGTTGTGCTAATTTCTGGGTAATCGGATATAGCTGAAATGCATTGAACATATTTTATTTGACATTTCAAAAGTTATGAGAAAGTCGTGCGAAGTATGCATTATCAGCGCTTAACACATTACATGTTGTGCTACGCTGGCCTCGAGCTCATTAAAAACCAAAAGATTATTCATTTAAAAAGGCCAATAAAAACTTTACTAAACTCATATCTTAATATATTTAACTCTAAAAAAAACCAGTTTGAATTAAGCAGAAATTAAGTGAACAAAATTCGTGGTAGAAATTGAAGCCGCGGTTTCGGAGTTCTTCACGTCTCCTCATTAGGCTTTATTTAATTTATTTAATCTTCATCACCGCTTCCCACTGTTGTTGTTTTTTCCAAATAAAATATTTGATAAACTGGCTTGAGCCCAATAAAATTGTCAATTATTATTATTATTTCGTTGAAGACAATGTGATTTAACTGATTTTATTACAGTTAGAAACAAGCTTACTAAAACAAATTAAATATTTTTAACATCTATAGCTGAAAAGCTAGAGATGCCGTTTAAGCATAGTTCCTAAAGCGAACATTAATACCACTGCGGCTGTGCTGACTGCAGATGTCAAACAGAAATGGGTAAAGTTTTTGCAGAAAACCAGCATCGAACTCACTGATGAGAACACCATTAAACGAGTAGCTGAAATACTTTTTTTATGTACACATAATGAAAGAGTTTATTTTCAGATTAATTAACCCAAGATTAAAGTTATATCAAGACAATCCCAATTTTTAAATTTCGATGATGTTGTATTTGAATTCCTTGGGCATATTTATGTTTATGGCAAGTTTCTCCTAACATCGATAAGACAATATTCTAAGTCAACTTTACAGTTATATAAGCAATTCAAGGACGGGCGTATAAGTTTGGAAAAACCAGGAATTATTAAAAGAAGCTGCGATATTATTCAATACTGCGTCTACATCATCAGAGCATGTCGACAGATTTTTCCTTTTGCGGGAATTATAAATACGCCCAGGCGCAATTCTTTAACCAATATTTCTCTCGAAAATTTGGTATTGTTAAAAGCAATTTCAAATTTATAATTCCTATTTATATGTTTGTTTAGTTTTTGTATTTGTTCATAGAAGTTAGTGTGATCATTACGTACATATATTTTATGTTATAATTACAACATGTAATAAATAAATAAAACATTATGATAATCAAAAGTAATCAAAAAATAATTTTTTTTTGGAAAACTAAACGCATTAGTTCTAGTGTCCCAGGGTAGTATACTGGGACTATATTATTCATTTTATACAACATTGATTTATGTACATAGTTAATAAGAAGTTGATTCTTCTATGCTAAATTAGCTCTTTATGCTATTACTTAACATTTTATGCAATACTTTTCTAAAACCGGGCGATGAGAATAAATAACTTGGTGTAATTTATGATAGGAAGTTCATTCTTGTCGATCATACTCGTATTAACTAAATTGTTTCAAAGTCGTATGCAATGTTGGCATTTGTACGATGGAACAGTTCGGTATCTTTAAATAGGAAAAGTTCCAAAGGTGTTTTTAGTTAGTTTTGCTCTTCGAACGTTACACTCCAAGGAGTAGGATCATAAATTTAAAATTACTGGAGAGAAGAAGACTGATTACTGCCACTATATTTTGCTTTTAAGGTTATCTCGATAAATATAAATTGTGCCTCTCCTTGAACGCTCTAAGAAAGTTAAGTCACTTTGAATCGATTTAGGCTCGATTTAAACTGTGCATTAAATTATATAAATGGCTGAATTCCGCAAAAACCTCCATTTTTTTTACAAAAGTACATCATACAGGATCGTTCAGTTGACTATTAGTTTCATAACGACAATTGTTACGACAGCATCAGATCCATGACATATTTCATTGACGAAGAACCAGAAAAGTTCTTTTTGGCGGTTTTAAAAATTCGTTCTCAAAATTGCAGGTAGTCATATGTAATATTTCGGTAAACGTGATTCAGTTAGTTATGGATCATTGTGGAATAAATGTCCTTTCATAAAACGATTTTTTAAAGATTAAGTTAAATTAATATAATATTTGTTTTAACCAACTTTTCTTAACCTTTTTTAATTATAATTTATTCCGGTGCTCTAGATGCCTTTCTTCATTAAAACTATAAAAAAAATTTAAATTTCAGCCTATTTTTGAGTAAATAATCGCTTGTTCAAAATGTTGGGAAAACATTCAAGAATATTATTCATTCAAACCAATTTGTTGTTGCAATTCAAACATGTTCGGTTTAAAAAATTCATAAAAATATGCTTCCCGGCACAACCCGCAAAGTCACTTTTTTTTTGAAAAATCTAGATAATGAAAAAATTTTACATCTGTGGGTGTTAACCATTCGAAAAAATGTAAATAAGTGCTTTTAAGTTCAATATTTTGCCTGAATTCTCGACATTTCCAAACCGAATAACTGCATTTTTCAAACATACATATGTATGTACGTCATTCATGTATATTGCTGCTTCTTACTCAATATAGAACATATTATTAAATTTAATTTAGGTAAAATGCATTTATCATTACGAAATTTAACACTGTACTTGGAATAACCAATAATTAATAAATTTGAATATGCGTGCACCTACTCTTGTGCCTACAGTGGGTATTTTATTATTATTATTATTATTATAACCCAACGGAAACCCACTTTCCTGCCCAACCGACACGATGAGCTCAATTCGCAAAGCGTACAGATGTTTTTTATATGTATATACAAATCTTTTGTGTCGAGTCGTGACAGAAGAAAGTTTGTTAAGCGTCGAGATCCCAAGCTGCTCAGGTACAGAATAAGAATTCATCAGCCGAATACAAAGTTAGAGAAATGCAAAGTAAGAAAATTGGATCGTTAGCTGTTATTAAGAGAGGATAGAATAGTTCTTTTAATTATAAAAAGTGAGTCCGATACATCAAAGGTGCTGGAATGATTGTTAAAGTCTTGGCATAAACCCCGAAACGGTTCATTCAACTCAAAGTTAGTTCTGCATAGTTTCAAGAAAAGTGGTTTAAATTTTCTCGTTGCACGGGAGGGTACATTAAAATTAATTTGCTCTAGAAGAAATGGACTTGAGATCCATCCATTGACTAATTTTACCAGAAATATTATACCTAACATTTCTCTGCGACTCGAAAGAGTAGGAAGATTAATAAGTTTTAAACGACTAGTGTAAGAGGGAAGATTGTATGGCGAATCCCATCGAAGATTTCTCAAAGCAAAAAGTAAGAATTGTTTTTGTATTGACTCTAGTTGGTCTGAGTGGACCTGATAACGAGGATTCTAAACTATGGAACCATACTCCAGTATTGGTCTTACTAATGAAGTAAAAAGTGTTTTAGTTATATACGGGTCGCGGAATTCCTTTGACCAACGCTTTACAAAAGCCAGTACACCCCTTGCTTTATTAACTGTGGAACTAATATGAAAATTAAAATTGAGTTTACAATCCAAATTTCTTTTAATTAATTTGATATTTAAATTGTTTTATAACAATATTTGTAAGGGATCAAAGTAAACACAACCAATTTCTTCAGCAATGAAAACATTACAAATTTTGATACTTTTAGTACCGAATTTTATCGTTACATTGTCGAGCGCTAAAAGGTAAGAAAACTATTTTTATTTTTAAATGGAATAACCGCTTGTTATTATTTTTTAGCATGTCTTTTCTTACTGAAATGTACTCCGTTCTTAAAAAAAAAAAACACAAAACAACCGATAATTTATTTTGATTACATTGATTGTAACAACAACTCCGCTTCAACTTATTTTAATTGCATTGACAAAGCTAAAAAAATCGTAATACAAATATCATTAAATAACATTTACAATTGCGCAATATTACACCTTTTAAGCATCATACAAGGCACATGAATGCAGCACGTGCATGCAGTACAATGAAAACAATTAAATTCATAATCATCTGAGTTAAAAGAGATTAATTAAATTGTGCCAATTCAGAAAATTGTTAAAAGAATTTATTATTTGAGTAGGTATCCAAAAACTGGATGTTGAGGTCAAGAAAATTATTAAGAGAAATTATAATATCTTTTACTAAAACGCGAAAGATTTTTTATTTATTATATATTTATTACTCGAGTAGATTACAAGTATTTATGCATTAAGTAAGTTATACTCATGTGCTTGGCCTTTCGAAATTTTATAATTTTAAAGTTCCACATAAAGGTGCGAAAACTGGTACTGGTTTCATAAAAATGTTTTGCTAGGAGTAACTAAGCATTGCAATTCCAAAATATATTTTCATTCTGATTACTAAATCAGAAAGCCAGAATAATAATTAATTGATGGTGGAACTTTAAGAAAGCCATCAAAATTTTCGAATGAATTATAAAAACATGTCGATAAGAACTATGAAATTGACAATTTTATTTTAAGCCATGGATATTTCAATAATAACAAAATTTAAGATTGTAGAAATCCGCCCGGGTTTCCGAACGGTGTCTAAAGATAGCCATTAAGGAGATAAGAGTTCTCAGGTCTAGTGGAGAACCTGCCGAAGAGCAATTCATGAATCTCTCATATTATAACTTTTCATGTCTTCACTTGAGTTTATAATTCTTCAGAAAAGAAAAATAAGCATCTCCTGTGTATATCCCTAATATAAAATTGCGTCATCTATTAAATTATAGCTAAATCAAACTATGCCTCCCATCAGTCGAGCTCTTAGAAAACTTAACGAGCTGTTGATATTGGCGTCCCAATTTAGAGAAGAATTCTTTAATACTACTTTACTTTTTCTTTAATTTGCATCTTGTAATTGACATCATCGGTCTTATCAACAGTGCAGTTAGTTCTGCCTTCTCCAAACTGGATAGAGAAGCGAAGCGAAGTGCAACGCGACGGCTGATCTTCGGATGTGATGCCTTTCACCTCTCACTATCAATCTCCTCCTTTTCCTTCACGCTTGGTAGCACTGTTAACCTAAGCCTCGGCTGGGGAACAAATAAAGGAAGGTGAGAACCCTCCCCTTGGCCTGACCTTATTTCGTCCCTTGACTACCCTCTCCCTAATGATTTGTTTTGTTGATACCGAGCTGGTGGTTGCGGTATTCTGTTACCTAAGTATGCAGGGGTGAAACCATGCAGAAATGGCTTTCAGGCTAATGCCGTGACTGCCTCCGTCCCGTTAAAACCCTGGCAGGCCTCGAAGTACGTCCCAATGTCGTCGCCGTTTAGTTGGTGGTTGTAGGTAGCGGTTGAAGCGACCCTCCCGCTTTTGCGCTGGATCTGGCTCTGAGCACCTAACCCCATAAGGGTGGGTGCCAACCCTTGCATGGCCTCCCTGCTTCATAGATAACCATGGGATCCTATAGCGACTACAGCACCGAGTGAGGATAGCGGCTTCGAGTGGGGACCCAATTAAACATGGAAAAGCCAAATAATAATAAAACTTCGTCGTCTTCCCCTCCACGGGGTAAGACAGTGCAGGCGCATGCGCCTAATGCACCGCTTCGCCGCATAGCGAGCACTTCCGGTTCTGCTCCGGGGGAGACCCCGAGCCGACCCGTGATTATGGGCGTTATGGTGGGGCCAAGCACCAGTAAGGCTGCGAAGGCTATGCTGGAAACGGCAGGTCGACCCGCGGCCCCTGGCGCAGTGTGCCCATCAAACGCCGGCACGGCTGCGAAGCCTCCACCCATAAAGGCAAAGGTCTCACGACCTGGCTCAACTGGGGATGGACGGCAAGCAGCCGAAAAAATTTATAAACGAGGAATCGTCGCGATGGCAACTACGGGCGATTCCCTTCATGGTTTGTCGGGCGGGCGGTCCACACACGTTGAGAAGCGTAGGGCTGCCAGAACGCTCAAAAAGTACGAGGGGGTGCCGTTGGAAACGTTGCCTCAGAGTGCAAGGGAGGCGGTAGAAAGAGCGAAAGCTCTACTACCCAATTACAGAAGCACAGCTGGGGTAGCGGCTGAAGATAGACTACCCCCACCAAAGAGACAGAGTTCAGTGGGGGAGCAACAACCTGCTCCGAAAAAGAAGTGTGTCCGACCCGGTGTGGCCAGACCCAGTTTTGCGGATGTTGCCAAAGACAGGATCCTTATCGGGGTTCTGGACCGCGGCAACGAGCACGGGTCGATCCCAAGGAACCAGTGAAGGTGGGTGAAGGCGGCTTTGGCAAACGTCATCATGGATGTTCTGCTAGAGAACCCTGGAACCCCTCCTGCGTGCAGAGATGCCGGCTGGTTCCAGGGCCACGTAAAGGTCGTGGCATGTGATGATGCAAGGTCGGCGGCGCTGTATAAGGCCGCCGTTGCTAAGGTAGGAGCTGTATACCCCGGAGCGAAACTATCGGTTGTCGACTGGAAGGATATTCCAGTCAGACCTAGAGCGAGGGCCTGGGTGCCTGTAACACCACCATCACCGGAGAACATCTTAAAGATGCTCCAGGTGATGAACCCGACAATACCTACGGGCGACTGGAAGGTCCTACGAGTAGAGGAGCCAGATTGGCCGTCAAGGCAAGTGGTCCTGTCTCTGAACAGGGACTCTTTGGAGATCCTGGAGAAGAGACAGGGCCGTGTTTACTACGGCCTTGACGAGGTGACTCTGCGAGTGTACCGTAGTGACGCGCAGCGTGCCTCCGAAGCGGGTGCCTCAATGGAGGTGGACATTGAGGGACCTGAACCGGAGGCTGACTTTTCCGACGCGGAGAGCGGAGCCTCCTCGCAATCAAACTTGGCATCGGCGATGCAAAGAATGTATGCTGAGGAGGAGCTGCTCCTTAGCGAAGGGGAAGACAGCGCTGACGTCACTGTCGTTGCGGTGGAGGAGTTGATGGGAACCTCAAATGATGAGGGTTCTGCAGATCAACCTCCACCTCCACCAAGGACCCTGGGTTAATAACTCGGGGTCTGTGGTCTAGGTGCGGTGGGCTATAGGCTGCTTGTTGAGCGAGGTAAAGGTAAAATAAGAAGGAAGATCTAAACATTTTTCTTTTACCTTGTTATAGTAATGGAGACATGACGACAACTCTGCTGGAGATCGGAGGCAAGTCTTTGCTTTTGGCCTCCACATATATGGCGTATGAGGCTGAGAATCCCCCTCAGGATCTACTCCGCGATCTAGTGAACGACCACGCAGATGGTTTAGTTCTCATCGGGTGCGACGCTAACGCCCACCATGTACAGTGGGGTAGCACCGACGTTAACAATCGAGGTGAGTCTCTTTTCAATTACCTCTTAACCACTAACTTAGTTATATGCAATAGGAGCACAGAGCCCACTTTTATCGTCAAAAATCGACAGGAGGTCATAGACCTCACTTTATGTAGTGAAAAGCTATATGATATGGTAACCAATTGGAAGGTTCTTGATGAACACTTCTTTTCAGACCATAGATATACTCAGATAACTCTAGATCTGTTCACCAGTGCTCCGAAGGTTCGTAAGAACCTGAGAAACACTGACTGGCTTCTCTATAGGGAAATTCTCGAAAGCAACCTACCACATCCATTAGCGGTAGAGCCCAACACCATCGGTAAACTGGCGGACATGGTGGACTTTTTTACTGCGAGCTGCTCGCAGGCCCTGGCCAGAGCCTGCCCTGACCCCAAACCTTGGGGAAAGCGTAGGCCACACTGGTCCTGCGACTTAGACTCGCTGCGTAAAGATTGCCGAAGGCAGTTTAACAGGGCGAAAAGGCTGAGTCAGGAGTTAGAATGGCAGACTTATAAGCAGCTCCTGCGGGTTTATAAAAAAGCCCTACGTGAAGCGAAGAGGTCCTCATGGAGGAAATTCTGTACTGGTAATGCCAGGCGTCAACGAAACTGCCAGACTAAGAAGAATTATGTCGGGCACAACAAACCAGATTGGGTCTTTACAGAGACAAGATGGCTCCTGGACGGCTACAGGAAAAGATATGGTCGAGCTGCTTCTCGACACACACTTTCCTGGAAACTCACAATCAAGGGAAGTAGAGTGCCCCCCTTCGGGTGCAATCGTTTATCCCCCTAACTCAAGAGAACGTATTATTTCAGCGATAAAAAGCTTTAAACCTTATAAAACAGCAGGGCCGGATGGCATCATACCAGCGCAGCTGGATGCAACAATCGAAACTTCTGCGAATTGGCTACTAAGCATGTTTAGGGCCTGCTTTAAACTAAACCACGTACCAACGGCATGGAGATCTGTTTCAGTGGTCTTCATTCCCAAGGCCGGAAAAGTATCACATACGAGCCCGAAGGATCTCAGACCAATAAGCCTGTCATCCTTTGTTCTCAAAACTCTAGAGAGCCTGATTAATAACCACCTCTCTTTCACAATCGATAAAAGACTTTTGTCAAATAACCACACTAGATACGAAACTATGCTGGAGAGATAATATTGTCCAGCGCACTCAAAAGGCTTCTGTGGCTCTATACTCCTGCAAAAGGGCCATTGGAAAGGAATGGGGTCAAAATCCAAGCGTATGCCACTGGATCCATACAGCGGTGGTAAGACCGATTCTTCTTTATGGAGTCATCGTATAATGGCCTGCCTTGAGCAAAAATGCTAACCTCAATCTACTAAGTAAAGTACAAAGAGCCAGTATTATCTGCATTAGCGGAGCTTTGCAAACGACGCCTTGAATGTTTTTCCTGACCTTCTACCCCTCGACTTAGTGGGTCAACAGATGGCGGCTCTTGCCGCGCTTCGACTAAGAGAGACATATCAATGGGAGTCTAGCCTATGTGGGCACTCAAGCATACTGAGTAAGTATAGCTTCCTTCCGGACTGCACTGATCGCTGCGTCGATACCATGGTCCCAGACAGAAACTTCGCGATGTTGATTCCAGGTAGGGAGGAGTGGTCTAAAAATTTATATACGCCACCTGGAAGTAACGGGTGTTTTTTTTAGGGGTATAGAACTTCGAATTGAAATAAAACACAAGAAAATCGTTTTAAGGTCCATCAATTTGGCTTTATTGGAAGGATAATTTTATGCCATTAATGTTTAAATATGATTTCGGGCATGTGGCCGCCGCGGCTGGCTCGAATAAAGCCAATTCTACAGGTCCAATTTTCAACCACTTTTTCGAGCATATGGGGCCGTATGTCGGCAATAACGCCACGAATGTTGGCTTCCAATTCCCCTAACGTTTCTGGTTTGTTGGTGTAGACGAGCGACTTCACATATCCCCAAAGAAAATAATCCAATGGTGTCAAATCACACGATCTTGGTGGCCAATTGACAGGTCCATTCCGCGAAATTATGCGCTCAGCGAATGTTTCCTTCAATAAATCGATTGTGACGTGCGCTGTGTGGCATGTAGCGCCGTCTTGTTGGAACCACAACTCATCCACATTCATGCCATCCAATTCGGGAACAAAATAGTCGGTTATCATGGCTCTATACCGGTCTCCATTAACGGTAACTGCCTCTCCAGCATTATTGCGGAAGAAGTATGGCCCAATGACTCCACCAGCCCATAGAGCACACCAAACAGTCAGTTTTTGTGGATGTAATGGCGTTTCAAGGGTCTCATGTGGATTCTCTTCACTCCAAATGCGGCAATTTTGCTTGTTGACGTAGCCATTCAACCAAAAATGAGCCTCATCACTGAACAAAATTTTGCGATGAAAATCAGCATCGAGATCAATCTCATTTTCGGCCCATACACCAAAATCACGACGCATTGCATGGTCTCGCGGCTTTAATTCTTTCACAAGCTGGATCTTGTAAGGTCGCAAGCCAAGATCTTTGCGCAAAATCTTCCATAAAGTTGATGGACAAAGCTCCAATTGCTGTGCACGGTGGCGAATCGATTCATTCGGGTCCTCTTCAACACTTTGCTCTACAGCGGCAATTGTTTCTTCGGTTCGCACTGTTCGACGTCTCTGCGGATGCGTATTATCACATAGAGTAAACGTAGTGCGAAAACGATCCATGGTTAACCGAATTAATTGCTCTGATGGACGATTATGTCGACCATAAAATGGACGGAGCTCACGGTAAACTTCGCGAACTGAACCATTATTTTCGAAATAAATTTGCACGATTTGCAACCGTTTTTCTTTTGTCAACCTGTTTATGATGAAATGGCAAACCAAACTGAACATAAATGACATTAGAGTTGCCAGATTTGACAACAAAATGCCAGTTTTATCTCTATTCAAAAAACAAACCTGTAAAAAAAACAACCTGTATTACGGTGTTCACAGATGGTTCGAAGCTGAATGGCAGAGTAGGGGGAGGGGTCTTCTCGCGAGTTTTATCTCTGAGCTGTTCTTTCAGGCTGCCGGATCACTGTAGTGTTTTTCAAGCTGAGGCTTCAGCCATTAAGGAGGCTGTGGACAGGTTGCAAACCGTCTTAAAAGCCAACAACGTTTTTATATTTAGCGATAGCCAAGCGGCAATTAGAGCAGTGAGCTCAGCTGCGATAACTTCAAAGATTGTACTGGACTGCCGCCGATCTCATCAAGAGATGGCTAAGCAGAACAGACTAAACCTCATCTGGGTTCCAGGCCACAGGGACATCGAGGGTAACTGTATAGTGGATGAACTTGCGAGGGAAGGGACAACCAAGCAGATTCTTCCTGGTAAAGAACGCATTGGTATGCCCTTTGGTACTTGCAGGCTGCTCTCAAAAGAATATGCTTATGCTCGTGCGAATGAGAGGTGGGCACAGACCACGACTTGTAGGATATCTAGGCAGACTTGGCCTAGATGGGATCGTAAACGGTCGCGGGGTCTGTACACCTTAAAACGGGATGATATATCTCAGATCATTGGAGCCCTTACGGGGCACTGCCTCATAGAAAACCACGCGGGGCGTCTCGGTGTACCCTTTCACAGATGCTGTAGAAGCTGCAAAAATTATGAAGAGGAGGAAACTGTTCTTCATCTTCTATGCAATTGTCCAGCGCTAGCAAGAAGCAGGCTACGCTTTCTAGGGGTACCACTTTTTGGAGACCTCGGAGAATTAGGTTCTTTAGACCCAAGATGCTTGGCGAGATTCGTCAAGAGCTCAAAATGGTTCAGCAAGGGGGAATGAACGCTTAGCTAGTGGTATCACAAAGGGCCTCCAATCATGGCCTAAGTGGGTCGCTGAAGCAACGGTGACAGCCACATATACCTACCTACCTAGCGAAGTGAATGGGTCCGGAGATATACGAGGACAAGACAAAGTGTCTCCTGTCATCAAATAGACAGTCGGCGCATTCACGACCTGGATCTAACATCACTGTTGACAGCTATAAATTTGAAAAAGTAGAAGACTTCGTTTACTTAGGAACCAGCATTAACACCAATAACAGTGTCAGCCTTGAAATCCAACGCAGAATCTCTCTTGCCAACAAGTGCTACTTCGGACTGAGTAGGCAATTGCACAGTAAATTCCTCTCTCGACGGACAAAAACCATAGTCTATAAGTCTTTCATCATGCCGCCCTATTGTATGGTTCAGAAGCATGGGCGATGACAACATCAGATGAGAGGGCTCTTGGAGTGTTCGAGAAAAAGATAGTCCGAAAGATTTATGGGCCTTTACGACTTTGCGATGGCGAATACCGAAGAAGATGGAACGATGAGTTGTACGAGCTTAATAACGTTCGAATGGATAAAAACGTTCCAGCCCAGAAATTATTCGTCGCGGTACCCGCTGGTGTTAGGAGAGGAAAAGCGGGGCCTCCTCTGTGTTGGAAAGACCAAGACCAATGATCTCTATTTACTCGCAATTTTGAGAAAGTGTTCTACAGAAACTTAAAACATTCTTAAATGTTATTGAATCTTTTAAGAAAACTAACAAAAGTGCTTATGTATGGGTTTGTTCGAAAGGAAATTGCATGAGCTTTCGAAAGATGTATAGATACTGGACTAATTTTGATGTTTAGGTTAATGTTAAAAAAGTATTTTTATAAATTGGCCATTAAATCATCAATAAATGGTACACAAGAAATGTAAAAGCTCATGGTTTTTAAGAAATAAAATAAATAAAAATAAATTAGATGTTTATAAAATGTTAATATTTAGATCTTGTTTTAAAAAGCTCTGGTTTAAAATTAAAAACAAAATATGATGAAAAAGAAAAACTAATAAGCAAATATATCCAAAAGAATCAAAAAATGCCATTGGAGAGTTTAAACATTATAGTCCAAAAAATTTGAATGCTTTTTATGTTAAGATATGTTACCTATCCATCCATAAAAATTAAAAAACAATTTTGCGGTGGTTTATAGATTTCAAACTTTCATCTTCCGCCAAATCGTATTGTAGTAAACAATATAGTTTTATACCTAAATACAAACCAAAAACTTAACTGTTAAGGGCCAAACAAAAAATAATGAAAAGTTCAGAATTAATTAGTTTTAAGGTCTTGTTTACTGTCCATCCTAGATGTTGCGTTTCGACTTGCAACCGTGACTGCCATAACACCAGTGAAGGGCGGATTCGACAAAATGCTATTGTTATCTAAGTTTATCATCTCAACATAGTTAGTGCAGTCAAAGTTTATAGTGGGTTTTTTGTAAGCTCTTAATTTTGTTGGGTCGTAAAATTTTTCACGATAACAACATTTTTTTTAAAGCCCTCTGGCGCACTTCCTTTCTGTCATCAAAAAGCATTGTTAGTAGCACATTTTCTGGTGTTTTGAACACAAAGTCTTCATCAACGTCCATATCTGATGAGTCAGGCCGATGAATATTCAGTAGCTGTCGGAGCCAAATCCAAATCAACAATACTCGTATCCACCAGGACTGCTGGAATTGTCAGTTTTTTGCGGTATGCTGATCAGTCAAAAATTCGTGTAAATGATCAGGCATCGAACCACATGAGCAACAATTGCTTTGTAAATTGCACTTGCATTTTCCGATATAGAATAAGTTGTTCATATTCTTGATAAATGCGGTGTATTTTTCAGATGTAGACGTGCCTTTTGTTTCTTTAGAATATTTATTTAGCAAGGTTTTCAGCTTGTTTATTATGGTTTTCTTCGTCATTATGCCAATATTCAATTTGCTCCAAATTTCAATAAATTTATCCGCCACTTGTAGAGTAATAGATGCGTACGAAAACATTTTATTTCCATTTTTAGACCGATCACTCAAAAAAAAAACATCGCGGCAACTGGGCAAATTTAGTTCGTGTAAGTCACTTGGCAAACCGAAAGCTCTAAAATTTGGATCTGGAATATGCACCAAATTTGATTCCGAATGATTTGATAATGTAATATCATTAGCAGAAGAACTAATTTATAAAGCAAATGACTCTATAATTAAAAGAAGCTTAAATTTTGCTTTAAAATGTTAGAATCGTGAAAATCAGAAACACACGCTTCTTTCTTGAGTAAAAACTTCTAACTGCAATATTGTAACAAAATAATTCAAAACCATGCTTTCGGAAACAATTGTTTTATTAGTAATTCATCAGCGTTGCTTTGCTTTCTCTGAGAAGTTGATAAAATCATATCAAACAAATAAAATTAAAAGCAAAAAACAAGTGCAAATCAAACAAACAATCGACATTGTAACAGAAATTGGATTGATTTTTACAAAATACAAAATACAAAAAGTTTCTCTATTCTTAGAATTCATCGTAGTTTACGATTTTGATAACCGCTTTGTCGAGAAAAGAATTAACCCACTCTTATGTACATACATACATTTAGATATACTTATTTTTGTATTATAAATTGGTTGTAATAACAATACGCTTCTCTGTTTGTTTTCAGTCAGCAGCTTAGCTAGATTTTAGCACTGACAGTTTAGGGACCGGCGTTGCATGTTGTCGTTAGACGATTTCACGCTTGGTTAACCTTATTGTCGTGCAATTGCCAACCACTTGTTAGTAATGATTTGCATTGTTTGCCTTTCCGTAATTGTTAGCTTTTTATTTGTTCAGACCTTAAATCAGCGGTTTCATTATTTAATGCTCTAAATGCTGGTTTAGGAAATATTTTTTTATGAGAAATAATGGAGAGCTGAATGTCTATCATAAAAGCGTTACGTGTAACATAATTGATTTATTCAAAATAAGTTAGTCGGCTTCTTGGCTTTTATATACATTTGCCTAATGTTTCGATTTCTAACAAATCTTTGAAGCATTTTTTCGATAAAACTACAAAACTTTTTTATCAGTTGTTATTTAGATTAGGTTTATGATTTTAAAAAAAGTTTATAATCCAATAACAATTAATAAATATGGCAATATAAATTTGTGTTTAACGATTATTTATAGAACTTGTTTGAGGTTTTATTGCATAGCATCTCCAAAATAAATATTTTAAACTGTAGTAGAAATCATAATTTTCATCTTCTTAGGCCGAGAAGGATATATATTTTTGTCTACAATTAATTATACAGAAACATATTTGTAGAATAATGTGGTTCAGGAAAGTCTTGCTGGATACTTTTAAAAAAGGAGAACAAAATGACCTTTAAATTTAGATTTATTCTTCGTACATTTTTCGGTGGTGTTCCTGTACAAATAAAGTACCATAAACTTCAAACCGCAGCAGTCGTCAAGTCAAAATACTTACCTATGTATACCCTTACCTTTGTTTCCTTTCTTCATAGTATTCGTATCTACTAGTTGTTAAATTTTAAAGGACATCTACCTACCTACCCCATCAAAAAATCGTATTTTTGTCTATATTCGAGAAGCTCTAGCAAAGAAGTAAAAATTTATTGAACTCTTTTTCAACTGCAATCTGTACTTGTTATTTAAAGCATTTATTTTCAATATAAGTACACTGCATCGCAGTTTTACTATCAACAAAATAATTATAATTAGCCAAACCACAGCACATTTTAAATTCGTTTTGTGTTTTTCTTCAGCAAAAATAGCTTTACTGATGTTGTCCTACAGTGGTGTTTATTTCTAGGTATTCGCAAACATCCGACCAACCATATTTAAAATTAACCAGTGTCCAACTGCAATAAATTTCCCATCGAATATCTCTATTGCAACTTCGGACAATGCTTTATAAGTTCAATTTCAACAGTATAGAAAATGCGCCAGGATTTTGCATATAAGGTGCGGTTAGGGGGTCCGGACCCTCCCTCCCCAAAATATCACAACCTTACACGCAGAAAATTTTAAATGTATGTTCATCTATCATAGTTTGTCAACAAAAATATTTTTTTGTACAAGCCACACACCCCCACCGTAATTTTGCTTCTTAAAAATCCATAGTCAGAAACCGCTTTACAAAGTTTTCTTTAAGTCCATATCGCAAATCTTTCTCAAGGTTCCATGTTCACGAAGGGCGAAAAGAACGTCCCCGCTAAATCAACTTTACTCCCCATTTATAGCATTTACCTGCTGAAAAAAAACACCCAGTAAGCAGTGTAATCTTGTAAGTGTTTCCCCAATATTCATCCAGTGGCTCACTACAACAAAAAAGTTTAAATTTTTAATATGGCAGTATTGGAAAACACCTTCGACCATATTGAGACAGTTATAACTTTGAAAAAGTAGAGGACTTGGTTTACTAAGGAACCAGCACTAACATCAACAACAATGTCGAAATCCAAAGGAGGATCGCTCTTGCCAACAAGTGCTACTTCGGACTGAGTAGGCAATTGAGCAGTCAAGTTTTCTCTCGACGAACAAAAATCACGCTCTATAAGTCTCTCATTATGCCAGTCCCATTGTATGGCGCAGTAGCATGGACAAGGAAAACATCTGATGAGCGGGCTCTTGGAGTGTTCGAGAGAAAGATTCTCCGTTACCGGATGTATGTGCTTTACGAATTTGCAATGGCGAATACCGCAGAAGATGGAACGATGAGCTGTACGAGCTTAATAACGACATAGATACAGTGAAGCGAATAAAGACCCAGCGGCTTCGCTGGCTAGGCCATGTCATTCTAATGGATGAAAACGCGAAAAATTGCCGCCTGCATCACATCGGTGTGCGCGAGTGTGTTAACGTTGTTTCTAAATATAACAAAATTCAATTGCTTCTTTACCATGTCCACAACATGGAAAAATCCATCTCGCAAACCAGCATCGCCAAAAACACCTTTAATTACTCCATCTGCAGTCATAAACATGGAAGGTAAAATTGATGACCAGAGAGCTTCCATAGTTGCAGAGCTGACAGCTGTTATTAAGAGCTCAGAGGAAAGAGTAATGCAGAAGTTCAGTGAGTTGGCCGGTGACATTGCAAATCTAAAGCATTCACTAACCGCTATGGAGAAGAGAGTAACTGCAGTTGAGAACTCTTGCGCCGACATTCTAACTTTACGCGGTGAATTTGCTGCGGTTCGTGCACAGCTTACTGAAGTTCAAAGCAGTGCAGTCGCTACCGACGTCATAATCAACGGCATCCCACAAGCCACTGATGAAAACTTGTCTGACATTTTCGCCAAGGTATGCAGTGCAGCGCAGCACAAAGCACCACCACTGCGTGATGCGTTTCGCTTGCAGAGCAAGAGCAAAAGAAACAACGACCATGCGCCCATTGTCGTAAAGCTGTTCTCTCCCAATGATCGGACTCAGCTATTTAAAAACATCGCTGCTGTCTGTAAATCCCGTAAGCGATCGCTCGCTCTCTCAGATATTGGCCAGCCCGGCTATGGAAACATTTACCTGTATGAGAGCTTGCCCAAAGTGTTGCGTGAGGTAATGTCATATGCGTCAGAACTCCGGCGACAGAAATTGTTAGCATCTGCGTTCTCCATCAGAGGGAAAGTATATATTAGACGGAAGCCTAATGAAGAGTGCCAACTGGTGTGCACCAGAGCAGATGTGAATGCTCTTATTAGCACAACAAATACAAAGTAAATACGCTCTTAAAAATAATTTATATTTTATCAACGATTTTTTGTTTTCTCTTAGAGATAAGTTTAGAATTTAACATAGTTTTAATTTTATAAATTTTTTGTTTAATATGTGCTCGTATCTTTTTTCCTTTTTTTCCTTACTTTTTATCAATCTATCCTTTCTCTCATCTATCATTTTACTTCACTCTGCTTTTACATATTGCAATTTGGTTGCCATTAGTTGTGTTGTATTGTTCGCTATTAAGGTGCAGTGTATTCATTATTATTATAATTATGCATTTTAGAAGCCGCTTTGGTTTCAATGACAATGACAGCACATATACATAATATGATACGCATACTGGGTAGGCAAAGAGAAGGTTTAAAAATATGCCATCTAAACGCGCAAAGCCTACCAGCTAAAATCGATGAGTTTAGATACATTTTTGAATCGTCTGGTATTGATGTTGTGTGTGTTTCTGAGACATGGTTCTCTGCGTGGCATAGTGATAGTTTGTTTTGTGTTGATGGTTATAAGCTCTTTCGTTCGGATAGAATTGGGAATGGTGGTGGTGTTGCTATATTTGTCAAATCTAGTTTGTCCTGTAAAATTGTTTGTACCTTGGAGCCCAAAAATTCGATTGAGTATCTATTTATAGAATTAATATCAAGTAATGATAAAATTCTCGTAGGTTGTGTCTACAGGCCAAATAAGAAGACCCCTTATGAACAATTTATTGACTTTACAGAAAATCTTTACCTTAGATTTAGCAATATTATACTGGCTGGGGATTTTAACAGCGACCGAAATTTTCTTATGCTATGCATAGTCTTGGCTTATTTCCTGTAAATACCTTGGCCCCTACGCATTTCACCCAATCCAGCAGCACTCTCTTGGACATATTTTTTGTTAGTGATAAATCGAAAATTCTTATATTCAATCAGCTTTCAGTCCCAAGTTTTTCAAAGCATGACTTAATTTTTACCACAATTGACTTTAGGGTCACAAGTAATACAGTCTCCTACTCGTATCGAGATTTTATGCATATAGACTATGAACAACTTGAAGAAGCTGTTGATGCAATACCATGGACATCAATTTATAGTTACATATCCTCTAACGAGCAGATCGCATTTCTTCAAACGAATATAAATGCCATTTTTGAACAATATGTACCGCTTGTAACTAAATCTAATAACGCTCGCAACCGTCCTTGGTTCAACAGACACATAAAGGGCCTCATTCACAAGCGCAACATGGCGTATCGCAAGTGGAGACGATGCAAGTGTGAGACAACTTATAGTGCTTTTAAGACTACCAGAAGAGAAGTCACCAGAGCCATTAAATTACAAAAACTCAAATACTATGAGTATCAATTTAGCATGGCGATAGGTTCCAAAAAAACTTGGAAATGTATTCGTGAGATTGGGATTGGTAATAAATGCAATAATGTTTCCGAACAAGTAAATGTTAATGAATTGAATGAGAAATTTGTACAATTGTCTGATTGACTAAAATACTGTAATATTCATGTTTATGCCGATGATGTTCAATTATATGTTCGCTGTCCCATTGTGTCCGTCAATAATTGTACTAATAATCTCAACACCGACTTAGAGAGTGTTAATAAGTGGGCCCGCGATAATGGGTTGCTCTTAAACCCAAACAAATCCCAGTGCATTGTGATTTACAAAAAGACTTTTCAACTTGACGACTGCAATGAAGTGAAATTGAGCAATTCCGTTATAAAATTCGTTGACACAGCAAAGAACCTAGGATTAATTTTCAATAGAACTCTGACATGGAATAACCACATTTATAGTGCAATAGGCAAAGTCTATGACATGCTGCGATCATTGTGGACCACTCAGCACTTCACCCCAGTGAAAATTCGGCTGATTTTAGCAAAAACATTCCTATTACCAACATTACTATACGGGTGTGAACTGTATGCTAGTTGTGATAGTCTGTGTCGGAGTAAACTCAATGTCCTTTATAACAATATTGCCAGATACGTTTATTGTATAAAACGCCACGAACACATAACGCACTTTTCCAAATTATTATTTACTGTACAATTTGACGATTTGCTAAAGTTAAAATGTCTAACACTTCTTCATAAAGTGGTTATTGCCCAAGAACCCAAATATCTTATGGAGCGACTTCAATTTACTAAATCTCCTCGATCCCTGAACTTACTTGGTATCAGATATAGTTGCCGTGTAACCGAACGTCAGTTCTTTGTTTTCGCTGTCCGTCTTTGGAACCTCCTACCGCAAAAAATTAAAACAATCAGAAGCACAGTGCGCTTTAGGAGTGAGCTGCAACACTGCTTTGCAAAGTAATTGCTAATATGTACGTAAATCCTTCTTTCTTTGTTTTTTATATATTCACAATCTTAACATTCCATATAAAGGGTGTTTTTTTTACAGGTTTGTTTTTCGAATAGAGATAAAACTGGCACTTTGTGGTCAAATCTGGCAACTCTAATGTCATTTATGTTCAGTTTGGTTTGCCATTTCATCATGAACAGGTTGACAAAAGAACAACGCTTGCAAATCGTGCAAATTTATTTCGAAAATAATGGTTCAGTTCGCGAAGTTTACCGTGAGCTCCGTCCATTTTATGGTCGACATAATCGTCCATCAGAGCAATTAATTCGGTTAACCATGGATCGTTTTCGCACTACGTTTACTCTATGTGATAATACGCATCCGCAGAGACGTCGAACAGTGCGAACCGAAGAAACAATTGCCGCTGTAGAGCAAAGTGTTGAAGAGGACCCGAATGAATCGATTCGCCACCGTGCACAGCAATTGGAGCTTTGTCCATCAACTTTATGGAAGATTTTGGATGGCATGAATGTGGATGAGTTGTGGTTCCAACAAGACGGCGCTACATGCCACACAGCGCACGTCACAATTGATTTATTGAAGGAAACATTCGCTGAGCGCATAATTTCGCGGAATGGACCTGTCAATTGGCCACCAAGATCGTGTGATTTGACACCATTGGATTATTTTCTTTGGGGATATGTGAAGTCGCTCGTCTACACCAACAAACCAGAAACGTTAGGGGAATTGGAAGCCAACATTCGTGGCGTTATTGCGACATACGGCCCCATATGCTCGAAAAAGTGGTTGAAAATTGGACCTGTAGAATTGGCTTTATTCGAGCCAGCCGCGGCGGCGACATGCCCGAAATCATATTTAAACATTAATGGCATAAAATTATCCTTCCAATAAAGCCAAATTGATGGACCTTAAAACGTTTTTCTTGTGTTTTATTTCAATTCGAACTTCTATACCCCTAAAAAAAACACCCGTTACATATAATCTTCTTTATACTTTACTATTCCTACTTAGTTCTTCTGCTAATTCGCTTCTTATCCACTATGAACTTACTCTATGTTAATATTAAGATCAGTTATTTAATTTCAAACACTGTAAAATAACTTTTGGTTGTGTGTTTGATAAATGAATAAATAAATAAATAAATAAATAGAAGATAAGATCATCACAAATCTCTACCTCAACGAAATTTTGTTTTAAATTATAATAATTTGCAATTTTATTCAGCTCAAGGCCAGTTTATGAAGGATTTTTGTGAAAAACCAACAACAGTTTTTAATGGTTGAAGTTATAGTACTATTTCGGAAATCACCACATTTTCTCATCAGACTTCTTTTCATTAAATTAATTAAATTTATTTTTCATAACCACTTAATATATAATAAAACCGAAAATTTTAATTTAAATCGAGTTACTAAAATCCGATTGACTGAATACGTAACAAAAACGTGTAAGATAAATTGGCAAAAATAATGTAATTAGTTATTGTTAGACTATATTAGTAATTCATTTTGTATTGCTTATGAAATTTAAGGTCGATTTGTTTTTGCGCTAAATTACTCGCGGAAGCCAAGAAGAAAGAAGTCTGATGGGCAGATGAGGTGATTCTACCGCTTTGGGTATTGCTGTTTTTTCTTTTAATTTTTCCCAAAAACTAATCGACCTTAAAATAAAAATAATAATTAAGTTCCCAAATATGGTACACTCATACATATGTACTAGGCATGTCAATCACGTTTTCAACTCCCGAATAACCCGTGATAAGTCTATTCAAATCCCGGAATCGCAGAAATGAGGGAATTTAATGTATACGAAAATTTCCATTTGACTTCAAACCAAAATAGTCCACAAAGATGAAAAGCAGAAAGGGCTTATCGAATAACAGACGCAAATAAAACACTAAACATACCTTTCAGAGTTGTATTGAAATAAGAAAATATAACATGAGACACAAAAACAATTTTACAACTATTGTATTACGATAACACAATAAGATAAACAACACGGCTTGTTAACGCCCTAAAGGCTTTGTTTTGCCCTTACCATTATAAACAAGCTGAAGAATATCATCCTCGAGTAGAAATTGAGCTATGAACTTTTAATAGAACTAACGACGAGGTGCCTGAAGTGGATAAGGCTGTAAGTCTCAAAGATAAATTGCATCCACTTTTAACGAGCAGCTGGCAATTGCCCAATAATCGAAAGGCATAAAATGTATCAGAAGGATTGGCAAAAGAAATTTATAGTGTTTGTATTGGGGGAGATACAGGCTATTTCCTATCGGAAGCAATTAATTTTTTGTCGACAATCCAACCAACAAAGGTTGAAGCGGAATGGAGCTTCTCCACTGCATGTTTTATATGCAACATATTAAGGTCCAGGTTGGACGCATTTTCATCAAAGAAGAATAAATAATTCTGCCTCGCTCGAAATAAAATGGGTGATGCTTTAATTTTTACTTGATTAAAAATAATTTTACTTTATGTAGTTGCATTTGCTTCTGTACCAAGTATCTATATTTGTATTTGAAGTATACTTGTTTTTGTATGTGAGTCAAATTTTACGTTTATTTATTTTTTGTTCTTGAAAAGACCAATAAATACATACATGAATTATGTACAACAAATCGTTTTTGGCGTAGAATACGTCTTACCTTACGGTATGGGCACCTATGTCAGGTTTTTATTGTTGTAATCTCTATTACTTTAATTATAAGGAAACGGCTCGGTAACTTTTTTTAAAAAATTTTTTGTAGTCAAATGAAGATGTTAGCTTTCGTTTGACATACATTTCATGTTGGTTGATATCTTCCTAATATTTAAATTTCTCAAATGAAAATTGCATAAACACATGCACACAAATATGTGTGTGGTGTTTGGTTGAGTGTTTGCTGTTGGGCGATTTAAATGTACTCGTGCAGCCCTTTCTTTGTATTGCATAATTTTAGGCGGGCAAGTTAAAGTAGAGTAAGGGCAGAGAAAGCGCTGCCAACTACTGCTTATTAGTGGTGATTTTAACACAGAAATCACTTCAAATACTAGATTGGCGAAATTTATGAGCGATACGTTTAATTTGGATTATATTCGAAATGATGCTCCCACAACTATTGATAACACAACCATTGACTTAGTTTTTGCGAGAAATTTAAATGTTAATTTAAAAACATATTTATCCTATTTTTCCCATCATAAGCCTATATTCTCAAAAGTAACTTTCAAATAATCAAATAGATTTGGGTCTGTTATTTATCATTTATCTTTACTATTGATAACTACCATTGACTTCGTTTTTGCGAGAAATTTAATTGATAATTTAAAAACATTTTTATCCTATTTTCCTATCATAAGCTTATGTACATATATCATCAAAAGTAACTATCAAATAAAGAAATTCATTTGCTTGCATTATTTATCATTATAAATTATCATTATACATATGTTTTCTGTCTTATCGGATGGCGTATTCTACGTTAAACTTAATGGCCGTGTCTCTGGCACAGCCTCCTTCTTTTTTGTATACTTCTTCAACATAAAATTTTTTTTTTTACAAATTAAAAATTACAAGTCAAAACAATTCGATCGAAAATCTCCAAACCAAACTTGACAAGGGATGACGGAAAATCGTTCCAAAAAATATCAAAAAAAAATCACTTAATTGTCCTAGGCCTCTCGTTTCAATCAAGAATATGATATAACGTTTATAATATTCTATTTTATCTTGCCTTTCACACGTTTATTTTTACGAGAACTAAACAACACTTTTTATTATGCACTTAACTACATTGTATACAGATGTAAATTTAAACTATTTATTTACTACTTTATTGCTACATACATTCTTGTGTTTGTATGTATTTACAGTAATTAATAAACTTTATTGCATAAATATGTATATACGAATATAAATACATATGTGCATATATTTATTAGAGTGTGTTTATTTATTTCCTACGTAAAATATTTTAAAGGGCTTCAGAGCGGAGCGGAGCTAAAGGTCAATAGATTTTAGCCGAAGCGGACCGCTAGGAAAAAACCCAATTAATTGGCACAAATATTTTCTTATTAATAGCAAAATATGAAAATTATGATGTTCTACAACTGCAACTTGTTTTTCAGCAGTAGACAGGGGCAATTGCCAGGGCAATTAAAAAGCCGATTATAAAAACGAAATGTTCAAGGAATTCGGAAGTACATAACATAGTTGATATAGATATATTCGTCAATTCCAGATTAAACGCCAGAAGTAAAATATTTTCAAAAACATTTGGAATAAAAGAAAGTTTTTCCGAAAATTGTTTAACTTTAGTATAGAAACAGAGGATATCGTTCCGGGGAGGAAGGGCATTGGGATTCCCCTTTCCACATGTGGTCTGCTCCTGGAAAAATGGGCCTTCGGTCGGCTCAGCAAACGCTGGGCGGAAACACCGACTTGCAAAGTGGCAAGGTCCTTTTGGCCGGTGCTGGACCGCAGGCGGTCTGGGGAATTACTAAGTACCACCAGACCATTGCTCTCGGCTTTGATCGGCGTACTGACCGGGCACTGCCCAATGGGGATCCACGCTGTAAGGCTGGGCATTGTCTCGAACCCGAGGTGCGGGTGCTGCATGGAGGATGATGAGGTGAAATCTTCTCAACACTACCTTCTCAGCTGCCCTGCCTTCGCAAGGCTCAGATTTAAACACCTTGGCTCGCACTTTTTCGATGCTCCAGAGAGGCTCTGTGGGTAGACATAGGTCGGTTGCGGACCTTCATTACGAGCTCCCGGCGCTTCTTCTAACATATATATGTATCTTACGGTGGGTATCGTCTCTGTGTAGGTATAAAAGGCTATAAATATATCAGTGGTACCACAATGGACTTTATATCTAGTCTAAGTGAGCCCCATCTCTGGGCTACCACCTAACCTAACCTAGTACAGAAAGGGTGATTAAAAACTGAGAACGCGCTTTTAGAGCCGATTTCAGATGAAAGTTAAATTTTACTTAAGTTAAACTTTGTTTTGCTATTTAAATGTCGTTTAACTTTCTATGTAGTTGAATTTTTTGCTTATTTTTACATTTTGTACTATTCAACTGCTTTTTGTTTGGTATAAATGCAGCCGACCGCAACGCAACACTTAAGCCGGCATCTTAACGCACTGTGCTAAGCTTACGATGTGTGAGCTGCTGTTATTTTCCTTCTTTTCCCTTCACAACTTACTCCAATCAAGTGCGGCTGTTTTGGTGCTATTTCTACTATACTTTTTATTTTTACCATTACTATTTAATAAAATATTGTTTGTTAAGGCAGGCTCATACTTTTATACATTTTATTTGTTATTGTTTGGACATACACATGTATATGTATATTTGGACATATGTATATTTAACTAGAGTTAGACCTAGCAAAAGTTCCGAAATCATCAGTGTGGTGAGCTGAGTCGATTTAGCCATCTCCGTATATCCTTCTGTCCGTCTGCTTGAACGCAACCTAGTCCCTCAATTTGCAATTTAAAACTTGGCAGCCAGTCAGTTAGACATTTATCGGAATCGGCCAGATTGGGCGACTATAACGTATATGGGAGCCGATTGTTCTGATATTATATTTTGGCTCCATAACTCTTTAATTTTAGCAAGAAGGTCCGATATTATTAGCCTTATATACTCGTGAGCAGGGAAAATCATAAAAATCAAAGAAATGTAACATATACATAGCTCCAATACGACCGATTGTTCTGATATTGCATTTGCACCTTAAATCCTTCCTTTGATCAGCTAAAGTCTTGAAATTTGAACAGGCGTCAGTTATTGTTAACAATATTTTTATTAGCAGTGCAAATCACAGAGATCAGAAAAACATAACTATACACCCATATAATTCTTCTATTCATGAAAGGTATGAAGCCTTCGACAGCTTTTTTTTATTTGTTTCCTTATAATTTTTCCTAAAAACCAATCGGTCTAAACAATTAAAATTAAATAGTTATATCATAGAGTAACATAAAATTGAATTAAATTTCGTACTACTTACACATGTACATATGTAAATACATCAAAAAATTATTTTGAAAGCTTAAGATCTTTATATTTTCTGCTATGGTCAAATGAATATCATGAAATGTCGCTATAATATAATTTTGGCGCGTACACTATATAGCTCAGTGTTTGGCCGAGCTTCTCCTACCATTTGTGGTGTGCGTCTTTATATTATACCACAAATGGAGGGACCTACAGTTTTGTGCCGACTCCGAACGGCAGATGTATTTAATGAGAAGCTTTTTCATGGCAGAAATACCCTCGGAGGTTTGCCATTGCCTGCCGAGGGGTGACTGCTATTAGAAACAACTTTTTCTATTATTAAGATTTTGCTTGCCCTGACTGAGATTCGAACCTCGAACTCACCGGCATATCAAGTTATAGCACGCACCGCTACCAACTCGACCACAGCGGCCACCGAAATGTCGCTATGCAATAGATAATTTTAGCAAAAAAAAAATTATTTCAACGGGCTAATTAAACCGAAAAACTTTAAATTCAATAAATTGTTTCTATGGAAAGACCTATATTTTGTCAATTGTCGTCTCAAACGAAGCACCCTTAGGTACATATATGTGCATATACTAGAATAGGAGTGAATTAAACGAACTTCTCAGTTCCATATGATGCTTTCACATTTGAATAAGAAAACTTCTCATTTAAAATTGAATATTTCCAATACCAATTTCGCATTTTAATCTGCGGCTTTCTATTTCACAATTGCAAAATTCTGATTTTAAAATTACGCATTCTAATTCCAACTGCAAATGGTGCGAAAAACATATTTCCGAATGATTTTCCCCACCCTAATATTCATATGCATGAACTTCCTAATCAATGTAATTATAAGTACATACATATGTAACAGCTATTTGTTTTTAAAATTTTTACGCAAGCAAATTATATTTGCATAGGTGTTTAAATAAAACATACAGTGACAGGTAAACAAATTATAATTCGATTACTGATATACTCGTATTGCAGTTAATATTGCTTAACTTTAATCGTAGCTATAGCGAAAGCGTTCATTAATTATGCATTTGCTATTTTCCTATAGTGATATAACTTTAATAGCTGACGCCACGGCTACTAACAAATATATTTATGTTTGTACATTTGCTTGTATGTACAAATGTTCCATAAATGTGTAATTACAAATAATGTGTGTTTCCCTGTGGAGAAACATACCAGTTTCGAGCTAGTTCGATTCTATATTAACTTCCTTCTCATGCTAGCAACTAGCTAATTGTTATTGTGATGTCCTACGAAATTTAGACTGCCACCAGCTTATTTTTCGTTTGTTTTGAACAGGTTCTGAAATAAAGTGATGGCATCAAGTTCTGCCTGCAGTCAAAGCTCTGTTGTTGCGCCAGCAACTTTTGTCGACGCATATAGCCCTTGGCATAGGAGCGAAAACAAAATATATTTGTATGTATATTATTTTAATTTTAATTTTTTAAACAATTTTTATTTATACTTAAATAAATTAAATAACTATCATTAAATTGAATTTGAGAAATCAATATGTTTCTGCGCCTTCAGAATCACAAACTGTAGTCCTCGTCGCTATTCTCCGATAAAAAAAAGTATGTAAAAATAACAAATACATGTTTAATTTTTTAGCAACAACCTGCTAGAATCGACAAAGGCCTATTTTTAATATATAATTACCTTTATTTTTTAATATCAATTAGCCCCACAAAATTTCAAGGCACACAAACTTAACATTACTGAATGGCAATGTCTTATCTAAAGTTATCTAGTAAACCTTAACTTAAAACAAATAATAAATTTACTTAAGAAATATATATTAAATTGCTTGCTTGGTTGTATTGATATGTGTTATGCATCCTTTTACAAAGGAGTATCGAAGTTCAATTTTGAAACAAAATGAAGTCAATTAGGAGCGATAACGGCTCTTTTCGACGTAATGTACTTAATTAAAAATAAATTTCGACAGTTTGGTTTTTCATTTAGCGGAATTTTATAAGTCGACAAAAAGGCCAAAAACATAATATATGTATATAATTGTTTACCTTATTTTAGAATTTTTAAAACCAGAGTTCGAAAATATCAATCGACCTTTTCAAAGGTTTTAAAGTTTAAAAAAGGCCAATACATTTTGGTATGTACTTATGTCCGAGTACATATTAAAGCACCAATTGAAATACAAAAATTTAAGGGCAGAAATGAAATTTGTTTTCTATTCCACTCTAAAGTTATGTTTAACATAAAAAAAAAATTGTTTGAGTAGCT
Organism: Philophylla caesio; assembly: GCA_963971545.1. Lineage (NCBI taxonomy): Eukaryota > Metazoa > Arthropoda > Insecta > Diptera > Tephritidae > Philophylla > Philophylla caesio. Next base: position 100,969,657 of record OZ020607.1, on the reverse strand, counting down.
TGCATTCATCGAATACTATTTTGTATAACTTTAAATAAATATAAGTTGTATTGAAAAAATTTGTGGGAAATTTTATTGTTCGGATAAATTTTTTTCATTTTACATGTTATTACGTTTCTGTTCCACAAAACCCAAAGTGTGGTTGTTGATTATATTAGATCTCTAATAGAAAAAAGACTAAGTAAGCATAGAGTTTTTATTTTGAAAATAAAAGCATTATCTTTCATTACAAATTTAATTTTATTACAGTTCCGGTGGATTTAAATAGATAAAAATGTATAAACTCTAGTTCAATTTCCAGCTTAGTTTTCTGTACGAGGAACTGGCACAATTACATTTCATCACGAACTGGTACGACTTTACTATTAAATACCAGTTTATGAACTATATTTTTCGCATAATAGTAGCTAACAGTAGTATTTATTCACATGAACATATGTTTGCACGTACAAAAAGTAGCAATAGTAAGGTATGTAGTAAAAATATTTTGTTTTATAAACAAATTGTACATTTCTATTTAACAGTATATTTTATGTAGTTCATACTAATACTTTCAGAGACTGACTTGTATATCAATAAAACAATTTACTTCATTTATGCATGAAAATAATAAAAGAGATATACAATTCTTGATAAAAGAAATATACGACTATGACTATAACAAAGTCATGAGTCGGAAAAGTAAATATGATACCAGCACACAAAGTTTGGGAGCAAAGTATAAATAGAAAAAAATTTAAAACTTAAGAGACAGAAAACTGTTATACTTTACTTTAAGAGAATTCACTTGATATAATTCCCCATTTCTTGAAACTGTCAGAGACGCTTTTACAGTTTGAAATATTTATTAACATTTAAAATGCTTAATATTTTTTCCAGATATATGTCAGACCCAGGTTGCAAATTGGACAGATAACTGAAGCAGTATTTTTGTAAGAATTTGCATTGACGTTTGGCAGGCAACCTCTTAAAGCTAAAATCAGACTCTTAGCTTAGGAAGAGAGATCACTGATTATTTTACCGCGTTGCTGACTTTGTACACTTAGAAGGTGCCATGAGTCTAGTTTTCCGGAGTGATTTTTTAACAGAATGGGTATATGTATAAACCTTGATGCCCCTTGCAGAAAAGTCCACTGCACTGCGTGAGACGCATTTCTACTCTTCAACCCAGTATACGCCAGAGCGTGCAAGTTACTCAAACTGAAACACCGCAGTATAACTAAATATATAACATATTCGACCGCAAGGTAAGTAGGTATTGCAACTTTTATCTTGTACCACAAATGGAGGGATCACAAATACAGTCCGACTCTAAACCGCAGAAGTATTTTGTAAGAACTGTTTTCTGGGCACAAATACCGTCGAAGTTTTTTCATTGCTTGCCGAGAGATTTTCCCGTCCCTTGCATATCGATTTATAGCACGCGCCGCTACACACTCGGCCACAGCGCCAATGCAGTTTTATAGTCCATTAAACTTTAGTACAAGAATGTGAATTAACGCTCATTTATTAGGATTTTTGGTCGCATTTGCTTATATATTAAGAATAATTCTGAAAATATCTTCTCTTCATATTAAATTATAAAAACTTTATTTAAATACATATCTTCCGATGTCCATTTTCCTTTCGTTTATTTTTCTTTTTTATACCCGAGGGTACTTGTACAAAAGGGTAGTATAACTTTGTTCGCATAACGGTTGCTTGTAACAGCAAAAAATAATCGAGATAGATATAGACATATATATACTAAAATGATCAAAATGAAAAAAGAAATCGATTTAACCCTGACTGTCTGTCCGTCCGTCTGTCCTTGGTTACAATAACTTGAGTAAACATTGAGATGCCTCAATGAAATTTGGTACATAGATTGCTGTTTGCACAGGGTAGGTTGGTATTGAAAATGGTCAAGATCGGTCAATAACCACACCCACCCATTTTCCGGTATCCCTTAAAGCAAATTAAGTGAAATTTGGTATTTGGAGCGATTTCGAACTAAAAAATTTTGAAAAATGGGCGTTGCCACGACCACTTAGGAACAAATTTCTGTATCTCAATAACGGTGTAAGGTATCGTCACAAAACTTGGTGGACATATTTTCCTTGATATCGCTATTATTATCGTAGAAAAGTTTTGAAATCGGATCATAACCACGCCCATCTCCCATATAACGGGAGTTTTGAAAAATGCAAAAACTCCGGCAAAATTTTGTCTTTTCAACTTTAATTAATGAATCGCAGCAAGGCGAATTAATAAAGGTGGCAACAAATGTTTGAAAAAAAAGTAAATTTATTTTGTTGTTGCTTTCGATACAGCGAATGTCAAAACCAACCAACAAACAAATGATTTTGACATACATAGATAGATAGAAAAAAAAACAAATAAATCTGCTCCTTTACTAAATTCGCCTTGAAACGCAGCTATGACATAATAATACTTTTAGTTTCGTATTTGTTAGAACGATTTTCAGTCATGCCTTGTCAAATTTGGTTTGGAGACAAACCAGTTTCGGCGTTGTGCCATCTTCAGTGTCAATTTTCGTTATAATCAGTTTATGTCTGTTGTTCCGTATTTATTTTGTTTTTTGGTCAAGCAGGTATTGGTGCATAATCGTAAATGTTACGTGTCCTGAGTATAGGTATCTGAAGTCTCGCGCGGTTAGAGTCCAAAAGGGTATATTTTATCTCGAATCAGCCTTCGCTGTAAGAACAGGTAGGTAATTTTAGTCCATTTGGGTATTGTAGGCTTGTTTTGTATGTTGGTATCTGTCATTTTACCTACGTTTTTGTACTAAGGAGGCTACTTAAAAGCAACAGGACGTACAGTAAGAACAAGGTTTCCTGAACACATAAGGCACTACAACGAACGAATACGAAAACCCACGGCAATACTTGAACCTAATTTTGCAAACCATTTGGTAAACGCAAAATGTTCACCCGGAAACATAAAGAAAACCGTTAAGGTACTACACGTAGGAAACATAAAGAAAACCGTTAAGGTACTACACGTAAAGGACGGCGCCCAATGCTCTTGAAAACATGGAAATATATAAACCAAAAACATTTGAAAAAAACCATATAATTATTTAAATATGCAAATTGGAAAAAAAAAATTATTATGAGCATGTCGATAGTTTCTTTAAACCATTCATACAATTGCTTTGTTTTGCGGTTTTTAATAATAATAATAATCCCAACGGTTTTTACCCTCCATTCCCGTCCGACCGACGCGAGGGGCGCATCCGCATGACGCATGGATTTAAATTTTTTGCATATGCAGTGCCGAGTCATGAAAGGCAGGAGTTTGTTGGGAGTCGAGACTCTAAAACTATTCAGCTACAGAATTAAAGTACATCAGCTGGTTTTAAATTTAAATTATTTTAGATAGTAAAAATAGTTTTAAAGCGTAATTGTGTATGTAATCCATCATCTATTAAGAGTACAAAGTATAGTATTATTTATGTAAAAAAGTGAGTCGGAAATATCAAAGGAACCGGAATGAAAGTTAAAGTTCTGGCATAAACCACGGAGTGGCTCGTTTAAATCGAAATTATTTTTGCAAGGTTTCAGAAAAAGAGGCCGGAAATGCCTGGAAATTCGGGAGGGAACGTTCCACTTTACTTCGGCCAGAAGAGGTGGGCTAGACTTCAAACCTTTCAGTAACTTGACCAAAATGGTATGACTAACATTTCTCTGCGACTAGCAAGCGTAGGAAGATTAATAATTTTTAAACGATTAATATAGGGTGGCAGGTTATACTGGGAATCCCAGGGAAAATTTCTTAAAGCAAAAGCAGAAATTGTTTTTGAATTGACTCTATCCGGTCAGAATGAACTTGATGGTGCGAGTTCCAAACGATGGAACCATATTCTAGTATCACTGAATTATTTTGACCATCGTTTTACAAACGCAAAAACACCCTTAGCTTTGTTGATTGTAGCATTGATTTGAAGATTGAAGTTAAGTTTTTGGTCCATTGTTATACCAAGGTCAACAAAGTTAAATACTTGTTCAAGGTTAAAGTGACTTATGTCATAAGAAGCTGGTTGAACCGCCCTGCGAAAAAAGCACATTACTTTAAATTTTTTAAGGTTTAGTGGCATACATTTCATCAACAGTATTAAATAATCTAAAAAGCTTTACGTCATCTGCATACAACAAAATTTTTGAATATTTCACAACAGAAGTAATATCGTTTATAAAAAGTAAGAACAGAATCGGACCAAGGTGACTTCTTTGTGGAACCCCTGATGTTACATGAATAACGTTCGAAGAAGTATTTTTAAAAAGGACTCGTTGTGTTCTGTCGTGCAGATAAGAAGATATCCAACGAAGAAGATTAGGTTTAAAACCAAGGAGATTGAGTTTATGGACAAGTAAGGAGTGATTTAGTTTATCGAATGCTTTACTAAAATCGGTGTATATAACATCGGTATGCATAATTTCTCTAAATCCGTTTGACACGTGAGTATTAAACTCAAGTTAGTTTGTAATAGTCGATTTTCCTTCAGAGAACCCATGTTGCGTGCTAGAAATAGCAGAAGATATGGAATATGTTAAACAGTCAACAACAATAGCTTCAAATAATTTTGGAATAGCAGAAAGCTTTGCTATGCCCCGATAATTTTCTATAGAGGACCTACTTCCAATTTAGGGGTATAATGAACGATTCCTTCCAAGCCAATGGGAAAACTCCAAATTTAAGAAATAAGTTAAATAAAATCGTTAATGGTATAAAGAGATATTCAGCACATTTTTTTAGGGATCAACATGGGATCACATCGGGGCCGGACTTATAAGATTCCTTTTGGGTACTTAAGTAATGAAACATTTCTTCGGGAGATATAGCAGGAATGATAGCGGTGGTCAACGGACAGAGTTTATATGGATAATCTTTGTTTGTAGGCGTGTTGATAGAATAATTGGACCTGAAGAACTGGGCAAACATGTTCGAGATGGATTGACTGTCACTTGACGTTTTGATGTTTTATGGCGGACGGAAAACCATTTACTATGTGCTTCGAGTTAACGAAATCATAAAATGATTAAGGGTTTTGTATTAAATTATTTTTTATCTTGCATAAATAAGATTTGTAACATTTTTTATTCAAATCAAAGTAACTGTGTCGGAGAATTGAGTACTTAATATAATCAGTGTGTAAACCAGTTAATTTATATAATTTAAAAGATCGCGAATTTTTGTTTTTTAAGTTTCTAAGTTCTTTTGTAAACCAAGGTTGCGATTGTTTTTCATGAACGCAAACACGTTTAGGCACCAACTTTTTAAATAAGCTGTATGTAGTATTATTAAAATGCTGGACACTGAGCTCAACGTCCTCTGAATATGTCGGCCAGGCTTATTTTGACAATTCTCGATTTAACTTCTTGAAATTGGACTTCGCGAAAATAAAACGCGGGCTTGAGCTCATTTATAATTTCGTAATTTAACTCAATTGTAGGGTGGTGAGAATCCTCAGGGAGAACCAATGGGTCACACCGACTTATGGATGATTTATATATATCATCAACATAAACAAGATCTAAGATTGCTCCAAATTTGTTTGGAATTCAATTAATTTGATTAAGGCAGAGTTCAGCCATATCTTCTAAGAACACATTATACATATCCCTTGATCGGAATGATATGATTGTCTATTAAGTTCCATGATATGCTCGGCAAATTGAAGTCGCCGATAACAATCATTAAGTCATGGGGTGTAACCATTGCACTTAAGGAATTAAGTAATGAAATATGTTTCGAATATAACGTTAAGTCTGAATTTGGAGGGATATAGCAAAGAGCTAAGTAAATTAATCCCTTACCCACCATTATACGTATTGCTTTAAATTCAATGGGCTCAATAACGGGGACACTCACTTCTTCGGATAGTATTGAAGAATGAACTGCAAAGAGAACACCTCCACCGATTCTGTCCTTACGATCATTTCTATAAATTTGGAAATTGTTAGGAAGGATCTCTGAATTGAAAATGTGCGGTTTTACAGCCTGAGGCACGTTAAAATAAATTAGTCTGGATTTTTTACTTTTTATGATGTCACATTTGCTTTTATTATATAAAACTTATCTTGCTAGAAGTATATAACAAGCACCCAAAAAATTTGACACATAATTATACAGCTCTTCTCAATCTGATTGTAGTGAAAACATTTAAGTGAGATTGATATCGACTTAAGCGAGTTAAATTTGAGTATTTAAAAATTATGAAAAGCAATAAGCCCTGTAATACTCGTAGAAATTAAAAGGCAATGTACATTGACACTTTAATTCAATTAACAAATATTTTAAATAAATTATTTAAATAAAGTATTGTACAATGCCCAATGTAGATATGGATCCAGAGGATAAAATACTAACGATGTCAAATTATCGATAGACTATTGATAATTTGAGACTTCCAATACTTATTGTTAGTTTTTGAATTTGTCAAAAATATCGAGAGAATGATATTGATATCGATGGTCTCTACTTAACATTTCGTAATACCAAAACGCGCGCAATACATATGCAATCACAGAATATTTAATTCTCATTAGTTTTAGGTTACTTAGTGATGATTAAGCAAACGTAAAGCTGTATAGTTGTGTTTTCTCTGTGTTACTTTTTTATATTGAAATTTCATTATTTCTTTGTATATAAATTAATAATTTAGTGATAAAAGTTTTGGAGATTTATCTGTGCGCATTTAAATCTAAGTATAATATTTGTTGAGCATTTTTTGCATTGATTTTATACACTTTAATTTAGTTTTCAATTGGCGAGTCATAAGTTGATTTGCATTGTTATTGTTTCTTATTTACATTGTTTTTGCTTCTTTGTTTTGCTTTAAACTTTGTGTATAAGTTTAAGTTTGCGCGCATTTTCTTTTCTCTTTTTGATTGTCATTCTTTAAACAGCTGTTTGCGTTTAGTTTTTTAGGTGTCTATTACTGTGCATCTAAAACTGTTCGTTGCAAAAATAGCTCTCAAACCTTAAATAATTATAAAACTTGCCCTACCTTACAAACTGCTTACTTCTTTGATTTATTAATACAATTTTAGTTTTTACTCATATTGCATTTTACTGTTTAAATTATGTCTTGCATTTTTGACAACTGCAAAAATAAAAGCGATAATGAGCAACGCTCTGTTGCATGCTGGTTGTGCGATGGCATTGCTCATATAAAATGTGCCGGATTGACTGGTAGAGTCCTAGACTTAATTAAATGAAGGAAGAGGCATTCGTTGGTCTTGTTTAAAATGCAGATCAACTGACGTTGAACTTTTCCTTTTTTTTAGAGAAACCAGAAATGGATTTTTCGAAATCGGCAAAGACCTTCGGGCACTTAATGATAAATTTAAACGTTATGAAAACGTGTTTAAATCATTTAAGTGCCTAGATAAACAAACTTCGCAACCTGTAAGAGAGACCAAACGCAAACGGACACACAGTCCACCCAAGGAAAGTATTGTGGCTCCTCTTACATTACTTCAAAAAAATATTTTGCCTCAACCCCAACAAATTGAGCTAATTAATCTTTTGTCTCCTGTCCCTCCGCCTCAGGGCCCGTCTTTTTCAACTTCATCAAGAGCTATCTGCACTCGCGCTTCTTCCTCTAATAAAAGCAATTCTGATCATGAGAACTTAGCGGCATCTTCATCTGAGGTGGGTCCATCACCGCCTCAATCGCTTCCACCATCCCAATCTGTTCCTATTGTTGCAAAAACTGTAGCATCATTGGATGAGGCTGACTGCTCTGCAAAGAAGCTGGTTGTGGTTCCTTTGAGAAAATCGATTTTTGTTTCTAGATTTGCTAGGGACACTTCTTCTGACGATATAGAGTTTTACATTTCATCAAAAATTAAGACTTCTAACTTAGCAATCCGAAAATTTAACTTTAAATACGAACGTAACGTATCATCTTTTAAAATTGATGTGGCACCTGAAGTTTTTGATACTTTGCTTAACAATTCTTTTTGGCCAACCGGGGCATTTGTTCGCGAATTTGAATACAAGCCACATAAAAATAAAAATATTTTATTTATTTATTTTATTTTATTTTATATTTTATACAAAGCTTACATAATAATTAATTATTACTTAAACTATGCAAACGCAGCGCTAGCAGCAAAGGCTTAGCTTCAATACCTAATAGTGATACTGAGCCAAAAAACTAATTTTAAATTCTACTTTAAGTATTTTCTACCAAAATGTTAGAGGTTTAAATACTAAATTGAACGATTTATATTTAAAAGGCTTAGACTGTGACTATAACGTAATTTGCTTTACTGAAAACTGGCTTAAACCACATATTTTTAATTCAGAGATCCTTCCTAATCAATATAAAATTTATAGAAATGACCGTAAGGACAGAATCGGTGGGGGTGTTCTTTTTGCAGTTCATTCTTCAATACCATCCGAAGATGTTAATATCCCCCTCATCGAGTCAATCGAATTTAAAGCAATACGAGTTATGGTAGGAAATGGTTTCTTTTATTTAGCTGCTTGCTACATCCCTCCTAACTCTGACTTATCGGTTTATTCTCAACATATTGCGTTACTTAGATCTTTAAGTTCAATGATTACTGCACATGACTCGATGATTGTACTTGGTGACTTCAATATGCCAGGCATATCATGGACGACTTTATCGTTATAATATGATCAAAGGATAGATACAATGTGTTTTTAGAAGATATGGCTGAGCTCTGTCTAAATCAGATCAATTTAACTCCAAACAGTTTTGGCACCATTCTGGATCTTGTTTTTGTTGATGACGTATCTAAGTCATCTATGAAGATGTGCGAACCCTTGGTTATTCCAGAGGACTCTTATCACCCTGCGATTGAGGTAAATTACGAAGTTATTAGTGATTTTGGAAATAATGTTGATAAATCAAGTAGCTCAAACGCTCGTTTTATTTTCGCGAAAGCCAATTTCAAGAAATTAGATCGAGAATTATCAAAATTATCATGGCCGACGTATAAAGATGATGTTGAACGTTGCGTCCAGTATTTTAATAGCACTATATTTAGCTTATTTCAAAAGTTTGTACCAAAACGGGTTTGCGTACAAAAGGAGCAATCACAACCTTGGTTTACTAAAGAACTAAAAAATTTAAAAAATAAGAAGTCGCGATCGTTTAAATTGTACAAAAAAACTGGTTTGCACACTAACTATGTTAAATACTCAGTTATCCGACACGCTTATTTCGAATTAAATAAGAAATGCTACAGATCTTATTTGTGCAAAGTTTAAAGGAATCTAATAAAAAACCCTGAATCATTTTATGACTTCGTTAACTCTAGGCGCAAAGTGACTAGTTTTCCGTCTGCTATGAAACATCAAAATACCGTTTCTTGTGACTCCCAATCAATTTCCAACATGTTGGCCCAATTCTTCAGGTCAAATTACTCCATTAACTCGCCTCTGAGCAAACCTTATCCTTATAAACTCTGTTCCCTCACCTCTGCTATTATTCCGCAGATATCTTCCGAGGAAGTATTTTATTATTTGAGTAACTTTAAAGAATCATTTAAGGCTGGCCCCGATTCGATCCCGACGTGTTTCCTCATAAACTGTGCTAAACATATTTATGTGCCCTTAACTAATTTATTTAATCTTTCTCTTAAGCTTGGGATTTTCCCTTCTGCTTGGAAAGAATCATTCATTATACCCCTTTATAAGACCGGGAGGTGGTTAAAAGAATTCAATGACCCTTACATCACTAAGGCTCTGTTCACAACGTTAGTGAGGCCCATACTGGAATAAGGATTTGTTGTTTGGAACCCGCGCTATCAAGTTCATTCCGACAGAATAGAGTCAATTCAAAAACTATTTCTGCTTTTTGCTTTAAGGAATTTTCGTTGGGATTCTCAGTACAACCTGCCGCCATATATAAGTCGTTTAAAACTCATTAATCTTCCTACACTTGCTAGTCGCAGAGAAATGCTAGGCATTGTATTTTTGGTCAAGTTACTGACAGGCTTGATCTCTAGCCCATCTCTTCTTAGCGAAATAAAACTAAACGTTCCCTCCAGAATTTCAAGACATTTCCGGCCTCTCTTTCTGAAGCCATGTAAAAGTAATTTTGAGTTAAATGAGCCACTCCGTAGTTTGTGTCAGGATTTTAACACTCACTCCGGTTCTTTTTATATTTCAGACTCACTTTTTTACATAAAGAAAACTATACTCAATCCTGTCAATAATTAATACATACATACATACATATACATATATTACTATTCGATCAGCTGATGAGCATTTGTTCTGTAGCTGAACAGTTTTAGATCTCGACACTTAACAAACCTCTGCCTTTCATGACTCGGCGCAACATATGTATATGATCCAAAATGTTATGAACGGCAGTTTTCTTGGTTTATATTTAGGCAACCCGACAGCTATAAAAACGCTATCAACTATGATAATCAAGTTTAGCCTCATCAGAGAATGCTAAGGCATTCTTCAACTGTTGGCAGCGAAAAACAAGTTATAACTACGTGATTGATCTGGCTATAAAAGACTATCGTCTGTCCTTGCTGAACTGGAACTGTTTTGCGGACTTAGTTGGTCTTCCTCTAGACTAATAATCATTGAGAATAAAACGGTCGCGTTAAATTTCGTGTGTTCAGTGAAGCTCCAAAAAATAGCAAATAGCGAACAGAAGGAGGTAAGTATTCTCTGTTTTTGAACTTGTGTAATTACAATTGTTAAGTTTTTATGCAGGGGTGTTTTGTTAAATGTTCACAATATTTCCTGCCAAAAAGTTTTTTTCCATGTTTCCAATTTTTATAGCCGAGCATAAATTGACGGCGTTAATACCGAATATTTGTGTATTTTCGTTTGTATTACGTTGTGTTTGTTTTTATTAAAATTTTCTAGAGATATGATGTATGTAGAAGATGCGATGCGATTTCTTGAAACATTAGATTCAGATGATGAGGATATTGTTATACACCCCTATGCTGGAATCCGTCGTACGTTCGATTACGCTACGAATCGTAAAATCGGTATGCTCAAATCCGCTTTTCGTAATCGTAAATTCGAAATTCGTAGACTGTTTTCGCAATTCGTAATATCGGTATGCCAGAATCCGTCGGAGCTGTCAATTGCGGAATTTTTGTACGAACAGCCACTGGTGTCGGAGCGAAATAAATTTTAGAAAAATAAACGTTTATAAACCCAAAAATAAGCAAATATGCATGTATGTATGTATGTATATACATGTGTACATTTGTATTTATGTACATACATACATATGTAATATAAACTATGCAAGAAAAACTAGAATTATTACGTGTGTATATATGTACATACATACATACATATTTGCGAAGATCACAAACAAATCGTACGCATTATGTTTCTTGTATGAATGCTTCTTTGTTGAGGCGAAAACTTTTCACAAATCTTTAAACCATTAAACATTAATATATTTGAGCATTGAATTCGACAATATTACACACTTCATAATTTAAGAAATTTGTATTTAGATCATCTCTTAAGAATGTACATTCGAAGCATATTTATGCAATTCTGCCTTTAATTAACGAAAACTTCTTAACAAATGGCTTATAAATGTTGATATTAAACTTCATTATTTACTTGCAATAATATCGGTACATGTATATTTCTGCCAATATGCCTAATTACGAACTTCGAAATTCCTGTTTTTGGTTGGCAACGCGGTTGATAGTTACGATCGGATTTCAGCATACCAAATTTCGAACTTTCGGAACGGAGCTACGAATTCGTAACTACGAACATTCGGATTACAGCATAAGGGTGAAAATTTTTTGTGAACCACCAGAGGAGGAGGGATTTTCGGGGGAAGATTCTGCTGATGAAGATAGATCTGGTGATTTGCAAAATTTACCACGAAAGCAATTAATGGCTCCATGTGAATTAGTTTTGCGGAGAGTATACTCTCTGGCAGCGTTCCAGAAGAGGACATCAATGTGTTCATAAAAGATGTTGTAAATAATTCCTACAAAAACATTAACACTAGTCTTTTGGAATCACCAGTCTCAACTTCAACTCATAGCATTCCACAAACTTCGTTTCACGGTTCGATAAAAACAACGTCACTCGAGGAAGTAAGCATTCCACGTGCCCCTTCTACACTGCAAGCAATGTCATTCCAATCGGAAGAGGTAGCGCAAAAAAACACCTGAAAAGGAGGTGGTATTTCTTGACCTAACACCACGAAAGCTGGAAGTACGAGGTTGGAAAAGAGCATCTATATCCAAACCAAGCCTTCCTAGAGCGAACAAAAAAATTCAAATAAATTATTTGGTGTGGCTTGATGCTGAAGAGAAACCAGGTGCGCGACTGGCATTTCCAGATCCTGATTACACTGATTGCAGAAATGTACGACCACATCAACAATTCAAAACAATTTTCAGTGACGATATTTTAGAACTAATTTGTGAAGAAACAAACAAATACGCTGTTTTGAATGATGCACCAAACCCAAATGTGACCGTAACTGAAATAAAAGTCGTAGTAGGAGTTCTGTTGATTACTGTTTATACGTCCCGACCGACTAAAAGAGATTACTGGTCAAACGATACAGATTTTTGCTGCGATATGGTGCAAGATGCAATAAGACGTGAAAAATTTGAAATAATATTTCGCTACCTTCGTTTTGCTGATGCTGGCCGTTATTCTACTGACGACACAATTTGGAAATTGCGACCACTTACTGATGCTCTGAAAAAAAAAGTTCTTAAAAAATTTCAAACCAAAACCCGAATTATCTTATGTCGAGGGCATGGTGGAATACTATGGACGTCATGGAAGAAAGCAATTTATTCGTGGCTAGCCTTTACGTTTTGGATACAAGATGAGGTGTTTAAATACACCTCTTGGCTACCTCATAAATTTCGAAATGTATCAAGGGAATAATCCGCGCACAACCCCAGAATATCTACCAAAATATGGCGAAAATGCTTCGCCATTATTTTCGATGATTGATGAAGATACAAAGCAACTTCCATTTTCGTTTTACTTTGACAACGTATTAACGTCAATGGGAATGTTGTTAGGATTGAAGAAACGTGGTTACTACGGTACTGGAACTTTAAGAGAATATATGTTGCCAAAAGCATGTCCATTACCTAACAAACAAGCTTTGAAAGGGAAAGAGCGAGGATTTGTCGTGACTAAAAAAATTGAATGTACTGATATTTATATTACAAAATGGGTCGATAATTCAGTAGTGACTCTTGCTTCCACCGTTTTTGGAAAAAATCCAATTGGCAAAGTGGGTCGGTAGTCCAGAGTTGAGAAGAGAACAATTAATATTCCTCGTCCATATACAGTCACCCGATAACACGCTGGTATGGGTGGAGTTGACAGAATGGACCAAAATGTAAATACCTACCGCATCGGTGCCAGACGGAAAAAATGGTGGTTCGCAATTTTTACTTGGGTTATCGACGTTTCTGTTCAAAATGCTTGGCTACTACATCGCAAATCTGGCTCAACGCTCTCTCAACTTCAGTTCCGCCGAGCTATAGCAGAACATTATTGTGTGACCCAGGGCGTACAAAAACCATCCAGTGGCTTTCGAAATCCAAAAACTCGAGAAAAAAAACTCAGTGCTCCCGTCATGACTGTTACAACCACTTCATTTCTGTTATACCAAATAACAAACATCGCAGATGTCAAGGAAATGGCTGCACCTCCAGCGTAACAACTTGTTATGAAAAACGTAATGTCGGCTTATGCTTTAAGTGTTTTAAAAACTATAATTTTTTGTCTGTATAAACGTGATATTTTGTTCCTTTTTTATCTTACATAAATTTGATTTGAGACTTTGTTCATTATTAACTTCATTTTTATCCACAAAGGCGAACTTTTAACTTTTTTCTAATATCGTTTTATGTAGTCTTTTGTAGTTTATTGAATTTTTACCCGTTCACTTTTGTTATAAAGATTAAATCAATATCGTATATTTTATAGACCATATCCGGCCTGTTGTTACATGTATGTTACAGCCGGCCACGCCCACATCGGGGAGAGTTTTTCGTTTTTTTTTTAAGTTATGCATGTTTCTATGCCCTATTAAAGCTTACCCTCAAAATTGCAGATCTCTACCTCGAAATTAAGGGTCTCGTCGTTAAGGGGTTAATGTAGAAAGGTCCTTACTCATTTTCATTTTGTATTCTGATTTACGTATAAAAAACCTGCCTTCGAGTAATTGAAAACAAATATTACAGCAACACAGGTGTATAATATTGCATGAAATAAAAATCGGCACTTGGACGAAATTTGCAACTATAATATATAATGAACAACCTTAATCTTCATATATGCATGTATGTATGCACATGCACATGCATACATACTTAAAGTTTAATTACTGTCATTAAATTGTCATTAATTAAATTCAAAATTTTAATTGTAAATGAAGCAAATAGGTTGTAGCATTGTAATTGAACATGTTTTCATCCGGCAAAAACAGCATACATTTTGCTACATCATTCAATCTTTGTCACGCGACCCCTTGAAGCAGTCGATCAGGTGGTGAAATGAGAAATAAAATGAAGGTTCAAACCCTCTGTTGAAGGGAAATATGAATAATAGCATAAAAACTAAAAACCAAAAACATAAACGAAGAATATTGTGGACTTAGCAGTTATTGAGGACCACTTATTTAACCCTAGAAAACTAACCATTCGTAAATTGCACATGGCAGCAAAGGAAGCTCCCCATTTTATTGAAATCTCAATTAGCTTCGTATATCGCGGTGTAGAATTGTTTCGTGGGTGAGTCGGATTGCTTAATGGTGGACTTCAATTCGAAACAACGGCAATTTCGGAAATTGTACTAGTGATTAATGTTACTGAAGTTTTTTTTAATAACCAAATTATATACGGGTTTATTTTAATTTCAGTAATGGTTTGGTGCTTAAAGGGTAGTGAAGTGCAACGCGACGGGTGATCTTCGGATGTGATGCCTTTCCACCTCTCACCATTAATCTCCTCCTTTTCCTTTACGCTTGGTAGCACTGTTAACCTAAACCTCGGCTGGGGAACAAATAAAGGAAGGTGAGAACCCTCCCTTGGCCTGACCTTTATTTCGTCCCTTGACTACCCTCTCCCTAATGATTAGTTTTGTTGATACCGAGCTGGTGGTTGCGGTATTCTGTTACCTGAGTATGCAGGGGTGAAACCCTGCAGAAATGGCTTTCAGACTAATGCCGTGGCTGCTTCCGTCCCGTTAAAACCCTGGCAGGCCTCGAAGTACGTTCCAATCTCGTCGCCATTTAGTTGGTGGTTGTAGGTAGCGGTTGAGAACCCTCCCGCTTTTGCGCCGGATCTGGCTCTGAATACCTAACCTCATAAGGGTGGGTGCCAACCCTTGCATAGTCTCCCTGCTTCATAGATAACCATTGAATCCTATAGCGACTACAACACCGAGTGAGGATAGCGGCTTCGAGTAGGGACCCAGTTAAACATGGAAAGGTCAAATAAAAAAACCAAGTCGTCTTCCCCTCCACGGGGTAAGACAGTGCAAACGCCGGCACGGCTGCGAAGCCTGCACCCATAAATGCACAGGTCTCACGACCTGGCTCAACTGGGGATGGGCGTCAAGCAGCCGATAAAATTTATAAACAAGGAATCGTCGCGATGGCAACTACGGGCGATTCCCTTCATGGTTGGTTGGGCGGGCGGTCCCCACACGTTGAGAAGCGTAGGGCTGCCAGAACGCTGAAAAAGTTCGAGGGGGGCCGTTGGAGACGGTGCCTCAGAGTGCAAGGGAGGCGGTAGAAAGAGCGAAAGCTCTACTACCCAATTACAGAAGCACAGCTGGGATAGCGGCTGAAGATAGACTACCCCCAACAAAGAGACAGAGGTCAGTGGGGGAGCAACAACCTGCTCCTAAAATGAAGTGTGTCCGACCCGGTGTGGCCAGACCCACTTTTGCGGATGTTGCCAGAGATAGGATCCTTATCGGGGTTCTGGACCGCGGCAACGAGCACGATCCCAAGGAACCAGTGGAGGTGGGTGAAGGCGGCTCTGGCAAACGTCATCATGGATGTTCTGCTAGAGAACCCTGGAACCCCTCCTGCGTGCAGAGATGCCGGCTGGTTCCAGGGCCACGTAAAGGTCGTGGCATGTGATGATGCAAGGTCGGCGGCGCTGTATAAGGCCCGCCGTTGCTAAGGTAGGGGCTGTATACTACGGAGCGAAACTAGCGGTTGTCGACTGGAAGGATATTCCAGTCAGACCTAGAGCGAGGGCGTGGGTGCCTGTAACACCGTCATCACCGGAGAGCATCTTAAAGATGCTCCAGGTAATGAATCCGACAATACCTACGGGCGACTGGAAGGTCCTACGAGTAGAAGAGCCGGATGGGCCGTCAAGCCAAGTGTCCTGTCTCTGAACAGGGACTCTTTGGAGATCCTGGAGAAGAGACAGGGCCATGTTTACTACGGCCTTGACGAGGTGACTCTGCGAGTGTACCGTGCGTGGTGACGCGCCTCAATGACGGGTGCCTCAATGGAGGTGGACATTAAGGGACCTGAACCGATGCGGAGAGCGGAGCCTCCTCGCAATCAAACTTGGCATCGGCGATGCAAAGAATGTATGCTGAGGAGGAGCTGCTCTTTAGCGAAGGGGGAGACAGCGCTGACGTCACTGTCGTTGCGGTGGAGGAGTTGATGGGAACCTCAAATGATATGAGGGTTCTGCAGATCAACCTCCACCGGTCTAGGGCAGCATCCGCTGCTCTCCTGACGACACAGAAATCGCACTTATCCAGGAACCCTGGGTTAATAACTCGGGGGTCTGTGATCTAGGTGCGGTGGGCTATAGGCTGCTTGTTGAGCGTTGTAAAGGTAAAATAAGAAGGAAGATCTAAACATTTTTCTTTTACCTTGTTATAGTAATGGAGACATGACGACAACACTGCTGGAGATCGGAGGCAAGTCTTTGCTACTGGCCTCCATATATATGGCGTATGAGGCTGAGAATGCCCCTCAGGATCTACTCCGCGATCTAGTGAGCGACCACGCAGAGGGTTTAGTTTAGTGGGGCAGCACCGACGTTAACAATCGAGGTGAGTCTCTTTTTAATTACCTCTTAACCACTAACTTAGTTATATGCAATAGGGGCACAGAGCCCACTTTTATCGTTAAAAATCGACAGGCGGTCATAGACCTCACTTTATGTAGTGTAAAGCTACATATATGATACGGTAACCAATTGGAAGGTTCTTGATGAACACTCCTTTTCAGACCATAGATATATTGAGACAACTCTATATCTGTTCACCACTGGTCCGTAGGTTCGTAAGAACCTGAGAAATACTGAATGGCTTCTCGATAGGGAAATTCTCGAAAGCAACCTACCACATCTAGTACCGGTAGAGCCCAACACCGTCCGTAAACTGGAGGACATGGTGGACTTTTTTATTGCGAGCTGCTCGCAGGCCCTGGCCTTAGCCTGCCCTGACCCCAAACCTTGGGGAAAGCGTAGGCCACACTGGTGGTCCCGCGACTTAGACTCGCTGCGCAAAGATTTCCGAAGGCAGTTTAACAGGGCGAAAAGGCTGAGTCAGGAGTTAGAATGGCCCTACGTGAAGCGAAGAGGTCTCCTGGGGGAATTTTTGTACTGGTAATGCCAGGCGTCAACGAAACTGCCAGACTAAGAAGAAATATGTCGGGCACAACAAACCAGATTGGATCTTTACAGAGACAGGGTGGCTCCTGGACGGCTACAGGAAAAAATACGGTCGAGCTGCTTCTCGACACACACTTTCCTGGAAACTAACAATCAAGGGAAGTAGAGTGCCCCCCTTCGGGTGCAATCGTTAATCTCCCTATCTCAAGAGAAAGTATTATTTCAGCGATAAAAAGCTTTAAACCTTATAAAACAGCAGGGCCGGATGGCATCATACCTGCGCAGCTGGATGCAACAATCGACACTTCTGTGAATTGGCTACTAAGCATGTTTAGGGCCTTCTTTAAACTAAACTACATACCAACGGCATGGAGATCTGTTTCAGTGGTCTTCTTTCCCAAGGCCGGAAAAGTATCACATACGAACCCGAAGGATCTCAGACCAATAAGCCTGTCATCCTTTGTTCTCAAAACTCTGGCCAGGCTGATTAATAACCACCTCTCTTTCACAATCGACTTTTGTCAAATAACCAGAATGCTTACCTAAAGGGAAGATCCACAGACACTGCGCTACATTCCCTAGTCAGCTACATTGAGAGATCTTTTAGTTACAAGGAATTTCGCCTCGTAGCTTTTCTTGACATTGAGGGAGCTTTTAACAACATTAATCCGGGGGCCATAACCCAGGCTTTAAGAGGACTTGGTGTAGAGAACTCCCTTGAATTTATAGAGCAAATGCTCTTAGGTAGAAAGATTACAGCAGAAGTCGGCGCAAACCGTGTTTCGAGGCATGTGTCTCGCGGAACGCCGTAGGGTGGTGTACTTTCACCCTCTACTCTGGAATCTAACTGTAAATTCAATCTTGCGAGAGACGGAATGGGGTGCCGCCAGGGTTGTCGCATATTCAGATAACATCGCCATAGCATACATGGGCAAGTTCCCGCACACCTTGTGTGATTTGATGCAAGGAACACTCCGCTCTGTAGGGAACTGGTCCACGCGATGTGGCCTCAGCGTCAACTCGGAAAAAGTGGAGTTGGTACTTTTCACTAGAAAATATAAGACACCGGAGTTAATTACTCCGGTACTGAATGGTATTCGTTTAAATTTAAAGAAGGAAGCCAAGTTTCTTGGCGTCACACTAGATATGAAACTAAGCTGAAGAAATATTATTGTCCAACGCAGTCAAAAGGCTTCTGTGGCCCTATACTCCTGCAAAAGAGCCATTGGAAAGGAATGGTGTCAAAATCCAAGCGTATGCCGCTGGATCTATACAGCGGTGGTAAGACCGATTATTCTTTATGGAGTCATCGTATAATGGCCTGCCTTGAGCAAAAATGCTAACCTCAATCTACTAAGTAAAGTACAAAGAGCCAGTATTATCTGCATTAGCGGAGCTTTGCGAACAACACCAAACGACGCCTTGTATGTTTTTCCTGACCTTCTACCTCCCGACTTAGTGGGTCAACAGATGGCGGCTCTTGCCGCTTCGATTAAGAGACACATATCAATGGGAGTCTAGCCTATGTGGGCACTCAAGCATACTGAGTAAGTATAGCTTCCTTCCGGACTGCACTGATCGCTGCGTCGATACCATGGTCCCAGACAGAAACTTCGCGGTGTTGATTCCAGGTAGGGAGGAGTGGTCTAAAAATTTCTATACTCCACCTGGAAGTATTACGGTTTTCACAGATGGTTCGAAGCTGAATGGCAGAGTGCGAGTAGGGGTATTCTCGCGAGGCTTATCTCTGAGCTGTTCTTTTAGGCTGCCGGATCAATGTAGTGTTTTTCAAGCTGAGGTTTCAGCCATTAAGGAGGCTATGGACAGGTTACAAATCGTATTAACGCTTTTATATTTTGCGATAGCCAAGCGGCAATTAGAGCAGTGAGCTTAGCTGCGATAACTTCAAAGATTGTACTGGATTGCCGCCGATCTCTTCAGGAGATGGCTAAGCAGAACAGACTAAACCTCATCTGGGTTCCAGGCCACAGGGACATCGAGGGTAACTGTATAGCAGATGAACTTGCGAGGGAAGGGACAACCAAGCAGATTCTTACTGGTAAAGAACGCATTGGTAAGCCCTTTGGTACTTGCAGACTGCTCTTAAAATAATATGCTTATGCTCGTGCGAATGAGAGGTGGGCACAGACCACGACTTGTAGGATATCTAGGCAGACTTGGCCTAGATGGGATCATAAACGGTCGCGTAGTCTGTACACCTTAAAACGGGATGATATATCTCAGGTCATTGGAGCCCTTATGGGGCACTGCCTCATAGGCAACCACGCGGGGCGTCTCGGTGTACCCTTTCACAGATGCTGTAGAAGCTGCAAAAATAATGAAGAGGAGGAAACTGTTCTTCATCTTCTATGCTAGCAAGAAGCAGGCTACGCTTTCTAGGGGTACCACTTTTTGGAGACCTCGGAGAAATAGGTTCTATAGACCCAAGATGCTTGGCGAGATTCGTCAAGAGCTCAAAATGGTTCAGCCAAGGGCAATGAACGCTTAGGTAGTGGTATCACAACGGGCCTCCAATCATGGCCTAAGTGGGTCGCTGAAGCAACAGCCACATATACCTACCTACCTAATGATGATTCATGGGGAAATTTTCAGAAATTTTCGACCCCTAAATTTGAAGGAAATCAAAGCTCTTCTAGAAGAACTCCCCGAAATACAATTTGATCAATTGTATAACGACATGAACAGTGTTCGAATATCCCGCAAATGTATAATGATGGCTTTTTATTATATGCTAAATATTGATTGCATCAATTCGTCCGTTTCAGAAACGCTGAATAACTTCACTACAATCGTAAAATTTAGGAAAGGTTATTGAACTCAGTAAACAGAAACCAATATAAATACATATATACATATACATATATAAAAAAATTACAGTCATCGAACATCGCCCATTTCAAAACCGACGCGCTTCTATCTCCTCTGCCTGAATTTAAAAAAAATCAATTAAAGCTTTGGATATTTGCAACTCCAATGGGTTTATTAATGTTCAGCAACGGCTGTGCGTCAGATCGCCCAAAACCTAATCGCCCAAAACCGAAAAATGTCAGATCGCCCAAATGACAGATCGCCCAAATGTCTAATCACCCAAATGTCAAATCGCCCAAAAATGCAAAAAACTTCTTGTCAACTTCTGTAAAAGGGAAAATGGTTAGTTCTTTGAAAATTTTTAAATCTAATTTTCCCCTTTTACAAAATGCATAGGGCCGGTTGTTTGACTGCCGCTTGAGCCTAAGCTTGTTCTTAAGCAGTGTTTTCAGTTGTTTGACATTTTCTTGCTTAAGCAAACCTTTGCCCTGTCTTGAGCTCGGCTAACTAACCCTTCTACGAATTTCAATGTCTCATTCTATCACATTTCAGTTTATAATTTTAATTCTTTTGTAATATATGGATGTCTGTGGGTTGCATGCATGTTCTATTTATTTTAGTAGAACTATATTTTTACTGTTTTAGCCAAAAAGGTACTACCTTTTGATTTTTGATAATTTTCCCTTTTACAAAATGTTTACTTCTTCATGCCAACATATTGTAAAAGGGTGAATTAATAATTCTCCTCTATAATTCTCCCTTTTACAAAATGTTTACTTCTGTAAAATGAAATATTAGTAAAATATATAATTATAATGCTAATTAATCTTAATTTATATTTTGCTACATATTTATTCACACAACTTCATAACATAACCCCTAACATAGAGCTATACAACCCCTAAAACTCCCCACTTACTACGATACTGAAAGTAAAAGGGAAAAAAAAAATCTGAGAGGGTATTGCTTTTAGTTGAGAGCATATTTACCGTACTTTTATTTTATTATTTTGACAAATTTGCTAAAAACAGAAAATGTCAAATCGCCCAAAAAGTTGGGCGATTTGACATATGTCTAATTGACCAAATGTCAAATCGCCCAAATGTCAAATCGCCCAAATGTCTCACTGCACAAATGACAGATCGCCCAAAAAGTTGGGCGATTGGACATATGTCACATCGCCCAAATGTCTAATCGCCCAAAAAGTTGGGCGATTTGACATATGTCTAATTGCCCAAATGACAGATCGCCCAAATTTTTTTTTGGGCGATTTGACATTTTTGCTTTTGGGCGATTAGGTTTTGGGCGATCTGACGCACAGCCTTCAGCAACTACTTAAAATCATAGCGGTTTTTCCTATTTTGACTTCCGCCAATGGAAAAACCGTGAAAAAAGTTGGTTTCAATGGGCTCGCTTCTTTCAACATTCATCGCAATCTTGATGCTAATATTGACTCTCTTAGCTAATTGTATTATTAAAAGCATACTAATTTATTAAATAACGCATCATGTGACTCTTCTTAGCTCCAACACCACCCCCCCTACCCCAAAAAAAATCCTACGCAGTTTACCCGCGTTGTTTTGATTTTATCATCACTGAACTAGTCGTAGCATCAAAATGTAACATATATTCGTAATGTTTATATAACATAAAGTTTGAACCCTTTGTGCCGTTATTAATGCCAAGAGGATAGCAAGTTTCTTAAAGAGACACTCTAGCTCTAAGATGTTGTTCGGTCCCGGTCCTAATTGTGACGTTGTTGTTTTAATACTGATACCTATTTGCAGAATCTTCTGATTGTTGGATCTTTCCTAACAATAATGAGATAGCCGATATATATGTATTAAGTTTGCCATATTTATTCTCACCAGTAGCTAATGGCGATAAAAATTCCAACACTGTTGACATCGACGGTTCAAAGAGCGAAAGCGACTTATTTCGACTAATTTCCACCAAGAAATTATAGGCTTATTGTAATGCTTTAGCGTGTTTTCAGATAAAGATGCTCAGATGAATTGAAATGATTATTCTGGTGCTTGCTTTTTGATGAAAGCTTCCCGGATAATTTGTCTGCAACTCATGTTGGTAATTTCCATGCTGGATGGAATTCGCTGGAAGGAGAACAAAGAAAATGAATATGTCTTTCAAATTTGGTACTTTGAGTACCTTAAAAATAAGTGCACCTTGTCCGGTGACTCGTTTTCTGGTTGTACTTCCTGACAGTGGTTTTCGAAGTTACTGGTTTTATGGTACATGTCTTTACCAGCTTTGTACAACGTCGAAGCTTTCTTTACTCGTTCGGTAAAATATTTACCAAACAGAAGCGTAACGCCTGCACCCCCCGTTGCAACATTTTTGGACAATAAGGTTAGACCAGGTAGAATGAATGAGCGCCTGGTTGTAGATAGTTTGTATTGTAAGTCTGTTAAAATGTTTCCTCTGTCTCGCTTGGCTCAAAGCGCTTAGCACTGCACCAAGTTGGTTTTTACTGAAATCTGCACATTTTTAAGAGCATGTGATGCCAACGTTAATTTTAGTTCAGGGTTTAAAGCTGGCCCTCCCAAGCCCGGATAGTTCCCCTGTATTGGGTATTTCGCTAAAAGCTCTTCTATATATTCTTCCAACAGGCCTGATCTTGCCAGAGCCAGCCAGTTTTCAGCATTTCGTTGACAAATGTTTAGCCCTTGGCTGTGTGTATTAGCGTTCGTGCCAATAAATGCTAGCATAGAGTCTGCCTATATTATTCATGTTGCTGTTGTGAACAATGGCAGGTGAGCTGCCTGCGGTATGCCGCTTCGCAGGTCACGCTCATGGGTGTCATGTTTTAGTTTAATAGACATGTCTTTCGTATTTAGTATTTTTTAATTTTTGGTTTTCGTTATTATATATTATACTTTTAATAATGACATTTTGTTTAATGTAGTTTCGTAAATTAAATATGTATATTGTTGAAATTTGTTTTTAATAATTCGATTTTTTTAATATTTATTTTATAAACAAAGCAGAGTTTTTGCAATTCTGCTTGTATATATTATTAAAATAAAGACAGAAAAAATAATGATCAACAGCAATCTTTGGAAAACGATAAGTTACATACATCAATCTTGTATTTACATGTAAATATCTTCACTAGTTTTTAGTTTATATTACAGGTAGAAAAATAATGCCAGATGGAGCAGTGGTCCACATCTATTCCACGACAAATGCCGGAGTAAGTAAGCCACCAACGGAGTCAGGAGCTAGTACACATTAACCATAAATGAATATGGTCGTGGTTGTGATATAAGGAGCTGCTGCAGTGATCGCTTGACTGCAAGTTTCGCGATAGACGGAAACTCCATTGCCGGCGCAAATGTATTTATGCAAGTTTGATAAATAATGTTGGTGTTTATCTTCATCAATCTTGGGATTTATGCACATGTAAAATATATATACAGTTGCCGCTGAGGTCGAGTGTGGCCGCTGTGGTCGAGTTGGTAGCGGTGCGTGCTATAACTCGATATGCCGTTGAGTTCGAGGTTGGAATCTCAGTCAGAGCAAGTAAAATTTTAATCATACAAAAAGTTTTTTTCTAATAGCGGTCACCCCTCGGCCGGCAATTGAAAACCTCCGAGGGTATTTCTGCCATGAAAAAGCTTCTCATTAAATACAACTGCCGTTCGGAGTCGGCACAAATACTGTAGGTCCCCCCATTTGTGATATTATATAAAGACGCACACAATCAATGGTAGGAGAAGCTCGGCCACACACTGAGCTACATATGTATATAGTGTAAGCGCCAAGTTATTATTATTATTAAATATAAATACAATCGTGTTTTCAGAAGTGTATGTGGAGATGTATGTGGAAGTGTATTATTAAAACATAGACATTTTAAAAACACAAAAAAGAAAGGCTCCAGTTGTGAAATTTGATATCAAATATGTGTAAAAGGCAATTTTCAACGAAAAACTCATATTGCATATTTGACTTTGTATGTACATCAAATAGATTCATATGTGTATCTATGTATGTATATATTTCGATTTAATAAATATGACTCTTAATATAAAGGAATTACAAATAAAATCAACTTCAATACATATTGGAATAAACAAAGCATAAATGTTACAATTCTTTTATATTTTCGTTTGCGACCAATTTCAACAATTTTCATTATTTAATTTTCAAATTTTAGTAGATATACTCGTACATATGAGTTCTGAAAAACAACTTTTTTATTTTTGTATCACATGAAATTTCTGAGGCAAGTTTAATATGTTTTTCAATAAAATCGGAGGCAATTAGAAGACTGTTCCCATTTAGTTGATCGAAAATGGCTTCCAGCCGAGTTATAATATCCATCATACTATGTAGCACTAGGTATCGCTAAACCATCCTCACTCAAGAGGGTTGCCCAAGAGAATGATGGATTGTCGCGACTTTGCAGGGAGGTGCTAGGGATGTCATCGCGAAACCTGTGGCATATATAGCCGGCTAAATTTTCATGGCCGTCGTACTCCAAATCATCAAACTCCTTTTCCTGAATTTCTTCGAAAGTAACTTTCATGGGTTTGAATAAGGACATATGTACATAAGTATTTTAAAGAGTAATATTAAAATATTGGTCGAGTTGGTAGCGGTGCGTGCTATTAATCGATATGCCGGTGAGTTCGAGGTTCGAATTTCAGTCAGGACAAGCAAAATCTTAATCATAGAAAAAGTTGTTTCTAATAGCGGCAGGCAATGGCACACCTCCGAGGGTATTTCTGTTATGAAAAAGCTACTCATTAAATACATATGCCGTTCGGAGTCGGCACAAAATTGTAAAGACGCACACCACAAATGGTAGTGGAAGCCAATCACTGAGCTATAAAGTGTAAGCGCCAAAATTATTATTATTATAATATTAAAATATCTGTTATTATTATTATAATATTAAAATATCTGTTAGAGTTGGCTGAGACACTTCTACGTCAAAAGGTATCATCAATTTCCACATTGCATCCAGTTGATAAGGTGCCCTA
The DNA here is from genome assembly GCA_963971545.1 of Philophylla caesio. NCBI lineage: Eukaryota > Metazoa > Arthropoda > Insecta > Diptera > Tephritidae > Philophylla > Philophylla caesio. The sequence continues at coordinate 100,944,198 of OZ020607.1, read as the reverse complement.
ATTTCGACCAAGTATAAAAATTCTGAGCCTGTATTTAAACTCTGGCTGATCTGGGTGATCGTGTAATCCGCCTTTAGCACGAATCACTTCAAACAAGTTTTCGAGTACAACTTGGTTATGGTGGTATGTCAGAATATACTTAATATTGAAGTGTCTTTGCAGATTTTCAAGAAGCATTTTCACTGCATTGTTTGACTGTATTATTCCTTAAATCAGAAGCATACACATATGTATATAAAGATTGTATTATAAATAATATTTATATAATAGGAGTTCTAAAAAGGGGGTGAATTTGTAATTACCTTTTTGAAATGGTAGTGGAAATTTTTTTCCAATCACTCGCAAGTTTGTGACTAATTCGGTCATTTCATCCAAAAATTTTGTTTTGGAAGTCGGCTGTAAGGTCGTAGCCGTGTTGACGTTCTCTCGTATCGGTATAAGGTACCCTAACGTTCATAACGTCGAATCAACCTTAGATGGCTTATAAATGGATGGTATAGCCCCTCGTTTAAGTATACGTTTCTTTGCAAAACCTACGTGTTGTTTAAACAGCTCTTTTATAATTATGAACAAAATTTCAAATCAAATTGAAGATATTCACCCAATTCAAACTTTATCATCTCTTGCAAAATGCTCCATACATATGCATGATGATCTGAAATCATATTCTTCGCTTTGCCGGCAAAATACTATACATTTTTTTCTTAACACGGCGTCCACCGGAAAAGAAAATAAGCTGCCACTCTGCACTGATGCCTTAACTTTGTATCCAGTCTGGCAATTTAGTACCGCACAATTCATTTTGATTGCCGAATTAATAATAATAATAAGTTTAAATAAAGTTTAAAGCTGTGAATCGCAAACAAAACGTTGAAAATAAATAAAACTCCAAATATTCACTTGCACTTCACTCGCGTTGTTATTTTGTAAACATCTTTTTTTTTTGTTGTGGTGATATAAACACTTTGCCGATGTGAGCAACTGATTGCCAATATCGTAAAGATAACAAGTAACGGACCTGCGCACGGCGCAATCTCTTATTTATCTATCTTGCGTTTGAATAGAGATGCACCGTTTCCAATAAGTTCAAGTAAATACACAACTTTTTTTCTAAACAAATTATTTTCGTACTTTTTAATGCGACACACAGCAGGTATCAATCTTTTTTTAAATTATTTCTTCGAACAATGGAACACTTATTTATGCAAACTTTTGGACGACTTTTAATGGTAGTTATGTTTTAAAGCAAGTTTAGTGATACAGAAATTTGTTTTATATAATTTTTTTGTAAACATGTTTCCACCAATTTAAAAAAATTTTTTTTAGTGTAGTAGCACTTTTCACTATAGTTTTATTTGCACATAATTCTTAAGATTTTAGACACGTTTTTAATTATATTTATGCCTATATTTCCTTCAAATATTTAACATATTTAAAAATGTGTGTGTAAAATATATTGGTTTCCACGAATAAGACGATGTAACAAAATAATTATGAAATAGAGTATCACTATTGCGATACCGAAAGTGAATTCAGAATTGATATGGATAAACTTTTTTGATTCATTATAATACTTCAATAAAAACAAATTTAGCAGTGATACTTATATTGGTAAATTATGTTACGATATTTTTGTAGTGTTTCGTCAATAGAATACTCCTTTTCAATAAAGTGAAGTCGCGAAGTAAATGATGGTATAGCCACACAAAGTAATCAGCTTTTAACTTAAATGTACAGGTGTTAAAATGAAACGAATATTAAAATAATTGATAGCTTAATTAATTTAAAAATAAAAAAATATCTTATTCAAAACTTTAATTATTTTATATTTAACATTTTATTTTTTAGCATTTGGCTGGTCGAAACAAAACTACCGGTTATTATCGATAGAACTAAGAATCGAAGATTGACGTGCGCTTGACATGGTCCTATACAATATAACATGAAACCAAGTCCATTCGCAGCTACTTTAAAATGTCCCATTAGACAACCCGGTCCTCAAATTTTTGCAGGGAAAGGACTACTTCGGAATATGAACATAGCTGATAGATGGTTTTGATAAAATATGCTTAAATAAAGTTTGATAAAAATCACATAACTTACAATAAATCGGTTTACATATATACGACACACGAATCTGAATTAAAACTCAGCAGCAAGAAATATTTAGTACATTTGCGAATACCATAAAAATTTTATGGCATAAAAAAGAGTTTCGGAAGCATGTTTTTTGTACTGTATTGGAACTTACAACTCCTTATGGAAGTTATTGGCCTGATTTTAATCGTACATATCAAAATAAACATACATACATACATAAGTATATATGCATACATCCATATATCAATCATAACGATAAACATTTTCAGCATCCGTTTATGCAAAATATCATGAATATATAGTGTGTATTATAATTATATGCATATAAAACATTCGAACATACTTACATATATGTATTTTTTAATTAATTCCATGACCCAATTTCCGTAAAGTTTTTTATTCAGCAGAGCAGCAACTACTATTTAATTAACACAATTTACTTACCATAGTGCACATTGTTGGCAGATAAATTTGATTAATTATTGCATTCCTTAAAAAAAATGTATATGTTTGTATGTATATATGAAAGTTCATATGTATGCACATATACGAATGTATGCAGAATATCGCATAGAATCAGCAAAAATCATTAACAATCTCACTATTCGGAAACTCGAACATACGCGTAACGATTTTTTGTTCAAATGAATATATTAGCGCATTCAATCCCGAAGAATGTTTTACGATACCGGTATTTCGAGGTGGAAAAAATTACCGGAATTCTTCGTCGAGATTGTTTCAGTGAATAAAGCTAGGATAATACGATTGCCACATAAGCAACTATATAGTACAATTTAAATTTTTTATTAATTGGCACAAAATAAAAAAAAATTGTGCAATTATAAAATATTGATACAAATACTTCAATAAGATACAAATATGCATAAGGCTATTCGAGCATGTTAATTCCTTATTAACCCATATCGCTTTCTTCCTTCCAAATATATGTAGTTACAAAAACCTTTCAAAGTTCTTCCGTATTGTTAATATTATTACGATATAATTTTATTACCAACATTTCGCAAATCGGCTTTTTAATTGGCCCTTTTCCCGTTATATTTTCTTATTCCTTACTTCATTGGTTATCCATTGAAGATATTAGTGAGGTATTTCATTCATTCACTTTTTCCTTTACTTAGTATTAATTTTTGTATATCTTCATTTCCTTACTTTTTTATTAATTTAATTTTTAACTATTTCATTCCTTTAATTCAAAAGAGAATAAGATCCTTATCTTGATGATTATTATAAATAAAACCATCATTTGGTGTGTTGTATTGAATTAGCAGTGCCTACTCAAGAATCACGATTTAGAAAATACAGAGATTGCGCCTTCCGCTATACGCTCTCAACAAATTTGACAGAATTATCTGTGTATGCTACGTCACAAACGCGGTTGGGTTTGTTTGTATGTTTGTAAGCATACAATTGTTTGTGCTTAAATTCAATGCTTTAAAGTGAGTTTATTTAAAATAAAGTTATTAAACACGAAGTGCGCAGTGTTAAGTGTAAAATCGCAAAGTCTATCAACGATACGGGGCTATAAAACTTACTAAAAAGGATGTGAAGCTGTAACTGCAATTTAAGCTTCATGTTTTTCCCAATGTTACTTTGCAGTGTTTTTTAAAGGTATCCAACTAAAGACAGAGCATAAATTAAGTTATTTAAATATAAATATGTTGCATAAAGTGCCAAATTTAAAAAAAGTTTAAAATTTACAAATAGCATAACCTAACCTCACATTTTTGTTTCCAATTTCTTGCGATTCTAAATCAATTGGTACATTAAAATATGTGAAATTGTGTTGTTGACTCAGCTAATGGTGTATTTGTACAATTCTCTAAAAGTGGATAAAAATATTAAATTAAGAAATCCTTTTGTTTAAACACTTTAAAATCAAAATATAGTGAAAATTCAACGGTAACACATCCTAAATTTTTTGTTTAGTTGTTTTGGACGCGAATGTAAATTTATGTTTCTTTTACCTTTTGACTCGATATTCTGGTACGCTATGACGTCACACAGCTATCAAACCTAAACCAAAAAAGATAACGGAACGAAAGTGTCGCAATCTTCTAATTTATCATTACTGATGCCTGCTCACACGCCACACAGCCATGTAAAGGTTTAACGTAGAGCCACGCTAAAGTCTACGGCTGGGTCTCTCTAAGTTTCGAAGTTCGAAATGACCAAATTTATGTTCTTTGCTACAAGGAGTCCACGTATCAACGAGAAGCTGCACTCATTTGATTAATATGTTTGCTTATGTTTTGAAGTCTCAAAAACGGTATTTTGAATGCACAAAAAAATCTCAAAATACGAGTAAAATTCGCTGCTTTAGCAAAGTCTGACAGTGTTGCTTTCTTATAACACTTTTTTTTAAAAGTAATAGTAAAAAATGTGAAAAATGCTTAATTTCCTAGTAATACTCTTGAAAAGGCCAACCATCTTCGTTTGCATCGTTTATCAATAAGTTGATTTTTTGGAAAATATAATTTTCTTATTGCTCAAATTAAAATAAGTATAAAAAATTTATAGAACAAAATAATAAACAATTATTAAAATATACAACCATGGCACATTAAATAGCAAGCAGTAGTAGAGAACTTACAATTTAAAAGCTCCTAATAATATGTTTTTGCTTTCAAATTAAAATAAAAAAATTAAATAATTTTTTTCGATGCTACCTCTTTTATGAAGTGTACATACTTATGTACGTACATATGTGCGAATACAATGCTTTACAGAATATCGGTGTGTTTATGACAAATTTTGACAGGTTCGACTATGCGAAGTGAAATTTCTCTGTAAAATGGAACCAATAAAGCATCCAATATTTGTTATTTTAACAACTGCCAATGCAATGAATGCACAAAACCCAATATTCAAAGAAATTCTAAAACTTGTGTAAGGTTTAAAACTTATATTAATATGGCATGCAAAGTGCTAGAAAATAGATAAAAGAAAATAAACAGTGAAAACCTCTCAAAAGTCTTATTATTGTTACGCCAGTAAATATGTATGTATTTAGAGAAAAAAACAACAAATAAATAAAAATGTAGTTTCAAGTGTACATTAATGAAATGTGTAAAAAAATAGTATTGGCATTTATATATTTTGCTCATGGCGCAATTTCGCTAAGAGGTATGTATGTACATGGTTAGGTTGTGTACATACATACTGGTAAATTGAAGTATGTATTTAAATATTCATAATGAATTTGTGCAAGTATGCTAAGTGCTTCAAACAATGCCTCAACTACATTTCACTGCTAACTGCCTCCTTTTCTTTACCTTTGCATGAAATGGGATGAAATTATTTCCACCTTTATTTGCCCTTCCTAGATGCAGCCCTACAAGCAGCCGCACAACTTAAACGGTAATAAGTTTTATAATTGAATTATGATATTTACGTACATTTGTGTGCATATTGTTTACTCAGCTTGGTAAATAAATATTTCTTAACTAACCAGCTGACTACAAGAATTACAGAATACAATGTTGCTCTCAATCGTGCATTTGACATTTCCGGCTGTGAAGCATTTAAAAGTGGAAGGAGCTCGTAAAGATGTGAATTTATGACTTTGTTTACTTTCACTTATGAAAAGAAATTTTGCGCTTGGAAAAATTTTGGTACTTTTTTGTAATGTATGTATGTATGTACACATGTATGTACATATGTACCTTCAGATTTCGGTGAACTTTCGATTGTTGGTTGGCGTCTATTGCATACTCGTAAGTATTTATATGTTTTTGTAGTATATATTCACGCGTATTAAGAATTATGAAGAGGAATTTCCTCCTATTATAACAAATTACAACAATAGCAGACCAATCAAAGGCAATTCAAAAACAGCGGTAAAATATATGCACTCAATCCTTCCTTACGCAAACGTTGCAAAAATAAACTCAAACAGCTGACCAACTAATTCTAATAAAGCTATGGAAGAATGGCGTAGAATTACACAAACGCAAAAAGATAACTCTATACCAAAAAATATAATTAACAAACATAAAACATTAAACATTTAAAAAACAATAAACAAACTTTCAATAACAATAACCCGATTTCTAACTAACAACGATGACCAATTTCAAGAAATAGACACACGTAATTTACTTAACGGAATTACAGTAAAATTCGATACAATTAATGCAGAAATAGATGCAGACATGATAAATAACTTCTATGAAGATATTACAATATAATATTAAAAGTATTTTTACTTAACAATAAAATTGATATAGCTATACTTAACGAAATATGGCTTAACAATAACTCTTATTCATCCTTAGAAAACTACAATTTTATCTGTAAAACAAGACCAGACGGTTTTGGTGAAGTTGGAATTTATCTTAAAAAATACATTACATACAACATTATAAACCTAAACACGAATGCAGAAGCAAAGCTATTAAAACACTTAATTTAAAAACAAATATAACAATAATAAACATTTACAGTGCACCAAACACCACCAAAGACTGATTTTAGAGAAGAACTCTCAAAATTAAAAACGAGTAACTACGAAATAACACATCGATGGAGCTGTCAAAGACGTAAATAGCTGCGCTGCCTTTTTTCATGAAAAGGACAACACATGCAAATCTTTCTATACAAATCAAATAATCTCCTCAATGTCTGCTGAGCTTATAGCAATATACAAATCACTACAATATGCAATTGAAAACAAGTAAGAAAAGCTAAATTCGGGCGAACCCGATATTTATATACCCTCGCGATGTATTTCACACACACAATTTCATAAAAACCCCGTGTTTTTCTTTCAAATCGCTGCTAGTATTAAACTTTACTCAACTTGTTTCAATAAATACTGAAAAACGAAGTTTTTAGCATTTTTCAAAATTTCCGTTATATGAAAGTTGGTGTCAAGGACAATATGTTATTTAGATACAGAAATATTTCCTAAGTAGGCGTGGCAACGCCCATTTTTCAAAATTTCATAAATACTTAATTTCTTAGTTCAAAATCGCTCCAAATACCAAATTTCACTCAATTTGCTTTAATAGATACCGAAAAACGGAGTTTTTGCATTTTCCAAAAACTCCCTTTATATGGGAAGTGGGCGTGGTTATTGACCGATCTTTACCATTTTCAACACCAACTTACCTTGTGCAAAGGGCAATCTATGTACCAAATTTCATTGAGATATCTCAATTTTTACTCAGACAGGCGGACACACAGTCAGGGCTAAATCGATTCCTCTTTTCATTATTAATGTACTGTCAAAAATATAATTCAACAAGGAATAAATATCGAACATTAACAAAATATAATACAATCAACGAACTTTTAAAAAATGAACCGAAAAGTATTTATGCAACATTTATCGACTTCTTAAAAGAAATCGACTGTAAACTGTAAGAAAACTATCGACAACATGGTAAAAAATTAAATTAGGTATTCTACCTACCAAATACACACCAACCAGAGCATTTTTAGCATGCAAAACTAAATTTAGAAGTTCATCGATCCTTGTTTTCTATTTATTTTATTGTATAAATAATAATAAATAATTATATTAATTAATTTACTGAAACTAATCTTAAAATAATATTAAAGCGCATGTCGATGGGGATCTAAGTTACAAAAGACGTAACGGATCCCCATCCTGCACTTGAAAGCATGCAAAATAAAAACGTTCAAAGAAATATGTAAGCAAAAATATTCGTCTATTGACCACTTTCATGTTTGAATTCAACTTAACATACTCGAACGTGTATGGAAGATTGATAAATAAGAGATTGCGCTTTGCGCAGGTCCGTTACCTCTTTACTTTACGATATTGGCATTCAGCTGCTCAAAATGACGTCACATCGGCAAAGTTTCTTTAAAATTCCAACACGAGTGAAGTGTTGGTGTTCTATAATGAATTTTTAGTTGTTTTTTCGGCCTTATTGATTTTAATAATTGACAATTTTATTGAGCTCGAGGCTAGTTTATGGAAGATTTTATTGGAAAAATAACAACAGTTTTAAAATGGTAGAAGTTATAGTACTATTTCGGAAATCACCACATTTCCTCATCAGACTTCTTTTTGATTATTAAATTAAATTAATTTTTAATTTAATTCTTCATAACCATTTCTCCAAGGCTATGAACCAAGGAGCTCGGAGTTGCAAAGCCAACACGCTAAATGCTGTGCTACGCTAGCCGAGTGGACTGCGTCGTTTTTCCATCTTCCTTAAATTTAATAATCAAAAAGAAGTCTGATGAGGAAATGTGGTGATTTCCGAAATAGTACTATAACTTCTACCATTTTAAAACTGTTGTTATTTTTCCAATAATATCTTCCATAAACTGGTGTTCTATAATTTTAAAAGTTTAATTAAAGATTTTGTGAAGTGCAACGCGATTTTATTATATTATTTGAACTTATAAAGCAATTCTCCAATCAAAATGAGTATACGTTAGTGCAGGTGTGACGTACATGCGCAGATCGTAAATTATTTTTGTTAGCTGTCCGCACAATTTCTTCTATATCAATCTTGGGTTCGCACTTCCAAACGTGTGTCGCTGCTCTAGGCGAGAAGAACGCTCAAATATAGTGTGTTGCTTTTGAGCAGCGAAAATAAACAACGTACAAGAAAGCATAAGTAGCTTAATTACATTTGCAAATGAGTTGTAGTATACTTATATTATAAACTAATTATATTTTAGAATAAAATCAATTTATTGAAAAACTTACACAAATTCACACAGTCAGAAAACGGAAAAGTAAACAACAATAAAGGCAGGAGTTATGGCATCGTAATTTTTGTTCTACAAATTTTGCTTTTTCTCCAATCTTTATGCAACTTTGAAGAGTTAACAACAAAGTGCCTTGCTTTAGGAGCCGTTTGACAAAGAGTGTGCGAGCTAGCTGCTTATTGAGCAAACCTTTTATAATTGTGGCGCTACGCTGTTGACAGTTTAAAATGTGAAATTTAAAATAAAAAAGGAAAAAAAAACTGAAAAATTAACTGATTTGGTAAAATAGCTCATATGTATTCACGACTACGATAAAAACGCGGCTTCTTCGTCCTCAATCATTTTAAGTTTTTTTTTGGAAAGTTTTGTTGACATGAGCTACTCCATATAATCATGAGCTACACCATATATTTTAGCGTTGCCGCAAAACAGCCCTCAGCTGATGTACATATGTACATAGCTAACGAAATAGTTTTGTGGCTGTAGTAATGCATTTTGTTCGGCCAGTAAAAGTAAAAATCTTTTTAAAATATTTTTTTTTTTACTGTTTTGTAACCGGTTCAATTTTAGTAAACAAAGTTTAAATGCATACGTAATCATGAGTTACTTTCAGACAAATATAGAATATTGACATATTTTTGACACATTTTGGGGGGTCAGAAACCTTATAAATTGGAAAGTAGTGGTTATTCAAACCATTTACTGACCTATTAACCACATCCGATTTTAAATTTGGTGTTCGTTTTGAAAACATAACAACTGCAACTGGTAAGATATGCATGGTTACAAAAACTGAATATTATATAACAAATAAAAAATAAGTGGACATAGAGCATTACGTTTTCTGCGGATATCGACAAAAAATATGTTCATTTTTTTTTAATTTTGCCTTCAAACTTCTAAGCATAAAAGAAGTTGCCGTACAAATGTCAACACACAGATGTTCTGTCGATATCTTTTCCAAAGTATTTATTAAAAACGCAACGCCTACAGAGCTATACATATTAAGGTTTACAGCCTTAAGAAACAACTTGCCGATCAAACATATATTTGCACTGGGTTCTACCAAAATTAACATTTTACTGCCCAACCTAATATAAACGCAAGTCTCAAATTTACTGTCAAAAATTTCTCATGCTCATTCAACTTGTATGGATCAATCGAAATTTTACGCTAAAGCGCATACTTCGCACAACTTTCGCATAACTTTTGAAGTGTCAAATATAATATGTTCAATGCATTTCACCTGTATCCGATTACCCAGAAATAAGCACAACTTAATAAAAAAAATGTGAAGTCTGTTGAATTTTGATTTGGTAGCGTTTTTCTTAATGGACATTTTAATTGCAGTGGTATCAATAGCAATGCTTTTACAGAGTTGTATATTAAGGCTTTGAGGGGTATTTACAACTTAATTAATGTTAACATGTGAATTCTTATACAAATACTAAAAATATAAGTGGTCCACACTTGTATTTTCGGTGAAAGTACGAGACATTTTTGAATGTAGAGGAAGATTTCACCAAACGAGTGTAAAAAAATTTTTTATGTTATTGTTTAGGCCTCTATGCCTAAAATTCAAGTAAACCACCATAAAACGATCCGCCCTAATGTGCAGCGGTCACACGTATGCACGGTTCTCATATGGTTGTGTGTGTGTGTGTGCCGATGAGCACTCACATAAATTACACACACGTACACATTAACATGTTCACTCAAGTTCTTATGTTTATTTTTCCCGCCGGATAAACATATTTCGTTAATTTTCCCTGATATTCATATGATCCGACGGTTCGGACACAAAACCGTATTACTTTCACTTTCACTTCTTTTTTGACCAAGTTCAAGCGAAGATCGGAGCTACCAACCTCATCCTCAGGTAAAATAATAATTTGTAAAATATTATACACCAAAAAATAATTTAAATACACCCACTCATATCATAACGAAACACTAAAACCTTATTGCATTTTCTTTTATTTTCGTTTTACAACAAACCAAATAAAATCCGGTAAGCCTGAGCTTACAAGCAAAGATTACCTGCGATTTCATGGTCCTTTCTTCGCCGAGAAGAATTGAAATTTTTACACTTCACCTCAGAAAAATCAACCAGTTTTAATTAACGAAATACAGTCCACTAAGAACAGAAAACACACAATCATCACGATCAACGAGTCACTCTTTGGATTTTTTCTTAACGCAACACCATCATTTTGATCAACAACAAGGCAACACTTAGCACAACACTTGCCACACCACCTGCCAAAAGACACCAGCACACAAAGTTTTCTTAATTGCCACATTATTTTGTCATCGTCTATATTGAACAAGGTACGTGGTTATCACTTCAATTGCACTTTCGAGTCATATATTCAAATATAAACACAAAAAACAAAATCGTTAAAAATTGAGTTTATGCGCGTGCAACGTAGCGCGAGTTCGTTATAAACAAATAAGTGGTGCATTTTATTTTGTCAAATTAATTGTGCGATACGAGTGCCAACACAGTGCAACACATCACGTCACTATGACTCAGCGCATGGACACCAAGTCACCTAGCGGTGGTTGGGTGCGTCCTGACCGAGCAAATATGCCGGTCAACTCAGAGTCGGAGTCTCCCTTTCTGGGGAGCTCAAAAACAATGAGGTCACCGGAGCGCCCCACTTCCTCAGGGCAGGGAGCACAGAAGGTAAATGGAGAGTCAGCCGCTGATCGCGGTGAGGACAAAATGATGTCTGTGTGAGGACAAAGTGATGACAAGTGCGGCGATTGAAATGAAAAGCAAGATAGAAGAGCTTAGAAGAATGATGGACGGGCAGAGACATGTAAACCAGCAAATGAAAAATGTCTTATCCAGCATAGCAAAGCTCTGCGAAGAAATATGGAGCGTCAGCACTCCACCAAGGAAACCGTCTGTAGATACGAAATCAACACAGACGAAGTCCAAAGCTGGACGAGATGAGTCGGAACAAAAAACAAAAAGAATTAGACTTGGCAACCAAAAGGCTAACGAAGAGTCGAACATAGGGAAAGGAAGAATCACGAAAAACCCGGCAGGAAAACTACGCCCAGAGGCGCATGAACCTGAGTGGACGAAAGCCGTGAGACAAAAGCGCCAAAAAATTAAGACTGCTCGTCCTGATGCCATCGTGGTTAAAAGCGTTGGAGATTGCTCATACGCTGACATCCTGAGGATGGTTAAGACGGAAGAGAGCCTAATAAGTTTCAGCGAAGCCGTCCGAAAAATAAGGAAAACGGCGAGCGGCGATTTACTTTACCAATTAGGTAAGGCATCTGACACAAACACCGTGAAGTTGCAGGCTGCCGTTGGAAAGACCGGTAAGGCCGAGGTAAAGGCCCTGACGGAGCAAGTACGTGTCGTAATTCACGATATAGACGAAATTACTTCGATTGATGAGATATGCCTAGCCCTGAACTCATTAAGCAGCGACCTCGATATAAAAGCTAATGACATTCGCTCACTGCGAAAGGCCTACGGAGGCACGCAAACCGCTTCGCTTCTTCTGCCAACCGATGCGGCAAAGATTCTGCTCGAGCAGGAAAAAGTTCGAATTGGCTGGGTAGTATGTAGAATAAGGGAAATGCTACAACCATTGCGATGCTACAAGTGCCTTGACGTTGGCCACATCGCGAAAAACTGCGCTAGCACGGAGGACCGCAGAGGCATTTGCTTTAGGTGCGGACAAACAGGGCATACCGCTAAAGGCTGCAACAATACGCCCAAATGCCTGCTTTGCGCTAAGAAAGGCACGGATCGCATTGACCACAACACCGGTCGCGTAAAATGCCCAATTTATAAAGAAGCCATCCGAAAAATGAAAAAGCTATGAGACTACTTCAGCTAAACTTAAACCATTGCCAGTCTGCCCAAGACTTGTTGGCGCAAACCGTGAAAGATCTCAACATAGATATTGCAATCATTAGCGAGCCTTACAAACATAAGGATGACGCTACATGGCTTCAAAATGCTGATGGCAAGGCTGCAATATGGATGTGTGGCAACGAACCAAAACATATGCAATGCGTCTCAGTAGAGGTAGGATTCGTGTGCGCAAAGGTAGAAAACGTATGTATTTATAGCTGCAATATCCCACCCAGCATGCCAATTGCTGCGTTTGAAAACATTGTGATGAGCCTTGGTAGGGATGCCAGCGATAGAAGTGAAGTCATAATAGCCGGCGACTGTAACGCTTGGGCGCAGGAATGGGGCTGCCCTAGAAAGTCTCAAAGAGGCAAAGCTCTTTTGGAGGCGCTGACATGCCTAGACGTTGCCTTGTTAAGCACGGGCACTCAATACACTTTCAACCGAAATGGGTTTGGGTCAATTATCGACCTCACGTTCGTTAGCAGGAGTATGTTTACAAAAGCGGAATGGGAATTGAGCGACTGTTACACTCAAAGCGACCACGCCGCAATTATCTGCCAAATAAATCGTGGTACTGAAAACCCCCAACGGGCAGATAGGGCAGGAAACTTCCGGGGCTGGAAATTAACATCCTTCGACGCCGATATATTTGCGGAAGCGTTTCCCACATCACAGTACTAGGGGTCGGCAGAAATTATGGCGAAGAAGCTAATAACAGACATCAGAGCTACTTGCGACGCGTCGATGAAGAGAAACTCCTCTTATTAACACTCCAATGCCGTCTATTGGTGGAATGAGCGCATCGAAGCTTTGAGAAAGAACTGCTTGCAAGCTAGGAGATCCTTTCAACGCGCAAGAGGAAGGTTTAATTTCCTAGAATGCCAAATTATATATAAGGCCGCACGAAACTTGTTTAAAAAAGCTATCAAGGAAAGCAAGCGTCAGTGTTTCCTCGAGCTGTGCGATGATGCGGAATAAAATCCTTGGGGAACGGCATACAAAAAGGTAATGAAGCTCAAAACCACCAAAGCTGCAGTTCCAACGTGCCCACTGTTTCTACAAACAGTAGTAGATACTCTGTTTCCCAAACAAAGACGGCTCGTTTCTCCAGTACACGATGTAAATCTGCACCTATTTGACAAGGCAACGGCTGATGAAGTCATTCAAGCCGCAAAAAGATTTAAAGTAAAAAAAAGCGCCTGGCCCCGATTGTGTACCAAACAAAGTCTTAAAAGTGGCTATCGGCAAAAATACGTGGGCGTTCACCTCAGTCTTCAACGCCTGTTTTGCTGAAGGTCGTTTTCCATCGATTTGGAAGCAGCAAAAGCTGGTGCTGCTTCCCAAGCCTGGCAAGCCCACTGAAGACCCATCGAGCTACAGACCAATTTGTCTTCTAGACTCGGCGGGTAAACTGTTCGAGCGTATTATCTGAAACAGGTTGGACGTTGTGATGGAGACACTGGGTGGCATCTCAAATGAGCAATATGGCTTCAGGAAGGGAAGATCTACGGTGCAGGCTGTAACAGAAGTAATTCAGCTAGCGAGAAAAGCAACCAGTGGGTCTAGATGGCTAGGTGGAACAAAACACTGGTCGAAAATTCTGGACACCTTAGAGCGCATAAGAGTATCATACTACTTGCGACGACTAATGAGGAGAAGAAAGGAGGAAGAAAGAAGCAAAAAATTGCTTGCAGGCGTAATAAGAAGTCAAATCTTGTATGGAGCCCCGGTGTGGTTCGATGCGGTATGTTACTCATCATATTATCGGAGCATAAAGTCAACGTATCGTCTGTGTGCACCCCGGGTATGCAGCGCATTCAAGACTGTGTCTGATGAAGCAGCCATTGTAATTGCTGGTATGTACCTGTGGCAACCACGCAACCAGATGACAGAACGACGAAAATGTCAAACAGAGAGACGATAAGCTCTCTCTGATCGGTTCCGTCTCGACGACAACGCGTATTCAATTTCACTCATATAATTATCTTAAAATAGTATTGTAATCTTAATTAAATTGAATAAATAATATGTAAAATAGCTAATCAACTAAAACTGGTGACCCAAAGACGTAAATATTTTCAAGGCAGCGGAACTAGTACGACCGAAACCGCAAAATAGAACAAGCGAAAGACGATGTAGAAGCAGGAACAAAAAGTAACGAGGTCATTCTACCATTCCCAGAGCGAATCAAGGATTTACTATCCTTTCCTCGACCTGCCATTGCCAAGGAACTGAAAAGGTTCTTAGCGATGATTAATTTCTACCGGCGTTTTTTACCTAAAGCTATCGATCTCCAAGCGCCCCTCTTTAAAATGATTCCCGGCAATATAAAGAATGACAGAACCGTTCTCCAATGGACCGCAGAGACGAACAAAAATTTCGAAATGTGCAAACAACAGCTCGCAAACTGCGCAATGCTAGCGCATCCACTACCAACCGCCGAATTGTCACTATGGGTCAATGCATCAAATACCGCAGCGGGCGCAGTGTTGCAACAAATCAACGGTGAGAGAGTTGAACCCCTAGGATTCTTCTCACGCAAATTTTCGGCAACAGAAACCCGATACAGCACATACGACAGAGAACTGACTGCAATATACCTAGCCGTCAGACATTTTCGATATTTAATCGAAGGGAGAAACTGCCACATATATACGGACCATAAGCCGCTAACCTTCGCCTTCCACCAAAAGCTTGAAAAAGCTTCCGATCGGCAGGCACGACAGCTTGACTTCATCAGCCAAATCACAACCGACATCAGACACGTAGACGGCAGCAAAAATATAGTCGCAGACGTTCTTTCCCGCATACACCAGATTGATACCAATCCAATCGACTATGACCTTCTGGCCGCCGATCAAGAGATTGACGATGAACTTCAAAGGCTCTTGAGCCAAGGTAACAACGAACAATCTTTAAAATTAAAACGCTTTACTCTCCCTTGCAGCAAAAAATCAGTTTACTGTGATTTTTCTACTACTCGCATCCGACCTTTTGTTACCAAAAATTTTCGCCAACAATTTTTAAGAGCCATTCACAATTTATCACACCCCGGTACGAAAGCTACAGCAAAACCTATGTCTGAGAGATTTGTTTGGCCAGGCATTCAACGTGACAGCGCCAAATTCGCCAGGTACTGCGGAATGTCAACGCAACAAGACCCATCGTCACACATCTGCACCACTAGTACGAAGAGACCTGCCGTCGGAGCGTTTTTTACACATCCATATGGACATCGTTGGCCCATTTCCCGAATCAGAAGGCTGTCGCTATTGTTTAACGATCGTCGATCGTTTCACTCGATGGCCAGAGGCAATTCCCATGGCTGACACAATTGCTCCAACGGTCGCGAAAGGGTTAGTGAACGGTTGGATTTCACGATATGGCGCACCAATCGACATCACCACTGATCTTGGTCGGCAATTTACCGGGTTTTTATTCCAAGAGCTAATTAAATTACTGGGCTCCCGACACTTACGTATGACACCTTACCACCCACAGTGCAATAGCCTGGTGGAACGGTGGCATCGGACACTAAAATCGGCTATCCTATGCCACGACAAACGTAACTGGACCACATACTTGCCAATTATATTACTTGGGTTGCGCTCAACATATAAAGAAGACCTGAAATGCACGCCAGCAGAGTTAGTGTTTGGTTGCACGCTGAAACTACCAGCCGAATTTTTAGTTGAGAACAACACCCCCTCAACCACCGAGTTTGTACAACGGTTACGGCAAACAATGCAAGACCTAAGACCAGTTGAAACAGCATGGCATTCCTCGAAGAAAATCTTCATCCACCCGCAGCTACGTTCTTGCGAATTCGTCTTCCTCCGCGACGATCATATCGGACCATCATTATTATCGCCATATTCTGGTCCATACAAAGTCGTTCGACGATTTGAGAAATATTATATAATTAAGTCGAGCGGCAGTGAGATCAAAGCTTCGATTGATCGCCTGAAACCCGCTTTTTCCGCTTAAGAAAATTCCAAGGGGGGTACTGTGGCAACCACGCAACCAGATGACAGAACGACCAAAATGTCAAACAGAGAGACGATAAGCTCTCTCTGATCGGTTCCGTCTCGACGACAACGCGTATTCAATTTCACTCAAATAATTATCTTAAAATAGTATTGTAATCTTAATTAAATTGAAAAAATAATATGTAAAATAGCTAATCAACTAAATACCCACTAGACTTACTAGCTAAGGAGTCTGCTCTTTTCAAGTACGGAGATAACTACTGAAGCCACCCGCAAGGAAGCTAGAGTATATAGCCTAGCCGAATGGCAAAACAAATGGAGCATTGCGACAAACAGACGATGGACATACCGATGCATTCCAGACTTAGAGCGCTGGGTTTAAAGAAGCCACGGCGAAGTTGACTTCTACACGACCCAATTGAACGGTCATGGATGCTTTAAGTCGTATCTGCACAGATTCAAGCACGAGGTTGATCCTAACTGTAACTACTGCGGGAACGGCGTAACAGACAGTGTTGGACATGTATTCTTAAAATGCCCACGCTTCAACGACCAAAGGGCTATACTGCAAAGACAAATTTGCGAAAACCTTTCGCCGGAAGCAATTGTGAACTACATGCTAAGAGGCAAAGATGAATGGAACCTAGCCAATGGCATTATTTCAACAACGATGAAGATTCTTAGAAGAGAAGAAAGACAAAGACGCAGAAGCGCCAAAGTAACAGTGCCACAGGATACGTAGTAACGGCACCATAAGAGTGGTAGTAAGTGTTAGATCGGAATCTAGGCCTTTCCGACTGCACTTAGCTTACTAAATAGGTCCTAAGCATCTCAGCGGAGTGGAACCTAGGCCGTTCTCAGATTGCTCATCTGACTCAACAAAATGGGCAGATCGGAATCTCGGACTTTCCGACTGCGTATGCGAAATTAGAGCTGATTTTTTAGGCTCACGAGCGGTTCCGAAACATTCACATTCAGCCGTCAATGCGGATTGGAACCTAGCAACGAAAAGCTATAGTAATATAAAAGTTTAATATTTCTCAGATATAAATGCAGTCAAAGAATCAAGAATGTAAAGCGTCGGGCCGGATTGGAACCCAGGTCGTTCCAACCGTCAAGAGCTACAGACGCAAAAAACTGGGCTATCTTTCCCTTTGAGCAAAAAAAAAAAAAAAAACAATATGGAATACAGCTTGTGTTGCAAAAGCAGAAGCAACAATGGCGTATCAGTGGCGACTAACCGCCCTTCCCCCCATGATGTTATGCTTGACGGCAGTCCCGAGGGTAGCGCATTTATGTACTTATAGTTGCATAAACTCGAAGCATTAATACGCTGCACAGTACACGAACACGTTGCATATTATTGTACTTTAAACGCCGTTTTTTCACGTTGATACGTTCCACATTGCACTATCAACATATTACGTATTTAAATTCCGCGACATTTATACACATATTTGTTGGCACAGTTGGGTGGCGAGCACTTTTTACAATTGTACACATACGCTGCAAGCAAACAATATAAGTTCATAAAAATAAACAATTTAATAAAAAGTTACAAATATATAATGTATACAAACAACCTCATATCTTTTAAATTTGTTGGTTCATTTTCTCGAAATATACAAGCGATATCGAATATCCGCTTCGTTGACAGGCTTGTGTCGATTTTGGTTTTGAAAATTCGCTACATAAATAATAACTTCTCATACAATTTAATAAAGCTTCCAGACTAGCTAATAGTTATTTTTGAAAAATGGAAGCATTCATACGTTTAGCAGAATCGATAATTGAATTCGACGGAGATTTTAGCAGCACTTCTGCCTCAGATCAAAATAAAAATGGTCTTGCCATTCAGCAAGAGGAGTTAAAAGCCCTCTGGGAGAAAACAAAACCTGGACACGACAATCTGAGTAATGCGGAGGGGTTGTCGAAAGCGGACAATCAGGCAATTCGGAAGAAATACAAAACTTCATTTGCCAGCTATATAAAATGCATGTCTGCAATAGCCTCTCAATTGAAGGCGCTTAAAAAAACATACAAGGATGCAAAAGATACTCTCTCTCTTCCGGTACGCGAACACAATATCCACCTTCCTCCGTGTGATACGGACGTGTTCAAAGGAGATTATGAGTCGTGGCCGTCTTTCCGTGATATGTTCACGGCCATATACATTCTGAACAAGTGCCTCACTCCGGTTGCGAAACTATTTCACCTCAACCATAAGACTCAAGGAGAGGCCAAAGATATCGTGAGAAAGTGTCCACTCACCAATGAAGGCTTCGAAACTGCCTGGAAAAATCTGTACGAGAGATACGAAAATAAACGTATACTCGTAAATTCACAACTGTAATTACTTTTTAACTTACATTCGATAGAAAATGAGTGTGGTAGCTCGATAAAAAGGTTGCAGCGAGATATTAATAATTGCCTATCGTCCCTATCCAGTCATCAAATTGACATTTCAAATTGGGATGCAATTGTAATTTATCTTTCCTCGACGAAATTACCCGAAAGTACGCTGGCTCTATGGGAACATACCATAGATCACAAAAATGATATACCGTGTCACTCGCGACATAGCACGCTCCTACGTTTACAGACAATTCAGCCAAAAGCACCGCATCGCCGAACGCCTACGAGCCCTTCAGACGATATGCCGTAAACATCTAAGCAAGCTCTAGCATGGCGAGATTCTTCAAAAGCAAAAATTGGCGACAACCCAAATATACAGTCATGCCATGCAAACACAAATACAGGCGTACTGCTGGGAACAGCTCGCGTACATATACACCTGAACGGCACAGTTTTTTGAGCAAGCGCTCTTATTGATTCTGGGTCTGAATTTTCATTCATAACAGAAAGACTAAAACGAAGAATCAACCTGCCATCAACAAGAAGGCATGCCAGGCATCGCAAACTCGGTATCTGCGCAGGTTAGAGAAGCATACAAAATAGAGTTGCGGTCACCAGTTGACCCACTCTTTCGATTAAATGCCACTGTGCTTGTATTAGCACAACTAACTGGAAATCTCCCAACTACACCTATTAATGAACCAGTGGACCTTGTGCTTGGGGGAGACATTTATCCAGAAATTATTTTAAGCGGTCTGAAGAAGAATGTACTTAGTACACTTCTCGCTCAGGAAACAGTGTTCGGTTGGATATTAACAGGCCGCGCGGCGATGACAAGTCCAACTAACAATATAGCCTCATATTTCAGTGCAGTTGCACTGGATAAGCAACTCACCTCTTTCTGGGAATTAGAGGATTTACCGAAAAGCCGAAGCCAAAAAAAAGAATCCAGATCTGCAAAATGAATATATGGGTGTTAACGGAATACAAGTCGTTAGGACATATGTCAAAGGCGAATCAAATTATACCTGCAGATTCCTTCGATCACTATTTCCTGCCGCGTCATGCTGTCATCAAGGCGGAGAGCCGCTCAACGAAAGTCCGGGTGGTATTCAATGCCTCAAGTCCAACGGCTAATGGCATAAGATTCAACGATGTACTTCTTCCAGGGCCAGTGCTTCAGGCAGATCTTCCTATTATAATCCTGCGCTGGAGATTATACAAATACGTTTTCAACACCGACATAGAGAAGATGTACCGCCAAATTCTGGTACATGACAAATATACGAAATATAAGCGCGAAGTTTTTCGCGCAAAGTCAACCGAACCAATTAGTCTTTACGAGCTAAATACTGTTACTTTCGGTATAAATTGTACTCCTTACCTCGCGATAAGGACACTTTTACAACTTGCTGATGACACAAAAAGCTCCTTTCCCATAGCTTCTAGCATTTTAAAAAAGTACATGTACGTTGACGATGTACTGGCTGGAGGACATAATATCGACTCTACAATAAAAGCCAGAGATGAAATAACTCACGTATTGCAGTCAGCTGGTTTTCCATTACGAAAATGGACTGCCAATTGTGAAGATCTCCTGAAAGATATTCCAAAAATCGATCTACTTTCTGAAGATTTTTTGGAATTCGAAGAAACGAGCGCAGTAAAGGCTCTAGGGATACGATGGAATGCCCATACGGACTTGTTTTACTTTAAGACGTGGCCATTGGAAGGGGATATTACCGTTACAAAAAGAACGATTCTTTCGGCCAACGCAAAATTATTCGACCCTCTAGGCTGGCTCACTCCTATCACAATTGTCGCCAAAATGCTGATGCAGAATATTTGGCTTGAAAAAACGGACTGGGATGAAACAGTAACCCCGACCAATCTCGATCGATGGAATAATTTTATACATCAATACGATGAAATTAATAACATTCGAATACCTCGTTGGGTACACTATTCACCAACAAACGAAGTAGAATTGCACGGTTTCTGTGATGCATCAGAAAAAGCGTATGGTGCGGCAGTATATCTACGTGTTAGACACCAGTCAAGGGTCGAAGTAAGTCTACTACTAACAAAAACTAGGGTAGCCCCGGTCAAGACTATCTCGTTACCACGATTGGAACTTTGCGGCGCCGTGCTGCTAGCAGAAATAATAGAATATGTGACGGAGAGTCTTGACTTGGGACATGTCAAAGTATACCTGTGGACAGACTCCACAATCGTTCTCGCATGGATACGTAAGCCACCTTGCTCATGGTCGACCTTCGTCGCCCATAGAATAACAAAAATCGTTGAAAAGGTCGGCACAAAAAACTGGTCACATGTGGACTCAGCATCAAACCCAGCTAACTTGGCAAGCAGAGGACTTCCAGCATATGAACTAGTCAATAATTGTTTGTGGTGGCAAGGCCCTTCTTGGCTACAAGAAGATAGCTCCAATTGGCCCACACAAAACTCAGAATACAAAACGCAAATTGAAGAGAAAAAGGTTCAAGCATATGCAGTTACAATAGATAAATAGAATTTCAGCGACCTACTTGATCGATTTTCGGATTTACCGAGGGCTTTGCGGGTTATCTCGTATATTATGAGATTTTGCCAAAGAACTCACTCAAAAACGAAAACGTCTTTCTAAGCAAAGTCTTGCCTAACCTCAGCAAATGAAATTAAAGCAACGACTCAACGCTTGATACAGCTTTCCCAAAGACAACACTTTGGTAAAGAATATAAGAGTCTTAGATCAGGTGGATCGATCAACGGAAAAAGCACAATTCTTCCCCTAAACCTATTCATTGATGAATCGAAAATTATAAGAGCTGGTGGGCGTCTAGGCGCGTCTCTGGATTTGGCCTACAATTAGCGCCATCCCATTTTACTGCCATATAACTGCAGGTTGTCCCGGCTCATCGTCCAGTTTATACACAAAGTATCTTTGCACGGAGAAAATCAGCTGATGATGCGCATCATCCGTACCCAATACTGGATTCCTAGGGTAAAGATACGCTCAGTCATCCACAACTGCAAGATCTGCACCATCCACAAAAAACGGACCCAAACTCAGCTTATGGGAATCCTGCCCCAAAAATGCACCACCTATTCTCGGCCATTTACAAACAGCGGAATGGATTTCGCATAACCATTTGCCATCAAAAGCTATCGCGGGAGAGGATGTCGAATCTCAAAAGGTTATGTCTGCTTATTTGTCTGCTTCGCAACTAAAGCCATACATCTTGAAGCAACTACTGATCTAAGTACAGCGTCATTCTTGGCAGCTTTTGCCCGGTTTACAGCCAGACGAGGTTGCCCCCAAAACATGTATTCCGACAACGGCACCAACTTTGTCGGAGCTTCTCGATCTTTACGATCCGAAGCTAAAGCGTTTATGGTCAGTAGGTCACCACTTTTCGCCATAACTAATCTACCGCAGAATCCCACTTCCACATAGGCCATAAATTATTTCCACCATTCCACTTCTTAACCCCTACTGTATTCCACTCTAGAATCGCAAATATTACAATATTCCCGTTCCTTCGACTTAATTGAGCGATTGATTGTCTTATATTCTAAGAAATCTTTTCAGCTGTCTTTGTAAATTTTTAAGGAAATTAATCCTCAATCGCTGTGTTTAATTTTCATCTCCTTCATCATCGTCGAAAGGTTCCTCATTATTGTCCTCATATCGTCTTCATCGTCTTCCGGTTCCACCTCTATATCAGGTACAAAAACAATACTGAAGAGATTTTGGCCAGAGGCCATCTTTAATCATTTCAGCTATCTCATCGTTAACTGGATCAGTGTTGTCTGAGAACCAATCGGAAAATTTCTTATAGTCCGCAGGTCGTTTTCCGTTTATTGTGTTGACACGTGTTTGTCATACACGATCGTATAAGATCCTCGCCGTCCTTCCATATGAATCGGAGTGCTCGTCGACGATGGACAATCACGGTTTTCCGCATTTCCGTGTTTAGTAAACACCTTATTCGCAAAATAAGGATTTTCATCGAAGTCGACAATTAATGCGGTACCCTGATGGCATCGCAAGCTATACAATTAAAAGTTGGATCAGTCGTAGTATTGGCAGAAAAAAAAAATAGCAATTGTTGGCCGTTCGCCACAGTATGTGCAGACAGAATCTGAAGTTGATGAAGTCATATTCCTGTCGGTATTATTGTCTCTGTTGTTGTTGTGGTTGTGAGGGCAGCACAAAATATGCTGAAGTGACAGTCCGGGTCGTTCCGGGACCGTAGATCCGACTGTCGTGGGAACGTGGTCTTAGCCTTCGGCGCGTAGACGATTAAACGAGTAAACGGCCGCGACTGGCGACAGCATCGATAAAGTGGAAATATCAAATAAGTGCCGACCTGAAGGCGTCTCGGAAAAACACGTAAAGAGAATTTTTAGAAGACTGAGGATTTAGTTTTAGAGAACTAGAAGGATTTTCAATTAAAAAAGAGGACGCTAAATACTCAGTCATATTTCGAATCTTTTCTGTCGCACTAAGCCAAAATGATTTAATATCAGATTTTTTCGAATCTTGTGAGAAACATTTTTAGTGAACTGTTGTATATGAAAGGCAAATATTGTACTTGATGCGAAATTGTCTTAAAGAAATTACTGCGCCATTTTAATACAAATGTACGTGTACTTATGTACTCATTTATAGAATAGACATATGTTTCCTAACACCTTTTAAGCAATAGAAAATTAATTAATTCCAGAAATATTAAACATTTTTTGTTAAAAGTAGCTCAGCTGGCTATCGAACTTTTTATTCAGAAAAATAATCAGCATCATCAGCGAAAACGGCCAAACAATGGCTTCTGCAGTTATACCGATGACCAGGTAATAAATACATACAAACATCCATACACATATACATCTATACATACGTTATCCTCAGATACACATTACTATACTACATATGTAGGTACCTTAAAAATGTGGATTTTCAGCGGCCTCGCCACTACGCACAAGGTTGTTTTTTTTTTAAAGCATACGAGTTTTCGGTTCGATATTTATTAAAATTACTCAATGAAGTACATGTATTCTTTATATATTTTGAACTACCCTTTAACACTATCAAAATTTAAAGCCGAAAAAGGACGCTAAATACTCAGTAATATTTCGAATCTTTTCTGTCGCACTAAGCCAAAATGATTTAATAT
This sequence comes from Philophylla caesio, assembly GCA_963971545.1. Taxonomy (NCBI): domain Eukaryota; kingdom Metazoa; phylum Arthropoda; class Insecta; order Diptera; family Tephritidae; genus Philophylla; species Philophylla caesio. The sequence goes on along the minus strand of OZ020607.1, from coordinate 100,919,980 downwards.
CAGATTTTTTCGAATCTTGTGAGAAACATTTTCAGTAAACTGTTGTATATGAAAGGCAAATATTGTACTTAATGCGAAATTGTCTTAAAGAAATTACTGCGCCATTTTAATACAAATGTACGTGTACTTATGTACTCATTTACTTAAAAAAATAGCAACATTTCAATCGTAAACACATACCTTGAAGACAACTGGCAAATGCGATGAAAATAACAGTAGTAGTAGCTTAACGGCGATAACTCAAACGCAAGTAAACAGCAGCAGCATCAGATGCAACATCCCTTAAGTGGTGGTATGGGTCATCAGCAACAACATCTACAGACAATCACGGTGGTCAAGGCAATCATCATACACAAGTCGGCAATGGCAGTCGTAGATTGCAGGCATACTTGAAGTTGCAGAATGCTCTTGCAGATAATACCACGCCTATATGAATCCTACGCCCAAAGCGTTGCGTAAAAGGATGGACTATCTGTCTACCTTCCAGGCGGATGTCGATAACCCACCGCGTCCACATCGTAGTCATTCGCGTGATCGCAGAAAATTTGTAGTTTTAGAGCACCTGTGTCCTTTGCCGAGATCTTTGGTGTTGATGTCAGTATGTGTTGGCAATGACAGATATTAAGACTCACCTCGGTTACACCCGTGCCTGAGGTCATTTGGCGCTTGAGAAAAAATTGATGTCACGTCATTTTCGGGCTCTACTCCCTGAAGATTCATGGTTGCGCCCACTGTACCAACGTAATGCCTTCCTGCGAAGTGAAGAGGAGAAGGGGCATTTTTGTATCATTTGCAAACACGTATCCATCAATAAAACTGCCTTACCGTGTGGTGATATTCGCATCGCGTAAATATGGCTCCTTTCATGCATCCAGCAATTCGTTGCGACTTTTTCTTTCAGCGACAATATTACGAAAGAGCGTAAGAAAGGTGTTCGCATGTTTACTGCTTGATAAAATGTACTTGATTAGGAAGTCCTGTGCACATTTCGAGAGAATCCCTTGGTAATCCTTTGAAATAAGATAATTGCATTGTAGAAGAATTCGTTTTTTGATTCAGACATTTTAAATGGATTCTTTACTCACTTAAAAACCTTTCCATTTTCCAAATAAGTACACTACCGGCGAAAATAGTAAAAGCAAAAAAACAATTCGAGCAGTACATGCAACGCGAACAATTACATCAGCAACATATACTCACGCGTGCCAGGTTACCTTCAGTGATAGTATACAGAAAATTTAGCTGAATGAATCATTCAGTGAATTTCCCTCAATGGCATTCCGTATATATACTCGTTCTACAAATGAATGAAAATATAACACCATAGCACCCACTCTCAATAGCATGCAATTTTTATAGTAGGCTATGTCGACTCATTTTAGATTCATTTTTTGTACAAACTTTTCATCTTTATGACAAAGTCAACAATCTTATAAATAATGAACTATCTTCTAATTACTCATCATGTTCAAGAGAAAACTCCGCCGAGAAGATAGACTGGCGACTAGGCCTCGCCAGCTATCCCATAATTCGACGTTTCGGAGCCCAATCGTCGCGCCATCGCTGCAACCCACCATTGCAATTGCGCCGACGGCCGTTGTGAAGGTGGAAGCAGGAGGGCGCCTTCATCTGGTCCGCGCACTTATAAACGCGTGTACGCCTAACACCGTCATCGCAGCAGACTTGGTCGAGGAGCTGGGTCTTCCGGAGACGCGCATCGGTGGACAAAGGGGCTGTTTCCTCTGTCTTCGCGGCAAACACGGGCAGAACAAGCGGGTGGCAACCCACGCCCTTAGAGTAAAGCGCGCGCTTGGGATATCGCCCACCACGAATGTGGACCCAGCAGTCGCACACCGTATACACACATCAAGCTTGCTGACCCAAAATTTTTTGCGACATCAACCATCCGCCTGTCACTCGGCGCGGATGTATACGCCGACATAGTGCTGCCCGGGTTATTACCCCAGAAATTTGGCCCCCTAGTGGCACAGAGCACCATCTTTGGGTGGACTCTGTCCGGAGCGTGCCGCCCATCCTTTTAATTAAATATATATATATACATATATGCATATAAAAAAAAATGTAATAAAGATAAATAAAAAATAACAAATTTTATCCCCTTTTTTTTACGATATTAGAGTGCATTGAAAGATAACCACGTATATTTTTTTTGTAATTCACAACATTTTCTCCCCCAGCTTTCTAGGTTAAGAGAGGTGACGAGGAACGATACTGTTGGTGCAAGATCCTGGCAATGGTGACAGAGGACAGCGATTATTTAATATTAATAATTTGCTTCACATGTACATGACGCGTACCGCAAGGGGGGCGGCATGTTTAGGCCTCTATGCATAAAACGACCCGCTCTAATGTGCAGCGGTCACACGTATTCACGGTTCTCATATACTTGTGTGTGTGTGTGCAGATGAGCATGTTCACTAAATTTCTTATGTTTATTTTTCCCTCCGGATAAACATTTTTCATTAATTTCCTCTGATATTCATATGATCTGACGGTTCGGACACAAAACCGTATTACTTTTACTTTCACTTCTTTTTTGACCAAGTTCAAGCGAAGATCAGAGCTACCAACCTCATCCTCAGGTGAAATAATAACTTGTAAAATATTATACACCAAAAAATAATTTAAATACACCCACACATATCATAACGAAACACTAAAACCTTATTGCGTTTTCTTTTATTTTCGTTTTACAACAAACCAAATAAAATCCGGTAAACCTCAGCTTACAAGCAAAGATTTTCTGCGATTTCAGTTATTGTAAGAAGTTTCTGCTGGAGTTGGACTGCAGTTTTATTTATTAAGTTTTTGTTTATGCAGCCGGTTGTCGTTGGCTTTCATTTTTATGTACATATTAAATCACAATTTTCTTAACTTAACGTTAACGAATTTTAAATCACTAATTCCTTATTCGGACTTGAAAATGCATGTTTAATTGAATGTGCGGAAATGTTTTACTAGCTTATTTTCTTTTAAAAAATATATATGTAATGCTGGTCTAAAATTTTATACCAGAACGCATTAACATACATACATATATGTACGTATGTACTTCACAAAGATCAGCAGTTTTTGTGCGCAAACCATGAATGACACGTTAATAGGCGTTCATTGTTGTTTGACGGTTGGCACGGCTGATAAGTGTGGTTGTGCGAATCATAATCACCATTAAGTACATAAGGTTGTACCAATGTCTCAAACGTTATGCGAAAGTTGTGCGAAGTATGCATAATATGCTCTTAACTTAATTTTAAATTTTCATTTTGCGTGGCATTTCGATTTGACGTTTATCCCACCGTTCAAATTGATGCGCATTTTATTTAAAATAACGAATGTTGAATTTTTTTGTTTGGATTTGCAAAATATATATCAAAAATGTTTGAATGCAAACTTTTTGTAAATTTCTACATTGTTTGAAACTTGGGATGATAAATTTTATGATTATAATGGTTTTTATGATATAAAACTGGAAACAAATCAATTGCCAAACTTGGTAATAGGGCCCTGTGCTATAGCGTTTTAAATAAATTAAGATTATATTTAATGTTTAAATAAAAATTAATATGTAACATAAGGTAAAGCAGATCTTTAAACTTAATAAATAAATTGAATTAACGCTGAAAATTCCCACCTTGTATTGTTTTCATACGAGTTTGACAGCTGTGCAACTCTGAGCTACACGCACACGCAAAACAGTTTGTGTTACAAACTAAGCTTTCGCGCCAATCGTCAGAATAGCATAGTGCGTTTTTATTAAGTTGGGCTGTTAGTCTATGAACTAAAGTCGGCCAAATTTCCTTAAGAATTATAAAAGTCTTTGAAGACTGATAATTATTATTTAAAAGACCTTAATAATAAAATAGTAGTTAATGGTTACTCGAAAAATTTGTATCTTACTATAAATATTATTGATTAGCTTTTATTATTTTCTTTTTTGATGTTGTTAAAGTTTCCGACAGGGTAGAAATTTATTGAATTTTGGAACGATTTTACGTCATCCCTTGTCAAGTTTGGTTTTAAGCCAAACGGTTTTGTATTTGTTCTACGTATTTATATTCCTTTTATTGTCAAATGTCTCTAGTTTAGTTAGGTACGTCCTCGCGCACCAAAGCGTCAAAAGCTCTTTGTTTGTACGTTTAAACGCATTCCCTAATGTTGCACATGGAGAACTTTAGCTGTCTTTGCTAATTTCATTGCTGTACATTTGTTTTCTGCCATATGGTTTGCGAAGTTTGATTCCGTTGTAGTAGATGGTTTTGTGCGGTAGTTTTGTATACACCCAGCTTCTAAAAAGGGGCTTCTTTATTCGCGCCATTTTGTTCTATCTTTCCTATGTTGTTACCGGTTCTAAACGCCGTATTAATGTTGTATCTCTTGAATAATTTGGCTAATTTATAAGATGTTTTTCCTTTGTATGTCAAGACTGCCCAAGCCATTTCCCTATTTTCTATACTGCTGGCTTTTTTGGTGTTTACGGTTTTTTTTTTATTTTTTTACCATACCCTTCTTATATCCGTTGTTTTTGGCGATGTCATATATTACGTATAATCCTTTAACATATGCTTCCTTCTCGAGTGGGGTTCGTCCAAGCCTCGTTAGTAAATGCCAACAATCTTTTGTTGTTGAGGGTGGTTCGAAGAGTTATGTATAATGGTATCCGTGGTCGTGGGTTTTCTATATATATCAAACACGAATTTGTTTGTATTTTTATTTGTTGTTATTGTAACATCCAAATAATTTATTCTTACTTCCTCTTCCGTATCCATTTCAAATTTTATATTTTTGTGTTCATTGTTCAAATAGTCTAGTAACAATAATAGTTATGTCTCTGGCTAAACTAATGCTACTTAAACTTGAACCAAAAACTTTTAAGGTAAATTTGTCTCATTGAACGAAACCCACCTCGTTCACCGCCTACTGGTCGTAAAGTTAGTCCTACAGTTAAAGCCTTTAAAACATAAATAAATGTGGCATTTTGCGATAAAATATATGGAAATATGTTTGTATGTTTTGGGAAAGTGTGAGGAAGGCTCGTGATAATCTACGAATTTAAAGGATCAGAATGATTGTGTTTACTAAAGAGGTTAAAAATAAGTACACATGTATAATAGTTACGACGTTAGGATGTAGGATAGGATAAAGTTAGGTAAAATACAAATAAAAAACAAAAATTTCGTACAATTAAACAGCAATGCAATTACGTTTTGAATGTATGTACAATTATTTTCCTTACTTTCATATACAATATAGTGACGCAAAAAATCGATCACATAATAGTTTTTTTCTTACTTGCATAATAAGCTCAACCACAAACTAGGCGATTTTGGCCGAGATGAGCAAGGCACGTTAGTTATTTCTATCTTTCGCTGACTGGTGCACATTGGAAATATCAAAGGCCTCCTTTATTCTCTGCTACCACGTTATATACTTTTAGGGATAGAGTGGTTTCATCCATTCGAACGACATATTCGCTGCACTATATATACGTCGTTATTAATCTCGTACAGCTAATTGTTACATCGTCTACGGTATTCGCCATCCAAAGTCGTAATGGTCCATAAATATTTCGAAGAATCTTTCTCTCTCAAGCTCTTTTAGCTGATGCCTTCATCGTCCATGCTTCTGCACCGCCCAATAAGACTGGCATAGTGAGAGATTTATAGGGTGCAATTGCCTACTCAGTCCGCTTGTTGGCAAGAGAGAGAAGATATAACTAACTGCGCGGTTGTCAATGTAGTCGGCGTACGCCATTAGTTTTACACTCTTATAAAAGTTGGTATCTAACCGATTTAGTTTTGCGGCTCGAAATATCTTCTCCAGCACCAGTTTAAAGAAGTCACACGACGGCTCACAGAGGTCCTTCACAATTTTGACGGAGATGAAGATGTGGCTCAACGTAATTTTACAAAGCCCATATTAGTTTTGCGTGCGTAGCAAATTCAAGTATTGCGACATAAAGGCAACTTCGTCTTGTGCTGTCGAAACCGCTTTTGAAGTCGACAAAAAGATGGTGCGTATCGATTCTTACTAATCGGCTCTTTTCCAAGATCTGACGTACTTTGAAGATCTGGTCGATGGTATATATACAGGTCCAATAAGTTTATTGACGGTGGGCTTTAGTCTCTCACACAATACGCGCGGTAGAACCTTAGGTACGATTTTAAGAAGGCTGATCCCGCGATAAATGGCGAGAATTGCAGAAGTACCCTTCTTGTAGATTGGGCAAAGCACATTTCGATTCCAATCTATAGGCATGCATTCGACCGACCATACTCTGCAGATAAGTTTTTATCAAACTTTGTTCCTCCGTATTTCAATAACTCATCTGGCAGCCCATCAGCTCCGGGGGCTTTGTTGTTCTTTAGCCTATTGCTATACGAATTTTGGCTCAGTCGGGTAACGAAACGCCAATTCCTCCGTCATTGATAAATTTTTATTTTAATTTTATAATTTTCTACTAGTTAATAAATTTTCACTTATATATGTATATAATTGATGTTAAGCTCATGATCAAAATCGAGTAATACTTTAGATCGATTGAAATTTTTACTAATATTTCTTTGTCAATAAACTTATATTTGTAAATCGAGTTTTTGAACGCCGAGTGCTGAACAGGATTTCTAATTATTCTTATAGTGTACTTATTTATTAAACTTGTTAAGAAAATGTGGGTTTTAACAAATTTTAGATGATTTGAAATTTTGATATATTCGTATTTACAGTATTAAGAAAATTAGTTCAACGTGGCTAGGACACATTTGATTTGAATTCACCTTCACTTGGACTTAAAATTAAAAAGGAACAGAGAATAAGGTAAATAAAAAATAATTTTGAAGCAAAACTTTCCATCAATAATAATAATAATGTGGCGCACACACTATGACGCTCAGTGTTTGTCCGACTTTCCCCTTTCATTTGTGGTGTGCGTCTGTTCTGTTGTACCGCGAATGGGGTAACTTAAAGTTTTGTGCCGACTCCGAACAGCAAATATATTTCTTGGCAAGCATTTTCAGTACAGAAATACTCTCGGAGGTTTGACGTTGTCTACCGCTGCAAAAAAGCTTTTTCTCAGTTTGGGTTAGTTATGGCGGAATACGCCGTTTTATTAGCATATAAGGTCCTATTGGCGATACTGTGTGAAAGACTGAAGCCGTACATGAACATGCTGTTTGGACCTTATCAGTGTGGTCTCAGGCCTTCATCCATCATTTACTAGATATTCACAGCACGTTGAATCCTGGAAAAGGCTCTAAAAAGGCAAATCGACAAACACTACCTTTTTCACATTTAATATTCGCAAAGAGCACATTTTTTTTAATTATTTAATAGTATTTTGCATTTATTACCGTACTTGCTCTCATAAAAACCATAAAAAGTTTTTTTTAAATTTCATACAAATTTCAAACTGATTTAAACACACTTTACCTTAATTTTTAACTTAAAAAAAGTTTAATGTTTTTATGTATACAGTTTGGTAACTCATTCAATTTTAGTATAATTAGGTACAAATTATATGTAAGTGCCTACAAATTACAGTTGCATTTTAAAGATTTTTTTTACTGTTGCTCTTTCGCAATTCCTTAAACCGATGTACATTTTGCATGAATTTTAAAAATAGGTTTTTATGATATTTGTTATAGAATTAACGGTATTTCAATCGTAAAATGATTTTAAATAATTAGAAACAAAATAAAATTGATCAAATGTGTCAATATGTGGTTGTGCTATAATTTCTAAATAGCGGGTATCAATGAAGGCAGAAATTTATATTTTGGAAAGTTTTAAGGTCGCTAGTAGAAAATCAATGTTGTTTTGAGAAACTACTATTAAAATAAATAAAATAAATTATTTCTATGATGTATAAAATAACTTGAGTCGATAATCTGTCGTTTGGGCTTCGAGACTAAGCTTCCACTCTCTAGAAATTCGAAAAATATGTAACAATTGTTATTGGCGCCATTAATTATAATTTTGTGAAGCAAAGTAGGCCAGAGTTCGAAAGCAAATTAAATATTTTACCAATGAATCGTGTAAAAACACAAAAAATTTGCTTTATAATTGAATAAATTTGAACAATTGTTTACTCGGTATTTGACAATGAGAATAATTGCAAAAGTAAATATCATAAAAAATAAGTATTACGTGGAATCACGGAACTTTTTAGCTTTTTATGTTGTTTGCAAGTTTGTTATTAGCTTGCAAATATCCCGAAGTACTTAAATGAAAATTATGCCGCTTCACAAAAAATAAAACACAATCGCCATTGGAAATGAGCAAATCGCCAATCAAATGTTTTCGAGTAATTCAGGCGAATGTATAACTGATATATGGTTTCCTAATTTCAGCGGAACACGTCTCGACATACAAAAGTTTATGTCAATGTCAGCAATATAAATACTTAGGCTACACCTTTTCCAACAGTATTTCAGAAGGATACAAATGTATTTCAGAAAAACACAAATGTATTTCAGAAAAACTCAAATGTTTTTCAGAAAAACGCAAATAATGCAAAAATAATGTTCTCAATATTGCATTAGTTAAGCCTGATGATATAATTTTGCCGCCATTGCATTTAAAATTGGGGTACATGAAACAGTTTGTTAAACGACTCGAAAAAAACAGCGAGGCTTTTCTACACCTGAAACTTGTATTCCCCAAGTTGAGTGACGCCAAGATTAAAGAAGGTACTTATAAAAATTTCCCAACAAGAATTCTTCAAAAAGAATTCATCCTAATTTATTTTTACATTTTGATCATGAATTACAGGCGTTTTCGTTGGACCGCAGATTCGTAAGATTATGACTGATGATGACTTCATAAAAAAATTAAACCCAGTAGAGAAAAGAGCATGGCTGAGTTTCATTTCTTTGTGCCGAAACTTTCTTGGAAACACGAGAAGTTCAAATTACGTTGAGGTGGTCCATGAATTTTTGGAAGCTTATGGAGAAATGGGATGCAACATGTCTATAAAAATTCACTTTTTGCATTCTCATTTGGAATTTTTCCCGGATGATCTTGGTCAATTCAGCGACGAACAAGGTGAAAGATTTCACCAAGAAATCTCCAACATTGAAAAATGGTTTACAGGAAAGAACCAAGTTAGGATGATAGCTAATTACTGCTGGTCACTCAAACGTGAAACAGATGACTCGTCTTATAAACGCAGAAGATCAAGGAAACATTTTTAGCTATAAAGTTATTTAGCATTTTAATGATTAATTTTTTTTTTTTTTTTCAATCACAATAAAAATTTGAAGTTGAAAGATAATCAAAATGTATGAATTTTTAAATATGGTCATCATCTAAAATAATTTAAATAGTAATAACTCTGTCAATTTCCAACCGATTTTCGATTGAAATAGCTTAATCGACGCAGTACTAAATTCACTTTAATAATATTGTCTTTGATAGGTACCTTTCTGAATTAAGACTATCGTAAAATCGTAGTCAAAGTTTCAAAATTAATCTTTTTTTGTTAAGTTACGATTTTTTTTCTCTGTAGCTTCGTCAGTTCTCGTTTGATTTTGATGAGTTATACGCCATTAAAATAGTGATTTGTCACCTTTCAAAATATATAAACAACTTTTGAATCGGATGAAAATTCGCAAAGATATTGATGATTGACTAGCGAATGACCTCAAAAACAGTTTTTTGGCCCTAAAATGAGATTTTGGGGGTGTTTCGCAAATTTCAAGTATACAGGCTAGGCCTCTTTCAAAGTTCATTTTCAGTGTTACACAGTGTTATTGTACTTAAATACATAAGTATAATAAAAAAGAACGACAGTAATTCATGTCGATTTGCAAACATTGTCAACTTGCAAACAATCGTACCTAATTCTGTGTTAAAAATGTATCAAACATACATATATGTATGTATGTGCATTGCAATTTGCAACAATGGAATTACTCGCCTAGTCGAAATTGATTGCCCAGTTTAACATGAAATAATTATGCAAAAGCGGCATTTTTGGGTTACAATATGTCATCTATTTTATAATAATTATAAATATATGTTATAGAAATATAGATTTGAATTCATATAAAAAATTATTCAAATTTGTACTGAGCCAAAATAAGAAGTATACCGCAATATTTAAGTCTAAAATTTGTATCAAAACGGCAACACCGCCCCAACATAAAAGTCGGCTTCGTCGAAATGCTTTTCACATACTCTCACCGAGTCCAAAAAAATTTATTTGGCATGCTTCGATCCAACTCTTCCTATGCACACCTCTTCTGGGTACTGCATAAAATATTTATAATTATATGCTGATTTATATTCGAGCTTTGTAGGTATACATACATATGTACATTGTACATGTGTATAATTTTTCCACAAATTTTTTTTTTTTTTTTTGAACACATTTAGGGCTTAACAAATTTCACAAGTTTTGACATAATAAGGCTTCGGAGCTCAGGCGTTGTTTGTTAAATATACTTGTCAAGTGCAAATACTTGCACCCCTGCATCGCCTTCATTCAGTTGCCGAGGAGTCGTCGCCGAGCTAAAATCTAATTTTTCTTATTTCATAAATTCAATTTTCCTTAAATTCATATTTAAAATTTAACATTAAACTGATGTTGTTACTTGCTTTCAATGAATTAAATTAAAAAGCAACATTATAACATAACTGATGTGTCGAGTTATTTGTGTTCGGAAATAAAATATCACAAGCCATTGTACCACTGGCTTGGTGATACACTTTGGCTATACCAAATGACTCAGCTTACTCAAAAATTGACAGCAGTGAACAATTTAAAGTTTCTGCGCGGTAAATTCAAAATATCACTGACTTATCTAACCACCTTCGTTACAGATAGAAAATGATACAACTGTTCTTACCTGTTTTTGTTAAAATATATATCTACAACTCGTCCACAAAATTGGCACATTTTCCGCCAATTACATTCTAAGGTGAATGATTTCTAGCAACAGGCTTAGAGTAAATCGAAATTCTAAGCGTAGAAAAATAATTTTGACTTCTGTATACAACCAAAATAAGAGCGTTTTGATATAAAATTCTTGAAGGAAATAACGAAGTCGAACGAAAAGATGAGGGGATCTCCAAAATAACTGCTATAACTTCGATCGCATTGAGTATTGTTGTTATTTCTTTATAAAACTTTCCCATTATCAATCAGCCTTAGAACTCAAAAACTCCAAGGAAAATTTTAGCGAACCAAGCTATTTTTATTAATAATCAGGTAAGGCTTTAAATATAAAAGTTCGCCTCTATTTCATATTGATGCCTGCCGAAAGTAAATTCTCTTATCTACGATTTTTATTAATGACTTTTTGATAAATAAAATGCTTTAGTAACTGTTATCATAATATATACCATACATGTTGGTATACTTTTTAAATAAAAAATTATTGTTATAAAAATCAGACGAAGGATCATAATGGTTATTGTATAATTACAAAATATTAACAAAAATTCGAATTATTTTAATTTTGAATAAAAATTACAAACAACAAAAGAAAACAAAAGAATTGACATATTTGAATTTGGTAGTATAGCATTTTCTATATAATAGAAATAAAACAATTTTAAGGACGAATTTCATCAATACCCATATCTTATTTTTGTTCTCTGTTCAAGGTTTAGTGTCGTCATTTTTAGCTAAGTAAATAAAACATTGTTATAATACTTATAGTTGTTAAATTAAAAATATCTAACCTTCACCTAATGGTACTCGCTACAGCAACGTCAATTTCTATGAGTATATCAAATTATTTAACTCCAATTTCAAGGCTTACAAAATATTTATGGAGGAAACACAAACAGCCGCTATAAAAAAAAAGTGCGCCACAGAAAACATCTACCAGTATAAGATAGCTACATATACGATTGTGTATGCCCTGTCGAAATAAAGCTGACCTACTCAAAAAGAAACCAATTTTATAGTATTTGGAAATCAACTGCTTAGAAACAAATTCAGCGTGCGAATCTTAAGTTATTTATTTATTTAACCCAGAGTGATAAAAAATAATAAAAAAAAGTTGTAGTGAAAAGAAACTAGGAAGTTAGTTATTTGTTTTTGTTAAAAATATTAAAACGGCATATTGCTTACTAAGCCAATCGACGAATACAATCCAAAAAATTATAATTCGTATTAACCAATACATTTTTTTAGGTTGTTTATTTAATGTTTATGTTTTTCAAAGTTACAAAGATTTGACAAATATGTTTTGTATGTAGATTTAGTTGTAAAATATTATATTTTAAGTTAAGGTATTTAGGTGTGGCCGCTGTGGTCGAGTTGGTAGCGGTGAGTGCTATAACTCGATATGCCGGTGAGTTCGAGGTTCGAATCTCAGTCAGGGCAAACAAAATCTTAATCATGGAAAATTTTTTTTTTTAATATCGGTCACCACTCGGCAGACAATGGCAAACTTCCGTGGGTATTTCTGCCATGAAAATGCTTCTCATTAAATACATTTGCCGTTCGGAGTCGGCACAAAACTGTAGGCCCCGCCATTTGTGGTAGAATATAAAGACGCACACAAATGGCCAAACACTGAGCTATATAGTGTAAGCGCCAAAATTATATATATACATATTTAAGTTAACTGAGTGGAGTAGAATTGCGCGCACGTCTGACCGTCACTGTTCGCTCTTTTAAACTGTCCTCTTTTTTATTTCTTGTTCGTCGCCTCCCGCAACGTCTATGTATGTTAGTCAGAGTTGCTATTTTGAGGACTTTAGTCCGCTACGAGTTGCTCCTGTTTCCATTCCTACACTCGGTCTTCCTGACTTTCGTTCGTGCCCGAACGACGTGCACCTTTTTCATGTATTCCGCAACAGTCGTCGTCCGATTTGGGCCCTCATGTTCCCCTAATTTTTCGACATCATACATATATACCGTGATTAAGTTTCTTTATTACTTGTTGGAACGATTTTCCGTCATCCCTTGTCAAGTTTGGTTTAGAGACAAACCGGTTTCGGCGTTGTGCCATCTTCAGTGTCAAATTTCGTTCTGTACAGTTTATGTCTGTTGTTCCGTATTTATTTCATTTATTTGGTCAATCGTAAATGTTAGCAAATGTTAAGTGTCCTGAATATAGGTACCTAAAGTCTCGCGCGGTTAGAGTCCAAAAATGTATATTTTATCACGAATCTGTCTTTGCGGTAAGAGCAGGTATATAGTCAGTAATTTTAGTCCGTTTAGGTATTGCAGGTTTGTTTTGTATGTTGGTATCTGTCATTTTACCTACGTCTTTGTTTTGTTTTTTGTAAACAAGCCTTAATGGTGCAAATATCGCATCAGAGTTGCTGTTTATTTGTTCGTTTATTATCCTCCCATCAAATGTTTTTTGTTTATATATTTCCATGTTTTCAAGAGCATTTAGGCGCCGTCCTTTTTGTTGTACGTGCAGTACCTTCACGGTTTTCTTTATGTTTGCGGGTGAACATTTTGCGTTTACCAAATGGTTTGCAAAATTAGATTCAGGTATTGCCGTGGGTTTTTGTATCCTTTTGTTGTAGTCCCTTATGTGTTCACGGAATCTGGTTCTTACTTTGCGGCCTGTTTGTCCTATATAGCTATATTGACACTCACAGGTCAGTTTATACACGCCTTGTTTGTTCAATGGGTCTTCTTCATTCGTGCTGCTTTTAAGTATCCTTCCCAAGTTGTTTCCAGTTTTGAACGCCGTGTGGATATTATACTTTCTGAAAAAATTTGCAAGTTTGTATGTCATTTTTCCTGTATAAGTCATTACTGTCCAAGTTTTTTCGTCTAGCTCTCTGTCGCTTGTTTTTTGAACTGCATACATTTTTCTGAATTTATTCACGAGCTCCTTTTTATATCCGTTGTTTGTTGCTATGTTGTATATTGTGTTTAGTTCCTTTCCGTATGCCTCTGGCGATAGAGGTATTCGTTCAAGTCTGTTTATTAGTTGTCTTATAGCGGCGTATTTGTGTTCTTGAGGATGATTTGATGTGTTATGTATTATGGTGTCTGTAGCTGTCGGTTTTCTGTAAATTTCGTAGACAAGTTTTTTGGCAATTTTGTCTATGTTAATCGTCAGATCCAGGTAATTTATTGTTCCCTTCTTTTCCATTTCCATCGTAAACATAATACATCCATGTTGTTTGTTCAGGTAATCCAGTATCTGCTCTTCATTGTCCTTGGTGATCACGCAAATAATGTCATCCACGTACCTTGCATAGAATACTACGCCTAACTCGGCTTTCAGTTCTTCCATATACTGTCCCTCCAGTTCTTGCATAAATACCTCCATGAGGATGGCCGAGGTTGGATTTCCCATTCCCAATCCGTTTGTTTGTCGGTATATTTTATTATTAAACTTAAAATAATTTTGTCGCAGTGTAGTTCGTAATGTGTTTGTGATTTGGGTTGTTTTTATATGGTCCTTCGTTTTTTCGAGTAGTGTTTTCCGGACCATATCTATTGTTTCTGCTTGTGGAATCGATGGGTACAAGTCCTTAATATCAAATGATACTAGCCTGCTTTGCTGTGTAATTTTCACGTTTGCCAGTTTATGGATGAGTTCCGTCGTGTTTGCTACAATGTGCTCGTTACGAAGTTCCAAGTTATCATTTAACAGCATTTTCAGATGTTTGGAGAGTCTATAAGCAGGAGCCGACTTATAGTTAATTATGGGTCTCATTGGAGTGTCCGGTTTGTGGATTTTTGGAAGCGCTATCAGTGGTGGTGCTGCCGGATTCATTTGGCTTAATAAGTGTGCTGTGTGGGGGGTTATAATATTGCCCGCTTCTTTTATGGCCTTCTTTATCTCTATTTGGTACCTGTCCGTTGGGTCTTCTCTAATTTCTCTGCACTTCATTTCACATATTAGTGTTTTAGTTTTTTGTATATATTCCTCTCTCTTCATGAGTACCGTTGTATTGCCTTTGTCCGCTTTTGTCGTTATTATGTTGTTCTTCCTAAATTTCTGTTTCACACTCTTCATAATCTTACTTTCGTAATCACAGAAAAAACTGGAAAAACTAACTGGGCCATATGAAGTAAAAGAAAAGTCACAAGGTCATGACTTTCACACCAGACTAGTGAATCTTGCAAATATATCCATCAACGAGGAAGAAACCAAACTATTGCAGAAAGGACTTAAACACAATATAAAGGACAATAACAGGACAAGGATAGCAGAACAAGCCATTATAGATACGGAAGTAGGAATATCTTTGCTGCCAAGTGAGGACCAAGAACATGCAAGGCACACATGCAGAGATATTATAGAAAACCAAATTAAAATAAATGAAAATGGAAGATATAGCCACGAAAGTAAGATTATGAAGAGTGTGAAACAGAAATTTAGGAAGAACAACATAATAACGACAAAAGCGGACAAAGGCAATACAACGGTACTCATGAAGAGAGAGGAATATATACAAAAAACTAAAACACTAATATGTGAAATGAAGTGCAGAGAAATTAGAGAAGACCCAACGGACAGGTACCAAATAGAGATAAAGAAGGCCATAAAAGAAGCGGGCAATATTATAACCCCCCACACAGCACACTTATTAAGCCAAATGAATCCGGCAGCACCACCACTGATAGCGCTTCAAAAATCCACAAACCGGACACTCCAATGAGACC